>OZ004728.1:3255247-4455247 GCA_963924685.1 Dexiosoma caninum
ATTCTACTGTCCTCCTTCGTCGTTATTATGTAGCATCCATTGGTGAAATAAAATAATTATTAAAATGGCTGCCAAACAGAGCATCAAATTACGAATTCGTCTCCTTGACACCAGAGACGCTGCAACACGAAAGCAAAAAGCAAGAGTGCGTTTTTAACTATTTGAGAGAAAGAATCCAAAATATTTACATGTAAACTGGGAAAAGAACTTTTTACTGGATGGACCGATTTGGATACATCTTTGTCGACATTCAGAAGCTTTCAATTCGCGCTAATCATTTTTCTGCGATGCATTGCTTTAAGGCTACAGATTAAAATGAGAGTGAAAAGTTTTGCGCTTCAATTTTTTATTTAATTTTTTGCAATGGGTGGGAACGGCCCCAGCCAAACGGTATTTATTTGCGGTTAAAAAAAATTTATATTTGGTACTTTATCAGTCTGCAAAAATGTGGTCAGAAAGCAATTTATAATTTTTTTAAATTAAAGATATATTTGATAATTTTTCTAGTTTTTTGACCTCTTTTTATATTAATAACACTAATTATTTAAGCTTTAGGTATTTTTAATTTTTTAATATTTTTCATTATAAACAAAAACCAATTTTCCTGAAGAAGCTACACAAAGGAGTAGCGAAATATCGAATCAGAATAAATATTAAATATATTAAAAAGACCTAAAGCTTAAATAATTAGTGTTATTAAAGATATATTTTTAAGTTAAATATATATTCGATTTTAGCACGTCCTCCAAATTTCGTCCTTCTATTTTTTTTGGCCACTCCTTGCATGAAGACCCAACGACTGCATTGATTTTCATCCATATTGTTGTTTTTATGAGTGTAAGGACATGAATATTTGTTTCTTTATATAAGTATATGTACTTAGTACGTATGTATTTTTGGTATTTTTTATGAAATACATACATATCTATTTATATATGTAATACATATAATACTTTGTGTTGACCGGTATAACCCCCGTTCCGAAAATTCAATAAGACATACTTGAAAAATTTATTGAAAATTGCTGCCTTTTCTATCCACAAAAGATCAGGAGTTGTTTTAGAATGGAATTGCCAAAAGGAGGTAGAGCAAAGACTGGAGCAGCTTCCGATAGACAAGAATTTCTTTTTAAGATTAATCGATCGCATTTTAAATCTAAAAATGATCATTTAAACCCCAGCAGGGCCAGTCAAAAATTAAAATCCCAACCATAAACGATTTTCAATAAATAATTTGTTTCTTTATTATGATATGAATATGTAAATTTAATGTTTACTTAATTTATAACTTATAATTTACTTAACCACAACTGAGTGACTTTGTTTAATTTTTAACATGATGCGTCCTTCTCTTGAATTAGAAAATCCTCCACTCCTCTCATCGAGCCACCGTCTATGAAGTAAAAATCATAAATGAACTTTACTTTTTGACAAATTTGTAGCCGTGTATTGTTGTGCTTATAAAACCATCCGTCTTCTGTAGCTGGTGGTATGTCTATCGCAATGGCATCACAGAGTATATCTCCGTTGAAATCATACGCAACTATACTAACTACAGCCCATTTTGGCTCCCTATATTCTTTTAAACCTACTTCAAAATGATTACGACAAACCTTGAAGTTTTCTTCGAAAAGAGCGTTGACGTAGAAATGTGTGCAGGAAAGTAATACCAGCAACGCAAGCAGTGAATTGAAAAATTTTATCGATGTCATATTCCTGGTGATGTTGAAATATTTATTTGTCATGTAGGACGTTCAGAAGCAGACTGTATGAATTTTGTTGATTAGTCCCGACTTTTTATAGAAAGTTCCAGGTTTGATAAGTAACAGTTTTGCTTCATATTTTGTTTGTTGATTTAAAAATTCAAATAAATAAAAAATAATACGTTTCAAGTATTATAATATTTCAAGTATTTGAAAAACACAAATATTTGTATATTCCATTGTTTACCGCAGTTGGTAGAAAGGTGTAGTAGTCAGAAATAATTATTGGAGAAGCAACATAAAAACTATATCAATTTCGGAATGACGTTCTTGGAAATTTTTGAACATATTCTAGGTTTTTGGTTTAATAGAGTGTAAAAAAGGACGCTGTTTATGTTTATTAATTAAGAAATTGCGTTTGTTTAGACATTGTTAACCAAACAATATTAAATACGTCAAACATTAACGAATTAAATGACACCGTCACCAGTTGCATACCCTGCAAAATATTGTATTTTCAGAAAGTCTTCTACAGCTCGCCCAGTAGCCAATACTTTGTTGATATTAATAGACAAATTTATGACATGCAAACGCGTAAATCGGTACAATACATTGTGGTCGATCCCTTTGGCCAAAAGTAAAAAAAAAAAAATTTAAAAGTTTGTCAGCAAATGTGGCATCACTAATTCTTATAAAAACAAGTTTTAAAATTTATGGTTTGTTTTGTTTTACTCCAACTGCACGCTTTAAGAACAGGTTTAAAAAGATTTTGCAGTATTAAAATTGTGGAAAATTAAGTGCAACTTTAAATTAAGTAAAATAAAAGAATAAAATTTGTTTGAAATAAATGGAAATAAATGCAGAATTAAATGTATTAACTAAATTTTAAAACAATTACAATGTCTTTAGCTTGTTGTTCATTTAAATCTCAATTAGAATTTTAGTTGTTTTCCATCTTGAAATCTCCAATGGGATTTATTTTGATTTATTATTTAATATTCTGAAATTTAAAAATTGGTAATAAAGCTGCTCACTTTTGCTAGTCTTTGCATTATCGCCCACAGACCAAAGCGGCCTCACAAAATCGGCTGCAATTGTACAGCAAAACCGATTTTGAAGAATTTTTTTTTTAATTTGATATTATTAAATTTTCTAGTACAGGGTGTCTGGTGGCAAATTTATATTTTTAAATACGATTATTTCAAAAAGTAATAAACGGTGCGGAGGGAGGGTGGCGCCGTTGGAATTATCGATTGTGCGGATTTGTCAGTCACGATGTCGCAGTGGTCGAGTGAGCATCGCGCGTTCGCTGTGGAGACATTTTTTAAGAGTAATGATTCTTACGTAATTGCTCGTCGGCGATTTTGTTCAAAATTCGGTATTCGGAGAATAAGTGATGGACCGAGTGTAAATTTAATTCGTTCGTGGGTGCAGAAATTCCACGCAACTGCTTCTGGTTGAAAGCAGTTTACGTGAAAATCCGCGATTTTCAATACGGAAAAGAGAAACCGCACTGGGACTTCAAAGAGCGATTATTCATCAAATTTTAAAAAAGGATCTGAAGGATCTGGATCTCTTTAAAAAATAAAATCCGCATTTCTATTATATCGTTCAATGCTCTTAATAAAACTTAATAAAACTTTGTGTCAAGTATTAGGTTTTTTTGTTTAAGTTTGAAAATATAAATCTGCTACCAGACACCTTTACTTATCGTAGCTATTTTTTAAAGAAGAAAACACGTTAACATTTGCTTGAAAACTTTCAGTTTTCTGTACCATCAGGTAGTTATGTCAGCATCTGTCTGTTTGTGAACACATATGGAAAGTTTTTTGACATCGCCAGTTGCTTATTTGCCATCTGAGCAGAATTTGTTGCGGTGTACTCGTAGTATCAGTATTTGCAAATGGTGTTGTTGGTAAATAATTTTTACGCATAAATGTAGTATTAGATAATTGCTTCGACTATTTAAACAGCTGGTACAGTTTGTCTTTGTACCGATAGTTATACAGGGTGGCACAAAAGTAGCTATATGATTTAAATGGTTTATAACTTTTTTATTTATGCGATTATTATAATTTTTTTTTTTTTTTAAATACAGTACATTATTGGGGAATTTTTTGCAATTAGCTTTAAAAAATGTTATCCTGTAAGTGATGTCCATTTTCTGCTTCGCACATACGTGCTCTTTTTAGCATATTTTCCATAATCTTTTCGCAAAATTTGGGGTGTAATGGCCATGATTTCATTTCGAATGTTTCATAATAGAATTCCCTAAGTCTTGTTCACAAAATGCTGAAAAAAATAATAATTAAAAACGTTATAAAGAATTCAAACCATATATGTAGCTCCTTTTGTGCCACCCTGTATAATAGTTAAATAATTATATTCTCATAATGTCTTAATATTTTAAAATGTTTTAAACTTTAAAACTTTTTGAGCTGTGTTTATTGGTTTGTCATAAAGAAAGAGTAGAAATCAGACTCATTTGCTAAAATTTTTAGTCGAGCCGAAATTGGTAAACGATCGGAATTGTTGATGGCCATACCGGAAAACGCATATCAGAAGTGCTTCGAGGATTTTAAGAACCGCTGGCATAAGTGCATTATATCTGAGGGGGATTACTTTGAAGGGGACAAAATGAATATTGATGAATAAATAAATACTTTTCAAAAAAATTCCAAATTTACGTTTTCTTTTGAACAGACCTCGAACATGCAAACATGTCATTTTCATATACATATAAGGAGATTTTGCATACCTCCTGTAAAATTGCTTATGAAGTGATGTTATTTATACCCTTTTGTATTTTGGTTGACGATAAGCTTCATTGCATTTGAAATACTCCTTATATCTTTTCAGTGTTTAACATCTGCTGGCAAGATGTATTTCTTCTAACATTTTAAATTTTGTGGTTTTTGAACATTCTTTGCAATTGATACACATTTCGGTCCTTTGCTGCAACAGCGTCATAACTCAAAATTTAAATTTCGTTGATAAACGTGTAGAAATGTGATTCAGCAGCTAGCCTATCTATTTAAAACGAAAAAATTTAATTGTATACAAATGGAACTTCTAGTGTAGATTTTGTTGTTTGGGTCCAATTTATGATGGTCCCATTGTGATAATTGTTGTGAAAAAACTTTCACGTGTAGTAGTGATACAGACCAGAATCTCTGCTACGAATCGAACCTAAAACCCCCAACAGATAAACTAGCACACTACTTACTAGACACTCTACCAAATGGAAATGGTATGGGAAAAATTAAAAATAAAATTCGGTGCCTCCGACTGCATGAGCATTAGTTTTATTTATCTGGAGGTGCGGCTTCGATTCCCGCCTAGACCCTGGTTGTTCCTTGTGGTATCACAAGGCCTAAGTAGGGCGCTGTCCTTCGGGGAAGGTCCGCCACCTAACCTAACCTACCCTAAAAAACAAACAAACAAAAAAAATGGTTTGCATACCTGTTCATAGATTTTCACTCACGTGCGAGCAGCCCATCTCTTATATACTCTTCGTTTTTATTAATTCAAACATAAAGCATATGTGTATATGTACATACACATAATACACAGTGGCACCGAAAGCACATATAAATTGTTATAAAATATTTCTTAAATACATATTTTTAGTATAATACATACTGGTATGTAAATCGCTCATATATTTATAAGTTTTGCACAAAAATGCATTATACTTCATTACATTTGCTCCACTTTTATTTCTCCTTTTGGAAATTTAAATTTGCCGTACGTTTCAACGATGTCTTTTAAATCTAGCAAACCGTTTTTATTTATTTCATATTCAGGCATCGTTTTCATTTTTTCTAACCACAATGCTGTTGAAGGCCACTGTGCACCAGTAATGGGAAACATGAGATCGACGGTGCTTAATGTGGTTACCGCTGAAATATCAGCAATTGTTAACTAAGAGAAATGAAACATGATCATGGAATTGATTAAATGAATTTTTTTAACAAAAAAAAATATGTAAATGAATAAATTTAATTTGAATATATTTTTATGGGCTTCTTAAATTTGTCCATAAGATCTTTAAAATACGTACGTAATCAGTGGCAAAGAATTTCTGCTTTTTCAAGTACTCTTCACACATGTCATAAGTTTCGTACATTTTACGCTGATGATAGGCTAAGTCGACATTGGCATATGTCTTGCGAACAATTTCGGACTACATGTGAATATAAAATTTTTTTTAATAACAAAAACTTCTTAAAACAAGTCAATATTGAAATAAAAAGTTTAAAAATTTAGCACCAACGAAATATAAATATAGAATAGCTTAAGCAAACTACAGGGTGCCCCAAAAAGAGCGAAGGTTTTTCTTTTGTTTTTGTAAAGAAAACTGGAAAACTGTAACAGTACACAATTGAACAATTGATTTTATTCATAATTTAATTACGAGCGCCAAAGCCCATTTCCAATTGAATGGGTTAGTAATAAGCAAAAAGGGCTACGAAAAAATCAAGAGTAGTTCAACAGCGAGAATTACATCTACTTAAGTGCACCGTTTTGTGCGGTGTTTCATCGCAAAATATAATTGGCCCATGTTTTTTTTTAATTGAACACGGTGTCGCCATTTCCATCACTGGTGTTCGATATCGGGCAAAGTTGGAAAATTTTTTAAGACCGGCCGTGGAAAATCATATGCAAGTATGGTTGCAACAGGATAGAGTTCTTTGATTTCAAATACCTTCGGTCATTTTGGGCCACTCTGTACAAAAATAAATAAATTAATAAATTATTATATGAATTTACTTTGGGAATACCTTTATACAGAAAAAATTCAAAAATACTTTTAATTCCCCAAATGATTGAAACAATTAAAAACATTTTTCATTTTGCACCTTTCACCGAAATGATCATACCAATTATCGAAATTGTAATTATTGAAAAAATTTATTTTCTATTCCAATTAACAAAATTAAAAATTAATTAAAGTGTTTGATTGAATTAATCACAATTAATATTTACTGATGCAATTACCTAACTTAATTGAAAATTAAACAAATATTAGTTAATGTAATGATTAACTTGAACAATTCAGTAATTGAATTATTGCACAAAAATAGCAAAAATAGCAAAAATAGATTTAAATCGAATAGCAATATGTTTGTTGTATAAAAAACAATTTATTGAGGAAGCTGTTTATTTTTGCATATTTCGCAATTCTCAATGATTTTATTTTGGGGGTTTTTGTATGAACATAAGAAATTTCTTAGCTTTTTGCAAGAATTTGGTTTAAGGTCAACTGACGATTTTGGTATTAGCAGCAAATGAAATGCGCATATAGACCAGCTAAATCATATAACAAATATAGATAAATATAATCGCAATATTTACTAAACTAAAAACTTACAATCATTTCACTATCACGTCGAAATACTAAAGATGCCTCAAACAACAACATATTGGACACCCTAATCCGTTCCTTATAATCCTTAGGCCACAATTGCGCATTATCCTTTTGATATTTCTCACAAAGATGCATTAAAATTATATGAGAATCGGTTAGAATTAAATCATTGTCTTTATCGACAAGAGTGGGCACAGTATGGGCAGGATTTAACTGAAAATTAATTTTAATTAAATGACAAGTAAATAAATTTCGGCAAAAACGGACTTTCTTAAATGACGGTGTTAATTGTTCGCTCTTAAACAAATCGATAAATTTCAAATCCACATTAATGTTGAGCATTTTCAATAACATTAAAACGCTGCGCACTGGAGGACTGCGTTGATCGTAGTATAAAATTGGTCTCATTCTTTCGTTATCTACTTTCAACACGTGGCTACAGTTTCAAAAACAAATTACAACTGAATAAACAAACAACAAAGCGGTGGTTGAATCGAACATCGTTTAATACGTCCAGTGCTGCCACGCACAAAAATATGCCAACAATTGTGGAGAATTTTATTTGTCAGCCCTTGTTCCATGTTGAATAATCTCAGTAATTACCATTAAAATTTGTCTTCATTACCGCCTATTAAATTTGGAAAAAATAAAGATAAAAATAACTTTTGCACTTGTGCCCTTATATTATGTCACCTACGAATATGACATACACATTGGTGGCATTATTGAACAATACGAAAAATTGCGCAATTATATTGCATATGTGTGGGCTGCTTTACTAGTAAAAATTAAATTCACATACTGCATTGAAAAAGTTTTTGTAAAAAAACGCCCCACAACCAAAATAAAATTCTCATCTACACATTGGAAAAAATAACCAAATTTTTGTTAGAAATAACGCAAAACGGCAGCCCTGCATTTAAAGTTATGGTAAATCAAAAATAAGAAGAACTAAAAAACATAAATAAAGTAAAATTTGAGATTAAAAAAAACAAAAAAGTCGAATATATGTATGTACAGTCGAACTTCTCTATAGCAACTTCTCTATAACGGAATCTTCTCAATAACAAATAAAATTCGTGAACACAACATTTTTGTGAGTATTTTCATACATTTTGATCTCCCTATAACGAACTTCCCTATAGCGAAGTTCTCTCTGTAACGTACAATTTTTTAAGACCTAAATAGAATTTTTCACACTAAATAATCTCTCTATTGCGAAGTTTTTAGCAATCGATTTTTTTCATCAATTTAGTCACATATGTATGCATTAATAAAAAAAAAATTAATGTGTTCATGTAAAAACAATTTTTTTTGTCTTAATGAATATATTTTCTACATAAAAAAATATAGTCAAAATTTTATGCAGTTTCTCTATAACGTAGAAATTTGACGGTCCCCAACTGCTACGTTATAGAGAAGTTCGACGGTAAATGATTTTTTCTATAAACAATGATTATTATAGAAATGTTTAATATCAACATGTTTTTTCATTTTAAGGCACATGAAATGAAGCACAGCAGAAAAAGGTTTGATTGCTCCATTTTATACTGAGCCAGACACACCAATTGGGAATGAGTGTTTTAAATTATTTTTCTCTTTTTGCATAGTTGTTTTGCTTTACGGCAGTGGTGCTCTAAAATAAAATTAAGATAAATTGGTGAGAGAACTTGCCCAGCAAACATAATGTCAAACGTTTACAATAAGAAAGAAAATGCCAGCTATATACAACTTATTAAATGAATGTAATTTAAATTTTAAGAAAAAGATAAGAGCATCAGGGACCATAAATAGCAGTTATCAACTTCAATAAATAATTTTATAACACTTATTTTGGGGAAAAAAATAACAAAAATAAATTCATATAAAACAGTTTTTTTGGGCTTAAATATTAGACTAAAAAGTTTAACCATCTGTCATTCCTCATTATAATTTTTAAAATCGCTTTGAAAATTTTAAATTAAACATTCAATGTTAATACTTGCATGGCAATTGCGAATTAGTAAAATATTTTTTAAATTCAAAGAGGTCATTTTATTTCGCTGCTTGGAACAAACGTTTTTCATGTCTGAAAATATTTGTTCGCATAAGTAGTGGAAAAAATGATAAAAACATCTAAATTGTTCCAAAACTGTAGAGTTCTAATGTTATCGAAATCGTTTACCTCCAATCTAAGTATTATTAGCTCTGATTGAAACGTGTTCATTACCCGCTTTTAATGTTTTGTAACATAAAAGGCATTGAATGTTTTGAAAAGCATCGTTTACCATAAAATACTTTTCACATTTCATTTCGTGAACTTTTATTTTTTTATTTTTTTCGTATTCAATTTTAATTGAATCGCGTGTGTTTATTGTGCTTCGTCCAACAAGAAACAACAACAATGCTTAATAAATTTCTGAAAAAAATGACAACAACCATCCACATGTGTATTCATCGCTTGCTCAACGACGACTGAATGAAAGTTTTTAAAAGAGAATAACAACTGTGTAAATTGTTCAACAAATGTTGTATGTGGCGAACATCACTGCTTTACGGAATAAATTAATTCATGGCGTGCGTGTGTTGCAAATTTATATGATTTTACGCTTTCAACAGTGGCTCGAAAATGCAAATATATTTCACTAAAAAGCGATATTGATCACACTCAGTTTGTTCCATTCTAGATACTATGACTCGGATTTTTGGATTGATTATTTCTCGAATGTTAAATAGTCCTGATTTTCTCCAATGAATTATATATATTATTCAGTGAAGACATGCACAAACATTAAAAAATATGCTTGACCACTTGATTTGCGAAAACCCGGCTCGATCTAAATTTTGTTGTTGTTTTTTTTTTTAGAAAACAATTCCCTAAGTTGTCGAAAATTTTTAAAAATTCGCATAAACGAATGAAAGCTGATTAAATTTTTAATTATTATTTTTGTTTTTATTATTTTTCTAATTTTTTGACCTATTTTTATTTTATTAATTTTTGAATTTTAGAATTTGTATTTAGCTTGCTTTTTCACCAATTCACCATATGCGATTAATGAATGGTGTTTGTCTTTGCTACGTTTAAAATATTCCCATTTACCTTAATATACCTCACGGCAACACTGCATTGTATAAAAGCAACAGCTGTTCACAATATAACCTTAAAACGAGCACCATACTATTATGACATTTCTATTTTGTGTTCTAATTTTGTTGGCGTAAAGTCGGAAGAAATTGTTTTATAACAAATCCTTAAATAAAAAGTGAAAATTCCTTAAGAAATTCTTGAAAAAATAACAATATTAAAATGCATTTAGCAAGACGTATGCAACATTTACCTAAAAGTGTGCGTTTCTTAAAGACAAGCAATAATGCTGCCGCAACGAGCAGTACGACAAACTCTGAAGAAAAAATAGTCATACCCAAACGCATACATAGATCACCTACTGATATTTTGCGAGCTTTATCAGCCACTGTGGGCAGAGATCCAACAGCAGCTCACTACAAATATCACGATGATCCATTTTTGATACCTACATCGAATATTGCTAAACGCACTTTCGCCATGTCTCAAGAATCCGGTCGCAAAGCAGCTGAATGGATTAAGGAAGAACACAGAGAATATTTTATGGTAACACACAACTACAATTATTAGTTTCTATTTCGTTTTACTTATTAATTGCATTCGCCAGCATCAAGAAGCCCAACCTCAAATTGAGGCTTTTGTACCGAAAGTTGTTTTCACCGAAGAATCTGAAGTTACTAATGAAGATTTAGATAAACTTATTAAAAAAAGTGAAGTTAAAGACGCCGTTTTCGTTTATAACCTTATGAAAGAGAATGGATTGGAAATTAGTGCCGAGCAACGTCAAAGTCTTTTAGAATTGATTTGTTTTTATAATAATGAAGAACCTTTACCCGAAGAGTTTTACGAAGAGCGTTGGTTTAAGCAGAATTCGGAAGAACTGAAGCGTCAGTTTAAATCCTGGAAGGATGGTGATTTAGCTGAAAAGATTTTTAATGAAATTGAACCAAAAACTGCTAATTCTTACGCTGCTATAATAAGAGGAATGGCTAAATATTGTCAGGTAAAATAAGGCTACTAACTCATTTAAAATTTTGTAAACTCTATTTGATATTTAATTGAACTCTATAAGCTGCTTTAATGCTTTCATTAAGGCGAATTTAAAAAATACTTCTTGATTTGAGTTTTTTTTCATTTGTTTCATTTATTAATTCCAAATAACAATTTTCGTCCTTAACCAGTACGTGCGGGCTTACACATTTTTCCAGCAAGCATTAGAAAATCAATTCGAACTTGACACCAATACTTATAATTCCATTATAAGCAATGTTAATTTCCTAAAAGAACGTATTGACGAACGTTGGGACATGTGCAAGGAACTGTTGCAGCAAATGAATCAACAACAATTGAAACCAAACTTAGGCACTATGAATGCATTACTGGAATGCATAAGCACTTTTGGAAATTTCAAAGTGGCACGGAAGTCAGCCCGCGAAGTTCTGTCAGAATTTCTTAAATTGGGTATAAAACCCAGTTTGGGGACATATTACTACATATTAATTATCTTTTGCCGTGAAAAGGGACCAATTTCACATGTCATTGTTGACATATTAAATGAAATTGAAGGACAAGAATTAGTAATACAACATCCTAAGGATACATCTTTCTTTGTCACTGCAATGAGTGTGTGCCGACATCATTTGCACGACCGTGTATTGGCTAAAAAAGTAAATGATTTGTTGCACACTGGCAATAATTTTGAATTGGTTGGTGACAGCTACAAGGAAGCGATTTATTATAGACATTACTTTGGTTTACTATGCCAAACATTGCCTATGGAAGAGTTTATGGAAACGTACGATTTATTAGTGCCCAATATCTATATACCTGAACCCGGCATTATGGAAGAAATCTTAAAACAAGTGGATTATAATGGCGCCTTTGAATTAATACCTCGTTTATGGTCTGATATATTGATATTCGACCACATACATCGTGAAAGTCTTTTATTACTTTGCTTAAAAATCATGATATCAAATGAACCGGATATAAGTAAAAAATATCAAGAACGGTTACCCGAACAATTCGCTAAAGTTGCTTTGGATATTTTTAATAAGGTGATTGAATCAGTGAATAAGATACGGAAATTGTACTTTACCGGCCAAATGATTGGCGATATATTATCTCTGTTGATTCGTGGTGGTAATTGGGAAAAGGCTATTGAAGTTTTTGCTTATATAGACAAAAATCAACATCTTATTCCTGGTACTCCCTCGGAATCTTGTCTCATGGAATACGTTAACGCTTGCATCACACATAAAAGACCTTCTCTAGCTATAATGTGTTTGCAATACGCTGTTGAAAATAACATGGATGGCTTGGTGTTGGCGAAACGCATTCAAGATGGCTTCACATTGGATGTAGTACATCTTTCAAAGATTAAATCTTTGGTGGGCGATAAATTTCTGAAAGAGTAATCTGTAATTATGTATATTTTTAATTAATTTAAATGCAGATGTATTGTTTGACTGAATAATAAATAAATATTGTAAGTAACGATATAAAGTAAGTGAATTATAATTTGTTTAAATAAGATTGAGATCTTATATTAATTCGTGTTTTAATTTAAATTTAAAATCGAAGAAATTTGAAGAATATAGAAATAAATAAGAGGTAAAAAAGACACATGATTTATATAGAAACTGAATATAATCACGCGAAAATAGTAAATAAATTCGGATAAATCTTAAAAATGTTGCAACTGTGAAAACAAATTCGTTTAACGTTTGGCATTGCACGAAATTTCTATTTATTGTATTTATTTATTTAATGTTGCAAAGACAAATTGCGCTGTAATTTAATTTGAATTATTTAGTAACTGAGACCTACAGTAGTTTTGGTGGACTAGTATAATAACCAATATGTTACTCAATTCTATGAAATATAAAGAGATAATAAGTTTTGTTTAAGATTTATGGAAAATTTTAAACAAAATTAAAGGTTTATGAAACGAAATTACTGTGATCCACTTGATTTCAACGAAAAACTTCAAAGGGAATTAGATTTTGAGCAATAAATATTCCACATGTTTATTTCAATTTATATGTAAATAAAGCTACATATAATTATAAATATTGTATTTTAAAATGAAATGTCTATGATACATGAAAAAGTTCTAATACGATAGCAAAACATCTTATCGATTTTTTGTTGACTGCTTTAAAATGTTTTCCCAGTGTATACCATCGTGAGGTAGTGGGCTATTTAGGAAAGGCGACAGCCATACTAAATGCCAGCGTTTACCGCAAATCATTTCAATATTTTTCCTCCAACCTAAATCATAGTGCGTATAATTACGTTCATAAGTTGTGGCTCCTTTTAGAATGATGGGCAAATGGAAACATAACAGAACAATAATATAGATAAATAAAACCACATTGATTTCGTACACAAAAATGTACACATTGAGCCATGAAAATTCAGCAAAGAACCCCAAAAACGGGAAAACAAGTTTAAAGGCCGTACGCAAATTCCAAAAGATTTCTTTGTGTAGCCACCAGATGTATAGATTGTTGTAGAGAAATGAGTACGCACAACCGATTAGTGAGTGGATCAAAAATAATAGGAAATAGCGTTGATTACGATGCCCAATGCAATTTGCGGCGAAGATACAATGATGATCACGTTTTAAAATACAAGTTCTACAGGTGTCACAGTGCCAGGAACGAGGTGGTGACAACAGCTTGCATACTGCACATAAACGCCAATTCTTGCGTTGCTGATGTTCCATAGGAGGTTTTAGCATTAAGCCTTAAACAAGACATAAATCCATATACATATATATTTTGTTTATAACGAAAATGTACTTACTCCTTATGCTGGGATCCTCCAAGATACAAGCTATATAGTTGCCCATAATATTATATACAATGTAAATGCCCCCTATCCACGTTAGTATAAACATCATATTGCCGGGTTCATGGAATGCTGGTAATACTATGCACAATTGAAATACAAAACTAACTGGTATAAATGACAGTAAAAATATTAAACATCCTATATCAGCTGGCGATTGTGGTATTTCCCGCAGAGATCTAATTTTAAACATGTTGATCTATTTTTCGTCTATTTAATATTTATATTAAACGTATGTCGAAAATATATTTCCTTAATATTTAACCAGTGCTTTTTTTGTTTTACTTGTTATTTGAGTTTTCAATGTTTCCTGAAATGTTTGTGAGAGTATGTATCCACTCAAAACAAAAACATTTGATTATTTATTTCTTTCCAATGTTTATTAACGTCAAGTGGAACGAAGATGCTAAATAACTGTAAAAATATTTATAAACAATTAAGAGTGCTGCCAAATTTTTAAGCAATGTCAAGTTATTAAACATAATGACAGTGTAACCATTTCAGCAAATTTATAGCTAAAAGAATAATGAAAGACGGAAAGAAATATACCTTTTAAAATTTTTCTTGCATCCGATTTTAATTTCAAATATTGAACAAATTTTGATTTTATTTTATAACTCAAATACCCAAGTTTGTCGCAAGGCAAATTCGTCAATTCGTTTTGCTGGTAGAACGTAAAATGTTTTGGAAACATCTGTTTTGTTAAATATAACGCAACCTAAAAAGAACTTGTTTAATAAATTGAATTTAAATTAATTATAGCAAAAAGCTATACATTTTGGATATTAAATTATTATAATTATTAAATTCTTCCCCACCACTTTTCTTAATCTGTTTACAAAAGTAAAAAGACTTTGACGTTTGACCTAAAAATACTTTACAAATCATTGAATCAGCAGACAGCCAAAATAGTTAATGAGTGTACCTTGCAATGTATTTGTATTGTTCAAAACCTTAGGTATAATTATTGAGACATCAGTAGAATATAGTATTTCCAAAAGGCAGAAATGAAAATAAGAGAAAAAAATTTAGATCTTAAGTTTGTAGTCAGATTCTAGGAAAAAATCACTGATGAGCTAACTAAGCATTAGCGAAATAGTACTATATTGATAAGCTGTTCTCCTCAATAATCAGTTTTATTGAGTTTATTATGTTATTTTATATTAATACACTAATTATTTTAAGCCTAAGGTCTTTTTATATATTTTATATTTATTTCAATATTTCGCTACTCCTTTGTGTAGCTTCTTCAGGAAAATTGGTTTTTTTAAAAAATATAGCGAAATATTGAAATAAATATAAAATATATAAAAAACCTTAGGCTTAAAATAATTAGTGTATTAATATAAAAAACAAAAAAAGGTCAAAAAACTAGAAAAATTATGTTATTTTATGTTAGCCATATTTTATATTTTGAAATATTTAGAAATAAAATAATATAATTTGATATATGTAGAAAGAAATGTTTGCTTATTTTTATTGAAGTGAATCAGGTCATGATGAAATTAAGGCAGGTGGCATCACTGATATTGATATTTTTTCTGCTTAAATTTGTGACATAAAACGTCATTTCATTGCAGTTGATATTTTATTTGAAAAAAATTACGGGTTCCCAACATGGGTAGTGTAAACGATGCAAATACGTGCAAAATGCATCGTTTTATTAACACAACAACAAAATGTAGGTAAGTGCAATTTACTTATGGTGTTTTCTTTTCTGACAAAAATGTTACATATATGCTACATTTCGTAAAATATATGTAACATTAAAAAAAGCTATTTCGTTCCTTTCTAAATATGTTGCACAAATAACTGGCAAAATATGCAACATATTTGACCCTCTACTCTCAAGTCGGGGTGATATACTAACCTTTTTTACAACTTTGTTAAGTACTTTTTTATACAAATAAGAATTATGAAAATCAATATATTCTTCACTTTGATTAGAGTTCGTCAGACTTTTGTTAGAGGAAGATTCTGTTCAATTTGTTATTTATTTTAATGTAAACTTTTTTGATACATTTTTGGTTTAAACTTTTTGCAGTTTGTTCTAGGTAATAGCAGCTGATTAGAAAACAATGTTGCTGACGATTTTTATTGAAAAAAGGGTGCTAAAAACCGTAGAAACAGTGAAACGCTAAGTATACATTAATGTGAAATCTCAAATATTTTGTACCATTGTGTCAATAAAAAATGTATCACTTTTTAAAGGTATGGGCAAACTGTAGAAAATGTTATCCATCGAAAGGGCAACATTTTTGTTCAGAAAGGAAATCACCATTAGTTTTACTCCATTTTCCCTAAATCAATTGTGCATATATGCATATAAGAAGCTGTTATTGAGTTGCCATATTTTTTTTTTTAGAAAATTGTACTCTTTTTTTTTTTTTTTTTTTTTTTTTTTTTGTCACAGGAATGTAATGTATTCGAAAAGGTAAGCACAAATAATAAGCGTTTTCACGATGGGCACTTGGGCATATATGCCGCGTTGAAATATATAAAGAGCGTTTTATTGGGTTGCCATATTTGTTTCTTGAAAAATTATACTCTTTTTCACAGGAATGAAATGTATTCGAAAAAGTATGCTCCGATTTCCTGCATAATGCACATAAAATTTGCATTTTGTGAGTGGACTTTTTCCTAACATTTTATGTCCCAAAGCAGAAACACACGAAGTCCGTTAAAGCTTTAGTGCTTCCACCCTAGTAATTACATCTTAGTACAAACTGAATAAAGAGAAAATACGACATTAATCTTCAATATTTTGTTTAGTTAACAGTTTATTATAAAAAAACTTTTTTTAACGTTATTAATATATAGACTTGTGTAATTTATCTTATTTTCCGTTCGTTATTGTTGCTGATATCAGTCTTTTTTTCAGCTGTTATATTCCAAAACACACCATCATCTGGCAGATCGCTTTTTATCAGTGGCGATAGCCATACTAAATGCATACGTTTACCGAAAGCTGTCTCAAAATTTCGCTGCCATGTTCCCATATTGTAGGGAAAATTTTTACTTTTCTCATAACAAACTCCACCTTTGAATAGTCCGGGACCATGGTAAAATAATAGAACTACACTATAAACTACAGCCAATATATTAAGATTGTAATATATAAGAAACATGTTATGCCACATTGAACCATTGACCAACATCAAAAGCGGACAGGTCATTCTTAAAATAGAAAACCAATTACGGTAGATGCGTGCTTTAACTATCCATAAAAATAACGAATTGTAAACAAAGGCATAAATGGCGCCGATAAATAGATATGTGATGAACATTATGAAATAACGATGATTTTTATGACCCACACAACAGCCAACGAATAGACAATGGTGATCTCGTTTTAAAATACAAGTTTGGCATACCGAGCAATGCCAACTACGAGGCGGTACTATTTTCTGGCACTTTTCACATTCATGCCATCCCATGTCCTTCAATTCATCTTTCCCTTCGCGGGTTGGTTTAAGATTTTTAACTGAAAATGAAAATAGTAGGATTAAATTCATGAAAAGCTGTCCAAAAGCATTTTTGTTTTTTTTTATGTAAAAATGTGAAGGAATTATAAAAAAACTTGAGAGAAAAGTTCACTTCGAGGGCTTTGGGGATCGAATTTTCCATACAAAATTCAATCAATATTCCTTCTATAAATCCAAAAAAAATTTATGAATACTGCAGTTATATTTTACAAAGTAAATTTTTGTAAAATATGCATAACATAGGAAAATGGGCGGGGTCACTAGATCATATGGCCAATGAAAGTTGAAATTGTTATTGTAACTGTCGTAAGAAAGTAGTAACGTGGACAAGGCAAGACAAGACAAGCCACACCTGACAGCACATATTTACATATTTACGATGTCAAGAGATGCATTTTAACATCAAGCTGTTAAGAAATGTGTGTTGTTGCAGTATATTCGCCTTGATTTGCGAATTGTTTCGCTGTTTATTTGCACACTTAGAATTGTTGCTAACAAGGCGAATTTATTATCAGCTGGATGCATCCGCTCAACAAAAAAAATAACAGACATTTTGTTTGTATGAAAGGCGAATTCAACACTCGAGTTGTCGAAAACAATTAGAGCAATGCATACTTTTCAGCCAGGCGCAGTAATCTTGCAATAATGGTGATGGTTCCTTTGTTGGTTGCTTCAATTTGGCCAGAAAAACTCATGGGAGTTCTGTTTACAAAAAACAGTTCGACTTAGTAATAGTTGGACGTAATCCGTAACATTAATATTTCGGTGAACAAAATCTAATTATTAAATATTGATGAACTGGGTACTGACCTGGAGCAAAAACATTTTCCTAAAAGGTTCAGCATTTGCCAAAAGCAAAGCTCTGTTCCCCATGCGAATTACGCTGGAAGTTAAAAAGTGGCTAATATATGTATGAAATTCGAAGTTTAACTCTACAAATTTCAGCCCACTTATTCCTTTCACTCTCTTCTTTAGGGACAGAAAACAAAGTTCCATTTCCCTTGAAGAATTTATTTTTGCACACAGTACAAACTCTCATTTTTATTAATTTCACTTTAAGTTTTTTTAATTTCATACAAAATTTAAAACTATGGCGCTTACAAAGAAAATTTGACAAGTCGAATGTAGGTCCATTGCTATAAATTCGCCGATTAATATACTTGGTATTCAATTCGTCTTGGTTGCTAATTTAGCATTGGTGTTGAATAACCTTATCCCCTATATTTATTTATGTTAAAATTTAAATCTAGATGTGCAATTACATAAACTAGCAGTGCAGGAAACAGCTTTTTCAAATGCTATGCCACCATTCATTGGTTAGTTTTCTACAACGATTAGTATCATATACACAATTTAAATTAATAATACACTAAAGTTTTATTCATGCAATACTTACAATCAACACTCGTATCAATCATTAGACATGCAACAAAATTTCCTTTGATCTGAAAAATTAAAAACATGGCAAATGCGAATGTAAATGTATGCCAAAAGCCACCCGGCTCATGGAAAGCCGGTAATACGATGCTCATTTCAAATATAAAAATGATCGGCATAAAAACACCAATCAAGAGAAAACACAGCCAATCTACCAGACGTCGCGGTAATAAATGTTTGCGGACTTTCATTGTTTTAAAAATATACAAATTTAGTTTAGTTTTATTTCATAGATATACGAGTACATATGTTTTTGTTTAATTGTTAGTTGCTGCATTAAATTAACACAAGGTAAAACCAAATCCAACAACAAGAAAGAAAGAAAAGTCAACACTTGACAGACGAGAGCAACGAACAATACTAATTAATTGAACGTTAATGGAGCTTTGCGTGCTACAATAATTAACAGAACTTTGGTTCTCTCTATTTTGATCTCATTATCAGTGTGACCAGATTTTAAAATAATATTAAGCTAAATCACGCTTGAAATAGAGCTAAAAAAAAGCTAAAGAAAGAAATTTAAAGAAAATACACATGCTGTATTGTGTAGAAACAAAATTAAATAGGCTCCAGAAATTGGAAAATAAGCCCATGCGCTCCATTTTAAAATGCAATCTATTTAATACGTCACAGCTTAGGAAAATGCAAACGAAGATAATTGTTACTGTCCACATACTATAAACAAAGGTTGGCAGCTTTGTTGTTTTTTATGTTTTTTTTTGGTGAAGGTCATACTTCAGACATTCCCAATGGTTAAAAATTCTGCTTTCAATACAGGTGAGAACGAAATTAGCTTTTTAACTATCTTTCGTTATTCAAATTTTTTGGTTTATTAGCTCTCCAGCGGATGGCAATGAAAAACCACTTGATAGTTTTTTTCTCCTTTCATTGAAAGGCTAACTGACATTTTTCGCCGCACACATGCGTTTTTGAATATTCAGATTATTACAGTTATTACAAAGGAATAAAAATTTTCTGCCGTGGTCAAGTTCACATTTTCTGAAAATTTGCAACGGTAACCCTGCCCCCGTACTCTAATGCTCGTGATAATAATTGAATGTCGGATATCTTATCTATCATTGGCAATGAGAAAGCTTTTTCGTCGATTATTTAAAGCTGAATCGCTTTATCATAATCAGTGTTGTCCCTTATGGCGTTTTGTTACCAAACGTGGCGATAAACAAATTTTTTGGCAATGACCATTTATATGACAATAATTATTAAATGGTAAAACCGCTTAAAGTAGTAAATAATATAAGATAGAACATTAGCCCAACTCACAATCTTGTGCATATGGTGTTGCATCATTGCATTTGCAAAAAGGTATAGCATATTTTTCCTTTAAAGTAACAAAATACACAGCAATGCACATGCTAGACTTAAATTTATATGCAACACTTAAAACCAATAGGACTTATTTGCTATGGTATGCAACACCTAATTGCAAATAAACAGCTGATTAACAATAATCCAAGCCAATCAAATCGTAATCGCCGCATACTTGCCGCTGCTTATTTTCCTCCAAAAAAACCAGTAGTGCGATGCATTAACTATTATTTGACATATTTTTTTTGGAAAATTTGTTTCTTTTTTCAATCAGCTGTGAATTTTGTTCTTGCAATGAGTAGTTCATAATAAATTAAAAATGTCATTCACTGTTGATAGCACAAATTTGCTATTGCATATATTTACAATCTCAAATACACAAGATTGTGAGTAGAGCTATTATATTTAAATCGTTAAAATTAAATATCTTTTGTTAAATATTTTTATGAAGAATTGTAAACTGTTATTTGCCTGAGTTAGGTTAGGTCGGCAAGTTGCTGGACGTAAAGTTAAGGAAAGGTCCCATCCCACTTCTGTCCAATTTATTATGGTGCCATTGTTATACCCGTTGTGAAAAAACTTTTACGTGTTGTAGAGTCTCTGCTAGGAATCGAACATAGAACCCCTATAAACTAGCACACTACTCACTACACTACCGGGGCCCCCATTTTTATTTGTGCCTAGTTTTGTTTGTTTATTTTTGAACCATATATTTTTCTTTTCCAGTGTATTCTACTGGTAAAAATTTGTTCAGTAAAAATTTGCAGACGCTCAGAAAACATCTGTCATTTTACTCTCTCAAATGGTGCTGTCTTTTGTAAATTTTTGTGTAAACGAATGCTTTACAGTAAAATCCAGTGCAAATTTAAACAAACTTTGGGTTAAAAGCATGGAGCAAATAACATGTTCAATATCCACATTACCTTCTCCATGATTAATATCTTTTGAAATTTTCAAAAATATGAACTTAATATATCCTTCAAATTTCTTCGATCTCTTTTCTTTTTGAATTTTAGTTTATTTAAATGAGCTTCAGATCTAATATTATTTTATGTTTTAAATTTAATAATGGTTTTTTTTCTTTTACAAATTTTCCAATTTCATAATCGTCCACTTCTTAAAGTTTTATTGTACGCCGTCAAATAAAATATTGTTTAACAAATGGCTGTCATTTAATGAGCCCGGAGAAAGCACAAAGGAAAGCAATTTTAATTGAAACGCGCAAATAAACAGATTTATGGTCAATCTAAATTGAATAATTGAATGTGTGAATAATATTATTAAGGCAAATACAAATACGTGCACAGTGGTTACAACACTGAAAGAGCGAAAAGTGACAGATAAATAATGGAAAATTTCTTTGGAATAGTCTTTTGTTTCCAGTTTTGTTTCATTACTAACACCAACTTTACTGGAAAAGAAGTTCATAAGGCGGCTCTGTTTAATAGAAAAAACTTTTTCTAATTTTCAGAAAACAAACCGCCAATATATTTTGATATAAGTGTGACATTTGTGCTTTGCAAAATTTTTCCATTGATTATTTTCTTTATCTTTGAGAAGCTCCACATTTTTCATTTTCTGCTTACAACATGAAAAATCATACAAGTCACTGCACCATAAGATAAATTTTAAGTGAATTTACAATATTCTTCAAGCTTAAGGTCAGGACTGTGGTATTCTTTTTCTTATTTTTATTGATGCAATATTTCGCTTTATGTAGCTTCTACAGGAAATTGGTTCTTGCATGATCCACTTATTAGGTCAGTGCGGCTCTACAACAATCCAACAATACCAACACAAAACTCACGAAACCCAAAGAGAAGTCGCTGTCATCAACCGCAGCATTCAGCACCTATTTATATCCAGCCGGCCACATCCAGGAATCGTACCAATCTGGTGGGGGCCATGTCCCCGATGTCGCTAAGATCCTCAAAGAACGGGGCTCCCAGTATCCACCGCCTGCCCGCGCAGAATAGATGGCAAACCGATTCCCCTCTATCGTCCTGCACCTTGTCTTTCAACCCATCCCAAAGAGTCCGGCGTGCCTCCCCCATGGCCTGTGGCCAGTGCAGACTGGCAAAACAACGGGAAATATTGTTCCTCGACATCCTTGACGTGAGGTTGTCGGTTCACCGTTTGTCATAGACCCGCCGGGTCTGCCTTGAGATGGAGCAGGTTGCCAAACCCCCCACCTGCGTTGTGTCTTTTCCAAAGAGCATACATGCTATACTAATGTAATCCATATATTGTGGAGAATTTAATACAATTATGATGGAGGAGATTAATGCAAAAAATTCAGCCATAGCCAAATCAATAGAATGGGAAATGCAACAAAAACAAAGTAAATCATTTTTGACTTTTTTTTTCTCAAAAAATTCACAATAACAATGAAAAGAAATATTATTTTGTCAAAAATATTATATAAATTCAAAATGAAAATATTAACAGCCGTATTCATAAAAATATACTCTGGATTTGAAATTTATAATTTTGTTTTAAATCAGATCAGAGACGTAGGTATCATAATTTACAAACGACTGCATTATCTTCTAATTGTTTGAATTTGAATCACTGGCCAAACTTTGATAATGTATCAGTGTTAAATACAGAACACAATTATAGAAATGCTACAAATAATAAACGCACCCAATTTCCTGTA
This sequence comes from Dexiosoma caninum, assembly GCA_963924685.1. Taxonomy (NCBI): domain Eukaryota; kingdom Metazoa; phylum Arthropoda; class Insecta; order Diptera; family Tachinidae; genus Dexiosoma; species Dexiosoma caninum. The sequence goes on from OZ004728.1 coordinate 3,278,147, forward strand.
GAAGCTACACAAAGCAGTAACGAAATAGAAATTAAGAAGAAGGGACACAACATTCCAGACCTTAAGCTTAAAGAATATTGTAATTTTATTTAAAATAAAAAAACGATGAAATCAAGAGCAAGGAACAGTTACAATAAATTAATAAGAAATCAAATGAATAAAAGTATTTGCATGCATAGATTATTATTTTAATAGAGAAATTTTCCGCAATTAAAGATTTTTAACATTAAAATATTATTCAATTTTTCTTTCTTCTTCAGTTTGTTTATTTTACTTCAATAACTCGCAATCACGTACGTAAATGTGGAATTCTTCTGTTATGGTTGTTGTATGAGGAAAATTTCTGGGCACCACCTGGTCTGATTGTCGAGAATTTCACACTTGTTTTCTCTTGTTGTCGAAATATAAAAGGCACCTTAAGTTATAACAATTTTATGTACAAAAGCGCACATTTTTCACACATTTTTCACAGTTTTTTTTGTCAAAATTCAATCACCTGAATAAAAACTGTTTCTTTCTTAAGTCTTTTGTTTGTTTGAAAAAAAATTAATTCGTTATTTCGGAACTGGATTAATGGAATATGCATTGCCTGAATTCTACCCATTAATTTTTTTTTAATATAATAATAGACTTTTCGCTCTATTTAATGTTTTCGGTATAGCCAAAAGAAACGTCAACAGTGTTTAACATCCTTAGTGTGCTCTGTTGTAGCTGCTTGACTGACTATCCGCTTTAAACGATGGACTTGAGAAACAGGTACTCTCTGCAGCGTTTTGTAGAACAGTTTTCAATGTGAAGTGCAATAGAATGGTGAGGAGAAATGAGGACATGTCGGCAGGCTTGCTTGTTATTCACTTTATTATTTTTCGTTTTGGTTTTTAATTACTACGTAATTTCCTGTCAAATAGATTTTCGTTACGCATTATTCTTTCTGGACTTAAAAACCTTGTCAAATGCTACAAATATGCTTTTAATGAGTTAAACGTAGCGATAAGTTTCAGGATATGCCTGCAATGTCAAGCGAGTTCAATATTCCTTTTATAAAACAGAGTACAATTCCCGTATTCTTTTTTTGTTTGCTTAATGATTTCTGTAACTGCAAATCGGTTGCACGTACAACAAAATCGATTGGGTTGGGCTCATCACCTAAGTGCTATCTCAAGAAACTGGACAAGAAATGAGACAACTCGCTGTTAAAGCAGTTGTCAACTAAAATAGTATTGCCAAATCAGAGGTGTGATTGTTGAAAAGACACCCTATAAATAAATTAATTTGTGAAAATTAATAAATATAAAATTAAAATTGTGCACTTTTATTTGAGTTTATTTTATTGCAGTTAAGGAATTAAAATCGCATCTCGTGTGGAATTTTTATAATTTTTTATATCCCAAATTTTATTATGGAGTTCAAAAACAACAATTATCTTTCAATTTAGAATTTTTCAATTTATCAATTAGAATTTTTATATTGATTTGCGTTAAGAAGGTTATTGGCAGGGTTCTATAAAGTACTTTCATATACTTTGGTAGCGAGCAAAAAAGAATTGTTGCTTATTTCACAGATTGGTGTGAAAAAAAAAAATAATATATTTATTTTTTTTTTGTTTTGTTAATTGTATCTTATGGATTTGGTATAAAAATTCTCTTTCAGCTTCATGATAATGAACAGAATTATATTGAATTTCGTAGTGATAATAACACGCAATAAAGTGCTTCCGAAAAGAAAATTAATAAAAAAAAACTCTATTTAATTTGCTGGCTGTTGGTTAACATCATAATAAATAAAGGATATTTTAATTATTTTTTTTTTTTGGATAAATTGCTATTGCAATGGATTTATGGGTGAGGAAAATTTAGAAATTTTGATTTAAAAAAAAAGTGTCAATTCATCAAAGAAAATTCTATAAAATTCACTTAACCCATTTGAACCGAAACATAAACTAAAAAAAAACTATATTTGATTAAGTTTTAGGAGCTAAATACATACTTTACAGAAAGTAAACAAAGAAAAAAAATTCTTCGTGTTGGAAAAAACTGCCCATCCTCAAATGGGGCCAATGGGTTTATTTGTGAAAATTTCCAAAACACCGTTCTTATAGGCATAGCGTTTTGATCCACTTTTTACATTGCCAACGAGCTGCCATGTGGCGTGTCCACTTTTCTTCCTGCTGTAGAGCGCCGTGTTTCCACTTTGCCCAAAGGATTAACGCCATCGTATAAACAAGTTTTCATTTGCTGAAACAATGCGAAGTGTATTTGTGCATTTCTTACACTGGCAATGGGCTGCATCGTTGTTGGCTTACCAGCTTTTCGACGAAGTGTTTATACCATTATTCAAGGGTATACATGATACGCCTGAAGAAGGCTTGCATCGCCTTCCATCAGATTTTTCACCGTCTAAATGTCTTAAATAACTTCTGCATATACTTCGGCAAAACTGGAGCTATTCCATATTATCTCTGGCATTCAAGAGTTGAAACCACCAAAGATTAGGGACAGACTAATCCAGTTATAGGTAAATATAACGCACCACTATTTTTTGCCTCATGCAGCTGATTAATATACTGCATATAATTATATTACACTGGTCAACAAGAATTTATTGGCCAGAGTTTTCAGAATCAATTTGAATGCATATGATACCCCGATTCAATGGCTATAAATTTATTTTTTTTGGATTGACTCTGGTTCTCGAGATTTACCGTTAAATAGAAAAAAGCGGAGGTTACACCACGTAAGTCGCAAAATTGGGAAACTAGTTCTTCGATTGAACTAAGAAAAACTCGGAAAGATCGATAATAAAATCATCTCTAATTGAGCGAATTAAAACCGATTCTCTTTCTAGCACTCAGGGAGCTGTTTTCAAATAATCGGTCTCATATTATTGATGTCCATTAAGTGATTAAAAATTTAATTGTATCAATTAAACTATTTAATTGAAATGAAAATTAATTAAGGGTCTTAATTAGGTGCACCCGTAGCCTACTGCATAAGGATGAGCCTATCAATCTGTGGGTTGCCTAGACCCTTGGTGTTTCTTTAGACAAGCTAAGGGCTCCGCAGAATGTGTGTTATTTAAAAAAAGCAAAAAAAAGCAATAATTTTTTTCTGTGAATGGCCAAAAAGCAAAAACTAACTGAAATGTAATTTTTCCTGCTGTTGGTTGAATAGGAAGGCTCTACAACCTGAAGATCGTGGGTTCAATCCGTTCATTTAAAAATGTTCTTATGAGTCTCTATGGTAACAGCATCCTCTCGAAGTAAAATAAGCAATAAAATGTCTATTTTTGAGCTTCCAACAAAATAAAACGTCAAAATAACAGCCAGGGTACGGATTTGCGAATGAGTGTGCAGCACATGTGCCGCACATGAGTGTGTCAATTCGTATCTTGGTGGTACGGATTTGCGAGTGGGTGTGCAGCACATGGCTGCGCCAATTCGTACCCTGATAATGACAGAGACGCAGCAACTGTGCTTTAACATTTTTAAAAAATGCAACTGCAGAGTTCTGCCAGAATTAAGCCGTAGTCATTTCTATTACTTCTGTTCCTTTTCTAAACACTCCCGTTCCCAATAGTACCTATACACGTCCCGATACTGGTCCAAGGAAAGACAAACAAATTTCTCACTCATTTCATCATAATGTCCATTGCATCCATCTATTTTAATATTATTCTATGCATATATTATATATACATATATATATGCATATATATTATATGGAAATCTTATATATATATATATATATATTTATATTTTTCTTTTTAGCACTTGGTAACAAACATTACACTCTTGCTCTACCTACTCTTTGTCCTCATCGGCGAAAGTACTGCTCGTCCGTTTACTGATTTGGATACTTTCCTTTCAACACCGCTGGATGTTGATCGTCGATTCAGCAATGATGTCTACAGAACTTCTCAAACTTGGCCACAGGCTTCGAAAGACTCGTTGTTAAGTCGGCTAAGACGAGGTTACTACTACATCGATGACGGGGCAGTTATACGTGTCAATCCCATACATTTAGATACGAATGATAGACAAACGGCTCACAGACGGCTGGACTCATATCCCTATGAAAGGAATAAAAATTCCAAACCAAAGAAATTATTTGTACCCAACTTATTTGGATAAAAAGCTTAAAGTCGATCGAAAAACCACGTGTGTTTTTATTGTCCCATGGAATGGGTATTGGAAAAACACAGTTTCGTATACACTTGAAAGCGAATGAAGGCTAAGCAAATCGTTATTTTGCACTGTTGGATGTTTAAAGCTTGTTGTTGTTGTTGTTGTCAGATGTAAAAACAAACTTTAAATGGACAACGGTGTGCTATGACAGTCCATTTTGACTGTTCTTACTTCTTTTTCGAATTAGTTCGTTTTCTATTAGATTCTATGTCCTGATTGCCACACACACAAAGGCGTTACTGGACTATAAAATGCTTTTTAAATGTCTACTCGTATTTTGTGTCTTTTAAATATTTCATATTCTTCTGTGGTTTTTCTGATGTGATTATGGCATAATTTCGTTAATACAATTCGGAATAATGACCGTCAAAACTGCCATAGACTTTCACACCAAACAAATAAAAAAACATCTTTAAGTGCCCAGTACATACACATATTAGTTTTGTAAGAGTTTTATTAGAAATTGCTTAAGAGCAACACAAAAAAATTAAAAAAAAAATGTCTAAAGCTTCACGAAAAATAAAAATTACAGTCTCAATGTGTCTATTTCTAAATTAAAAAAAAAAAATATCGCTTTATTCAAGACGAATTAATTTTTCAGGTGGTCTTGCAATTACAATATTATCAAGGCGAATTCATACCTGGTAAACTGACTAGTGCAACAACAACCAAAATTCATTGTACGTTGTAGACTTAAGTTATTTACACACGATTGTCGAATATTACAATATGGACAGAAAAATTGTAATAAAATGTTTAAAAACCGTGTGAACGTAGCATTTTTTTGTGGCAGCATTGTCACAAAATGTTTTGTCTGTGCATTGTATGACAATAATATTGCCACATTTCTTACAATCGTGAGAACACCCACCAATATCATTGACAGGTAATTGCCACCATTGTCGTTATTGTCTGACGTGCTTAATTCAGTGTACAATAACACATTTTTAGATATTTACCCCCCCTGTTCTGTAAACCGAGTCGATTTAAAAACGAGTGATTTCTCAATACCTAAGTGTGTGTATGTATGTGTAAAAACGAAAAAATTTTGCGGATTCGGTTTACAGAACATACCCGTTAGATACAATGTTAAACATGGGATCTGGCAACTTTGTAAACAGACAATTTTTGTTGACAGATAAATTTATTGTGTGACAATGAAATTCTACAGTTTTCTTTCTATAGTCTGAACAGACACTTTACACTTCGGTGACAATTTTTCTTTGCGAGTGCATTGCCACCATATTGCCATATCCTACAATATTGTAAAATCTGACAATCGTGTGTACATATCTTTATAAAAATTTTGTTATAACGAACTCTAATTAGGCGAAAAGAGTAGTACAGCACAGCCGTAAAGTGAATACCCCTTGGCTGTATTCATAAAAATTCAGAAAAAATACATTTATAAGTTTGTTATAGAAATTATAAAATTATAATTATAAAATTAAGAAATATTTATAAAATAAGAAATATTTTTTTAAATATGTATTTGTTACTTCTGAAATAGTTTTTAAGTAATTTCATTGACTACTAATAAAATAATAAAATCAATTATTTTGAATTAAATAGAAAGTTATTTTCATTTCCTACTACTCACTTTGTGAAAATTAACTATTTTTTTGGACCAGTGCACAGAGTAGGTCTCCTATGTTTGTGGAGGATAGAGCGAGTAAGCGTGTGCGGACATTGAACTTGGATTTACCAACAGCGCAATTGAGAGGGACGACTTTTGTACGGGAGTTTATTCCACATACGAACAGTTCGGCTAACAAATGGATGCAATACAGTGCAATTGTAATATGTAGTGTGATTAGCTACTAAATCCGCCACTGCAAAACCGCCCGAGCTTCGTTAAAGCCCTTACGACACTACATTTTTCTGCATTGTTCAAATTTGGGAGAAGAGCGCAAATATATTGTAATGGGAAAATTAATCAGGTATAAAGAGTACAACCATATTAAGATAAATGCAAAAACGTCAAATCGTCGACTAGTGTTATCGATAAAAAACTAGTAAATGTCAAAAAAAATGTAAAAAGTTTCAACTTAAATTTAACGTTTCGAGCTTAAAATCTTTTACTTGTTGCCAACTTACCGATTTATGAATAATGTCTGCGATTTTAAGCTTATTTTTTTATCGTACATTTTTCTTAACCATTTATTTTTTGATTGAAAATAAGAATGCAACTCTTAAAAATGTAAATATTATATTGTATTTGTTTCTTTCTGGCTTTGTTGCCCCTTTCTATAAATTTTATATTAATTAAAGAAAAATAAATGTTGTGTCATACGGTCTTAACGAGTTCCCTGTTAGCATTACAACACATTGTATTGAATTATTGAGACACGCCAAGCATAATAGCATTGGTCACTCTAATACAGTGATAGGCAAATCCACAGCGCCAATCCTTTGTATAATTATTCGTTGCGAACTTCCTTCATCAGAAGTAAAACACATTTGTGTATATGAGAATTAACACAACAACGCCGACGAACGGCGAACAAATTAGTACAGTGTTACTGTTTTTCATTTTAGTTTTCAAGTATATTTGTAAATGAAGTTAATTTTTATTTTAATAGTTGTTTTAATTTTAAAGTAAATATTTTAAGTAAACTATATACAATTATTTACCATAAAATTGCTTTCTAATTGTTGTCTGTCAATGTTTAATTTTTTCAAGCAATTTTTTTTTATACTATGCTGATTATGACATCTGCAATTTTTTCGTCGTTATTGTGTGCCACACTACGAATTTTACCGACGAATTCGTTGAGCACGATGAAATTCGTGGTTCGTCCGAATTGTGTTCCTAGCCTTAAATTGATTCATGCTACAATCAACAAGGTATCCGCAATTGTACAACACCAAAAAACACTGGCATTTTGTTGGTTGAAATATATTTACAATGCGACCCTGCAAATAATGTGACTAGTCCCCACATGCATGTATAGTGTAGTACACTGAGGACTTTTACTAGTCCAAGACTACCCCAATAGTATGGAGAAAACATGGTTTATTTAATATTACGATGTGCTAGGGGTGCACCATATAACCCATCGAACTAACTCAAAAACTACTCCATGTAACTACTCCATGGAGCACCTCAGAGAGTAATTTTAATGCGAACAAGTAATTGTAAATACGAAGAAAAACACGAACACTTGTCGTATAACAATAAGCTGTTGTTTTCAATGACATCATCCACGGCTGCATTACATGGTCCTACCATGTTGTAACCAGTCCATTTCAGCTAAAATGGACCATTTAGTCCAATATTATTTGCAGGGGATGTCAAATTCATTTGCCTCATTCATTAATTTGTATGTAAAAATAACACAACGATGACAGTAAATTCTCAAATTCACTTGTAAGAGTATGTAAAAATAACATCATTGAGAGCAGTGATGTTTACTTTTTTATTTGAATTTCTGTACAGCTCTAAAAAAAAATTCCGTTTGTTCCTAAAATTACCGTACGCAAAGTGTTGTAAAAAATAACGAAACTTTTTTATTAAAAAAATTTTATACCTATTTGTAATTCTTAATATTGATTAAAAAAAAAATTAAAGAAACAAGTACGTATAAATAATAAAATAAAGTATTTAAAATTTTAAGTTTCACTAAAATCAATGTAAGCATTTTTGTAATGTTTAATCTTAGATAGAAGTTGTTATTTATTATTTATGGGTGAAACTTCTAAATAGATTTCGTGATTTCTCGCAATCAGCTTTATTTATACTCGACATATTTGCCACTAGACCTTGGTAGAATGTTCTATACTTGTCTAGCAACTTTGACATTTGAGTATAATATCCCAGAAGTCCGTTAATTTTGAATTTACATTTGTATTTGTTCGTTAATTATCTTTAACTTTATGTTTCTAATGTTTCCGTAACAATATGTATGACCATAAGTGTAGCTCAATATGAAATTTTAATTTCATTTTTTTTTCTCACTTCTTAACCACCTATTTTTTTCAGTGTAATCAATTGAAAGAATTCTTATTCGCATTTAGACAAACAAGACAAGACAATTTTATTACGATATTAATTAAATTAAATTATTTATTTTTTTACGAAAGTTTTTTTTTAAATATTTTGTTAATTGAAATTTAATTAATTTTAAATAAAAATGAAATAATTAAAAAAAGAAAAAGTTTTATGTTTTAGACTTCTACGCCTCATATCATAACGTCGAATTTTAAATGCCAAAACGACATAAGCGACAAAAGTAAAAGTTCCTGCATAAAGGCTTTATGGAATGATGCATGGAATATCACATATTATAAATTTCGGCACTGCCTGTTGACTGACAAGAATTTGACGGCGAGTATTTGAGGCAAATTAAATACATATAAGTCACAAAAAAATTTGCAGTTTCTCTGGAGTGCATTAGTGTGTCTTTGTGTCAGTTGTTGTCGGAAGGTTTCAGTCACTGGTCACTGAACAGTACCGGCTTCAGCTGCATCCAATCCACAAGCACATCAGAACGGCCTCCTTCGTCGGTATTGTTTGGCATTAGCGAAGTAAAACAATTAATCAAAATGACTACTAAAACACAACTTAAAAAAAAGTATTTTCTTTAATCTTGGACCAGCACTCGCTCTGTGCTAGAACTCATTTTTCAACTGAACCGCGCGCATGTGGAATAAACTACCTGCAGAGGCCTTTGATGTCACCTTTGATGGGTTTGATGCCCATAAACACTACTCTCTCCCCAAAAAACTTTATTTTCTTGTTCCGGCACAATGCATCGCATGTGTTGGGGTCATCACCTGAGTGCCGATACAAGGTAAAAAAAAAAATTGAGGAAAGGTATTGCGAGAGAGATGACAGGAAGTGAAGCTTCAATATCTTGCAACTCTGCTTTTGTACGTGTGAAGATAGTGAAGATTTCATCACCTGTCATCTCTTTCATGCTCCCTTTCCTAGGCAATAACTGCCTGAGTGTTACTTCTCTTGTAAAAACAAATTAATTTATCGAATTGGCCAATCGTCCCATTTAGAAGATTATATATATATTTCCTTTCTCGAATGCTCTTGTATGGACAATTTCTGTTTGAGATTGTCCTCCATTGAAAGTGTAAAAGGTATCGCAAAACGAAATAAAAATCCTAAACAATGTCATTTACAACTTTTTGGCGAAAGGGACTCGTTAATAATTGCCAACTATAACACATATTATTAATATAAATTATCGTTGTTTTATCATGTCGCGCCGAAAGTAAAAGTGAGCAACTAGAGGCATTGATTTAAATTTTATTCATCGAGTTTTTTTACGCGCATTTGTTCTATATTACAAATTTTATTGACTAGTACCAATAACGTATTTTTGCCATTCATTAGGCGTTTGTTGTTTCACATGTTGGTGTGAAAATAAAAATTATATTTTATGTATCAATAATTGAGTGCATATAAAAACTCTTTTAGAATATCAATTTTCAAGCAGAATTCTATTGTATTTTAAAGTGTAAATAACTGAAACAAAAGAGAAAAAACGGGAACAAACGGTGAATAAAATTTACAATAAATGTAATTCAGTTTCATTCATTATCTACAGGAATTTTTATAAATTATTCGCGAAATATCTAATAGACGATTATTAAAAGTATTTCAGTCATTAAAATGGATTTAAAGGTGAGTATTATGGTATGTTCCAGAAATGGCCGCGAAAGGGGTGTCGAAAAAAATATTAGAATTTTTACTGACAACCAACAAGGCACTTATTTTCTTCACGGTGCAGAGAAACCTTGAGGTGTCTGCATAGGAACGTACGGATGACTTTGAAGGGAACGAAAAGGCCGACAAGCTTGCTCGGCCAGATGCCAATACGTTAGATTAGCCTAAGCCCTTTGGAGAAGGCAGAATGCATGCGGAGTTGTTTATGTGTCTGATCCATCTTAAGATAGATTTGCCCGAATTATAACAGGGTGAGGAGCGACAACCTCATGCAGATGTCAAGGAACAACATTTCCTATTTTGTGGCGGTCTGTACGGGACACTGGCTTCTGAGAAAGCACGCTGATCGTCTTGGAATAAGCGGAAACACACTGTGCACGAGCTGTGGTGAGGACGATGGCGAGGAAAGGGCTTTCCATCTATCTCAACAGTGTTGAGGACATAGTTCCCACCCGAGTGTAGCAAATATAGCACAGCATGTTGACGCCAGTGTTGCCATAATATGAAAGCGTAAAAGTGTTAAATCGCCGAAATAAAAGTGCTAAAGTGTTGTACCGCTTTAAAAAAAACTACTGGATTTATTTTATAAAATTTTTTATTTACACAATTGTGTCGGTGTTGTATCTCATTTATTGTACTGTCTTGTTTTATTTTCAGCAATTTATAACTCACATTCTTCTTATGATGTGCTTGATTTTTATGCTTATCACTAAAACTCGAAGTATGCCTGTAAATTATTATGATACGCCTGGTATTATTGACTCTGACGGTTATCAAACTTTTGCAGTGCCTGCAAAAAATCCTTTATTAAATCATATAACACATGGTTACTACTACATCGACAATGGAGAAGTAATACCAATCGATCCTGCATATCTGAGGCAAAATGTTCCAATTGCTCTTCAGCATCATTATGCGGGGCATCAACATAATGTAATCTATACGTCCTTGGCGCACTTCAATGCACACCATGCCAGGAGCAAAATGTTATTTGTTCCGAATTTTTTTGGCTAAGCAATTGAATGTCTCAAATTATGCGAAAGCTCAAGTTTTTTTTACTTTCTTGTTATTGGACGGGCAGCAAAATGTTTTTTTACGCATCATAATATATCGTCATACGAATTCACAATACCCTTAATTACATTGAAAAAAATGTACAGGCGGAGTGAAATACTTTTAAATTAACTTAAACATTTCCGAATTTTGTTGGTTTCATCATAATCAATCAAAAAGTCGATTACGAATTTGTTTGTAACTTAAGGCTTTTTTGAAATCGTATGACGATATGTAGATTCGTCAATACTTTGTACTTCACCATATTTATTTATACAAGCAATAGAAAATATTCGTTTTATTAATTTTAATTTGCAAATAAAAATGAAAAGTCTTGCCGTATGATTTCTGTAATTTTCTTTTCATTGTAGAGGTATGTACACACGATTGTCATATAGTACAATATTGACAGAAAACTTAATGTAATAAAATGTTCAACAACCGTGTTAACTCACAATTTTTGTGTGGCAACATTCTCACAAAATGTATTGTCCGTGCATTGTATGACAATAATATTGCCACATTTCTGACAATCGCGAGAACACCCACTATTATCATTGACAGATATCGTACGGTCATTCCTCATTGTCTTACGTGCTTAATTTAGTGCACCTTACTATAACACTATTGGCAGATAAATATTTCTGTTGGCAACGCTGCCCATAAATAATTATGTACAATGTTAAACATGGGATCTGGCAACTTTTGCCGTATAATAATCTGACAAGGGTGTAAAGAGACAATTTTTGTTGACAGATAAATTTATTGTGTGACAATGAAATTGTACAGTTTTCTTACAATAATCTGAACAGACAATATATACTTCGGTGACAATTTTTCCTTGGAAGTGCAGTGCCACCTTATTGCCGTATCCTACTATATTAACACACCCAATTTAGACGATGAATAAAATTTATGAATGAAATGCATGATGAATGTAATATGCATGAATCATAATTCAGGGTAAAAATGTATAAAAAAAAGAGGCTTTTGGAAGTTACTTCGAAAGCAATATAGAATAACTTCATGAATAATTGGGCGACCATGTAAATTAGGCCTAACTTAAAACTCATAATCTATTTGTGAAATTTTCTCAACCGTCAGCATTTTGTAGTTGGCTGCAAATTATCTGCCTGAAACAAATGAAATTTTCTAATACTGCTCTAATTTTTTCTATTCACAGCAATATCATTTCCTACATTTTTTTTTTACTTCAACAAATTCTATACGTTGTGTTTGTTTGTTTGCTTAATATACTTATGTACGTACATACATACATATGTACATGCATGTATTTATTTACTTTTTATTGAAACGTGCAATTTACCATCAGGTTGTTAATTGTATGAATTGTTAATAACATTTCATGTCGTTGTTTAAAATCTTAAGTAAATATTGTTTGCTTTATTTTTGCTGGTATTAAGAAAAAACGCTCAGAAATAGACAACAATATTTAATGGTTAATAAACCGCCTTAAAGTCGGCAAAATTATTTGTCCACAGTATTACACATTTATCACATTTCATGGTTTATTTTTTATTATTTTTATTTCAAGTCAAATATATAAAATTTTTTTTAATTTGATGTACAACTGTGTGACTAAACACATTCGCACAATGACAATTTGTGATTTTTTTCAAATACATACCTACGAGGTGTGTTCAAAAGAAAAGGTGAATTTTCAATTTTTTGGAAAAGTATTTATTTATTCATCAATGTATATTTTGTCGCCTTCAGATATAATGCACTATGCCACCGTTTCTTCCAATCCTCGAAGCATTACTTTCTTTTCGGTATGGCCATCAGCTCGTTCTTCGATTATGACTTCATCTCATCAATTGTGGCAAAACGCCCCTTTTGGGCCAAGAAATAAGATTATTTTCATTATACCTAAAATCTTTGTGATTATTCATCATTAGCTATTGGCCAATTTTTATTTTATTATTAATAAAACAAATTTTTTTTATTCTTGTGCCGACGTTTCGTGCTTTTATGTTCACTTCTCAAGGGATTTATGTCATTATTGAAAAAAAATTTTTCTTTTTTTTTTTGTAAATTATTTTTTAATATTTTGAATATTTTAATATTTAATCATATTCCGAAAAAATTTTTTGTTTTTTAAATTTAAAATAGTTTTAATTTTCGTCTTAAACCTTGGTCAAAGTCAATCGTTTACTGCAATAATTAACCATTATAACCAAAAACTTAAAATCTTTTTCTAAACTTCAAACAAACGCTTGTAAAATATTTCAAAAATTTATTTGTTTTTGCTTTCAGGTCAGTACAAGGACACATGTGGTTACGTTCACATTATTTTAAAACCATTTCAGTGGTGAGTTTATCTTAATCAAGTTAATTCTATTATATTAATTATGAAATTTAAGGGAAGTTTTTAATATTGACAAATGTTCTCAGAAAGATGGGACAAATAATTACTCATACGCTCTCGTGTGCAATGCTACCGATATAATCGATGCGATCATATCGTCATATCGAGCCTTTGGTGCAATGCCGTAGTAATTAAAATATGAATTTTTAGAGCTGGGTATGCAGAAATGATCTTTGGGGAAATATATATCTAAAGGAAAAAAGATTATGGTTCTATCTCTAACTGTTCAGATTCTACAGCTACAAATGCCTCCAGCTATTTCCAACAATATTTATTTGCAATAATGAAATATTTCCTTTACGACAAGAAATTTACAAACAGAAAGCATTACAAAACATGCCTCTTTATTTAAAAACTTGTAAAAAAATAACTTTAGTAAACGAAAATACTATCAAAAAGATGAATCAAAACTTCAAATGCATTTTTCTCAGTTCACGATTTTTTTAATTACTACGGTATTGCACCAAAGGCTCGATAGGAATTCATGAAAGTTTTGATGCTATGTTCAGACTTGTCAATTATTTGACGGAAAGAGCGCAACCACTGATTTTATTACATTCAAAATATAAAATAATATAAGATCTCAAGTTCATTTGAATAAACTATAATTCAACTATTTGAAAAACTTAAAAACTAATTCGTATCTAATTAAAATATCCATACCTGGTTTCATTTTATGCAATACAACGAAAAGAATGTAAAATTTTTTTAAAAGAATAAAATATAAATAAAAATATAAATACGATATAATAATGATACTACAAATTCGCCTAAATTCACATAAAGTCATTTCGTTCTTTTTTTAAACTATGAACCATACGACCATACGATGTAAGACGAAGACAGTAAAATATCGCCATAACATATCGCCTATACCGATATATCGGCAAATCTGAAGTATCACCGATATATCGGTATCGATTACAACCCTAGTTAAAATCTCAATCAGGCAAGATTAAACACGAATTACTTTCACTGCAAGTTCAGTAACCTTGAATACAAAAAAACAATTTTTTTTACAATTTTTTCGCATTTATTATTAAGTTGACTTTTTCCCATTATAATGGTTATTTATTACCAGACGACCAAATTAGTTACAATGTCAATTTTTATAAAAGGATCAGTAACCCAAAAAATTCAAAAAAAAATTATACTCGTATTGTATAAATTATTTGTGTCATAAAATATACAGAAATCATTTTCTGCGTCTTTTTTTTATGAAATTTTTTCAAACAAAAATCGTACTTATTGGAATATTTAAAACATTATGCAAATGAATTCGAATTCAAATTGAAATAAATTGAATTGGAGACTAATTGAATTTATCTGATTTTAGAGCAGTCCTTTTTTTTCAAATAAAAAATGTCGAACTCATTTGAAAGGTTTTCTGTAACGGTATCTCATTTTAATGGATTTGCCTAACAAACAACAAGAACCATTGCTACAGAATATCTATATACACCTTTCATCGACCTGATTTATGCGTTTGTGATTATTTTACATTGAAACCCTCTGCTATCAAAAAACATTTTTAGCGTATTTGAAATACAGAAGTGTGCTCTCAATGCTGTTGCAGGCTCAGTGTACTGAAATGTATTAGCAACACTTCTTCGTTTTCTATAAATAGGAAATAGGTTTCGATTGTCATGACTGATGACAATGTCTCTAGGAAGACGAGGAATATATGCAACAGATTAGAGTATTTGACGGCACTTAATGTGCCGCCGTAGTATAGTGCAGGAGCATTAGTCGTCTATCAGGCTGAAGGTTGCGGATTGCATTTCCGCCTAGACCCTGTGTGTTTTTGCAGACTAGCTCTAAGCTTAGCGGATTGTGTGTGATGTTCAACAAAAAAAATTATCAAGTCAGACTAATTCAAATAGTTTCTGACAGTTCATTTCCATGGAAATTTTCCATATATAAAATTTATTGAGAGTTTAACAAAAACAATAAACAACTTAAAACGATATTTACTTGTTTCATTCCATTAAATTAAAAAAGAAGAAGAATAACATTATCAGCTTTATAATAAGCTCTGGAGCGACGGTAAGGACTCCGACCAAAAAATTTCTTCCATGGTATTACAATGTATCGAAAGGTGTGAATAATTGTGGAATTCTGCCCATCTGTCAGCCATATCTAAACAATCTTTTGGTCCTCCTCGTTAGAATACAGAGTGCTAAAATTCTTTAAATAAATTAAAACTTCATTGGAAAAGTAAAAGAAAATAAATTTAAATTAATTGAAAAATTGCAATTAAATAACATGTTGTTAAAAATTATCTATGTAGCAGTTAATATTTAAATAAATGTGTACTTTTGCGGCATAATTCCCGCATTAAATTTCCGAATACCAATTTTTAAGTTAATTCCAAAGTATATTTATTAAGTAGCCGCATCTTTACAACAAAACAGCAATTCCAAAAACAACAGGCATTTTAATTGTGTAAAACTCATTGAATATGTATGTCAAAATTGTTTCTTCTGCTCTCTCAAAAGCAAACACACACTGGCTAAACGACCAAAAAAATCACCTGATGATTTGATTTTGCTTGATAAATATATTTCGGGTATTTTGAACTAAGTTTAGTTATGTTCTCTTGCAAAATAATAATAAGAGAAAATAAAATGTTAAAAAAAATGTCATCAATTATTATATTTTGGATATTTTCATAATGTCAAAAACCTCTTAATTATAAAATCTAAATCATGTTCCACACACAAATCATAATAACAACTCTTCTCAATTTTTACGAAAAGATCAGAATTTTAATTTATTTCTTTTCACATACATTTAATTTAAAAACAAAATAAAACCAAATATGCAAAAAACAACTTCTGGTCAATATAATGAAGAAAAATAAACCAGTGATTTGGCTTTAAATGCTTTTCAAATTTAATATTTCAAGTTATTTTACTTTCAATTTATTTTATTCAACAAAATAAAGATTTAAATTGATAATAAAAAGTCTATTGATTGGATTTTCATTTCGTTAAAAGCTTGTTTGAACTTAAATAAATTAAAGCAAAAATACTCTTATCAGCTGGTTAACAAAAAATAAAGAATTAAAAGTTCGAGTCATAAACCTTATCAATCTAATTTCAATTATTTTTTTACGTAAATAATTTCAAAGGAAAAAATTTTAAAATTTCTGCTTTCAAATTATTTTCTGAACATTAAAAAATCATACTGAAATAATTTCTACAAGAAAAATATTTAGTTTTATTGTTTTTTTTTCGCTAATAATTTTTTATGTCTTCAATATTTTCTCGTATTATTACGAGCTCATAATTTAAATATAAAAAATACATAATTTAAACGGACATGCGCCTGGCAAAGTAATTTTGGTTTTCAATGACTATGGCCACTGTAAATTAAAATATTTACTGGCCGTGGATTTTAATGAAAAAATTTCAGCGTGAACTAATGCCATATTGAATTACTTGTGTATATTACGATAATTTGAAATATCAGAACTAATTGAAAATAGTTTCATTTCAATAGGACATTCGAATTTCCATTTCTGAGGATGGCGATGGATGAGGTAGTTAACACTACGAAACCCAAGGTACTGTATTCCAGCAAAGTATCCGACTGTCATAAAAACATTTTCGCATTTTGCGGCTGTACATTATGGTGCCTTTGTATCAGTTGTTGTCAGAAGCTTTAAGTGGCGAAGGCATAGTTACTGGTCACTGAACAATAGAGGCTACTAAAACACAGGTCCTTTTTGTTTTCCTCTTTTCACATCATATATGGTATCTTTAAAAGAACCGAGCAAAAAAGTTCAGCCATCTTTGCTAATACGGCGTTCAGGCATTTATTGAGATTTACGCAATAAATGCCATTATTGAGCTCAATATACCATACAAAATATTAATTAGATTATTGAGCAACAAGTACGAAATTGTTTTTTTTTTTTTTTTTATCTAGGACCAGCACTCAGGAGATGACGCCTACACATGCGAAGCATTGTGCTGGGAACTATAGGAAAAGGATAGTACGAGAAACGACAGGAGGTGAAGCTTAATTAATTATTTTGCAGCTCTGCTTTCGCACGTTCTTTTGTTTTTATACTCGTAGCAGTGCTGAAGCTTCGGTTTAGTAGCTATTTTTATTATTATTTTACTTCGCCGGCATCGCCACCCTCAATATAAATATAAATATTAACTAAACCATGAAATACAACACTGTCACAAGTGTGTTTAATAAGCAAAATTATCTACAAACGGTAACGACGTTGACAAATGTCGATAAAATCAAGCAAAACAAAGCAAATTAAAAACAATTCCGTTTTCCAGCTGTCAAATGCTTATTGAGTTAGCTAAATTATGTATGTCTGAACACTAAAATTATTGTGTCAATAAACTGAATATTGACTCAATAAAAAAAGAATGTCTGAACACCGTAAAATTCGCTACCTTTCGTGGATAAATAAAAAGAGTTACATATATATAGCAAATTGCATGTTAACTATGACTGCAAAGCCTGCTTTTCTCATAACAGCGAGTAACTAGAACATGTTTGAACATTTTGGTTTTTAAGTTACATATAACTAAAGAATATTTATCAAGTAGAATCAACTAATCAGGTGTCTCTTTTTGTACGTTTATATTTTTCACATTCGTATACATTTATACTTACACACAAGTGCATCTCTCTCACTGCACATATTGAAAAAAACCTAAGGAAATTTATAAATGTGAAGTTTTTCTGTTTAACTAAATACACTAAGTGTGAAAAAATGACTAACATTTCACCGCCATGACGTCAAAGGTATTTGGCAAAAAGTATTTGAGAAGCACACATCTATATATAAAAATATATATGTATATAAGAAAAATGTGCAAACAAATTCCTTTGAATTTCCTCAATTGCACCTTTCAAAACGAAGTGTTAATAACTGACGTTATTATTAATATTATTAACATTCTTTGTTATTATTTATAAATGGCAAAAGGTGTTAATTACAAGTTTTAAATAAAACAATCAAAACTCATAATGTAATAATCAGATATTTAAATAAATTCTTAAAATAGTTTTTGGTTTAAATTTAAAAGATATACAACACAAGGAAATCAAAAATTTTCCATTTCATTTTATAAAAAAAAAAAAAAAACTCCAGTGAACGTAACCTAAAACGTAGAACCTAAAGGAAGATTACGCCAAGTCTGGATAGCAAGCTGCCAAGTATTTGTCAACAATATGCCAAACCCTTGCTATTTTGTGATAGGAAGCTGTTCTTGGCTGCATCACTTTTGAATTTCTACGACATGAATTAAATTAAATATGAAGAAACAGTAGATGAATTATTAGCAACAGCGGGGGATTTCTATCTATATACATATCGCCCCTTGTGCGCGAAATTATCGTATGTTACACTTTTTTCGAAATCGACTTTTTTATGCAAAATGGTTCTAAATCCATTAATTCATCTGCAGATAAAGTATTATAGCGATAAATGTTATAGTTATGGAGATAACACTATGTACATTTTATCGTATGAGACAGTTACTGCTGTCAGGCAAATAAAAAAAAGACGAATAAAAACGCTCTCCTGTGAAATTTAGTTTTTGTAACATACGATAATTTCGCGCACAGCGGTCGATATGTATATAGAAAAGAGTAACGTGGCTGCTGACTGCTTGATCATCACCCAGTCCAAACGACTAACGCCAGTGATTTACAATGTTGTGGGCTCTTCTTCCGTTGCATAGATCTACTATGAAGGGACTTTTGAAAATTCGGAAATTAAGGGGGTAAAAGCCTGTCAATTCTGTAACCTTATATCTCCGGAACTAATATAGACAAAACTAAAATTCGAAATGTACAGCTGCGTTAAAAAAAGTAGTAGTCATTGTATATAAACAGAGTTGTTATCAAATTTTAGGAAGAAGTTTCAAATCAAAGCCACACCTCCATTGTTTGATAAGACTAATGCTCGTGCACTAGACTGCCTTGGCAAATTAAGCTACATACAATTTAAATCTAATTTGCTACACAATACCGACGAAGGATGGCGTTCTGATGTGATTGTGGATTGCTATCAGCTGGAGCCGGTATTGTTCAGTGACCAGTGACTATGACTTCAACACTGAAACTTTCCGACAGCAACTGACCCACAAAGGCACACTAATGCACATCAGAAAAATGCGAGATGTTTTTTTTTATAATAAAATTTAGTCTAAAACTAGAGTTGAACCCCGGATTGTTTTTGGTTTTGTAGTCAACGTGCAGACTATCATCCATCGTGCCATCGCCATTTAATTTGCCTGCTGTTTTCCATTTTTTAACTTGGTAGCACTGCCTTTATTATATGAAAATCAAGGTTGTATTTCATTAAATCAACTTAAAAAGCATTTCAAAAAATGTTTTAAGATGGTTTTAAAGAAAATGGTACGTAAAATCATCGTTGAACATTTTATTATATACATAGATACTTCTATCGACTCAAATAAATATTGCATACATTTCTATAAATGGTATGTGTTTTTTTCATAAATCAAATCCGAAAGCTCTTCAAGAATCACTTTTAAATTTCTAATTAGTAGTTTTTTTTCAATGCAGTGAATGTTGTTCAAGGGACTTGGAAAACCCGACAAATTATTACGAGATTCAAAATAATGTGTTTTATATTATCGTGAGCCGACTGTTTTCTTTTTAATTTAATTGAAAATTTAAAACTGCTTGGGTATGCCCATAAAGATTTTGGTATTCGAACTGAACTTGGGATTGTTATTAACATTTTTCAATAAAAACTATGGTAGTGCCAAAAATTCAATTAAAAATTTAATGAAAGTATGAAAAGTTTTTCATACAGCGATATTAGTCGAATTTTTCTTTTTTATTAATTGGAGTTTTTGATTGCATTCATGTTTAATAATTGTTATTATAATCAGTTAATTAGGATGTTGCAACTTTTAAATTGAATGTCACCAAACATTCCTCTCTTTATCCTTCTTCCCGTAATTTAAAAATAAATTGCAAATTTAATTGGCTTAATTTTTTCAATTCCATTTCAAATAACATAATAATTATTAAAAATATATTTTACAGTACAGTTTTACAATATTTCGCATGCAATTTAAATGTAAACAATTTTTCGTAATCAAAATAAATTATCAACCGACGTCTGGAAATAATTAGATTTCTTGGCTTATCGCTTAATCATGTCAAATAAAAAATATGTTTTTAAGATTTTTTACAAATATTTGCCTTTAACGTTGCACGTGTATTAGACTAGAATTGACATTTGATGAAAATTTTATATAAAAACAAAAAAATTAACAATTTGTTTTTGTCTCTTGTGTTTCCATAAACGAAAATCTAGAACTTTATAAGTAAAGTGGCAACTTAGTTATTAAACGTAATTAGAAACGTACTGATATTTTTTTAAATATGTATTTGTATATTTGTATATGTAATATATTCTCAACTCCAATTTTCTTAGTCAAATTCGTCATAGGCCATTGGCCAAAGACTGGCAAAACCAAAATACATTTGTGATCAAACCGGATTGCAATCGATAGAATTGAAACACAAAAGCCGCTAAATTAAATTAATAAAGAGAAATATATACATATATATCAAAATACACGTAAAAATTTAATTAAAAAAAAAATATACACATTAAGGGTCCTCATGAAAACGCTTAAAATTGCTCTTTGCGCAATTGCACATATATGCAAGGCTTATATCAAGGTGTATTTAACTAGGTGGTGGTGAATGGAATTGTTGTACAACAATCCAACAAATGGACTACAACTGTCATGTTTGGACGGGTATTTCAAAGACTACTTTGAAGTTACTGGACCGTGTACAGGAAAGAGCGAAGAAACTCATTGGAGACGGTAAGGTAGCCACCTCTATTAACTCTCTTGAGCATCATTGCAACGTGGGGTGCGTTTCCTTGTGCTATCAGTACTATAATTGGATGTCTTCTAATGAAATCAGGGAACTTGTTCCCGAAATCCGTTCATTCTCTCGCACATCCATTTGTGGTCTATTTGGCGGCGAATCACCCTTTTTAAACTTGGCAGAAAAGCGCTAACGCTGCAGCCACACGATAAATTTTTTACACAGACTGCTTCTCTTTATTTATATGTATCGATCAGTAAAGTAAATTCTCATCAAATTTTAGAAGTATGACTGTATTAGTAAAAAAATCAGAGAGTTTAAAATTTTATAGGCAAAACTTGATCATGTATTCCCCCAGTAAAATGTACTGCATTTTAGGTAACTGAAGATAATACAGGGTCGTTCTGCATTACTTCTTTTAGCAAACGTCAATATAAACATAAATTAAATAAAATACGAAAAATTAAAATTTTTGTCTAAAAATTGTAATTTTATTTTTCTCAGATTATTTGCAGAAGTTGGTATTTGTGAAAAGTTAACATTAGAATTTTTTGGGGAAAAATGTAACGACATGCTGCTTTATTAAATGTACAATTGAATAGCGCAAGTTTACAAAGTTGTGTGCAAAAGAATTTCCATAAAATTTTTGACCGTTCAATTCGAGAGTGTAAAAATGTGTAGCGTGCACAGAGGCTTTTAAGCATTTATTATTAGTTTTTATGGAATGCTATGTTAGGTTAGGTCAGCAGGTAGCTGCATGTAAAGGTAAAGGTAGGTCCCAAACCACTTGGGTTGAATTTATTATATTCCCATTGTGATAACTGTAGTGAAAAAACTTTCACGTTTCAAATAGTTTCTGCCGTCTTACGAGCTTTCCACCGAAATTTTTCATTGTCATTTTGTATAGATGCAGATAAATTTTCTTAAATTTTCTCATTGAGTTTGCTGCTTCAAACACCGCTTCATTATTAGCTTAGAAGCATAAATTTATGACAACAAAAAATAGAGCTCTTAAGGCTCATTTACTCCCTTTACACTTGACTTTTTTACTGCACTAATATCAGCAAGACCGAATTTTATAGTAATTTTTGTGGCCTCCTTTATTATAAGATAAATATAAATTTAAAAAAAAAATTAAATTTTAGCTGCTCATCAACAATTAAATGTTGCAAACGAATGTCTGCATGATCTGAACAGCTATAGAAACAAATTGCATTCAATGACCCTGAAATATAAACAAACCTCTTGAGAATTGCATAACTAATTATTAAATATTTTAATTAATTGCTTGAAAAAATAAATTAAATAAATTACTGCTTCTACGCATAGATAATTTTTAATGTTTTTTTTTTTTTTTTTGGTATTTTCATGTTACAAAAACTGGCAAAACTGTCATTGAAATGAATCAGTTTTTTTTCTTTTGCACAAATATAAACTTCAAGTTAGAAGTTTTTTTTGGAAAAAAATCTTATTAAAAATAGTAAACTCATTGATTTTTTTTTGTTTTTAATTTCGAAGATGCATTTGAGAACATTAGAAAAAAGTCGTTATGATTTTCGTAGTGGCAAAAAACAAAATAATATTTTTTGAAAACACACACAATGTTTGTTTCAAACCGGGTTTCAAGAGCTGCATGGAAACTTGTTTGTTTGTATCAGCGCTATTGATGATGTTGGAATACAAGATGATCCGTAATATTCCATGCATTTCCATTAAATAAATACTCAGCGTTATACCGCAAGCGACAACTGCTGAACCATAAATTTTTAGAGAAGGGTACGAGTGCAAGATTATTACTATTATTCTTATTTTTTTTTTTTGTTTTGAACCAGCACTCAGAAGATGACCCCTGTGCTGGAACTAGAGAAAAGCGATAGTGAGAGAGATAACAAGAGGTGAAGCTTCACTGTATACACCTCTGCTTTTGCACGTTTTTTTGTTAATAGCAGTGTTGCACCGCCCCTGATCTGAACGAAGCTTAGTTTTAGTATCTATTTTTAGTAATTATTTTACTTCGCTGGAGCTACACAATGCCGACGAAGGAGGGCGTTCTGTTGTGCCTCCAGGACAACTAAAGCAGGTACTGTTCAGTGACTTCCCCACTGAAACCTTCCGACAACTACTGACACAATGACACGCTAAAGCACATCAGAAAAAATGCGAGATATTTTTTATGATTTAGTCTGAGACTGGGATTGAACCCAGGAAAGTTTAGGTTTTGTGAATGAACGTGCAGACTACTTCAGGCATCGCAAATTGATAATTCCATTGTGTTCTACACAAACAAAATGCCTATTGTTTTTGGTATTGTTTTTTTTTTGTTGTAATTGATAATGCGACTAATTGATAAATACACTTTGCAAATTGTCTTTTACTGGAAGTACTTTATCTTTTTAGAATATTATTCAAAATGGTGGAATGGTGTGGTGTGGAAACATAATTGGAAATGTTGAAAATTTAAATATATATAATTTTTGGTAAAGGTGAGTTTTTAATTTAATCGATACCACGATTCTTAATTAAACACAACACATTGCAACAACAGAAAGTAAAAGTTGGCTCACGATACCAACTCTAGTATACACTACAAGTTTGTATGGGTAAATGAGTATCAATGATGATGCCGAACACGATAATGATGTTTTCGATGTAGTTGTAGTTGTCTCAATATTCACGGTTAAAATCATGTGCCGAAGTGTAGAAGATGTTTTAGAATTAAACGCGAAATTGAAATCAATCGACGTGAAGCAGTATGGCTGTTTCTGGCTGATTTACTGCTTTTTGTTTTATATAAAAGTGATTTTGTCAACGTATTTTATTGACAGTAGCGTAACAGAACTCAAACAGGGCACAACATTCAATTAAATACATTATTTGTTTAAAAAAGTTAACAAGAAATAAGAAATAAATACCCACAAAAAAATATTTGCTGACAAAAAAAAAACATATTCTTAATAGTGCTCTTAAATATTAGTGACAAGGATTGTTTTAATATAAACTAAAGCAGTAATCAATCTGTTATTTTGTTTATTGTAAACTTGATTGAAATTAAAAAAGCTGACAAGATATAACAATAAAGTGTTAAGTGTTTAAAAAATTATTTGCCTTTTTGCGTATCTTAGAATTTTTTTTTTTTTTTTTTTAAATTAATTTTTAACTGAATAAATCAACACAAAATGACAGATGTTAATGGAAAGGTGAGTTGTTAATTAAATCGGAATAAAAAATAATCGTTCACGAAAACAAAACCAATTTCTATAAATCGATTTTGTAAACCGGATTTTATTAAAATAAAATGAATTCGCCAATTTAAAATTAGCCTAACAAATGGAATATTGCAATTAAAAAATTGTTTTAAAAAGTAATTTCAAATTTATCAGGATATTAATTGAATGCTCTGATTGCTGAACTTCTTCTTAACTGCATGAAAGTTTGTGTATTGTGACAGTTCTCGCCTTTTTTATTTTTATTTTTATTTTCCATCACGTCCAAGTTGCATAAAAGTGCTGCATAAAAGTAATACATTGATAAATTACATCTGTATGCCAACTATGAGAAACTCTTGATGCTTAAAGTAAATTAAAAATATCAATTGTAAATTTCGGGGTGTCTCTTTTATTCAAATCGTGTTTATATAATTCTCGTATTATATTTCTATTGAAATTTGTTTTAAAATCCATAAACAGACACATTGATTATTATATTGATATTAAATGGCATTGTATGTGTTATGTTGTCTTTAGTAACATAATTGAAAACAATTTTACCATTTTGATTGCACTTTCTTCAGAGAACACCAAAATCAATCAAAATAAATGTGAATTCTATTAAATTATTAATTGAGAAGAAAATTTTTCTCAGTAAAGACTTAATTGGGAAAAAAATTATTTATTATTTTTTCTGTGTGCCTCTAACTGCCGAGTGCGTATTCCGATCTCTCACAACATCGACAAAGGCTGGACTCAGAGAGACCAATTTTGTTTTGGTGGTACGTTAGCCCGCAATGTCATGTAAAGTATAGTGTCAAAGGCTTAGGTTTTAATAGGTCGGCAGGTAGCTGGATGTAAATGTAAAGGTTCCAGCTTACATGTTGCAGTGAAGCAGACCAGAGTCTCTGCTAGTAATCGATCATAGAACCCACACTCTTGAACTAGCGAACTACTTATTAGACTACCGTGGCCCCTTTTTTAAATATCAAAGGCTTATGTCTGTTCTAGTCAGCAAAAGCAGCTTGTCTGATATTCCCATGTTGGGGAGCAGGAATCGTTTGGCCTCCCGCTGACCGGCACAATTATGCCAGTGAGCACTTAATTCCCTTTCCTTTCAGTTATTAAGAAATTTATTTCTGTGGCCTTTTGTAAGTCTACAGAATGGCTCAGAGTCAATTAGACCGCCGCTTCATCATTCATAACACTCATAACCCTCAGGTCCAGGAACCTAGCTCAATGTAACACCATTAAAGCCCCCAACGTGCTGAGCAAGTCTAGGCTATATCATCTTTGAGGTGATACTGCTTGAGAAAGCTTGACTATCCGACATTAAACAATGAGAACTCCCTCATCCTCCTGCATGAATTGCGTTGGATACAGAACCATTGCGATCGAGTTTCTTAATCTGTTTCAAGTCTAAATACTACAAAAGAGTATTTAGATATTTTTGGTGCTTAGCGTTACTACCGCCAGCTGCCAAAATATTTTACAAACGTTCGAAATATCGAAATATTAAACAAAAAGAATCTTAAGCAGAATGTAAACGATGCATAAAATTAAATATGGATTTGATTTTATTTGCATATCTCTTAAAATTATACATGCAAATATTTACACATCCATATACATATATGTACATACATACATATGTATGCATGTTACTTTGTAATGTAAAAAAATAGAAACAAAAATCATAAATTTACTTCATCTAAGTCTAGAATGAATAAAAACACCTTCATTAAGTATCGAGTAACAAAAAAAATAATTCATGTGCTCCTCATTTTTATGGCCTCCCATAAACATTTTTGAGGAGCATATAAATTCAATCGATCGTAGCAACCGTTAAAATGTTTTTTAGCAGCATTGGCTGACATTGGGCTTGTCAGCCATACATATCAGCGTAAGTTTTTAGCAAGTCAATGCACACGCATACATATGTATGTATGTATGTACATATTTATGTAGAGGGTGTTTTTAGAAGAGTATTTGAACTTTAATTTCAAAAAAAGAAATAAAAAATTAATAAATTAAAAAACCTAATGGAGTTTGTTGTCTGTTGCAAGGCATGTTCATTTCATCTTGATCACATGTACTGCTTGTCCAAAAGAAGAGGTGATAGCAATTTTTGAAAGATGCCATGGTTAATATTTCTCAAAAAGGATGAAGTTTCTTCTGCAATTACCTCACCATTAAGTTCAAATGGAAAAGTGCTGATGATTTTTTAACTATTCAAGTACAGTGTTAGTTAAAGTCCGTATTTACAACTTGCAATAAACGCCGCGTTTTTTTCTGTATTTTCTTTTAAAGTTGCTTTGAGGCTAGGCTGTGTTTATAAATAAGCTGATTTTATAAATAAGTTCATAATTTTAAATCGTAGCTTGCGAAAACCTACAAAAAGAGACATCAGTAGTTACTCGTATTGCGAGATCAGACAGTCTTAAATAAAACACCCATTATATTCGTAAACATTAAAACTGAGGAGCATAAATGTAGGCAAATTATTGTTATTAGCATGCAATATAATACTCAAATTATTATTTTTTGCTTCCTTATAAAAACTAATAAAGATACTCGTATCTACTCATTGAAATTAGTTTATGGAGGAGTTTTTAAATTTTTTTATGGAAGTGCAAATTGTTCAACTGCTTAATCTGTTCTATTTGATAAAAGGCCGCTCTTTATGATAATCTTATTCCAAATTCCATAATTTAAGAGCTTCTGCTGGAGTAACCACATTAGCACTTAACATTAATATTTAATAAATTGCCAGACCAGTTGCGTCTTTAATGTTCCTCGTCATACTCTTCTATGATAATTTCATTCCCTACAAACTTTTCTGCAACTTAGTTAACAATAAATAAATTTGAATGTAATTTGCTCTTTAAAATTTTTATAAAAAAATAATAGAAGATTTTTAAAAATAACTATTCGTTAATATTTTACGAGGGCTGTTTGAATTTGAGCCAAACCCAGTCGAATGGACAAACAAATTTTTACACATCTGTTTCTATACATATGAAGCAATTAAAAGAAATTTTTTGGATAAAATTTTAAGATGCAACACAAAACAAGATTTTTTCATTTTCCAAAATTGGGTATTTCATAAAAATTTTAGTTTTTCTTCAGAACATGCGGTAGAAGCAGTTGTGAAAATGCAAAAAAAACTCTATCGGGTGTATTTTTTCACTTTACTCCAGTCATAATTTGTGGCATATGTGAAAAGCCAATAATAAGCAGACCTACATTTCTTTTGTGTTTGACAGTCCTTAAAAGCAGACCACCTCGTGAATTTTAACAAAAATATAAAAAAATTAATTTCGTGTGTGATCTTCAACCGCAATCAGGATGATCCGTTATATAACCGTAGAGGGAACATGGATTCATTACAATACCCCACAGACCAAAAAACAATCAACCGGGTGAACGTGCACCAAAACATACCAACGTAGGTCTGCCCGCCAACAAGGTCATGACCACAGTTTTTTGGGATGCACGTGTTGTCATTCACATAGATTACTGAGAGAAGAGTAGAACGATGACCGGCCAATATTATTCAAAGCTTTTAGACAGATTCGACTTTGATTTAAGGCAAAAACAACCACATTT
The DNA here is from genome assembly GCA_963924685.1 of Dexiosoma caninum. Taxonomy (NCBI): domain Eukaryota; kingdom Metazoa; phylum Arthropoda; class Insecta; order Diptera; family Tachinidae; genus Dexiosoma; species Dexiosoma caninum. The sequence continues at coordinate 3,306,124 of OZ004728.1, forward strand.
GGCGAAAAAAAAACGTGCTGTTCCATCAAGACAATGCACGAGTGCACAGGTGTATAGTCGGTATGGCAAAAATCCATAAATTGGGATACGAACTGCTACCCCATTCATCATATTCTGCACATTTAGCCCCCTGTGATCAGAGATCATAAACGAAACAAACGCTTATTTTGAGGGCCTTGAGAAAACCTATATTTGGAAGCAATAAAAAAATTGGTAGAACGCTGAACTAAATGTATTGATCTAAAAGGAGATTCTGTTGAAAAATAAAACGTTTATTTGCCGAAAAAAAATATTTCTTATTCAAATAGTCACGGAGTCATCAAACACCCCTCGTATGCTAGCGGAGTCTCAAAAATAGAAAGTACAACATTTATTCCCATTTAAAAAAATATTTATTTAATTATTCCAACATGAAACAGTTTTTATTATTTTTCATACTTATGTAAAAAACAATAAATAACACGCATGAAAACTTTTTCAATCCGGTGAACATCTGCTGAACTTGTGCAACAGTTATGCTCCTCAGTGTAAGACCTTAACCTACAATTTAAAATAGGTAAACGGGAAAGTCAATCATAAAAACTGGATTTATGCAAAAAAAAAAAGAATAAAAAATGAAAGCCTTTAACTTTAAACTGCATTTCACTGCAGCTGTTGAACGGACAGATGCACAGAAGGGCTTTGGCTTTTTTGATCACGCTTAACAATTGCAAATACTCGTATATTAAATCAACTTTCATATACATTTTTAGCCTCACAAACGGTGGCGTGAAATGAATTTAAAGAATGTATTTTTTTTTTAAATTTATGCAAAATGTTGAATGTTGCTTTAAGAAGAAATTATACAGAAAAAACAGACATAAACATAGAAATAAGTTAATGAATGATTTAATTAGTGATTCAGTGTTTTAATTAAAATTAAATGAAATCAGAAGCACACGTTTTAGATTATTTAAAAGATAAACTCACATCGAAAAAGCGATAATTATAAATCGGGCAAATTCATCATCATTAATTGGCATTTTTTTAGCAGAGTTTTTATAGTTCTGACTTTTGAGTTTTTCATTCTGCATTTTTCCTGTGCCTTCTAAACTACTTTATCAGTTCCATTTAATCGACGAGTCAATTAACGCACTAATCTGAAAATCTAAGAATTACTTGTTGAGAATGTTTCTCTTTTACTTGTGCCAGTGCACAGATATCATCGGGACAGAGAAAATACGTTTGCTAAGAGTGTGAGTTGAAATCCTTTATAATTATCAAACATTTTTCTGACGCACATTAGTGTCTATCCCCCAGCTTTTTCCCTATTTAAACAAAGAAAATCTCTAATACGTGTACGCAACACCAGAGACGGCGAATCTTTGTTTTATACTGAAATCGGCTACACGCATAAACCACATGCTGAGCATCTTGCACAAGATCACCACTACAATCTGAACAAAACGGAACAGCATCGTGTTCGTATCAGTACGTCTTGTAGCAGTCATGGCCAGTAAGAAATTGCGAGATAAAATAATTCAGATTACCTTCATCATCAGCATAAATCTTTGCCCCACTGTCTAATTCGTTGGTTATCATACCCGAATTGTGAAAGCGGCCTCATCGTACACATTTCGGATTCGCTGTATACCCGCAAATTATACAAAAAAGGGATATCAGATTCACATAGTACATATGGGCATTTCCATGATCTAAACCAGGCAACTCGTCTTTGAAGTGGTGTAAAATAAAGAAATATTAAATTTTTTTGTTATCCATTTTTTTTAGCAAATTAATAGGACTATGTATAGTGCAAAGGATAGCTTTCATAGATTTTTTTTATATCTGATGTACAAACAATATATATGGTATCACGAACGGGACAAAATTTAAAACTCTCTTCCGACTGCATTTAGAATGTGCTAATTACTGCACCATTGTTGAAAGGAATTTTTAAATATTTGTGTTCCCCTTTTTCTCTTCAAGTTTACAGTGTATTAACTACGTATTTATTGTTTGATACATATAAATAACTAAAAATTTTAGGTTTTAGTAGGTAGTAATTGAGCCGTTGATTTTGAAAGTGAAACAACTCCTTTCAATAGAAAATACATCTCCATCATTTAAATTTTTAAATATTTAAGTTGTCTTTTCTTTTTGAAATAAATTATAAATATTCTATTATAAAATAGATTCGTATATTTGATGTCTTTTATACATTTTAAATAAATTTTAAATTTTCAGACGAATTTTCTCAAAATAACCAGCACGACGAACTGAAAATACATTATGTTCTTCAAATTTTAACATTATTTCAATAGAATATTAGAGAAAAATCACTTGTTTATTAACATATTGATTTCCGATACCGGTAGACTTTTCTGTGGAAGTGCCCATTTGTAGAGGATTTAATTGAGTCTGAGCATACAGCTCGGGCATATAAGATAATGCGTGTTACTACAGCAGTGTAACAATTTCTCCAGAATTATTTCGCGTCACTATTCACTGTGTGTAGATATATATATATATATATATATATATATACATATATATTTATATATATATGATGAAGAGAGGTGGTTTATGAGGTACTCTTTGATCTATTTTTTTATTTTTGATTTTTTAGTTTAAACATTTTTGTATTAAGCATTCCTTTGTTCGCCTGTCACAGCATTTTGCCTATGATAATTCAAATGACCGGATATAACTGACCTTAATTCCAATACACATTTCCTATAATATTTCTGTTTAATTCAAAATAAAATGCAAATGTATTTTATTTGAATATACTTATGTTTAGCATATAAAAGAAGAACAAAAATTCTATTAAATACATGTTAAATAAAGACGCACTGCGAATAGTTTAACGAACTTCTTCTTGGACTATGCATTTATTTTAAGATTATTGTTTTTTTTTTTTTCATTCTAATTTTAATGAATTTTCTATGATTTTACTGACGCCTGTGTTGTTCTCCAGACGACGACCTTGTAAAAATCGATTTTACTTTGGTAAAATCACATTTTATTTACTTTTGAAGCTCTTGTTTTATCAATTTTTAGGTTGTTTAAATAAATAAATTTAAAAAATATATATTTTTTTTATCAGAATATAAAAAACACGTTTTCAAAATGCCAAAGAAAAAAACAACTGAATATTCCCAACAAATACTAATGAAAAATTTTTATATTTTGTATTTAATTAAATCTGTTAATATAATTTGCGATGGCGATTTGCAAAAATAATGCACAACATCTTGTTCTAATTTAGGAAAGACAATAATTGAAATTGGGAATTGCGAAAAGGGTTCATGTTCGGAAGTCAAGTTGTATTTCGAAATTAAATAAAGTGGCACAAAAATTTTACTTGATTTGATACTGAAATTTACAATAATGTTATCTCAATAAATCATAAAAAATGAAAGGATACATTTTTGTTCATGATACTGCATGCACTTAACTGTGCAATGCTTCCTCACGCTCAAGATTTTCTTTCAAGTTTTTCACACAAACAGCTGGTCAAAATTCATTTAAGGCCCTTTTCACAATGTCCGATTAAAAGTTAAGGTGGACTTTAACGGCAACTTTGGCATACAAAACTTGCTGTTAAAGTTCAAAAGCAATTTTGTTCTTCAAAATGTCAACATCAAAATAACAACAATAAAATTGTTCGTCGGAATAGTAATCAGCTGTTCTCTTGACTCTAAGTTGATTTATGAGGCAAAATTGTCGTCAATTTTTAAAAATTACGAATGTTTAGTAGAATTGGTAGGCAAAACTGATCGCGTAACACCCAAAATAACTTGAAGAGAATGAAAATCTTTTACTGAAAAACATTTAAAAATAATTATTTTAGTCGAAATTTTAAGTGAATCGATTCCATAATGATTAAAACGTGTTTACGTTGGAATTAAAGCCGCCAGAAGACCGGAAAAGATTTTTTTTTTTGTAATAATAAAGAACTTGAGACACCAGTTAGTTGTGCTGTATAGAAAATTAATTTTTGGTAGATTAAATAAACTTTGTTCGCAAAAATTGTTGTTGAGAGAAGACTGATTAGTTTCCGCATTCTTTATTCAAACAGACTTAAGTTATAAACACAAAAGACAAAATTTTTTAGCTTCACAGAGAATTTTAAATTCATAACAAATGAATTATGTTCATATTGGTGACATAAACAAAATTTTGCCAAATAAGAGAATTAAAAAAAAATAAAATTAACAAAAATTTGGAATTTGAAAAAAAAAATATCAATATTTATTTCAATATCAACGAAACACAAAAAGAGTATAATTTTTTTCGAAAAGAAAAAGCGGCAAATAGGCAAAGATACATATGTATGTAGATACATATTTAGAAATCATAAAAGATTTTCAAACGGACAAGAATAAACATGCATTTGCATGTTGGCAATTATTACATACAAATGATGGATGGGATATTATTTTATTAATCAGATTTCTGAAAGCAATCGTATAATAATTTAATTTATTCCATCACTTGCTTTATTTTTTGACTTCAGAGAAAAATTAATAATGAAATTTTTCAAGCAATCGTCTTTTTCCGACTTTGGAAACTCTCAAGCCAGTTGTTACTTGTTGTTGTTCTCTTCTTTTCAATTTTACAAACATTTCTTGAATATTAAAGTAACACGACGCCAAGAATTTCTCATGAATGTCATTAATTCTTTCAAGATAAATATCCATAAATCTGCATACAAATATACAAGAAATAAAAAAAATTGAATACGAACAAAATTAAAAAAAGGAAACATTTTCAAAACAATTTACGTAAGAATAGCTTAAACAATAATTAATGCTTGATAAGCATTTAAGCAAAACAAGAAAAAAAGGCAATAATTAAAATATTAATTTCAAAACATAAAAAAGGTGTTTAAATCAGACACGAATATTGTCTGCTAAATACAGCTTTAAAACTGTGATTAAAAGAAATAACAAAAAACCAATTGAATAAATATTTGCATAAATCACAGTGATTTGCAATCACCAAGATGCCACAGCGTGCAATGAAGTTTAAACCGAAAATTAAAGTGCAGAATATTTGAAACTTGTGGGCGTGTGAATAACAATGATTTGCTTGCCGTAACACGTTAACGGGCATGGTTTCAGAAAGTGTTGAAACAAAACGCTCCCAGAGACACACTCACACACATTAAAATATCCAGTTCAACAACTTCCTGCTCAGGGATTTATTTAAATGTTTTAACAGCAGCAGCAACAACAGCATAAAGTCTGTGCTGCATTAGAATTAGAAGCCGGTTTTGGTTTTATTCAAATTCATGTTTACTTTCAATAGTTTCAGTTTGCATAAATAAATACAACTTGTATTCTTTAAAGTGACGTCATAAAAATTTATCTTTTCATATGACAATAATCTGATTATTATGCAAAATTTTTACTCGCCCATTTTAAAACTAAATACTTTAACTGAATGAGCTTTAAAAACGAAAGCACGTGAATGAATATTTGAAAAAGAAAATATATGTATATTAATAATGATTTTTCTTTTGCAGTTATTTCTGATTATATCCGTGGTATTGGCTTTAGCTTGGTGCCAGCAGGCCTTTCCACAATACGCTGACGAACTTCCTGCGGTCTTGAGTTACAACTCACCACTGAGACAGCCAAATAGTTTGAAATCTCGACCGTATTTTGATTTCCTGAGCACTCTGTACAGACGTGATGCCGATAAGACTCCATTATTTACACCCTATGCGCGCACTCGTCGTGCAGTGGACGACAGTTCTGTGCTACGTAACGAACACAAAGAACGCAGCAAGCGGGCCATAGTTTTTCGCCCGCTCTTTGTATACAGACAACAGGAAATTCGAAAACAACAACAACGTAAACGCCGTGTTTAATTTAAACTAGAATGTTAATTTATTCTTACAAAAATATATATATATAAATACATACATATATACATATATAACTTTTTTAATACGATTTCTTTATATATATTATTTTAATGAAATTTTCTACAGTTATTGTTACTCACTCCGCAAGAGTAATGCTACGAATACAATTGACACGAACGACGAATTTCTTTCGTGCTGAACGTATACTTCGGTAAAAGTTCGTTGTGTAAATTCATAGAGTGGCACACAATAACGACGAAAAAATTACAGCTGGCATAATTAGCAAAGCTGTCTGCGTTGCCGTATAAAAAAAATTACTTGGAAAAATTAATCATTAACAGAAAGTAATTAAAAAACATTTTTATGGTAAATAATAGTGTAAATTATTTATTTTAAAAATAAAACAACCACTAAAATAAAAATAAACGTTATTTACTAATAAATTTGAAAACTAGAATGACAAACGGTAATTCTGTACTAATTTGTTTGTCGTTCTTCGGCGTATGAAATAGAAATAAATCTATCGGAGAGTTCGTCCCGTATGACGAATTTCGTCGACGGTGGCATTGTGTTAATTTTCATATGCATATATGTATGTATTTGTATGTATATATGTATGTATTTCGTCGCCCCAATTGTATTCCTAGCATAAAGAATCTTAAATTAAGGAGTTTTTTTTAATTATTTTTAAAATTCGCTTTAATATCACCAAATTTTAAATCATATATATCTATTAATTAACTATATAACTGTTAATTATAATATACTTATATCATTTAAATTTATGAAGAAAAAAAAGAAAGCAAATTCTATTTTATATAAAATTGAAAATTAGTTTTTAGGTATGTATATAAATTTAAAAAAAAGACAATTATATACATATATTTATAGTTAGTATTAAACACAATATTTTTATTGTTGATTTTTATAAAAGAATAAATTTCATTCATAACACTACATCAATTTACAGTTTTTTCTCAACATGCGGTACTTATTATTTAGCTTTCACTGTAAGAAATTAATGATACTTTTACATAGACTGCTTTTAGGGGCATCTAATTGATTTATTCTGAAATTAGATTAGTAAATATTATTATCATTTTCGGTATAAAAAAATGTTTTTGAAAAATGTAAAGCACAATTACATAATATAATTAAATAATATTATAATTATATAATTATATTATATAATTAAAAATGCACTAAGATCGGCTAGACAAAGACTTTCTGAAGTATAAAATTTTTTTTCTCCATTTTTAATGCGTCACAACTACGAGGTTCAATCAAAGTTACCACAAAATAAAATTAATATTGACACACTACGTCAAACGGCTGCAATATTTTGATGAATATCAAAAGCATTTCTATATTCCTCAATATTACACAGAACGTATATGTGTGACATTTTTTATTTTTGCAAACAAACGCACACAAATGCAAAGCTGAATATAGATGCGTGTAGCATCCACTTTAATGATTTTTTTAGTTTATTTTAAATCCCAATTATTTAAATTTACTTTAAAATTAAAGAAAAATATTTTCGGTGACGAAAGCACATTTAAAAACTACTATTATTTAACTACCGCAATCTAATTCTAACTCTGTTTGATTAATATAAAAACAAATAAAGTTTTTATCTCACTGTTACAGCTTGCGAATAATTGTAACGGATTTTGTTGGGAAAATATTTTTTGTTAAAACAAATTTGACGTTTTTAATATTAAATTTGTACTCTTTTTCAAAATGTGTAGAAGTTTTATTATTCGGAATTTTTATTTCGTTGATATAAAGCAAAATGTATCGTAGCACACGCTACGCAATTTACACCCAGAAAACCCAGGTTGATTTTTTATTTTTCGGTGGTGATTTTGCTTCGTGCGATTTTAATATAAATTATTTTGAAATTACAAGTTGAGTTAACGTGTAATGTTCATCAGCAGATATTCAACCGAATTCTTGAACATGGTAAGAAATCTCACATGTTTATACTCCCAAAAAGTCTTTGAGAATTCTCAGTATAGAAACAGTAAAAGCTTTCTGAAGTAGTTTCAAGATGATGTAAATTTGATTTAAAATTTTGCATTAGTTTATTTAACATTTGCTCAATGTTCCTATTACCTGATTCAATATTCGAAAATCTTGAATTTTGCTGTAATGATTTAGTAGATTGCACCGTTGCTTAAACCGGATGAAACATTAATTTTTATACAACAAGGGATTTTATGCATTTAACGTTGTGCAACGTTATTTTTACTACGAAAAATATAGAGTTAATTTGTTTAAAGTAATTTTGAAATTTGGTCGTTTCAAATCAATGTGAAATTTAAATCAGGTCACTATTTTTGCAGAAATTAAAAATGATTTTAATCAAATTTTAGTCATGTTAATTTTACATTGGAATTTTTGTCTGAAAATTAGATGTCAGTTTCTATCAAAAAAATTCAACGAATTTACCTCAGTTGAAATTTTCATTTTTTTTCTCTTGCAGCTCTTAGAGGCTCTCGTAAATTATACAAATAGTTATGTTATCCTGAAAAAAATACATATAATATATTTTTTAAGTTTTAACATCGTCACGCACATGTTACAATTGCCACGCACATTTACACCGTACTTTTGAAATATAAACTCGTTTGTTTCGAACACGCTAACAAAATTAGATGCAAAACAAAATGATTGAACATTCTTTATTTTAGTATATTTAGGTTAGTATTAAGCCCTTCTCAGGCTAAAGTGTGTAACGTTTTTAGTCGGAAAGAGATCGACATGAGACAGCATTCCTACACAGACTAAACTTATGTCTTAAATCTATTTGTATTTATCTTATTGGAAACGAAAAAAAAATGAATTCAAGAAACTTTACAACTTTATTATCATCAACTTTTGCCGCTACTATTTTCGAGGTGATTAGTTTCTTACGAAATTAAATCTTTCTTATAAAATTTTACGACTGCTACTCCTAGAAAAACAAACGCTATATTTCTAAATTCACTTAAAAAATATTGCTGTAAATTTCTCTTCTCTCTAAACTTTGATTTTCTTTAACCAGACGGATGACTTTTCTGTGCAAAATCAGAGTTGTATGACGGAGAAGCTTTACCACCTGTTATCTCGCTCAGTATCCCTTTCCTCTACTTCCAGCACAATGCACCAAATGTGTAGGGGTCATCCCCTGAGTGCTGGCTCAAGTAAAAGAACAAAATACATATGTATGTACCAATTGTTACCTTATTATATTTTTCACCACTGTTTATATTTTAAGCAGTACTTTCTTCTTCGTTATTATTAACAAATTAATTTTATTATAGTTATTTGTGTTGTTGTTGCTGTTGGAGTCAGTAACGAAGTGAAAAAATTAAAAGAAAATAAAAGATAATTTAATCACTTCGAAGTATTATGATGTACTTGCACAAACAGCTCCACAACGTGGAAGTGGAATCGATAAAACACTAGTAAAACCAAATTTCCAAAATAAGCAGCGACAACAACACCAACAATTGTACTGTTATCTTCTATAAAAACTAAAAATAGCAATAACAACAATAAGAAATTTAAGCAGAGCAGGCCAGCCAGATAAAATACATACATATGCAAGGCATACGAATTTCCCAAATGATAATGACCAACCGTCCGAACTAGAGAATAATTAAAGTACATACAATATTGAAATCCGAATTACAGCGAATGGTATGAAGGAAGCAAAACAAGAAAGGCAAAAAAAAAAAACAGTTAAAGATAAATCATTAAAAGCATTAACTAAAGGGTATTTTAATTTAGTACACAATCAACCAGCGTGAAGTTAACAACAGGTTGTTAAACATAAAACACAAGTAGAGAAGCGCAAACGAAATAGTTCATAAATAAATTTCACTTAAATCAATTGTTCACTGAATTCAGTTCTTTTTATCTATAGTTTTGTTTTTTATTAAAATATTTATAATCACATAATACATAAATATGAAAACAGTAAGTGCAATATCAGTTTTAAAGGAAGTTGAGAAAAAATCTAGTGTAACAAAAGAAAGAAGTTTTGAAAAATATGTAAAGTCAAAGAATATGAATATGAACCAAATGCAGGACTTGTGGTGATTAATTGCTTATCGCCAATAATAATTACAAAATATGTTCATAAATCTGCATATACATAAGTATTTTTAGACCATATTTTTACAATTAAACAAGCCATATGTTTATCTTATCGGTGTTCGTTGCATACACACTGTCAAATAAATGTTTGCAAAATGCAAAAATATTTGCCTGATAATTTTCAAAAATTCTTTGCAAACATTTAATTGACAGCCTGCGTCTACATACATACTGTATGTATTTTTTTGGAAAAGACATTGAACACTGCCCTCCATTTTTTTTTTATAAAAAAAAACGTACTGTGACCTTAAAAAACAAAAAAAATTTGTGTCGAAAACACTTTCTATCTGTTTTTTTTAGATCATTTTGATATCTCTTTGCCTGTGTCTTTTGGCCACAGTCATAAACGCCGATAAAGCCCACAAACCTCAGGGAGGTAAACATTTGAAAAGTGGTCATGAGGAGCGCAAAGAGCATAAAAGGCACGCCGATGTACAACCTACAAACAAAGATGAAACTGGTCTAAAGACCCATGAAAAGGAAAAGGAAGAAAAAGCGGAACAAACGTCTGACACAAAACCAGAACAAACTGAGACAAAACCTGCCGGTGCTGGACGAAAACATCGCAATAATCATCATGGCAAAAACAAAAAGGGAGCCACAAACACTGAGGCTCATACCGGCCGCTCTCGCAAAGTGCAGCAAACTAAAGCCAACAAACAAACTGGTCAAAAACATGGTCGCAAACATGGCCGTGGCAAGCAAACTACGCAATAGATTAAGTTATTTTAATCAGAAACAATAAAAGAAAGCCGTACAAAGTGTAGTGTGTCGTTAACTAAAAATAACAAAAATGTAACATCAAATTATTTAATAAACATGAAAATTGAATTAATAAAATTAATTGTTACGTACATTTTGTAGATCTTTTGTTTAATTATTGTCTTTATAAAGGATTGGTTCAGCTTGAGGTCTCTTGAATAAATTCAAAAGAAATTCGAGATCCCATGCAGATGACGAAACATTGGCGAAATAATAAAAAAAGAAAGAAGAAAAAAAATTTACTTTTCTTCAACAATTGCTCAGCAAATAATAATAAATTATTCATAAATTTACGCATTATAACTACCCGCTTGACCACAGCAGATGACAGTAATATCGTCATCAAACAATTAGCATACGTTTCTCGAACAAAACATTCGAGAACCACTGTTGCTGGTGAAACAAACAAGAACTTATGGAGTTCAACCGTTCCTCTGTTTGCGGCAGTAAATGTTTCATTTTCGCAGCTTCGTAAGCAATATCGAAAACGAACATTATAAACGATATCCTCCGCTAAAAATAAAAATAGGGCCCTCTCATTTTCTGTTTTCTGTTTTTATTTTTTTTATAGTAAATTCTTCGTTGTTCATATCAAGGTGTTTTTTTTACTTTTTCTGCTTTAGGTTCGAATACGCAATATAGTCTAAGCAGACACTTTCATAGAAATAAAAAGTTCACATTTGTTCTTTATGTACCATTCGCATTTTAAACATTTCCGACAAGTTAACGAATGTTTATTTCCGAGAAATCATCGCTAATAGTTCGTTTTTGCGAATGTTTGCATTTTTACAAATTTTCAACAATTTAGCGAATATTTTCATAGCGAGAATTATTCGCTTAAAAAGAATCCCAAGTCGAGCGGTCTGAGAAATTAACAAAAACAATTTGTATGGAGATGAGAATTTTTGACAGATAGACAAAGCTTAGCGCGCTGATTTAGGTATGACTGTTAGAAACAAAGAATCCAGAAGTATGTTGCGGAAATAATATAATTAATCTCTATATCTAAAAAAATACCTACAAAAAAAATTACAGAAAGCTCAAAATAACTATGAATGTGAAGCATGCCTTTGCAAAGAAATTCTGAATAATTTCCAGCGATACCATCCTTGAGAAAATGTTATCTAACGTCAAACATTTACAAAAAATTCTTCAAAACCGATCTATAGATTAAGCAGCTGTAATTCTGGAACTTATAAGTGAATTTTTATTCACACGAGGCGCATATACCACACAGAAAAAAAATTTAAATTAATTTCAAATTAAAAATCTGTGATATCAATTAAAAAATTGTTTACAATTTCACCAGTAAACAAATTACAAATATCAATTAAATTAATTAATTGATTAAATGTTAATTGCAACAATTAAAAGTTTAATAGGTTGTTATTGTATTTTTTTAAAATTATATTTTTAATTATATTTATTAACTAACGAACTAAAAAAATTAAAAACTTTTAATTAATTTTTCTTAATACTTGTTTTTTAACCTTTTTTATTATTCGAACAATCTATTTAATTAACCTTTAATGTTTTTTATTTCTTATTTTTCTATAATCTCGATATTTCGTTAAACTTCGGTTAACATCTTCAACGAATTTTTATTTTATATATTAATTATTATGAAATTATAACAAAAAAAAAACATCTTGCATTTTTTTGATGTGCATTAGTGTGCCTTTGTGGGTCAGTTGTTGTCGGAAGGTTTCAGTGGCGAAGGCATAGTGACTGGTCACTGAACAATACCGGCTTCAGCTGATAGCAATCCACAATCACATCAGAACGCCCTCCTTCGTCGGTATTGTGTAGCACCGGCGAAGTAAAATAGTAATAAAAAATGGCTACTAAACCGAAGCTTCAGCACTGCTATAAACAAAGAACATGCAAAAGCAGAGATGTAAAATAATTAATTAAGCTTCACCTCCTGTCGTTTCTCCTACTATCCCTTTCCTATAGTTCCAGCACAATGCTTCGCATGTGTAGGAGTCATCTCCTGAGTGCTGGTCCCAGATAAAAAAAATCGTTATTTGGATATTTTGAAATCGTCAATTCTGGCAACAGTGCTTGTAAGATACATACATATAAGAGTATTTATGTATGAAAATATATTAACAAATGAGTTATTATAGTGGCATGACTTTTTTAATGTAGAAACGTAAAATTATCGAAAAATTAACTGAAATTAAATTTTCTTGAATCACTTAAGAATTTCAAGTTTAGAACTTATGAAACAAATTCTCTCTACAAAATATTGGTCCTAAACTATCAAAAACCCTTAAGCGCAATGATTTTCGTTTTTGGTTTCTTTTTTTTTAAACAATAATTCTCGATCAGTTCTTATCTTATTTCACAAAATATAAGGGCTGTTAAATGTGCCGTTACAGTTTTACTACGCAAAAAATTTTGAGGTTTATGTGTGTACAGTGTCCTTTAATACAAACCAGTGTCAATTCGTTTATCAACACATGCTAAGAAATTTCAAAACTCCCAGTTACATTCATTTACCTTATGAAATTCAAACCATAACGCGTTCGCTTAAATAGTACTCTCAACATGCACATATTTCCTACAGCACTAACGAAAGCATCATCTTCATTTTAACTGGAAGCCATAAAAACTATGCAGATAGTTTATTTAGCTTTTTCATAAAAACTCATCAAAATACAAGAAATACAATAAAAAAAAAGAACATTAACCGAAATAAGTATAATAAAAATATAAAATAAAAGTTTTAATTTCAATATATTTTTTATACACTTTGTGTGTGCTTTCCTTATACTTTGTACGTCCGCAGTATTTAAAATAAATTCTTGTTTGTACACTCAATAGAAATGATCATAATCATTATTGTTTTCATGATCATCATAAAAAAAGTCTCTTACTTCATGCAAATATATTAAATTCAAAAAATTGTATAAAACTGAACAGGGGGATGAACGTAAATTAGTAATCGTGATATTCAATTCATATTATAGAAATATTTTAGCTCGAAATATACAAAGGGCGATTGTAATATTCGTTCGTTTTTCACTGTTTTTCACTGACCACTATGACGTTGACTGCATGCAACTTATTAGCAATTAAAAAACATTTTTAAAATCGCATTTATTCAAATATTCAGGGCTGTTATGGAAATTGTCATTTATCCGAATTAAAAATCGATTCTGTTTTGAAGTGGCGTTCTGAAACCATCTTGAATTGGCCTTGATTCGATAATAAACAAAAACCTTGTTCGAATCAGCTGTTTATCTTTGTTTGCATTTTTAACGGCATTTAAAGCACACATTGGATATTTTTTTAAGAACAAAATCTTTATTTTAAGAAGCATAAATTGTGTTGCAAAGAATTAAAAATAAATAAAAAATATGGTTGAGGCTGTGGTATCATATTTAATGAGTCCGCTAATTCCTGCCAAAGAGAATCCATCGAAACCTTATCTATGTCATGCAGAGCAGGGCCCAATAAACTTTGTTGTAGTAGACAATTCAGTCAGTCATAACTCAATGTTGTGTCTAGAAAAATAAAAAGAAATATGTACTAAACGGTATAATATATTTAACACTTCTTTTAGAGTAAAGTTTGTTGCTTATGTTCTGTACAGTACTGCGCATTTACATACATATACATACATATGTAAGTATACAATGTACATATCCCCATACGAGTATATTTCTTTCATTCTTATTTCACCACAATACTTAAGTAAAGTACAAGAACAAGTTAATATACAGTATTTTATTAAATATGATAACGTGAAAGAGTTTTCTTTTATTATGAAATTGGCTCACGATTGTTTAAGCGCGTTCGCAGATCGTGAAATTACGCTATCAGATAAAAAAAAGAATATGTCTCTAAGTTTGTCGTAAAAGGTCATTTCGAAAAATTGCACTAAATGTGCAGCCACACGCTTCAGATTTTCTATCAAGTTTTTCACAAATACTACTTGAGAAAATTCATTTAAATTGACAGTGTGATAGTGGCCGAATGCAGTTTATAGCAATTCAAAAACAAATTTTAAAATCCCCGATATTCACGGCTGTTAAGGAAATCAGTCAATCAGAATTGATAATCGATTCTGTTTTGAATTGGTGTTATGAAACCATCTTGGATTTGCCTTGATTTGCTAATAAACAACAACTATGTTCTAACTAGTTTTTTGCCTTTGTTTACAATTTTTACCGACATTAGGTCTGTTCCGGGTGCATAACAGAACAGTCCGGACGTTTGACGGTGGCGATGGCTGAAGTAGTCTACACCAAAACAGACCTGGGTTCAACCCCAGTTTCAGACTAAAATTATAAAAAAAAAACATCTTGCATTTTTCTGATGTGCATTAGTATGCCTTTATGTGCCAGTTGTTGTCGGAAGGTTTCAGTGGCGAAGGCATAGTCACTGCTCACTGAACAATACCGGCTTCAGCTGGTAGCAATACACAATCACATCAGAACGCCCTCCTTCGTCGGTATTGTGTAGCACCGGCGAAGTAAAATAATAATAAAAAAAATGGCTACTGAACCGAAGCTTCAGCACTGCTACGAGTATAAACAAAGAACTTGCAAAAGCAGAGCTGTAAAATTATTAATTAAGCTTCACCTCCTGTCGTTTCTCCTACTATCCCTTTCCTATAGTTCCAGCACAATGCATCGCATGTGTAGGGGTCATCTTCTGAGTGCTGGTCCTAGATAAAAAAAAATTCATGAAATCCCTCGAGCTACGACACTTATTAATTGAATTGAAAACTGAAAAAGTTAGGAAACAGCAGGTAGCATGCTAATGCACGCCAACAAGTGATTGAAAGAAGAAATCACTTGAGTGGTGCCCAGCTCTACGGTACGAATACATGTGTACAAATGTATTCAAGCATATGGATGTATGTTTGTGCGTGGTTGCAGGGGTCAAGTTAATCATTAAAATGTTGCAGTAACAATGAAAGAGCAGTTTTTATTGGTACAAAGAAACTAAAGTAACACTTCAGCTTTTTTCTTACTTTTTTAATTAAGCACAGTTCATTTTCATTCATTCATAATATGAAAGGTCTAAATTTTGGACTTGATTACAAAAAGAAATTAAAACTGTTTAAAAAAAAAGTTACTTAACGAAAATAACAAAAAAAAAAATATATACTCGTACATATATGTATGTTACGTATGTATGTATGCAGGCACAGCATTTGCAAGCTTGGCGAAATTAAGTGCCGAATAAGTTTTTAAAGCAAAACATGTCTGAACTTAAGTGCCTCTCGTATGTAAATTTAATACACACTTTCTAGTGTAAATATTTTTTTCATCATATTTGTTAAATGAATCAACTAAAAACTTAGCAAATAAAACAAAGTTAGCATTGATTTAAATAAGTTCTTAGTTCCAGCTGAAAAGGCACAGTGGTACGAAGACAAAGAAAAGGTGGTCCATCGTTTTTTTTTTTTTGTAAATCTATTTAAAATTTTCGTAGTTTATCAGTTGTGGGTTCTAAGTTCAATTCCGAGCAGATACTCTGGTCTGTATCACTACGACACGTGAAAGTTTTTTTCACAACAGGTATCACAATGGAGCCATAATAAATTTGACCCAAATGGGCTGGGACCTTTCTTCTTTACCATTGCATTCAGCTACCTGCCGACCTAACCTATTGTTTAAATTTTCTCCAAGTAAATCATAGCAAACATTTTTTATACTTTTATGCTGGAATTAAGAAATTTTAATAAAGTTTTGATTGCAAATTTCTTTAAAAAAAAAAAGAGCAGACACCGTTAAATTGTAATCAATTTTATCATTAACTTGATATTTTTGAAAAAGTGACTTATGCCACTTTCGAAATAAACTACCCACTTTATCAAAGGCATTGTCCGCGTTTCTCAGTTAAATATTTTGCCGCAATAAATGTTACACCCAGAGCAGAACGAAGGTAACGAATCTGTAAAACACATTTGGCATATTGGATAGTTTGACATGGTAGGG
Source organism: Dexiosoma caninum (assembly GCA_963924685.1). Lineage (NCBI taxonomy): Eukaryota > Metazoa > Arthropoda > Insecta > Diptera > Tachinidae > Dexiosoma > Dexiosoma caninum. The sequence goes on from OZ004728.1 coordinate 3,322,846, forward strand.
ACGATATAAAGATCCAAATATTATACAGTTTGATTAGGAAATCACAATACTCATTAACAAAAAAAAAAGAAAAGATTAAAGGACTTACAATGATAATATTTCTGTCATTCCAAAACCCGAAAAAAACGCGATAAAAATTTTCTGATGGCTCAAAATAACATTGACATTTTTAAAACTGTCAAACGAAAATTTTTATTTTACCATCATCATAATAATCAAAGAACTTACACGCGCGAATAAATATAAAAATGTCTGAAATTGAAATGCACACGCACCACCCTTCCCTACTGAAAGATACACTGACGTATCCCTCATGTGAAATACTTTTTCGCTACAATGATAAGAAACCTAACAAACTGAATCATTTAGTTTAAAAATATTGAATTTTAAACGTAAATATTCTTATGCACATTACATTTTATTGTTTTTCATAAATTAATAATAAAGAGAAGATTTTAAACTGATGGCAATTTGAATTTGTTAACCAAATTTTACAATCGCTTTTCTTGTGTCTTAACCATAGGCCACGTAGACAGGGTGGCGACGATAAAATTCGTTAACTCCACTACCAGTGCCATAATCCCAACGTTTACCAAAATCATAACCGCTGCCATATTTATAACCGCTGCCATAGCCAAAGCCAGATCGGCCATAACCCCCAGAGGCTGAGCCAATTGTTGTTGCGGCAGGTATAGGTGGGGCTATTGCAGCAGTCGTGCCCAAAGGAACGCCAGCAGCTATGAAAGGAGTAGAATAAACATGGGGCTGGTAATAGCCATAACCAAAAGTTTCCGAAGTACTTAAGTCATCGCTGGAAGATTTTTCCTTAAAAAAAAAATAATAATTCAGGAAAATTTAAAGGTAATAAAATTTTGTGGCAAAAAAAGTATAGTAATTTTATTTTTAATTTATTCAACGCGAGTCAAAATATTAATTAATATTTTTCTGTTTTCCGAAAAAATTTTCATGGCATTTCGCATGATGTAATTAAACCAGGCATCAATTTGACACATGATTATTTTAAGCTCTTCTTAAGTTTGTGATTTAAAATGTCAAAATTCTATACCAACACATTTGTTTAACAGTTTTTATTTTTAACAAAAACTGATAAGCCATTTAATTTGCGTAATTTTATTACAATCGGTATTTTAGTTTTGAAAAATATATTATGTGTTTGTGCTTAAATTTTGTGAATATTTTTATGAGACATGATGTCACAAAGCACAAACAGACGAACGAACAGTGCTGCCACCTTATTAATTGCATCATGGCATTTCCCATTACATTACTATATTTTTTTTAACCAAAATTGAAATACTATGTAGCGTTTTTAAAAACTAATATGCTTTTGAAAATTAGCCTTTAAAATATATAATTACAATTTCAAACAAATCAAATCAGTCAGCGTTGTTGTTGCAAAGGAACATTTATGACAACAATTCCATTATAAATCTGAATGGATTGATTTAGTTTTAAAATTTTTTTTTTTATTGTGTTAATAATACAATTGTTTACCACTGCTACAGGTCCTGCCATAATTCCAAACACCAAACTGTTTAGCATTAAGACAATTGTTATTGAAGACTAGAAGATTAAGATCGAAATAAAAGTAAATGTAGTGTAAAAAAATTTTCTTCTTGGGCAAAAATGTATGTTTTTACCTTTCGCATATTGAATTTCTTACAAAACCAAAACAAAATTAGCACTTTTTAATTCGCCAAGTTCTTAATTGAAACTGTAACTGATGATTAGTGTTGCAACTCGTGTGTCTTTTATACTGAAATGAGTTTTAGAGAAATAAATTCAAAGTCAGATCTTTAAAAGGTGCTAAAAGAACCATTTGCATTATATTTTGGTTTTCCTTAGAGATGAGCGAAATGATTTATATCTCTTTAATGGAGGTCAAGAGAATCATCTGTGTGTGGAAAACTCATTAAAATTTCACAATTAATGCACGACTTGGAAGCAAAGCGATCAATAAACTTTTGTCATAAATGAAATTGAACTTGTTTAAGCATGAAGTTTTTTAATCTCATAATAATATGTAATTGACAATCATAATTGCAAAAAAAAATAATAGAAACAACAACAATCTTCAAAATATATAACGCCAACTAAGTTGGAGACTGTCATCAACAGATTATAGTGCGCTTTTTTTTTTTTTTTTTTTCTAGGACCAGCACTCAGGAGATGACTCCTACACATGCGAAGCATTGTGCTGGAACTATAGGAAAGGGATAGTAGGAGAAACGACAGGAGGTGAAGCTTAATTAATTATTTTTGCAGCTCTGCTTTCGCACGTTCTTTGTTTGTACTCGTAGCAGTGCTGAAGCTCTTTAGTAGCCATTTTTATTATTATTTTACTTCGCCGGTAGTACACAATACCGACGAAGGAGGGCGTTCTGATGTGATTGTGGATTGCTATCAGCTAAAGCCGGTATTGTTCAGTGACCAGTGACTATGCCTTCGCCACTGAAACCTTCCGACAACAACTGACACACAAAGACACACTAATGCAACATCAGAAAAATGCGAGATGTTTATTTTTATTTTAAAATTTTTGGTCTGAAACTGGGGTTGAACCCAGGTCTGTTTTTTGGATTCGTAGTCAACGTGCAGACTACCATCCATCGTGCCATCGCCACCCTCACCTTGAGTGCAAGTGCCAACTATGTAGTTTAGAATTTGACAGTACAATATATAAATCGATGTTATGATCTCATTCTTGCAACAGTATTAATAAAAATGTTTTCTATTTCTTTATTAATATTGTGTGTTCTTTGAAAATTTTTCCTGCATAAATCCTTTCAAGGAAAAACAGACCCCAAAATATTGGTCTGACTAATTTTCCTTTTTATTTATTTATTATATAATTTTTGTCAAATTAAAAATTTCAAAATTGCAACAAAATTTTCAAATTTCTTTTAATAATTTGGTAACCAACTGTTTGCTAACGTTGTGTTGATGGAATAAATTATTTTCATTTTATTTTGTTCAAAAATCTTTTATTTATTGCAACAATTAAATACACAATTGTAATAACAAAAACTACAAGTCATATGTAAAGCATACTTTAAGGATCAGTATGTTAAAATCTAAGGCAAATTCACACAGATCGACTCGCCAGACAGCAAGCACAAGTATTCATGGCAAAACTACAGGTGCAAGTCATATTCATACCAGTTCATAATTCGCTTCGTAAAATGTTCGTATCTTGTGCGACTGTGGAACAACAAGTTGCATTTTGACATTTTTAAGGCCATTTTTTAGGAAGTCTATCAAACTTAGATTAATTGTAGTTTTATTAAACTTATTTAAAATATAAATAAATTTGATCCACCAAGTTGTTTTTCAGTAATAGTTTAAGAATTGTCAATTAGGTGATACTGTCATATTTTGTAAGAAAAAAAGATATGATAACATTATAAATTTCTATTAAAAATACCAAATATCAGAAAAAAAAACAAACGAAACATAGGCATTTCCTGGTTAATATTATACTAATATTTTAGCGAAAACAAAAACATTTCTTTACGTTCTGTATGCATTACGTATTGTTTAACAGCTGTTATGTTACTCTAACTGGAATTTAAACGGGCAAAGCAGCACAGTTAAACTAAGATTAAACTAAAATATTGAGCTGCTGTTAATACTTGAAAGAAATTACTTCTCTTACTGCACGACAGCAGCCGAAGGTTCGATTATATATTAGCAACGAATCTTAATCAGTATCGAAAACGAACATTGTTAGCGCTATTCGCTAAAAATAAAAAATCTCTCGCTGTCATTTCCTTTTTTTGCTTTTAAATCCTGTTTTTTCGTATCATGTTGATTTGTGTTTTTTAAAAAGCAGGCGGAATAGTCAATTATAAAAAGCCTTACTATTTTTTCTTTGTGCACCATTTGTATTTTCATAAATTTTGCGGATTTTTATTTCAAAGAAATCACCGCTAATAGTTTCTTTTTCTCCAATGTTCGTTTTTTTAAATTATTCGACAATTTAACGAATATTTTTATATCTCGAATTCATCGCTTGAAAGGAATCTCAGGTCAAGGTGGTTTCAATAAGTTAAATTTGGGAATATAAATGAACTTACTATACTTTTCATATTTTAGAAATGTTTAGGTTTTCGTGTTCAATGAATTGCTCTTTTAAATTTTTGGCCTGAAAAATCAATAGAAAATATTTTGATAAAAGCAAAGAAATTTACGAAACAAAAATATAAATACAAATCACTAAAGTAAAGTTAAAATTGTGCTACAAAAATTATAAAAATTTTAAAATGTAAAAAATTCCAAAATTTTCCTTGAACTATAAAATTGCCAATGAGTTTCACCAATAGGAAAAAATATTACATTGCTAGACCATAAAGCTATAATTAATTGCTAGGTGTAAAAAATTATTCATTTAATTATAACTGGGTTAATAGAATAAAAGAATAATTATCTAATTATCATTATCATATCTCAGTAATAATAAATAAATGATAAATCTTTCGTAAATTGTTGTAAAGAGCAAGTGCTGAGTTATAAATTTTGCATCTTTCTCCAAAAAATAATAATACAGACCTCTATATATATAAATATATTATATACATAGTTGGTTTCCTGAGCTTCTATGTAGTACACCCTGGATTTCTGCAATAGGCAAGAAATTCCCGCAATTAATTGTGTTTTTCGACTGAATAATAGAAATAGAAAAATATAATTGTGTTTTAAATTTCCCACTTTAATGGTTTATAAGTCGTGTTACACACAAACTTCATACCAATTTTCTTAAACGAACAATATTTACACATATCGCGTTCATTAGAATACAAAAATATATAGCAGTAATATGAATAATACTAATATGGTACTATTAAATCTAAACCTATAGAGAATAGAGTGTCATCACTGTTATATACAAAACAGAAGTACTCATCACTGGTTGACATATTGCTCCACCATTTTTAGTTGTTGTTTGACGTTCAACGAGTGCGGTGTTTTTAATTTTTTCAATTCTTCGTTCGTTCTTGGTTGAAATATTTTAAAAACTTCTCCACAATTATTCTTCTATTATTATTTTTATAACAAAGTGTGTCCACAAAATATTATTACATTAAAAATCACAAACGCGTTTCAACAAAATATCCAATAGTAATCTAATATTTATAAAAGAGTAAAATTACAACCTAAAAGAAAAAAAGTGAGTGAGTGAGTGGTGCAACAGATTTCACTCCCTTTTAATCAAATATAAAAATAGGGAGTAAATGCCTAATATATTTTATGTAAATAAATAAAGAAAAGTGTTCATATTTTGCATTATTCTTTTCCAAAATCAAATCGTGTTCAGGTTCTGTCTATTTATGCCAAAAAAATATTTAAAATTTAATTGAAATTGTATATTTAATTTTTTTTTTGCGTTTACAAGTTACAAAATCACAGCAAAATTAGAAAAAAATACAATAAAAAGTGATAGAAAAGTAAAAGCAAAAAAGAAAAAGGAAAAGAAAAAAGTGTGGTTTCTTTTACTTCTATTTTTGCAGATTTTTTAGTTTCTACATTTTGTTTTTATGCGCTTTGTGTGAGAGTAAGTAGTATAACTACACCATACAATATCTCTTGTTTTGAGGCAATGCATCTCATTTACTCTCATTGTTGCCGGTCATTTATTTGCAAATAACTCAGTGTTGTTTTTGTTGTAGTCATTATTGTGCAGTGTGTTATACGAGTCCAACACCCAAAAAAGGGAATAAAATGTTTTTTTGGTTACTACTTCCTCACCGTTCTTGTTTTTTTCCTCATCGTGTATTTTCTGCTGCTTTTGATTTTGTCTTTTTACCGCTTTGCCAGTTTCGTGCTCTTTTTTAGTTGTTAAAAATTTGCTGGTGCTAGAAATAAAAAAACGCATACTTAATTAGTGTGGAAAGAATTTAATAAATTAAAAAAATATATATACATAAATATATACATAGAGATATGTTTATAAATTAAATTTGTGCTATAGAAAGACATAAAATATAACGTGAGCAATATTACAAATATATTTTTGTTTTTTAATTTTTTGTAATTATATTTATTTCGTTGTTTTTGCTTTACATTGTCAAATTGAAAGTATGCAACAAGTTGTTATTAAAAAGTTTCTTTGAGAAGGGAGAGATACTTATGGAAAATCTGTAAAAGAGAATGTCAAAATTAATCCTCAAGCAGGGATGGAAAGTGCATTGTTTATATTTGGCCATAAAATAAATAATTTCATATTTTTAATAAACTTTCTTAATCCTTCTGAGTAATTACTTGTGAACAATACCATAGCAATACATCCTATATTGAAAAACGGCAAATTGGAATATTTAACCGGCTGACATAACAAGAAATATTTTTCCATACCAACTTTTAAGGCAGTAGTCTTTGTCAAACTAGAATTACGCGTTATATAGAATTATACAATATCCATAACATGATATTTTCTGTCATCGATTAGTGCTGCCATAGACATAAACAGCTGTTGTATTTTGTTTGTTATTTCAAAAGTGAGAAAATAATATATCATGTTTACTGTGTCAAATTGCAGACGCATAAAAAATTTTTGTTTTCCGACTAATCGAATATTTATTCTATTGTTTTGAAAGTGTTAAGAAATCTCTGAATTTTTTTCAGGAAAAAGTGAATTTTGAAAGTTTTCAAAATTACAAACGTGTGTAATTAAATACAAATATAATTACATATGTGACGCGCAAAATAGAAAGGGACCTAAGGGTAAAAACCGGTTTTGTTCAGGAGAGCCATTTTAAAGATTTAAATACGTGTATCTTTGGTGTACCATCAACTTCATAAAACGCGCATATCTCTGGGAGGGAACACTTTTGGGGCTTGGGATCGGTCTCATTCGATGCTCAGATGTTGTCCACATCAAAAAAAAAGTGAAAATTGCTTTTTTTACCGTTAGGTCCCTTTCTCTATGCGCTGTCGCATATATGGATTTCCTACAGAATTTCAAGTTAAAATGCAAAGAATTTTCAAAAATTCAATTTCCATTTAATTGTCCTGTCTTAAACACTATTTGGCAGAATTTCTGCATATACATATTTTGCAATACTTGAAGTTATTTCATTTGAAATATATAAAAAAAAAATTTTTATTCTATAAGAAAAATAAAAAATAAAATTGAAATTTTCGAATAATAATGGGCGTATGTAGAGCTCTTTTAAGTAGAGTGTGTACAAACAAGTGACGGAAAATATTATTGAGTCATTTTATAAATGTTAAAATTTGTTCCAGTAAGTCCACAACTGTATGTTCGTTCAAGATGTTTTTTTCTGCGTTACTGAAATTCGGATAAACTTATTTGATTTTAAAAAATTTTATGAATTTTTCGGAAAGCATTTTTTTTGCTTAGAGCATCTACTTATAGAAAAATATATTATCCTACGTTTTGTAATACTTTATTAGGATTTAACGTGAAATAACTTAAGTCGACTTCAGCAACTCCTCCATATTGCCACTTATTTATGAAATGTTTATGCGTCAAAATTTATTAAAATTTTTTTAATTAAGCTAATTGTTTTGTATAGGTATAATCAGAAATAAAAAAAAATGTTTTCTTTTAGTGCAATTGCACCAATTCCTTCGCATTTTTTTTTAATTTCTTTGTAGACAAACTGGTCTACATAGAAGAGCGTACAAATATAAAATTCAAATTCAACAATTAATACATTAATTAATAAAAAGATATATGATATTTTAATTTGTTTGTTAGTATGAAAACTTAGGGAGAAAAATAAATACAACTATAAAACTTACTCATATTGCAGTTCTCCATGTCTGTCATATAAAATAATATTTGCATTATTTCATTGTACTTATTTTGACATTCTGATTGAAATGGTAGCCATAGTCATATGTTTCAAAATAATAACCCCAAAAAAATATACTGATCAGTCAGCATACTAATATATGATATCAAAATGTCAAGAAGAAGTGAAAAAACTAAAATAAAGCCAGTTTCTGTAATAGTAAATAAATACTTACATAAATAAATAAAATAAAAAATAAATCTTCTAAAAAGGCAATTTTGAATTAAAATTGTTCTTTTGGCGAATAAAATTAAAATTGTTACTAAATATAAATAAATATACATAATATAGAAATATAAACAAATACAGCTGTTCCAGGTGATATGACCTGAAAAATTTCTGGGCCGGCGGCCATTGGGAAAACGGTTTGTGGCCGTCAGCCTGATAAGTTACACAAACAAAATTTTCTTACTTTTCAAATATATTATTTTTTCTTTCTTACTTATTTTTAAGTTGTAAAAATGTAATTGAATGTATTTATATATCATTTATAAGTAGCATCGGCTTGTAAATGTTATCGCCGGCGGTATTGAAAGCGTTTCAAACGATTGTTATTTGATGATAGCGAATTGCACTACGCATTACAGAGAAAATTCGTTTTCTGGCCGAACAGCACGTATGTGGGATAGACTGCCCGCATAGGTCTTTCTTGTCACTTTTGACGTGGAAAAATTTAAATCGAAAGTCAATAAACACTACTTCCTCTATCCTTTCTCCCAAAACCTTATTTCTTAGTTCCGGCACAATGCAGCGCATGTATAGTGGTCATGCCCTGAGTGCCGGTTCAAGAAAAAAAATAGACTTAGTTTTTATGCTTTGCCTTTTTTTAAGGAGACTAAAATTTTTTTAAACTGTTATAACATAATAGGAAACCGTTTGAATCCCCCAATTCTTGAGGCTTTTTATGACTGTCATTGTCGTAGACGTATTTACGACAAGCCAATATAAAACAAATGGCACATGTTGCCACATTTTACCGTTATCATCACGACAACGCAATTGGCTTTTTTAATTTTTTACAATACATATTTTTAAAAAGAGCACATATTTAAATAATGATAAACAATTAAAAAATTTGCAAAACTTTAAATTGCAACAAAAACCTACGCCAAAGCGAATCTTTGAAATTTACAAATACGGCACTACCAGTTTGAAATTACTGTGTTGGTTATGTTAGAGCTTTGAATTTAATTATTTAAACTATTGGGAAAAAGTGTCATTTGAACTACTTTCACTAAACGCACTTACTTTAAAGAAAATTCATGCAGATTTAAAAGAGACAGTCTTAAAATTGACGAAACATTTAATAAAAAAATGATACTAATAATTGAACTAGTAATTTCTTTTGCTTGAAGTAAGATGGTCGCATGCGTACTCCTTATCGGCTACCTAGTAATAATAACAATTTTTTTACAAAGTTGTACATATTAGGAAAGCATAACATTCATTCATAGATACAGTATGTCATATAAGTTATAGTACACTTTAAACATATCGATTCATCCCAAAAATTTTTCTTGAATAACATAAGTAAATGGGTTTTTAAATTTTATAATAATATTAACATACAACACTATTAAACGACTGTATAATTTCTATAAAAGTATTCCTTTAAAAACAGTATTCAAAATTTAAAGTTGTTCAAATAGTATCATCTTAAATGGAAGCAACGGTGTAAGGAAATGTTCATAAATTCTTAAATACTTCTTTAATTTATTAATAAATACCTTGATATCACAATGCTTTTTAACCCGTATGTGTGTGACAGAAAAAATCTTGTAACTGAGAGGCAGGGTAGCCGTCTACCATATATAGAGCATGAGGCATAATGTAATTCAACCATGTGGCATCGCTACGTCAGGTGATTATTTTTTTCTCTGCTTAAGTTAGCGACATAAAAAATTTTATACAAACACATTTGTTTAACATTTTTTATTATTAACAAATGTTGGGAAAATTTAAGCACAAACAATATATATATATTTTGTAAAAAAAAAAAGTGAAAATTTTTTCAGACATTTTATTTCGAACGCCTTTAAAAGTTTTAATTCTGCCACCTTAGTAATTGCATCATGGCTTAAAGTTTCATCTCAATACGAAATATATACGAATGCCTCATATAATGAAACGTGAAAAAAAACGTTCTAGTTTAACGTAACCTCAATTGAAATACAGGGAAATATTGGTTGGAATTTGTTTTGTTCGTGGCAGCACTGGTATAGAACTTAATTTTCGGGCGACAGCATAGGCCTGTAAACATGTATAGAAATGGCATTGTCTTGCACAGAATATAGGAAATAAAAATAAATAAATTTATATTTTCATGTAGCATGTTATAGTATGGCCATCTCAAAAAAAGAAAACAAAAAGAAAATTAACAAAAAAAAACAATTAAACCGTTTTATGTGGAAAACAAGTGAATATTGACTTTATATGCTGTGATTAAAGAAGGAGTATAATTCTTAAAAGAAAAATAAATTTGCTTACTTGAAAAATATAAAACCAAAAAAATAAAAACGATCACTACACCAATTTTTCTTCGAAGAAAAACTTAGAAATAAAGTTATCGCAAAAGTCGTTATGCACGACGAATATCATATGTTCTGATTGTGTTCATTTTCATACAAATGAGTTTTATTTTACTCGTCACGAAAAATTCGTAGTTCGTCCCAGTTGTGTGTATACCAATAATTTTTCCGCCGTTCCAATTTCCGTAAAAACACTTTGGCAGGTCAGCACTTCAACATATTTATTAAACTATTTCCAATGCATAAACTTTTGTTAGCAACTGTATGATATTAAACGCATAACATTTATGTTGCGTTACACTAAATCTAACACCCATTTAGTCGTAATGGTTTTTGTTGTGGCTGAGAGTGTAAATATAAATATTTGTATCTTTTTTTTTGCTTGACAACATGATCATTCCACTGTTTATGATGGCAATGATCATCTGCTCCAGCAACTTGGTTTTTTCGTATTTTTTTTTTGATACTAAAGACGGTTTTTATACGTGTGTGTGTGTAACTGCATCTGCACTATAAATTTTCTGTTGACTGTCAATTACCCCCCGGCTTAGCTGATTATAGTGTTGATGCCACTTGAAAGTGTATATGGCCACCAGCAACGTTTTGAATTTGAATTTTCTAATTGTCACTGGTAGAAAAGGAGTTTTTCCACCTCAATAAAACACGGTTTTAGCGAGATCCTTCTCTGAAATTATGCGTTTTAATTACGTTTCATTATTATTTACACATGTTAGACAAACTGAGCACTGTTATAAAAAATGTTTATAATTGTTGTCTGGCAGTCTGTCTATTTGTCTGCCTTTACATGGCCCCAAAAAATCTTGTTTCTATATTAAAAATGTTTTATTTTTTGTCTATTTATGTTGGTTGCAAAAAAAAAAACTTATAATTTATTGGTTTTTATTTTGCTTGAGTGATAATTGTGTGTAACTGTAACATACAATGATGGCGAAAGAAAGCATGAACATGTTGTGTGACGATTTCAACTTAGTAACAGTATTTGCTTGATAAAATGAATTACTTAAAAGTACGATATTTATTGTTATAGTGCATATTGGGACTCATCAAGACCTAACTTTATACGAAATTTCGCACTATCTGGTTTTAAAGCAAAAGTATGTTTTACGTTAAAATCAACTATTGAAACCTGGTTGTACCATATAAAAATATTTTCTTAAAACAATTTTTGAATTGGCTTAATTTGGTTTCATCAAATACAACCTTGATTTTCATGTACTACAAGCAGTGCTACCAAGTTTAAAAATTTAAAATTTCAGTACAATAATTTAAAGCAATGGAAGCAAAAGTAACTACAATAAAAAAGTGCAAAATAAAAACTATTGGGTAGAGCATAATGAAAATGCGTTCATCGAGTTGTGGGAAGAGAAAATAATTTAAATTTTATTACACAAACTGTGCGTTAAAACCTGATTTAATAAAACTTACTTCGCCACTGAAACCTTCGGACAAGAACTGACACAAAGAAACACGAATGCATATCAGATGAAATGCGAAATATTTTTATGACTCAGTCTGAAACTGGCGTCGAACACAGAACTTTATTGTTTTTTATAGTCAACGTGCAGACTACTTCAGCCATCACCACCCATTGTCTCACTGGCTCAATCATCAATATTATTGGGTACTTCCCCCATAGCTAGAGAGTTAAAAGTTGGCGTGAACAATTAATGAGAAAAAGAGACATTTTTACTTAGGGGACTGTATTTCCCTCTCATGCCTGAACTTGCTGTGTTTTACGTAATGTTCGAGTTAGAGCTCAGTACAGCCTTACCATTTGTCAAGTTTTCACCCTTCCAGGTTTTTGATATTCCGAAAAATTTTCAAGTTTTTAGCTTCAAAACAAAGTTTGTTTAAAATTCATGCAAATTGTCAAGTTTTCTTATTAAGCTTTAATTTACAATAAATATGCTTAAAATAATATTATTTTATGTTACCATGTAATGTAAACGATCTTATAATTTTTCACTCCTTATTACTGCAACAGTGTTAAATGTGTCTATTCCCGTCTTTAATACAATTGTGACGTATTAATAATATTATGTGAAGTTAAATTTTAAAATTACCTTTCTTGAAAATGGTAGGAGATGGGCGGATGAAATGTTACGGAACCCATTTCTGGAAGTGTCTAAATGAACAAAAGTTCTTGGACAGTAGTTAAAATGGATTTTTTTCGAAAAATTCTTATATTTCCTAAAAAAAACAAACTGTTAACATTTCCAACTATTGGCCATTCATTTACACACTTATAGAAGTCCTCCCGGTAATTTTTTTTAAATAAATTTTTTCTTTTTAATATGTACATATACATATATTTAAATTTTAAAGTAAAAATCGTTTTTAATAGTTTAACATTGACAGTTAACGCGTTAACAGTGCTCTGTTAAACTCGCTTGTGTGTGTCTAAGGTTAAACATTTTAAAATTTAACTTCACGCTCATAATAATATTATATATATTTTTTTTAAAAAAGTTTTCTGTTTCAAAATAGCATGGATAAATTTTTAAGGGTAATGGAGTATTTGTAGTTTTAAACAATTCTTTTGGTGTTATTAGTTTTAAGTAGCACTGCAAGTGTTGAAGATAGCAAAGAATATGCTACAAACTCATCGGAAGCTCCAACAAAAGCTACAAAAAAAATGCTTTACTACTCAAAAGTTTTTCCTGCTCTAAAATGAAGATGTTTTGTGAAGCTATGTTCACACGATTGTGAGATTGTACAATATTGTAGGATACGGCAATATGGAGGCAATGCACTCACAATGAAAAATTGTTACCATCTGGTAATTTGTCTGTTCACACTATTGAAAGAAAACCATACAATTTCATTGGCACACAGTTCTGCGACAATAAACTTTTCTGCCAATAATAATTGTCTGTTCACACGGTTGTCAGATTATTGTATGGCAAACGTTGCCAGATCCGACTTTTAACATTGTATCTAAATATTTAAGGGTGGCCTACGGAAATAATTATCTGCCAATGGTGTTATTGTACGGAGCACTAAATGAAGCACATGCGACAATAACAAATGACTGTAAATTGTGCGTCAATGGAAATGAAGGGTGTTCTCACGATTGTCAGAATTGTGACAATATTATTGGCATACAATGCACCGACAATACATATTGTGACGATGTTGCCGCACAAAAATTGTGTGTTCACACGGTTGTTGCACATTTTGTAACAATTTTTCTGTCAATATTGTAGTAAATGACAATTGTGTGTACAATCCTTTAGACCTATTTGTATATCTAATAACTGAATGCAGTTATTTCTGCAGAATCATTTTAATATAATTTATAAAATTAAAAAAAATATATTTGTCCGCCCCGCTGTATTTTGCCGGAGTACAATTGCAAATTTTTAAATTCTTTACATTTAAATTGTATGTCCATTATTATAATTCATAATTATTGTCAATATTAATAATGATGACAGACGGTCTGATTAATCATTATTCGTCATGTGTTCAAGCAAAGACCCATTTGTTATTGCATTATCGTATTTAATTTCTAGTACGAATAAATTATAGATTTCGACTTTTTTTTTAATTGCTTTTATCATTTTGTTGTTACCTTTTATGAGTTGCCTATCTCTCTTCTTTTCTCTTCTCTCTACTATTACAATTTTTTTTTTGGCTCTATATACCGCTTAGATCTTAAGATATTCCCTCGTATCGTACACTTTATCAAATTATGCATTTTTTCTTTGGCATTGTTCTGTATCCGCAGGCTGTTTATGTGCATTGTCGGTTTATGTGATGAGATATTTAATGAGTTTGCCACATTTTGTAATTTGTTGAAAAAAAATAAACATAATCTTTTCTTTTGGTTTTATTTTTATTTGTTTTTCGTCTGTATGATTCATTTGTTCATTTGTTTCATTACAAACATACTTTCAATCGGTTGCATTTTATACAAATTTTTCTTGCATTATTAATTTTTTTTTGTTTTTCATTGTTTTCCTTTATCGAACACTGATACATAATTGTCTCTGCGTAGTGTTTTGGTTTATGAACTTTTCTGTAGAAAGATTTGTCATTTCACATGAATTATAGTCTATGGTTATTAATTAATCAATGATTGCGATAAGTTTTTTTTTTTGTTTAATATACATACATATGTAGTTCTTTATGAAAAGTAATAGCATAGTGAAAAAATTTTTAGGTAGTAGGGTGATAAATTATTCGACATTTTCAAGAAACGTGTTTTCGAATGGTTAGAATATTTAAAGAAACGTTTACGATTTTGCAAATTCATAAAAACTCGCTGAACGGTTTTTTTTATAAAAAAAAACGCTGTCTTTAATTAATTTCATTAATGAAAAGTTTTAACAATTCATATTTTATACAAAAAATATTATATAATAAATGAAAAAAAATCATTTAATATATGTATAATAAATACTACATGTCCTCAGTGTTTGATTTTAATATTCTTTTGTTTTAATTTTTAATTTGATTCTACATACAATATATGTATATGCTGGACAATGGACAGCCATTGCAGATGAAAGATAAAAATATAAAAATAGAATTATGTACATATGTGTAAAAAAATATAATGGGTAGCACATCTGCAAAGTAAAATAATTAATAAACTGTCTACCAAATACAGCTTCAAAAATGTTATGCGTTTCCTTAATATCAGAGGCGCTGCAATACTGCTATAAAACAAGAAACGTGCGTGCAGCATTGCCAGAATGATGATTTTATAATATTTTTGATGATTTTTTAACCAAAATATGATTTGATGATTTTTTTTCTCAAATTATGATTTATAATTTATAGAAATTATGATTTTTTATTTTGTGTATGTGTGTGTACAACTTTCATTGTAATTGTACTACAAAGTGAACTTAAATTTTGTGTCAGCTTGTTGTTGGTTGCTTTTATTTACTTTACACTTATTATACATTGTCATTACTTTTCAACAATTTAATTTTTTTTTTGCAGCCAACTTCACTTCTTTACGCGCTGTCAAAATTGGATTTTAAAATTGCGAAGCGTTTACGCCGCGTTATTTCGGTTGGTTTCATACATTTTTTATGGGCATGAGAAATTTTGACTGCAGACAGCGCTTTGCGTCGAAATTTAGGTTGGTCTGTTTATTGAAATGCATCACTGTTTGAGAAATAAAGACCTTAAACAGTATCTCTGCATAGCTGTTATTTTCTTGGGAAGTACAAATATATTCTGTTGTACAAATGAAAAGCATAAACTTTTTTAAGCTAAAAAAAAATAAAAAAGTAATGTACAAGTATTTAGTACGAAAAGGTGAAATTCATATTTCCAATATCAATTTACTTGTATATATCATCCATTTATTTACTTCTACTTTTAGATGGAAATAGCAAATGCCGTGAAAATGATGATTTTTTTCCATAAAATATGATTTTTTTTCGGCATACGATGATTTGCTTCTAAAAGCTTCTGGCAACGCTACATGCGTGCAAATGCAGTATTGTAAAAATAATGAAGTTTTCTTCTATCTATCCCTCCATTACCTGTAATCTCTATCACTATTCCTTTCCTAGAAGTTAACACCTAGTAGTAGGCAATCATTGCCTGAGTGTTACTTCTATTCAGAAAAAAAAAAAAAACTCGGATTGTTATGTTTTTGTTTAAGATTTTTGGTTTTGTGTTGAGTATTCAACTTTCAATACTTTATGAGAATATCGTAATACATTTTATATATTTTTTTCGGGAAAAATCATAATTTTGAAATCAGAATCATACAAAAAATATTACAATAATGAAACTAAAATTTAAATAAAAATATTTATACTTCAGATGGAATAAATTTTTATAATGTTTATATATATGTTTTTCATACATACATATATGTACATTCATATATGTATGTAGATATCAAGTCTTTGTTGTAAACGTCGCAAAGTTCAACTTGAATTTTTTGAGTTAAGAGCTTTTCATTTTCAAAGTTAAATTTTATTAAATGGAAATATTTATCCATGCTTAACATAAAATCTATAATAAAAAACTTTGTTGTGTTTTCGGTCGAGATAAACAAATTTAAGAAAACTCGACTGCGCGGTTTATTTATTGAGAACTATTGAGACTATCTGACATTCGAGAAATTAACATAAAATAAACTGACAGCCATAGCACTGAAAAAACCGGTCCGAAGCCCGGTAGGAAAAATCTGCCAGGTAGTAAAGTCATATAGCAGGGCTTAATTGTTATTTTTTAAAGCATTATTACAGCATCTATAGTGTCAAGTAGCCACATTAACTGTCAAACCGAAAACCGTAGGCTCAAATCCCGCTCAAATTGTCTATTAGTGTTTTTGCTAATTTATTTTCTCCCTTCAGGCCACACATTTTTGTTATGTGTATCGGTTAATAGTGCTGTTTGATGAATAGAACGCAGCCACCCTGCTTTATGAATTCTCAATATAACTTCAGAATGGAGCTCTCTATACTTCTTATTGTTTCACCAGGTGTCTCTTCGCTTCACTGCCCTTGCCAACTAGTGCCGATGTAATGCATTGCATACGTAGGGCAGATCTCCTGAATATTTGTCCCAGAAAACAGAACAAAAACTCTGTTTCTTCACTACACCATCCCTTTCCGAAAAAAATTATATTTAAATTTGTGGAATTCACTTTTAGTTAATTTTTTTTTTTGGAGCACCTAGTTGTACCAGTGTTTGTGGTATTTTAAACCAAACAAATAAATATATAAATTATTTTTGAAATTATATCTAAACTTGTTATTTACTTTAATTTTCATGTACATATATTTTTTGCTAGGAAAATATGTTTGCGATAATATTATCCTTCTCAATCTTTGGCATTGACATCGTCTTGATAGCACGCAATGCAATACAACATCTCAGAAATATATAAAACTAAAAGTGTCTTAATTGTATTTCATTTTCATATGGAAATTACCAACAATATTTTTACTCTATTGTATTTGATACTATCAATAGAATGATACAAAGAGCTTGTGATTTCAACCATTATTTTATTTGCAAATACGTATAAAAGTTTGATGATCATCAACCAATTTGAAAGCTTTCTTTCAATTTAGTTATTTTTTGGGTCATTTCCGGTATAAAAGTGAAATGTTTTTTCTTCTGTTTCACTTAACGTTTTTCAACACATTTAACATTTCCTTTTAATAGAGTTTTATATTAAAAAAGAGTTATAATTTACATTTACCACTTGTCAAATTCAACAGATTTTTTACTTCCGTTGCGGAAATAATTCTTTCAAGTATGTAGTTCATCAAATGTTACAAGATTATATAAAATTCACTTGCATTTTTATCATTTTTATTTTTGTAAAACAGCAAAACAAAGATTAAAAAAAAACTAAAACAAGAAAATTTATGAAATTGCATTTTTAATTTATTACTATTATAGAAACTCAATGCCAATTTTTTTTATTCTATAAATATAACCAACTGCAGCGGACAAGTTTTATATTTATTTATGTTATTTTTCGTATTAGTGAGAAATTCCGCCCACATGCTGTTATTTAACGTTTGAAAAACAACAAAATTCTGTCCTCCAAAAACCATATTTTGAAGAAAAAAAAAATTTATTGAAAATAAGCGAAATATGTAGTATTGATCAAGGTGTTAAAAGGTGAGGGGAAGTGATGCATGTGATTGAATTGTTATGATGTGTGTCAAAAGCGTGTTATACTTTTGTGGTTTTAACAGCAATAATTCGAAGTCAGCACGAGTTTAATTCAAAGATTAAAGTAGTGGAAAAAGACTTAAATAACAATTCAAATTTTAGTGTAACTGACAAGAGTCCCTGGCTGATCTACCTGGGCACGCAGTTATTAAAAAAAAAAGTTATTTTTTGAGTTTATTTTAAAAAGAGCATCACCAATTAAATACTTAATATAGGGTGTTTCACACGATAATACTTTGTATTAGGCATATGAAAAACTCAACTATTATGTACAAATGTGATATTGTGAATGCATTGTGTTACGAAAAAGACAAATAATGCGTTAATACATTTGACATCCCATAAAACTTCATCGGTTTTAGAAATTTTTCTAAACGTTAATATGTTAAACTTTATCAGGGTTGTAATATTACAAATGAACATAACAAAATTAATAAAAATTTATTTATTTCTGAGTCGGTTTTTTCTTTCACTTATACTTTTCATTTTATTTAAAGTAAAATAAATACAGTCGACGCCGATAATTTAAAATTCAAGGGAATTAATTCCATCAAATTAACGACATTGAAAATATCAAGAGTCGACTGTATTACTTTAAATGTTTCAAGAGTCATCAAAAATATCATTCAATTACTCTCTCACAAAGTCTTATGAAAGTTTTGAAACTTGTATTATTGTGTGAAATGCCCTTAAGAAGAGCTCTGTGGGCTACCGGTTACCATACTGCCAGTGAATGAATATCGCTCACTCAGTGTGAAAACAGCAATAGCTTGGCTTGTCTAAGAAACCTAGTTGTAGAGTTAATGCGGAATAAAAATATATTTTTATTATTTAAATATGTGGAGTACCTAGTCATTAGTTCTTATAGAAATAGTTCTCTCTCAATGACACGCATATGTGAAATGTTGATTAAAAATTACATTGCCTGGGTTATAGTGAGCCAGTAGTACTGGTAGCAATGTCAGTAGTGAATCGGTACTCTTTCACTATTTCCCACTGGGATATTGTGTGTTTTTATACTAATACAAGGAGTAATTAAATTTTTAATTGAAAATGTGGTATATTGTTTTTCTATTAAAAGTGTTAGTTTGAAATAAATTTTTATTTTTCTCAGTAGTCTTTATTTGTTATTTATTAAAAATATCATATTTTAATATACCACATATATGCATACAGAAATACATGCATATTTACATATCTACAGTTTTGGCAAATGTTTCATTTAAACAATAAGAAAATAATTAAAAATTATGCCAAAAATAAATTTAAACAATAGAAATATTTTGCAATATTTATTTCAGCTAAATTATTATTTTTTTCTTCTCAAAATTAATTAAGTAGCAGGTGACTTCGAACAAGAAAAGAATTTAAATAAATTAGAAACATTTAGTTTAATTGATCAAGAAATATAACAATAAGAATAATTTAAAACACTTAACTTACGTGACCCACAATGAACTTTTACAAAAGATTTTGTTTTTCTCCAAATTACAATTTCACCTGGGAATTTGTAAATTCAACCTTCTGTTCACGAGGTGAGTTCTTGAATTTGGTGGAATGATTAAAGTCGTTTTTTTATTGTAGTACACGGATTGTTTTTTCTTTATCTGGGACCAACACTCAGGAGATGACCCCTACACAAGTGCCGCATTGTGCTGGTACTATAGGAAAGGGATAGTTAGAGAAACGACAGGAGGTGAAGCTTAATTAATTATTTTGCACGTTATTTGTTTATAGAAGTGCTAAAGCTTCGGTTTAGTAGCCATTTTTATTATTACATATTTTACTTTGCGGTGCTACACAATACCGACGAAGGAGGGCGTTCCGATGTGATTGTAGATTGCTATCAGCTGAAGCCGGTATTGTTTAGTGACCAGTGACAGCCTTCGCCACTGAAACCTTCCGACAACAACTGACACATAAAAACACACTAATGGACATCAGAAAAATGTGAGATGGTTTTTTTTTTATATATAATTTTAGTCTGAAACTGGGGTTGAACCCAGGTCTGTTTTGGTTTTGTAGTCAATATGCAGACTTCTTCAGCCATCGCCAACAAATTAGCATTCCGTTGCTTGCTGCAGTAGCGTGAAGTTGGCAGAATTTCAGACGCCCAAATCTGTATTTGAACTTTTGAAAATTTTCTTTATTTTTTACAAAATGGTTAATGATTAATTCTTCGTAAAGGAAATATTTTCTATTTAAGATTTTGCACTTAATATTTTTATCCAAAGGACAGTTCAAAAATTAAAACAAAAAAATTTTTTATCAGTACTTGACACAACCGCTAACACAATGAATACTGATAACGTGTGTGTAGTAGCGTAGAAAATGCGTACATACTATGTATATACGTGTTCCACTCAACTAGTCTTGGAGATTAATTCTTCTTTTTTCTTCTATTCTAATAAAAAGTAATTGTCACATTAATGTGATAAATTATCTATGAACACAGCTAAATAATTTGTACTTATTTGATACAAAATCTTGGAAGCCAATACTATAAAATACCCTTAAAAACTGCTCACTTTACGAAAGGAGAAATACAATGTTAAACGAGAAACTTGTCAGAAGAATTTTTGAAAATTCATAACCTTTTCGAATGGCGAATAATAAAAAAAATAGGCGGTTATTGGAGATCAAAAAATTGTCCAGCTTTGTAGCATAGTTTTATAAAATATATACTGCATACCGTTGCTTAGATATATTTTTCCTAAATTTAGATTTATGACATTTGCAAGATGTTTATTTAATAATTGAACAATTTATAATAAAAACAAATATTTAACAAAATGAAAGAAAATTCGAAAACGACCTTCAAAATTTAATAAAGAATTTTTCAATGTGAGAAAATTAAAATGTGGGATTATTTCAAATAATATACACATATTGTATGTGGAATACAGTAGCACTCTATTATAGCCGACTCTTCCAAAACAATTATCAAAGAACATTATGAATTAAACTTATTCAATAAGATTAAAATTTTAAATAGGCTGTGAACGATTGTTAATAAGAAGCAAACTAAATCAAACATAATCACTTATTCTTTTTTATATTTATTCAACACGAGTCAGAACGAATTACGATTATTTGCACATATATGCACTTGTTGTATGGTTAAACTCGTTGTTGTTTAAACCAACTCATCAGTAGACCCTCAACTAAATTCAACAAAAGGCTAACAAATGTCACATGTTTATACAAAAACTGTCAAAATATGTTGAAAATTACCAAAATACAAACAAAATAAACTAAGTATCAAGTAAACAAAATAATAATAATTTTTCTATAGGGTATATGATATTCGGTATAGCCGCATATACCATACATGATTACTGAAAATCCTTTTAAGATCAAAAATATGATATCCCCTGGACAGTGTGGGCCAAAATGACTGAAAAGGGTTGGAGTTCATTATAACTTCTTATTTAAGACACTATTATTAAATTTTTTTATTTTAAATACAGTATATTAACATAGAATATTTTTAATATAATTATGAAAAATTATATCTCGCAAGTAGCGGCCATTTACTGTTGCGCATATTCGTGTTCTTTTCAAAACATTTTCCATAACCTGTCGCAAAACTTCAGGTGTTATGTTGTCGATTTCGTTGCGCATATTATTTTTTAATTAATGCATAGTTCTAGGCTTATTAATATAGACTTTTCCTATGAAATAACCCTAAAGGAAACAATCTGGAGCGGTTAAATCCGGTGAACGCCGAGGCGAATTGAAATCGCTTGTACGGGAAATAATTCGTTCACCAAAGATGTCGTGTAAAAGTGTGAATTTTTTATGGGAACATTCTTATTGGATGCAAAATTCTCTCCAGCAACCCTCGTGAGAGGCCAAGTTTGCGTCGAACGGCTTCTGGTTGATGTTTCCCATCTTCCTCAATACTGTCTTGTACCCGTTCAATATTGTCATCCGTGTGCACCGTTCGTCGTCTGCCGACACCAGGAAAGTTCCTTACTGCCCCTTGTTGTCAAAAATTTGCAAGAAGACGGTTTATTGTTGCCTGTGAGGGTCCAACCGGTACCTTCAACTAACGACGATATACACGCCGAGTCAAAACAATGGATCGTTGATTTGAGGTATAAAGTTAAACGATTTCCCCAAGTCTTCTTAACAAAATACTGAAAAAAAAAAATTATAAAGAATAGAAACACCTTCGCCCACTTTGGGCCACCGTGTATATTGACGATATTTATATATATTGAATTTTACTTTCTATTTTCGTTAACTATTGAAGCGAATTTCCTTGCTTTTAGCGTATTTAAAAGTAAAAACTACACCAATTAAATTGTGATCTCTCAAAAAATACTAAAACCATAGAAATTCAGAAGTGGCCTTCAAATTAATAAATGAATAAAAATTAATTTGAAAATGTGAAATTTGAAAAACGTCTGCTTTAATTTCTAAATTTTCTATTACATTCCCCAAAATGTGCAGTCATTATTTAGAAAACATTTTTAATTCACTTAAAATTTATATTGCGCCAGGGGTATTTGACACTTATTTTACTTTTTGCTTTAAATGCATTATAATACCCTTATTAATAAATTAAAGCAAAAGCAATTTTTCTTTTTTCATTCCACAAGTATTGACATAAGTGCACACATACGAGTAAGTATGTTTGTATGAATATGAAAGTGCAGCAATGATGTTGATGATGATTCATCCCGTATTTATACTCAATGTTTTAATTTGAAATTTATTTATGACATTAAAACAAACATTTTGACATACAATTGCACATATTTCCGTTACTAAATATGTATCGTGCGTGCATAGGCCCATTTATTTCTTTTTCCAACACATAAATATTTGTTTTCTTTAAAGTTTTCTTTTTTTTCCATATTTATGATTTTTAGGGCCTAATCAGCAAGAAATTAAAAAAAAAAAAAAATAATAATAAAACGAAAACGAAAAACACAAAGAACTCATGTCATTTTTACTTGGGGCCAACACGAATTTAAATACAAATTTCATTCTAAAGTTACAAAAAAAATTATTGATGAGTCAGTTACATATTTGATTTTATTATTGAATTTTAAAGGTTAAAGATTTTGTTGTCTTTGCCCTAAATATTTATTTATGTATGAAATAAAAAATTAAATGTAATGAAATGAAAATTAAATTTAATTTGAAATTTTAGTATCGACGAAGGTTGGTTTGGCTTCCAAGTTGATTAGAGCAACTCGCCGTAGGCACAATAATTTTGAACAACACAAGATTGTTTGTTATTTTTTTTTTTAATACATACAGTGTTTTTAATACTAAATTATACCTACAGCTAATGACAACTAATTGGAAACGTTTCGTTTACCAAATCATTAAGATTAATAATTTTTTAAATGTTGATCTCTAAAGCACTTATGACAATTCTGCGTTGTTAAAATTTTGGAGAAGAGCACAAATATATTGTTATGGGAAAATTAATCAGGTGCAAAAAGTACAACCATATTAAGATGAATGCAAAAACGTCAAATCGTGCACTAGTGTTATCGATAAAAAAAAATGTACAACTGTCAAAAAAAATGTAAAATTTTTAACTTAAAATTGACGTTTCGAACTTAAAATATTTTATATATGTATTGACAACTTAGCGATTAATGCACAATGTCTGCGATTTTAACATTATTTTTTCAATATTTATTTTTCGTTAGCGTTTTTTTTTTTAATGAAAATAAGGAGGCAATTTTATATTAATTAATCAGAAATAAATGTAGTGTCTGTCATACGGGCTTAAAACACTTGTCTTTTATTTATTATTATATTCATCGGCCTTCAGTTTTGTTATTAAACATTTTATTTCCCGCTAAATTTATGAAACTTATTTACACTTCTTCAGAACTGTTTAAACAAAATGTGTCACATTACTCAAATATCAAATATTTCGTAATTTTTTTAAACATTTCTTCCCTTCCAGTTTGATAAAGATACCCATAAAATCGCCGAAAAGAAAAAATTATTTTAAGTGCCTTTTTTAAAGACGAAGAGTTAAAGCTACACACTTGTAGTTAAATTTTTGTGATTCTAAATGGGATATAGTTTTGTTGCAATGTCGCGTTGACTTTTGTAACTTTTTTTCTATTTAAATTTTTTTAGAATATTCATTATAGGCCGATTGAAGAAAAATATATTTCAGAGCGTGGTAATCCCAACAAGTTCAAATAATAGGGTATTTACAAGATGTCATAAAGTCATATATTTCCAAATAATTACACACACTATGACACTTAATTCGATTATATAATGACTTCTAACTACCTTTTTGTTTCATATCAATTACATTAATTCAATTTTATTTCATAAACAAATAAAAAATAAATTTAAAAAAAAAAACCTTTAATCATTCCTACAGTGATGCCAATCCAAAATCTTCCAAAGCGATATATTCGATGTGAAAAAGATGTTCTTTCCAGCAAATATTATATCAAAAAGTGATACTCAAAAAACCAACTAAAAAATTAAAGAATTCAATAATGTATATTGTTTTTTTTTCACTCTAACTTTCACTCATTTTATAATCATTTTGTAAACCAAACTACTTTTTTATGAAGAGGAATAAAAATATGTATTGTCAGTTATATTTAAAAACTCGTTTGCCTGCTTCTTCATTTTTTAGATAGTAGCGAAATAGAATTTTTTTTAGCTGAAAAATTTATCAGCTGTTTAATAGTGTAGTGAACGCAGCGTTTTAAGGGTGTTTTAAAGGCGTGTAGCATTGTTCAAAAAATTTAGTAATTTTTAAATAGTGTAATCAACTCAGCGTTTTAGGCCTCATTTACATGCATTGTTAAAAATGTATTTTAGTTAAACTTCAAGATTGGAATTACCACAAAAGTGGTAGAGTTGGCATCGCTGCATTCCTGAGGCATTGAGCAAGATCAACTGCTCTTAATTTAGTATGCAGAACATTAACTACAAAAAGCCTTATTAATTTCGTACGTTTTTTTTCTGTTTAGAAACTAGTAAAAATGCTTTGAAACTACTGCAAAATAATAGAACGAACATTTATGAAATGATAGCATACTTTATTTTTGTCTGTCTCTCTCTCTCTCTCTCTCTCTCTCTTTACAATATTTTCCAATGTCGTCTTTTACTATTTAAAAAAAATAAGAAAGTTTTAAATTTCACTTTTTCATACGAAATACTTAAAATTTTAACAATTTAATTTTTTTTAATTTCATTGTATACAAATAAGCCAAAGGTATTGCTCATAATTGAAATTATAATTTTTATTTAATGTGAAGAAAAAAAAGTAACTATAAATTGAAAGTAGAACACCTTAGGTGACGAAAACATTAAAAAGCTGCGAATACCAGGAAAATATTGCTACTAAATGAAATGTTTACACTAGAAAAACCGTGATAAATTATCACTTTTATTAATCAGACAACGCATATGAGAATGGCTAAAAACTAGAAAAAAAAAAAAAGTGGGGGAAGGTTTCGAAATTAACTTTTTTGTACTCAAGGATTTGTATGGCCATCAATCGCACTGTCGCGATTCTCACAGGTCATTGTCTCAGAAAGGCATGCCGATAAAGTCGAAATTTCCTCTCGGAATTTTTGCTGGAGCTGTAGGTCTGTGGAGGAGGAGACAATTTCTCACCTCATATGCCAGTGTCCAACTCTTGTCATGAAACGGCGAAGGTTCTTGTCCTCACATTTTCTGTCATCATTGCCTAAAGTCTCCCGTGTGAAAAGTGCCGCAGTAGCAGGATTTATCTTGGAATCGGGGTGGTCTCGTGTGGCGAATGTCTGCTCCCCGAGTGTGAACGGCTTGTGGTATCACAATGGGCCTACGCTCTGGTCTAAGTTGGGTGTTCTCCTTCGGTGAGCGTCCGCCACAAATTCCGCATAACTGCCTTGTAGTATTCCTTATTAACCATACGACCTGTTGGCAAGAGCTCATGATGCAACACGCCATTACAATCGAAGCAAAGAAAATTCACCTTTTTTTAACAAACATCGGACATAACAGGTACATTTTTACATGGAAATTTACATATTCTGTACTTGGAACTATGACAAAACGATGCAAAGCCGATGGAGCCAAATTTAAAAAGCAGCGCAAATCGGAGCTCCGGTGTACTTATTTACATTCTACAGTCGAACTTCTCTATAACGTAGCAGTTGGGGACCGTCAAATTTCTACGTTATAGAGAAACTGCAGAAAATTTTGACTACATTTTTTTTATGTAGAAAATATATTTATTAAGACAAAAAAAAATTGTTTTTACATGAACACATTAATTTTTTTTTATTAATACATACATATGTGACTAAATTGATGCAAAAAATCGATTGCTAAAAACTTCGCAATAGAGAGATTATTTAGTGTGAAAAATTTTATTTAGGTCTTAAAAACTTGTACGTTACAGAGAGAACTTCGCTATAGGAAAGTTCGTTATAGGGAGATCAAAATGTATGAAAATACTCACAAAAATGTTGTGTTCACGAATTTTATTTGTTATAGAGAAGATTTCGTTATAGAGAAGTTCGACTGTACTTACGTTAAGCTTTAAAGTATTTTTGAGTACGAGTTTCAATTGTTGTCGTTTGTAATCTTTTTTTTTCATATTTATATTTTATAAATCATTGAACATTTGATTTATTTGAATAATTAGCAGGCCGAGCAAATCGTTAATTGCAAATGTTCAAAGTGTATTATGAATGCATGTCCGCAAGTTTAAAGATATCATCTATTAATTATTGTACATACAAAAAAGAAAAATATTCTATGCTTCAATTAATTTGTTTTGCATTCGCTCTAAATTAATTTATTAAATTTCATATTTTGCTTTTTTCAATTTTAAAATTTTCAAACGAATTCGCCAGCGCTTCGCATACTACATGAACGGCGTTTGCATTTGCATATGAAATTGTAATGCAATAATTATACAATGTAGTATGATACTATTTTTGAGATAAACTTTTATTGCTACTGTGTAATTCCCTGCATGTAGAATTTTTTTAAATGACATGTAAAATGTGGGTTATAGCATTTAAAAATGTAAATTGATATGTTGTCATCGGAAGACAGATATCGCTGTCGAATACTTCTAGCGAAAAGATTTTTAATGAATTAAAATGAATGTTTTTGAAATCATTTGAATGATTATGAATAGGCATTAATACTGTATTGCAATGTGAAATAATATACGTACTATTGCATATATCCCAGCTCGCATTTTCAATGGTGGAAGAGTCTCGTGGGAATCTCATGAAGAGTGTTTTTGATTTTCGACGAGCACATTTTTTAATCGTAGAAAATGCCTTGCACCTGAGAATGTGTTATGCGAGCTGATTGTTCTCTAAGTAAATGTGCAACAGAAAAATTATATTTAAGAAAAAAAAGCATTTGCTTTTGTTATTGTCGCTCGTCAGTTGATTCTTTTAGGAGTTGTATATTAAACACCATCGTCTTACAAACAGTTTAGATCTACTAAAAAGGGGTCTTTGGATATTCAAATGTTCAAGGGGAGAAAAGGAGACACGTTTTTTGGTACTTTTTTCTCCATATGTAGTTTTAGAAAGTAAAACGGCAAAAAATTTGTACTTTTTTATTCACCCCCATATCTGTAACGCTTTTTCCGTATTCCTTTTTTCTACACAAAATCTCTACTGTGTTTTCTTACTTTTTGGAAATTCCAACATATAGGGATAAAATTGTACCTTGGTACTTTTATTCCATTTAAAATACTGCTTTAGTACTTAAATTAGCTACTATTTTTATCTATTCCGATGATGCGAAATGCACCGGTCTAAGCTAGTGAAATATAAAAATAAATAATTTAATATATACAGCGTAACCTTAACGTCGTAACCAATAGAAATTTTTGGGCTGTTGCATAAACCGAGTCTAAAATGTCTATGCAAGTTTTTCGATTAAAAATATTATGAATATAATAAAAAAAGGGTTATGTAAAAAAAAGAAAGGTTAACTTTTAAAATAAATAAAATAAAATTTATTGAATTAAAATAAAGAATAAAAACAAAAAAAAACAAAAATATATTATATTAACTGAATTTATTTTGGGAATATCTATTTATATATATGATTATAATTGTGCTTTTTCCCTTATATACTATAGTGTAGATGAGAATAAAAAACTAAAAATAGAAATGTGTGTGTGTTATAAAAGTAAACTCATGGATTGTTATGTTTTTGTTTATAGATTTTTTGGTTTGTATGTTTGATATTCAAGCAATTCTCGTTTTGATTGATTGAATTTTAAACATGTAGATCTTGGGTTTGTATTCAGAAATTAGGAAAATCCACTGATGAGCTAAGTAAGCGTTAGCGAAATAGTACTATATGGATATGCTTTCCTCCTCAATTATTGAGTTGCTTTTGTAATAAAATGCTTTGTGATATTTTTCATACTGTATGAGAATATCATAAGGTATGTAATAATAAATTTCACATATAGTTTATAAGGGAAAAAGCACAATTAGAATCATATATATAAACAAAAATATATTTAGAATAAGTAAAAAATACACATTTTGTGTAAATTTGTACTGTTGGTTGTTATCAAGTTGAAGATTTATTTATTAATTAATTAATAATTTATTAATTTATTAAGTATAGGCCATAAGCCATAGGCGGTTACAAGTTTCTGCTAACAAATTCATATTTTTAGCGGAAAAAGAATGCAATCTTTTACCGTGTGTTTTTACATGCCATTTTTTTTATTTATAAAAAACTAAATTTAAAAATAAAACTTGATTTTTTTTTTGCAATGTTGCGTTAATTGAGGTTTGGTTTTTTGAAAAGTTGCTTCAACAGAGTCTCCAAAATTGAGAATTTGGGTGTTGCGATTATCGCGGAGTTTGGCTTCTATTTTCATTTGTTGAAATCATACAAATTTTTTTTTGGAAATTGCTTCTTTTGTTGGACCAGTGTTCAGTTGACGCACTCTATTATATTTATTCGACTAAAATAATTTATTACGATAACTCGGCATTTTCAGCTTTCAATTGGTTTAAATTTCTTTCACTTTTAATGTCGTTTGAAGTTCACTAAAAAGATTTCCAATTTTTATGTTTTACCGCCTTCCATCTTCAGCTATGAAATCTATATATGTACATATGCATACTGGTAGACGTATGTATGTATGTATTTATAGGAAATATGTAATATTGGTGAAATTTGTTTGAACTCTGATTAACGGTTTAATTATTTTGTAAACAAGCATGCTTGATATTACTACCATGTTGCATTCGTGCCTACACCTCTACGAATGCATGTGCATCTGTGTAAAATATGTAAACTCATACTTACATCTTCATTTATGCATGAAAGGAACGATGTAAACAAAATAAAGTTCAATGTCAATTTAAATTAGCGCCACCTGTTGGTGTTATTTTTCTTTAATGCAGTCGCTTTTGTTGGGATGTTGTTGTTGCTGGTGTTTTTATAAATTGGAAATAAATTAAAGAAAAAAACAATTGATTTTTCTTTATTGGCTCTTTTCCTTCATTTTTGTACCGTTATCTAGTGCTCTAGCAACAACAACAATAACAAAACGAGCATTTCCCTGAAAAATTATACTTATGTACATATGTACAAACACACATACATGCATACATACATACATACATATGTATACTTTCGTCCGTGTATTATTTTGTTTTTTTTTTTTCAAATGTCTTATCATTCGTTTGTTTTATTATTATGCAAGTCTGAAAATTAACAATGGTCTAACAAAATTTATGCATAAAAATATTCACTTGGTTTTGTGTTGTGTATTGTGTTCATCTTAAGGCCATTGTTGTGTCATATCATTTTCAATCCATTGATGCGTCTTTTCCATAATCGCAACACTGAGAAACTAAAAACGCAGCTCTGTCTTCGAGATATTCCAATTTGAAATACAAATGGCGTTTCTTTATTCAAACGAACATTTCGTCTTTATAAAGCTAAAATAAATAGGTTTCTCTTTTCTTACCTGCGGTCTAAAGAGTATATCGTATCTGATACGACTCCTTTTGTAACTCGTTACACGCTGTCGTTTTTCTCTCAAACCATAACGCTGTGGAATCCATCAGTTCTTATTTTATTCTCAATGAAATCTTATTTTTTTTTGATATTTGACGTCTTACTGTCAATTGTCGCAATCTTTTTTTTTTTTTTTTTTTTTTTTTTTTGACCAGTGCTCAGGGGCTATCCCCTACATATGCAATGCATTGCACTGGAACTAGAGAGAAGGATAGGGAAGAAACAGACAGGTGGTAGAAAGATAGAGCTTAATTCTTGCACAACTCTGCAGTTGCGTGTAAATTATAAAGCAAAGTTGCGGCGTCTCTGATGTTTTTTTGACGCATTATTTTTAAGCTAATGGAGCCATTTTATTTATTATTTTACTTCGCCGACGTTTTATTGCTCAAATACCGACGAAGGAGGGTGCTGTAGCACAGAAAACTCAGAAAAAACTTTTTTCTGATTTGACCCGGCTGGGAATCGAGCCAACACGCTGACTACTCGCCATCAGCACCATCAATGTAAGAGAATTTTTATAGTACATTTATATGGATTGAAATCTATCTCGAAATCTAGACGGTTTTCTTCAAATTTAGCTAGTTTTCATTTTCTGACACAAATTTTTCAGTATAGTTGACATTTGGTTCGAACAAGCCACATGTATTAGCTACGCTATCACATTAATATACCTACATACTTACCCTAAAAGGTTGTATTTTTTATGATATTTTGTAGAAAACCATAGTTGCATTTCAAAGATTTGAGAAGATTTCGTCCAAATCTAGTGAGAAAAAGTAGATTTCGTTTTGTATGCGAAATCTACTCAAAAGCAATTAGTTTTGCGCGAAATCTCGTAAGTACTAGATTTCACTCGGATGTAAAGCTTTGGCGAAAGCGATAGAAAATGCCAAATTGTCGTCTTCTCCCATTTACATTACGCATCGCAAGTATCTGTATCTACTTCTATATATATACTGTTCATAAAATTTGTTGTGGCTTCACATTAGAAAATTGAATAAATTTGATCAAGAGTAAGAAACGATGTTGAAATCAAAAGCATTTTGTATAAAATAAATTCCGTATTGTGGCTTTCAGTATCAAGTAAAAAAACATTAGTGTCTAGTTTTGCAATTGGAAACCACAACTTTTTTCTATTTCTTTTATTTTAAAAATATATATTTCACTAAAATTTCTCTCTGTGTTTTCCATACATTTACCCAGAAATAAAAGTGTGCCTGTGTGTTAACGTGCCTTTTGCGAAAGTATTTTATTATTGGATTTGATTTGATTTCTTTTATTCGTATTTTATTATTGTGTAAAGTTTTTTGCGTCAAAAAGTAATTTTAATATCAATAAATAATAAAATACAAGATATTATGCATTTTATGAATAATAAAAACAATTTTAACCTACTTTTGTATCCATGTTTGTATGTTTCATTTAGCAATACGCAAGATTGTGGCTCTAATCAAGTTCTCTATTATTTAATTTTTATTTAAAACATAAAATTTTTTGCTGTCAGCAGTTCAATAATATTTATTTATGTATGTACATTAGGGTGGGTCAATTTTTTTGTTCAGCAGGCGTATAGCAAAATCATAATCTGCTCAAAATTCTACGAAAAATACCAGCAGGAAGTATGAGTCTAAAATCAAAACCTAGCTCCCGCGGAGAGGCATCAAAGTTCACATTAGGGAGTTTCCAAGCCAAATCAATCAAGAATGTTCTAGTCTCCTCCCGATCTCAATAAAATTTGGTCTACTTGTTATACCCGCTAAGAAACTAAAAAGAGGAAATTTGCTACTTCCAAATTCAATAACTTCGGTTGTATTGCAGCTACAGACGATAATTTAGATTTGTTGTAAAGCTCTTAATGTACACACTTTTTGAAAAATATTAGGAGAGCCCTCGTAATTCAATAGGCGTGAAAAAGAGTGGCAAAAATGAGAGGACGAACTCTTAAAGAGCAACTGCCTTATACAAAAAAACTTTTACTTGCGTCTTGAAGTTTATTTCAGCTACCAGCGACATTAAGGCGAATAAAAAACGGTATGCAAAAACACTATTTTAACTGATGTATGCTACAACAACTTTTATATGTTGATACTGGCAACACCATCATTCACAAATGTCTCTTTATAATTAACGATGCTTAACATTGGTTTACCAACCTGAGTTAAGGTTTTTGCATAAGACCGTAAGTCTTAAAGGATATATTCATATAGTTTTATTTTCGGACTACATCGGGATCAATAGGAAAATGTTATGTTTTTGGGTGACAAAGGAATAAAAAGTAAAACATATCCCTTTCTAAAATTTAACTCTACAATTGAAGCTTCAATACTTCACCCCATCTGATCTCCTCACTATTTATACCGTTTTCATCCGACCGAAGATGGAATACAACTCTCATGTATGTGCCGGTGCTTCAAAGACTATTTCGAAGTTACTAGACCGTGTACAGGAAAGAGCGAAGAAACTCATAGGAGACAGTAGGGTAGCCAACTCTATTGACTCTTGAGCATCGTTGCAACGTGGGGTGCCTTTCATTGTTCTATCGTTACTATAATGGGATGTGTTCCGATGAAATTAGAGAACTTGTTCCCGAAACCCGGTCATTCACGCGCACGACGCGTTCATCATTAAGAGCGCATCCATTTGTGGTCAACTTGGCAGCGAACCGCACTACGCATTACAGAGAAAATTCTTTTTTTGGCCGAACATCACGTATGTGGAAAGGACTACCCGCAGAGGTCTTTCCTGTCACTTTTGACGTCGGAAAATTTAAATCAAATGTCAAAAAACACTACTCCCTCTATCCTCCTTCCCATAACCTAATTTCCTAGTTCCAGCACAATGCATTGCATGTGCCGGTCCAAGAAAAAAAAAAAGAAATGAAGATACTGAATTTTGAAATTGCAAAAGTATAATGACTTGGGAATTTTATTGGAAATTTTTGTCCCTGTAGACCTAGCGGGCTAAAAATGTAAATTTTTGGTTTTTTAGCGAGTATAACCAGTAGACCAAATGTTATTGACATCGGGGGCAGACTAGAAAATTCTTGATTGATTTGGCTAGGAATTACCCAAATGTGAACTTTGTTCATGCTTCTCGGCGGGATCTAGGTTTTGATTTTAGACCCATACTTCCTGCTGGTAATTTTCTGAGAATTTTGTGCAGATTTCGATTTTGCTGTACGCCTGTCACCTTTTTTCTCACAAGAACAAATGGTCCCACCCTAATGTACATACATACTTCGTCATATCTTTTATTAAAAGATAAGATTGTTTGTTGTACAAATATATAATATAGCTTTAGTATTAAATTTATTGCGATTGCATTTAATAAGTATGAATTCTTTTTTTTTTGCTAACTGTTTGCAAACGTTGTTAAATCATCGAACGAAAATAGATTTCATTTTGATTGGTGCGATGTTGAATTTATTTTTTGAATATTTGATTAAAAATTTAAAATTTTTAGATATTGAATGGTAGAATTACTAAATAATAAGAACATTCATCATCTACAATGTATTCTTATTAGGTGATTCTAAAATATTTAATAATATGCAACTAAAACTGCTGCACTAGAGATCGAATTAGCTCAATAGTTAATAGCATTTGCATTTGGGGAATTCACAAAGTGTCATAAAGTCATAATGTTGTAAAATAATAAAATAAACAAAGCAGTCTCTTAATTTACTATGGTATGTAAAATTTAATTCAGCGGATATAAAAGGAGAAAATAAAAAATAAATTTATAAATATAAAAATAATATAAAACTAATGCAGTTAGAATACTGCGCTTTGTTGCATTAGAAAGAGCGTGGTGTCTACTATAAGAATCACCAAAAACGTAAAAATTTATTTTTTCGACCCGTAGGTCCTTTTTAACTTTCCCTGTCACGTATATGTATATTTTAAAAATATGACTCCAAGAGAAGGAAGGGTACAGTTTATTCCTCTCCGAATTATCCGCCTCATTGAATCTTGTTCAGAATTTCACGAACGAACGAAGTCACGGGTTAAATCTGCTTAAGAAATAAAAAGTCGCTTAGAAATTTCAGAGAAAGATACTTAAATACTACGAGTACGTATGTAAATACCAGTTTCTGTTTCAAAGTTAAGAAAAATTCAAAATATAAACACAGTATTGCTCTTAAAAATCTTTTCTTTAAAAATACTAATTTTCGTATTCTGTTTCTTTTCTTCTTTTTTTCCAGCTTCAAAGAACGAGTGTGATTGTTTTGCCGCCTTTTTTTATCAATAAAATAAAAAAAGAAAAAGAATTTAATATAGATTTTATTTTTGTACAGAAACAACAACCTCCGTCATCTACAACTTCTTCGCACTCCCTTCTTGCATGTCGAACAAGTCAAAAAAGAATAGAAGGAAAAAATAAATAGAAATAGAATAAGATTTTATTTATTGTGTATAAATTTTTAGTTTTAAAAGAAAATATAAAATCAGAAACCAGCATAAAAAACGTTTTCTATAAATTTATTGCTATTTTACGTCGAGTGATTGATTAAAGAAAAGCAAACAAACTACTACAACTACAACAAAATACTATACGACAAAAAGTAATTGTAACACAGCAACAGCAACAATAAATACATATTATCATTATTATCACAAAAAAAAAGGTTATAACTACAACAACAACAACAACAACAAGAATAGCAAAAAGCAAGCAACAACAAAGAGCAGGAGCAGCAGCAACAGCAATAGCAACATCACCAATAGAAAATGTCTTTTCGTGTAGTTAGAAGTTCAAAATTTCGTCACGTTTACGGTCAAGCTTTGAAACGTGAACAATGCTACGATAATATACGTGTCTCGAAAAGTAGTTGGGATTCAACATTTTGTGCAGTGAATCCAAAATTTTTGGCCATCATCGTTGAGTCGGCAGGTGGTGGTGCATTTATAGTTTTACCTCATAATAAGGTAAGTAAGTCATCATAAAAAATAATATTTCTATTTTCTTTTCTGGTCTATAATTTTGTTTTTGTGTGTGTGTGTGTGTGCGTGTGTGCTTGGTGGCTTTATTTATTTTTAAACAATTTATTTGTTTTTTCGTTTCCATTAGGCAAACATTTCACGTTTCATATTTTTTCCGTGTGCATATGTATTTGGTTAAATCCACAGTTAGACGAGTGTGTTTTTGGTCACACCGCCAGACAGTTTTCTAAAGCCAATACCATTTGCCGTTTTGGTTTTCTTTAATTTTTTTTCTTTTTCCTTAAGTTTATATTTAGAATCTTGTTTTTTAAGTAGATGGGAACTTTCGAATAGATTAATACCAATTTGTTGTTGTTTTAAATAATCGCAAGTGCACACTCACACACAAACACACACACACAGATACAAAATATTATAAATAAATGTAGAATGATTCATTATGAGGTAACAATACTTAAAAACCTAGGAAGAAGACATTTATAGTGCATCGTAACGACAAACGTAGATATCGTGCAGGTGAGGTGAGGCAATTCCTATTTTATTGTACACTGAACAAAAATGCAATATTATTTCAAACTTTAAAAAACCTGAATTAATTTCATAAGATTGTTTGAAATGTCTGGTTCTGAAAGATCTGAAAAAGTTGTAGCCACATTTTTTTACTGAAACCAATACTCAGGGGATGTCTATTTTACGTATGCAATGCATTACACCGGAGCTACTTGGACACGGTTGGACACTTTAGATAGATGGTGAAGAGAGCTTAATTCTTAAAGAATTCTGCAGTTGCGCTTTTGGTGACTTATAGTGTTTTCTTTTCAATCAAAAACTGCGTAATTGTTTGTAAATCGAGAAGTTTGTTGTTTATTCTTGAAAATGTTTATTCAACAAAATCACCCGTATTAGTGGTGAAATCAAACACTCTTTATACCCAACCAAGGCGAATTGATACCACGTAAACTCAGTAGTACAACAACAACCAAAAATCATTGTGTAGTGTCAAAATAATTCGTACAAGTTGACATTAAACAGTGATAGACAGTGATGGGCTAGTGAGTTCACCTGTTATGAATTCGCCTTATACCCAACATATGTATGTACATCTAGTGTTAAGAATGCCACGTAAAAAATGTGTTTTTTTATTCATAGCGCTCGCTACCAGACAAAGTTCATAAGACTACCGAAGTTTAAAAAATCGTTTAGCATAAGTAGAGTGAAAGACTTGAGTTAAAAAAAAGGAAGCATTATCCAATATTTTCATATTTAAGATCGAGATCATTATTCTTTTATAATTGTATTTTTTTTTTTAGATATTTCGGTTTTTATGCAATAAACCTAAGAAAATATTATATTGTTAGTGTTGGTTTGTCAGTGATATAAAATCTAAGTGAATTCGGTGTTAGAAAATTGTTCTCAAGAAAAGAGTTCAATAGAAAAAATCTTTCAAACTGCAATTCGATAAATCAGCAAATTGCCATTTTTTTTTTGTTTACATCTTTATGAAGAAATCAAGTAGAGTAATT
The DNA here is from genome assembly GCA_963924685.1 of Dexiosoma caninum. Taxonomy (NCBI): domain Eukaryota; kingdom Metazoa; phylum Arthropoda; class Insecta; order Diptera; family Tachinidae; genus Dexiosoma; species Dexiosoma caninum. Next base: position 3,359,385 of record OZ004728.1, read on the forward strand.
TGTAAACACTTTAGAAGAAAAGCATGGATATTGCCGCAACCGTATCATTTCCAAAATTGCAATAAGTCAATTATTGGATTAACTAGTTATCTGATTTATTATATATTGCTATTTATTAATTGATTTATTTAAACTATATTATTGTCCAGATGTTACGAATGTGATGTACCACTTTTTCATAAATTGTGTTTCATTCTCGTCTAATAATAAATAGCATTATTACAGAACTAGTAAGACATAAAGAAGAATAGACAACACCATTAGTAAAGCAAAGATGGTGCATCTTTGATGTTATGCTGACTTATTAATGTGAAGCTAAAGAAAAGCCATTTTATTATTATTTTACTACTGCGCCGTTTTATTTGCCTAATATCGACAGAGGAGGCCGAAGAAGATATATTCATCGATTCGCCGTCGGTCGCATGAATTCGGCCTCTGTCGATTTGGTCGTCCAGAATGCGATTTTCCAAAAACAGCCTTGCTGTATTATCCGCGAAATCATTTCCAAATGTTAATGCCAAGTATTGATCTTTCGATTAAAAAAAAAATAAAATTACAAATTTTTCTGTCATTTCTTCTGACATAAAATTAATTTAGTTGCTGTTGTGCAATTTTGCCAAATTGTTCAAAAATACTCTTCTTAACCTTTGTCTGACCACTGACTACTGCAGTTTCCTTCTTCGTGCGAACGCTTTTCACGTCTATCAATAAAATAAACCGTTTCACCACAATAAGGTGAAAATCATCATTAGCGAAAATTATCTATCAGTTTTTCTAACACTTGTTTATATTTTTTTAAATTTATCTCTCTCGTTTTATTTATTAAATTTTAAAATTATAATCAGTTTTCCAATACTCATTTATATGTGTGTACTTCTTTTTTCAAGCGTGTGTGCGTGTGTGTTTTTGCGCGCGTTACCCCATTTTATTGGCCATTGGCCAAGAAAGAACAACACAACGAAAGATGAACAAATCTTTAAATATATTTACAGTAGATTTTGTTGTTGTATTAGTTTAAACGTATTAAACAATCAAAAAGTCTATTTTTATAAATAAATTTCTATTTCATTTTCCCAAAATAGTCGCAAATAGAAATCCAAAAAACAACAACAATAGCACAACGAAATTATATATATATTTTTTAATATATAGAATGGAATATAAATATTAAATATATTTTTGACGTTTTCCCATTCCAGGGCTTTGGGTACCATGCATATTTCTAACGGAAATAATAATTTTAAAATTGAAATGTGTGAAATCATGCCAAATTGTATTTCAAATTAATATTTCTAATTTTATTGCATAGTCTAATTTTTATAGCATAATCATTGTTCACTAAACAGTACCGGCTTCACAGGCACATCAGAGCACCATCCTCCTTCGTCGGTATTGTGTAGCAACAGCGGAGTGAAATAATTACTAAAAATGCCTACTAAAAGGAAGTTGCAAAATTGAATAGGTCCCGTTGAGATCAGAGGCGGTGCAACACTGCTAAACAAACAAAACGTGCAAAAGCAGAATTGTAAGATAGTGAAGCTACACCACCTGTCATCTCTCTCATTCTCCCTTTGCGCTAGTTCCAGTACAATGCATCGTATGTGTAGGGTTCATCCCCTGACTGCTGGTCCAAGATAAAAAATAATAATATGCAAGAGAGTCATAAATTATTTTTAAAAATTTTTATTAACTTATTATTATAAAAAGTACATTACGAGTATAATTTCTAAGGTATTCAATCAGGCAGCCGACTAAATTCAACATGATTAATATCAAATTGCTTTTTTTCAATTAACGCATTAGCGTCTTGTAGCCGAATAAATTGAAACTATAGACAGTGTTGCTTTTTAAAATATCGAAACAGAGCCCACAATTGCGAAACGAAAAATGTTTATGTTTCAAATAATGTTTTTGAATAATATGTATCGTTTAAGCTGCTTTTATTATTTATATAGTATTTTGTTTCAATAAATATTGTTTTTTTTTTAATATATACAGCGATCTTTATTCAAATTTCATTTCATTTAGACATGTAATTTCTATATTTCTATGGTAATAATTTTAAAAAGTCTTACTTTTTAAGCCTTAAAACCAAAAAGTATTTTTCCATAATGTGCCTATACACATGACACACATATTTCTCACAAAAATACGGTTTTATTACCACGTTCTAGCTAAGCTTAATTATTACAAAAATATATATGTACATACATTAATTTCACTGAAAGTATAAATTTTAAATATTTAATTTTATTATAATTTTGTAATTAATAATTAATTAATTAATAAAAATTAAATCGATTGGAAAATAAATAATAAAATTTTTGTTGTATAAGGAAAAGTTTTAAATAAGCTATTTGGTGTGTTTTGTTTGTATATTTCGTAATTCTCAAATATTTTTTGGGAGTTCTTGTATAAACATGTGAAATTTCTTAGCTTGTTTTGCAGAATTTAGTTAAAGGTCTACTGAAGATTTTGGTATTTGCACCAAATGAAATACCGCATATAGACCAGCCAAACGATATAGCAAACATAGATAAATTATTTTGTTTCTGTACTTTGTTTTTTAAATAAATACATTGAATATAACTGTTTTATTAAAAAACAATATTATTATTTTTGCACAAGACTTTGCGTAAAAACGGTAATTTGTTTAGAAGTGTACGGAAATCCGAATAAAAAACTTAACATCACTGATGCTAACAGCTCCCTCCCTCATTAGTATCTCAGCTATAAAATGTCGGCAAACCAAAATAATAAATAAAATAGCTCTCTTTTGTATTACCACCCCGGTTGCTGTCTATGGTGTATCATTTTATTGCTGCAAATTAACCTCAATATAATATTTTTAAAATCAATTGCCCCACTTTTTTACCACTATTTTGGTGTGAGTTTTGATATAAGAAGGGCTTAATGGAATTACAACAAAAAGTTACTGTGCATATTTGAAGTAAATGGAGTCAGTCCAACAACGCTAATGCAGTTTCATGCAAAAATAATAAATTTCCTTTTATTCCACCTGATATGTATGAGCAATGTTTGTACAATAAATATTATTTGGGTGTCAGTAGGTGTAATGCAATCTTTGTACTTTTGCATAAACACAATAACAATTAAAGGGTCATATCATTTTGAATCGTTCTTAGAATAATTAACATTTATAAAATTTATTCAATTTATTATATTAGCAGCAATCCTATGTACATATTTACGACTAATATGCGTGTACATTGCAAATCAAACATAAATATTAAAACTTTTTCAAAGAGAACATATCATTAATGCGAAAATTAAATTAAAGTAAAACCTGCATGCGAAATACCTGTTCGTTTTTATTAGAATATCTTAATTTTTGACACCTGTTTTATACACACGACACCGATAAAACGCTCTTGGTACAGAGATACATAGAGTATCCGGCGGATACAATGACTTAGCGGCCAACCACTAACATACTCATACCGTAAAGAAAAATTGCCTAGAATCGAATTAAATGACGACAGAGCAATTTAAATTAAACCATTTCCAATACAAATTGTACTTTTAAAACAGTAAAACAATGACAAGAACTCAACAGGTAGTTTTCCATACATTTGCTATCTTGCCCACGAAGTCGAAAGAATTCTTCCTGTCGTACAGTTACATTATATACCAGTTCTGACAACCAGTGGAGATGTCTCACCTTAGTGCACAGTTCCCCAAAATCAAGGCGGAATCCAGCCCGAATGTTTAGTGAATCTGGCAATAGCCCGAACAATAGCATCGTCAAGCTATCGAAAAAGGGTGAACCCAATGAAAAGAATATACGCCGATTCAGCGATGTATACTGGCACATAAAGTGGCAACACTCTTCTCTTGACAAGATGAACACCTATCACAACGCGTGAATGCATATCCGGTAGAAATGTGCCCGCCCTGTGGAGTCGAGCAACAGCGCAATTACCTGCGAGATCCCTGTGATCCAGATCAGAAGGGCGCAAAACCGCTTCGGAAGCGCATCAAGTGTATCACGATAGTCCCAAAAAAATCTGCAGGTGGTATTCACACGAGAGAGAGAGAGATTGGATCGACGCTTGGCTGTCAGAGAGGATAGGGATGTCAGCATAAGGGGCTCCGTCAATCAGCACCAACAGTGCAGCATACTTAATAGCCATCATCTCGGAACGAAACAGACTGCAGGGGTCAGAGAAACACACTTACGACCACCCTCTCGGAAAGACTCCACTGCTAAAGAAATTTCTTCTCGTATGGGGGTGCTGATGGCGAGAGGTTCACGTGTTGGCTCTGCAATAAGAAGGACATGGGATCGATTTTTTCCGCGTTTTCTGTGCTACAGCACCCTCCATCGTCGCTATTTGAGCAATAAAACATCGGCGAAGTAAAATAGTAAAAAAATGGGTCGATCAGAGACGCCGCAACTATGCTTTATTTATTTATTTATTTATTTATTTATTTTCCCTTAACCACTGGGCCATGACCAAAAAGAAAATTATGTTTATATTAACTTTGGTGGACACGTTGTAACTGTTGCACTTTGAACAATTAAAACAACTTTTTATATTTTGTATGCAAAAAATACCAAAAGTAGCAAACGAGAAAATTTATGAAGACTATTAAAAATGTATGCACATACATATGGACATACATACATATGTATATGTATACTCGTATTTAAGTATGAGAACATAAAAAAACCAAAAATCTAGGTTGAAATTAAAATCGTGGCAAAAGATGAGGATAAGAGCAAGGAGTGAAATAAAATGATATTATTTTAGTTAAAATGTATGTCATGTTTCAAATATAAGTGGGTGGTTGAAAGTGAATGGGTGCTTTGGTTTCGTTTTTCTTATTTTTTTTTCTGTTGCTCAAATGTACACATTAGTTATTTGCTTTAAACTGAATGGCATTTAAAAAATTTTGTTAATTGCATTTTTTTTTTATTTCTTCCTAAAAATTATCAGGTGGGGCGCATTGCTGCCGACCATCCTCTAGTTGGTGGTCACAAGGGTCCGGTACTTGATATTTCTTGGTGTCCTCATAATGATAATGTAATTGCTTCCGGTTCAGAAGATTGCGTAGTTAAAGTTTGGCAAATTCCCGATGGTGGTCTCTCTAGAACTTTAACCGAACCAGTTGTGGACTTAGTGTTCCATCAGAGACGTGTTGGTCTTGTGTTATGGCATCCTTCCGCTTTAAACGTCCTCCTTACAGCTGGCTCTGATAATCAGGTACATATATCATACACATACATATATAAAATGAATACAATAAAACTTGCTTTATTTGATAATTTTGAACAGGTTGTTATTTGGAATGTTGGTACAGGAGAAATTTTGGTACACATTGATTCACATCCTGACATTGTCTACAGTGCCTGCTTCAATTGGGATGGCTCAAAATTGGTAACCACCTGCAAAGATAAAAAGATACGCATCTACGATCCACGCACAGGTGACATAGAGAGTGAAGCGTTGTGTCACGAGGGCTCAAAAGCCACAAGAGCTATTTTCCTGCGTCACGGCCTAATATTTACCACCGGTTTTAATCGTTCCTCAGAGCGACAATATTCTCTTAGAGCACCCGATGCCTTAAGCGAACCTATTGTCATGGTTGAATTAGATACATCCAATGGTGTTATGTTCCCTCTTTACGATGCCGATACAAATCTTATATACCTCTGCGGCAAAGGTGATTCTGTCATCAGATATTTTGAAGTAGGAAAAATCTTTGCTTCAGCCGTTGTAAAATGTATTCTAACTTATTTTAAATATTTTAGGTCACGCCCGAACCTCCGTTTGTTCATTATATAAATACCTTCCAAACACCCGATCCTCAACGTGGTATTGGCATGATGCCAAAACGTGGCTGCGACGTCTCCTCCTGTGAAATTGCCAAATTCTATCGTCTCAACAACAATGGTCTGTGTCAAGTCATTTCTATGACAGTGCCCCGCAAATCAGATTTGTTCCAGGAAGATTTATACCCTGACACGCTAGCCGAGGATGCTGCTATAACCGCCGAAAAATGGATTATGGGTGAAGATGCGGATCCAATAACATTTTCCCTAAAAGTAAGTTTTCATTTGTCTAACCTGCATAAAACGCTACTCAAATATTGGAATACAGTACTCATGGTGTCCACTTATGCTATGGTATCATGTAAATTGGTCTTTGATGATTAAACCATGGCCACCAAAAAAAATATTTGAGTGCATTTAAGCTGTCAATAAAAAATATTACATTTTTGTTTAAGGAAATGACTCATTTCGCTTCTGAATGGAACTGTCTTTCAGCATTCATAAGACAGAATTCTATAGACAATGCATTTCTTTAACGAAAACTATTTAAAGCTAACAATTTAGCAGAGATAAGTGTAGAACGCGGTGTGTTAACCACACCTAAGTAGTAGATAATATATCAAAAATGCCTAAGGCATCGTGCTGCACATGCATAACAACATATCGTTCATTTTGTAGAATACCGAACAGTTCATATGTGTGTTATATGACATGAGTATCTGCTATTTGAAAAATTATTATTTTGTGTGAAGTATCAGAATTTCATTACCAACTGAGAGACACAAAAGTTACTTTATCATCATCCTCCGCTTATTTAATGTATTCCAATATTTCGTTGTATAAAAATTCTGCATTGTTTGAATCTGTTGAATTGTCTCTGCTTTTTTAAATCACCGTGACCGAATGTCGTGTTTTCAATAATTAATAAATGTAGAAAATGTACTCCGTTTAATTGTTAAAAATGTTAATCGTTAATTGTTTGAAATATGAATATGCCTCTTTCTTTGTTGTTTCTAGCGTTGTCCCATTAAGCTTGCGCTAAACGTCCTTTTAATAACTCCTGCTTTAATAACTCACCAGCCCACACATTACTTAATCGTAGACAGTTAAACAAAAATCATCTTATCATACAAGGAAAGCTTACATCCCAACTTTGTAAATCAAATGAGAAAAATGTCATTCGTATCATTTAAAAGTTCAGCCCCTAGTATCAAGCATTCAAAAAAAAATTAATCCTCGTTGCTGAGAATTTACCAAGCAATAAAAGGTGTCATCTTTTCCATCGAATAAAGATAGTATTCGAGTTTAGTAACCACGAAATATATTCTCTTATTTTGACACAAGTTCTTCATTTTGACAGTCCCCGGATTTATTTCATTTTATAATATTCAGAGTATCGTTTAATTTTGGATATGGCGTGATCATGTCAAAACAATTCAATATTAATTGGCTGTTATCAAATACGTTAAAGGATACGTAGAGATCGGAGTAGTTAAAAACAAGCACTTTTTCGGAAATTTTCGGCATCGAGAGATATCGATTCCATTTCATTTTGGTCAAATTTGCGGTAACCGATACATCTTTTAAGTCTATAAAATCCAGTGAATATCGAAATTTCATTTGACAATGATTTTCCAAATTTTTCGTCATATTTAGCAAATTAGCAGTAATCGATGTAATCCAAAAAGTTTTTATGAATACGCGAGTTAAATTTTATTTTATAAAATTTTCGAAAATTTACCTAACCGAATCGGTATATTATCTCAAGACATCTAAGTGAGCTCAATAACTTTCGAATGCGGCAAATTTCTGTGTAGCACCAGCGAAAGTAAAATAATTACTAAAAAATTGCTGCTGAAACAAAGCTTCGAAATTGTATACGTCCCTCGACATCAGAAAGACTACACACTACGAGTTTTTAGAAATTTTTTATGCCAATGATATCTCGCGAACCAATCTCCCTATTTTAGTCCGATTGCCAGCAACCCACTTTTTTACAATAACAGTTGATTAGATTTGGAATTTGATCGGCTTAGGCCCAAATTTACAGTCATTAGTTAATTATTAGTAAACTAAAATTGAAACTATTGTTTAACTCATACTTCATATTCACAGTGTATTATTTAACTAACATTCTTAGTATAAAAAAGAATGGTAACCCTAACAATGACATTTGGTGGTTTAACTAATAGTAAACAAAAAGCTGAGAATCAAATATTATTGGTTAAACTATTGCTATTAGCTAACTAATGACTGTGAATTTGGGCATTAGTAGTTTATAATTTATTTTTAAGAAGATTTTTCGAAAAATCGAAATCTATCAAACCGTAAAGGTTCATAATATCACGACATTTAAGTGAGCTAAATATCTTTCTCATGCGATCAATTTGCTCGTTCTTAAGTTATGATATGTTAACATGCATACACATATGCATCATCGCGAAAATAGTCGGAATCAACTCTCAGGAGTTCAAACCGTCGAAATATGATGAAAACTCGAAGGAAAAGTGAAAAGTGGGGATTCGGAAGATACATACATACGTATGTAGTATATAAGACAAAGTTGGAAAAAGAAAAATATTAGAATTACATAATTCTAATAGAGATATTTTGGGTTGATATACAGAACCCCGGTGTTTTAAGCAAACCCTACTAAGAACGGGCAACATTGTCCTGTTACTTCATTTATTCGTATTCGTATTATTTGCCCCGACTCAATTACTAAGTACTAGTACACACACACACATTAATAAAGACAAATCCTAACTTCAGTTCATACTAATTTATTCAAATATTGGCGCAATCTCATCATACCTTAAGAATATTTTTAAAGAAAACAAGAAATCTTTAGAATTTTTGTTGTGAATGAAGGTGCTGTTGTCAGAAAGTTGAGTAGTTAATATTTTAGAAAATTTATATGAAAAGCACTGAAATTGTTCAGTGAATTTTATACACATTTTCGGAACGAATGAACGCTTCAGATTTTGGAAATAGCGCCTAAAAGAGTACCAAAAAAATATATCCATATTTATTGTATATTTCCCTTTATCAAGAGAATTTTCATTTTAAGTGATGTTGCATCTAATGCTCCCGCTAGTTGTGTTTTGTGTTGCTTGTTGTTTCACAAAACTTAAACGAACAGAATTACTAAAAAATCTAAATAGGATCGTGTTTCTATTGTACAGGGTGGTTATGTCTCGCAATCAGCGAACAAATCGTTGTCGGTGACAAAGAAGGCAAATATACTCAATAAAGCAGCCGCAGGAACCTCTAAAAGTGCCACCACAGCGATATCAACTGGTGGCAACAATGCTATCGATAGTACTGCCTCAAGTGGACCAGCGCCGGTTACTGGTATAACTGTAAGTAATAGATATTTGCTAATATTAAATGAACTTTATTTATTAAACTTCAACTTAAACTTAAATTTGTTTTTCTTTTCATTTTTAAAGGAAAAAGATTTACGTGATATCACCGATGAGATACGAAAACTAAAGGCAATTATTGTTAAGCATGAAAATCGCATTAGGGCATTGGAAGCTGCAGTGAGAGCCCAAGAGGATGACATCAGTGCCACTGTAGCCACTAGAAATGCCAATAACAATGCGAATAGCAATAGTGACACCAAAGCATCTGATAGTAATAAAAAGGATACCAACGACTCGACCGGCAATAACGACAATGGCACTTCGGCTACTGCAGCGTCAGACGATGCGTAAATTCTTGTTTACTAGTTATAAAACAAATACTACAAAATTTTGTAGTTAATTAATTTACTACCTTTTACACTTCAAAACTACTTCAAAACATCAAACTGCAAAAAAGAAATTTTAAAACTTTAACAATTAAAGTAATAAGAATAATGCAAAATGAGAAAACGAATACAGAAGGAAATGTAGCACGACGCATCGTGCCTTTATATAATATTTTTGTTTTATTATAATATCTAATAATTTAATTATTACAAAAACCACAAAGCAGATAAAGAAAATTAAGTTTTTTATTTTTATATATATTTTTTAATTATTTTCTACATAATTTTTACTTTTGTATTTGTATTTCTTCTTCTTTTTTAAATTTACTTTTTTTAGTATTATAAAAGATGTACAACTTTTCTTCCGTAAGTCAAAGCTTTACTGCAAAGGAAAAAAACAAATACGGTCACGTGTTATATGTACATATAAGTATAATTCAAAGTAATATCCACTGCCGGTCAGGACTTTTTACTGTCAAAAAATTTTTAACTATTTTAGCACTGTGGCTTCCCCGAACAGCATAACACTTGTTCTTTAAGAGGTTTTGCCAGTTACAACACCTGATATCCTAATTACTATTTGACAATAATGGATTTTTGCCATGAAAATGTTACTGTTTGAAATCGACAATAATTTAATGACGACATACATACATAATACATACATATTATTTTATAAGACTTGAAGACCGATACCCAATTTATTGTAATGTATTTCTTTTTCGAATTTTTCGCTTTACTCTGAAGTAAAATCACGGAAGCAAAGTTGTTGTCTATATTTAATTTTTAAAATCACTTAATTTTTTTAGTTTGTCTTTTGCTTTACCCTTCTTGTATTTATTCTATAGCAATTTTTTTACACATAAAATATTCATTTGTATTACCCCTGTCTTTTTTTATTTTCATAAATTATTTTTAAACAAACTAAACTTAATTAATTTTTAATTCTAAAAAAGGAAACATAAATTATCGTTTTTTAAATAATTTTTAATTTGTAAAAGCCTCAAAAAAGCTCAACTTTAATTAAGTATGATAAAACAAACAAAAATGAAAACAAAACACTTTAATTTTTAATTTATTTTGTTAAAATTTTATTTGTTACAAATATTCACTACTTACACTTAATACATACATCAAATATTCATAATTTTCTCTTAAAGAAAATAAATATATACCCTGCTTCCTATTCTGACATACGTAATTTAAATTCTATTTTGTCTTTGGAAAAATAAACAGTTACATAAATCAGAGTACCAATACTCGAAATACATATTTAACATTATCTAAACAAGTCGTTTTTAAATCCGCCCAAGTTTTTTGTTTCTTATCATAGAAACGTCTTAAACTAAAGCGAATAACCTTTTATAAAATCGAAATTAAAAGTAAAAAATTTTAGTTTTTATAGTGAAAACGAAATTAAATTAATTGAAAGTACTTTTTGTATTTTTTTCAAAGAAAATAAAAAAATAAAGTTAAAAATGAAACAAACAAAAAATTAAATTCAACTTACTTTTATATGTATACTAGCTGACCCGGCGAACTTCGTACCACCGAACATCCCATGAAAGCCATGTTGCTTTTAGCTAAACCTTATTTATGAGTTTATGTATATAAAGAAACGAATACCATATGTTAATCAACTCTATAAGCTATCTACATACTAAATTTTATCAAAATCCAACCAGGCATATTTATATCATCGCAAAAAACCTAAATAAAATATCAACGGTACCCTTTTTTACTACTAAAAGGTACCCTTTATGTTAATACAAACTATGAGTTATATGTATGCAGAATTTCAACGAAATCGGTACAGATATTCTTGACTTATATGTGGTGTAACTAACCCAACTTTCTTCTATATACATATGTAAACTAGGATATCAGTTAAAACAAATCGGGTTAATTAAAAACATATATTGCAAAATAAAATCGTATTTAAAATTAAAAGATTCACAAGTTTCTTTACAACAAGTTGGCATATCGTAGGGCGCAATTATCGTGTATAATGCAAAAGTTATTTTGAAAAGTATGGCAGTGCAAAAAATATTTTTTATACAAATAAATTTTAAATAACGCAAGGGTAATGATTGTAAAAATTATTAATATATACATATATATAACAGCAAATCGTAATACCACAATGTGAAATTGCATATCGAAGGCAGCCAAACACAAAACTTCGTGAGCCACAATCATGTTTTTGCAGTTTATAATTGCACCTGTGTTTCTACTACTCTTTTTTTACAACTCTTCAAATGTTTCTTTGTATTCAACAGACTGCAAAAAGAAAACCTTTTTCTGCAACATTCCATTAAAATTGTGTAGCGTGTTCAGACGTATTGTTTGGAAATCCGTATTAAGGGATACATACATAAAAATTTCGCGTGCAAGAGTATTCATTAATTAGTATTGTTTGAGAAAAAATTTGTAATAGAAGTGAAATTGCTCAAAGGCATTTGAATTAATTCTTAGAAATTTATACAAGAGAAAGTTTTTAACGAAAAAGCAAACAAATCCATTTTATCTGCAAATTACATAAGTTTAATAGAGAAAAAAAATGTCTAGCACCCAGTAACTAGTCAGCAAGGAAATTTAAAAAGGCAGCATATGATACGAAATATATACTCAACAAAGTGCAAAAAATCGAATCGAGAACAAAAACGTGATATAAACTTCGGTCTATATTTCATCATCTCCAAAAAAAAAGTACAATTGAAACGTACAGTAGACACTTTCCAAGTTGGAATATATAAAAATAAAAATTTTTGAACTACCACAAAGCCCAAGAGGAAGATGAGCTTGTACACCACAAAACTAAAAAAACAAGACTCTAAAAGAAGCATTACAAGGACTATTGATTTTTCCTTACATGCTTCAGCGGTCAACAGTCTTAAAGTGAATTTAGATTTATTAAAGAAAACTAAAGATAATCTTTGATTTATAATAGAATTTTTTAATTTCTATAATTACCAAAGATTTATAATAAGTTGTATATTAACATCGCTCCGCAAAATAACCAAAACCAAGAACAAAGCAATTGCCAACAAAAAGCTATAAATAAATTAAAACGCTTAGAAGAATTTAAAAAAATAATTAACACAAAATAAAAATGTATCGTGATATTGCTAACTGCAAATGTAGTAAATTTATTAAAAACTATTAAAATTTAAATATACGAGTGAGAGTAATCTAATAGCAGTAAAACAAAAATTGTTTTTGCAAGCAGTTACATAAATAGTTAATGAAATTTTAGAGAACTTAAGGAGGTTCTGATAAAAATATATTTCGAATACATTATTATAAACACAAATTCCTATAATGTCTGCCATGAGTTCCACAAAACCTACTCCAAACGTTGGCAATGGAAAATTTAAATTGTCATCACATGTTAAATATGAGCATTTAGTTGCTGGCATTTCGGGTGGAGTAACCTCAACATTGATTTTGCATCCATTGGACTTGATAAAAATACGTTTCGCGGGTAAGTTTATTTTATAGTCGACATCATATTGATTGGATATATTCACATTATTATATCCATACATACCTACATATGTATGTCGTGTCTATAGGCGACCGAACGGTATCGTGAACTATGTAGGTAGATAATTTTATAGATTTTATAATACCTACTCATGTTAAGCCAAAATCTTAAGCAAATAATAATTCAGTAATTTGTGAATGTATTTCAGTACAGGCTTATGCAGATTATTTAATTTTTGTTTAGTTTTTATTTTCTTTTACAATGTTGCTGGGCCCTAACATTCGGTGAATGGCCCCAAAATGAGATTACAGTAAATTTCATTAAGTCTGTACATACATACATATTTTGGCACAAGTTTGTTTTACGGACGCTTCACCAAATGGAAAATAAAATTAGATAGAGCGATAAAAAACTGAAAAATAAGAAGCAAATATGAATTTTTACATGATTATACATCAAAATGTAATAAAAGTGTTCTAGGTAAATTTGAATTTCATTGTACAAAACATGTAGTAATATGACAAACACCGGCTTCGACAAAAAAATTTCGAGTACACGTTTCTTTCATTGTCATTTTGTGACGTAATTTTTTAAATGTGTGCAATATGTGCAATGCTAAGGCGAATTCATTACACGTCATCTCGTCCCTCAAGGTTTATTAATACAGGGTTGTCGCAAGGCGAAATCGTCAATTCGCTTTTCGTCCAAACGTCAAATTTTTTGTATACATGATATTTTGTTAAATATAACATAACATAGAAAGAACGTGTTAAATTAGTGTAATATAAGTTAAAATTAAATTAATTATTACAAAAAGTAATATATTTTGCATTCTTATTATTATAGTATTATAATTATTAAATTATTTACAACCACTTTTTTTAACTTTCTCACAAAAGTAAACAAACTGACGTTCGGTACAAAAATTCGTTACAAATTCTTGTATCAGCTGACGGACGAATTTGCTTGTGAGTTTACCTGGTAATGAATTTGCCTTGCTCGTCCCTAGAACAACAGCAAGAGAACTTGGGCAAGTCCCCGTCCATACTGTGAATCATATGCTTTAAAACTTTTGAGTTTGTTGAAGGGGAAGAGGAGTGGAAGTATGTACGCTGTTTCATGTACATGCAGTTTTTGTTGAATTTCTTATTTGCATCTTTTGAGATGAGGTGTATTTGACGTTTCATTTTATTTCTTTTCGTTTGGTATACTGTTAACTTCTATCATAATAATAGCTACCCTGTTTTATTGTTAATTTTTTGTGAAATATAATCAAAAATTTAAAAAAAAAAATATAAAATTATATAAAAATTATTATATAATTTTTCTTCTTAGCGTCCATTTTGCTTCAAATTATACCTTGTGCTTCAAATGTGTATCCAAAACAAATTTTCACACCTTCTATCACAGGGTAGTTATTTTATATTTACATTCGGTATTGAGAAATGTCAAAAAAAATTAAAAAAGAAGATAGAAGGGAGGAATAAAAAATACTAAACATGAAGCAAAAGATTCATGTATGGACACTGCTGCACTTTCAAAAAAGAATTCAAAAAACTTTTGCAGCATATGCTTCACAATCTGGACGGGGACCAACTGAACACAAATCAAAGCAAATTCATTATCTTATTAATAATTAATATTATAATTAATAATAAACCTTGACAATCAGATGGAATGAATTCGCCTTGTGCAATGCCGTTCACATTATGAGACAATTCTGTAGTGCTAATGTGAAACAAAAGTGTTCCGTCCATAACATGGAGGTCATAAGTTCAATTTTTGCCCTTCAAATTTTAAAATTCTTTCATTTGAAAATGAATTTGCTTTTAAATTGCTCAAACTTTTCGTGCAGCCTACGTTGCAGCCAAGTCATCGTTAACTAGGTGGTGGCGAATGGAGTTGTACTACCCGTTTTCGAGTTTACGAATGCAGGATTCAAGGTTTACAATGTTCTGTCTTCAGTTTATTTCTTTGTGTCATTTTGTTGCCTTTTTTAAGGCAAATTCTCTTGCGACTACCTGATAGTGAATATACCTTGGTCAATGTGAAACAAAAGTTTTTTACGTATATTTGCTTGCGATTTCACAAAATGTCATAATGTGTACGAGCCTTAAACTGTTAAAGTAAAGCTGAACAAATTAATGAACAGCTGCTCCGGTTTCGGTTTCGATCATCTTCGATTGACAACACTCAATCTAAGTAATATTTCGTACTGGCAACACCCAGTCTGAGAAATATTTCATACTGGCAATACCCAATCTGGAAAATATTTCGTTTTGGCAACAACCAATCCGAGCAATATTTCGTTCTGGCAACACTCTTTAGTGTTTGTGTATTGCCAGTCCGAAATCGAAACAGCTGATTTATAAGGCTGAATAATCTTGGAGCAGCTGTTTATTTATTATTTTACTTTTACTTAAAAATTAATCAAGGCGGTCGCGTGCGATGAAATATAATTTAGAATTAAAAATAATTTATGAAGTGATATTTTCATGTGTTTTAATTGATGCATGGAGAAAAAATAATGTGTATAAAAATATGTATGCATATCAATTGAAATATCTTTCTTATACAAAAATATTTTGTCGTTTAAGCATAAAGCCTTGTTACCGATTTTAATTATATGTTGCAAAATGCAGCAGTTCGCACTTCATATAAGATTATGAATATTTTTTATTTCTGTATTCAAGATGTTCTTTAAAAAGGCGTCGCATGTTCCTGAATAAAATCAAACTCAGTATTCAACGGATTTTTTATTTCAAAACATAAATATTTCCTGAAAAGCAAATTTTTTCAACAATAAAAATTAAAGCACTGAAGAAATTAAATACACATGATAAAGGATCTGAAAATACACCAGCACGACTATATAAATTCCCTACTGGTGATTACTTGAAGTTAAATAAATAAATATTGACAAAGAAATATTTCAAAATTGGTTGTATTTAATAAGCACACCTCGTATGCATATACATATTATATTATTATATTTCTAAATAGAGAAACTTATCTTAAAAGCTATAAAATTACAGGAAAAATAGTACACAAAAATTGCATAGACTATTTATTGTTTTGTTTACGTGTATATAAAAAAAGAAACAAATTGTTCAAAACAACGGACTATTGTGTAAATATGAATAAATAATAACAAACATGTTGTTATTTAAAATATTTTGTTTAAATAAAAAATGAATACTCATCGATGTTATGAATTTTTATACTAAAGAAATCGATGCAAGAACGATTTACAAACACTAAACTCATTTAGACATGTGTTTATTGCAGAATATATTATCTGATGTTATTATATTTACTCTTGAAATTAGCACTTTAATAAATTTATTTTCAATAAACAATATGTATAGATATAAATTTATTTAATAGCAAAGATACACAATTTTCACCTCCTATCATTTCTCCTACAATCCCTTTCCTCCAGTTCCAGCAAAATGCACCGCATGGATATGTGTATGGGTCAACTCCTGAGTGCTGGTCCAAGATAAAAAAAAATATTGTTTTGAATTGTGTTGAAAGTTCACAACGTGCTAAATCTGAAGATCAACATTTTGGTAACTGGCATTTCCGTTACTGGACAGATTATTGTGCATTTTGTTAGCCATCGGTGCAACATGTACATTTCCAACAACAAACGGCAATTATGTGACTTCATTATAAATAATCCAGTCTTAAGAATCGTAATTCGAATTAATGTGCCATAGAGTTTTGGCCTCTAGAGTTTCAATCTTAACATATTGGTCACATTTTTTTTATAAATTAAAAATCATTTAAATTGGAACTCGTTAATAAAGAAAAATAATACTATTTATATAAAATAATTTAAAAAACAGAGATATTTTGAATTGAATTAAAAATTTGATACAGTACATTCATAGTTATGTAAATTCCACATTAAATAAAAAATCACTTTCGCTAACAAACATTTTGTTTAAGTTCACCGCAATCAATATACATTCATACATAAAAACATACGATTGTACTCCGCTTATGTAAAAATCCCATTAAAATACTAGATTTTCTTTGTAGTCATAATAAATACTGTATATATATATATATGCATGTTACGAATATGAAATACAGCTTGGTTTGTTGTAAGCACATATATATATATATATATATATATATATATATATATATATATATATATATATATATATATATATATATATATATGCATGTTACGAATATGAAATACAGCTTGGTTTGTTGTAAGCACAAAGTTTAAAATTAGGAAACTAAACAATGTCAAACATAAAGAACGGAATATAACCAGTTTTGTTACACGTGCTGTAATCGTGATACGCACTATTTCTGATATTATAAATGTTTAAAACACTAAACAAGTTCGTTGCATTGTGGGCAGTATGTGAGAAATATCTCTATTGTTGAAAATAAGTTATTGAATATTATCGACACTTGCATAGTTGCAGTTTAAAATTTTTAAACACTACCGCTCGTTTAAGATTAAAGAAGATAAATTCGATTTACATACACGTACTCTATGCTCAAATGCTATTGTTAACAGTCGTTTAATGATTAATTCATTTCACAATATGATTTATCGCATGAATTATTAAAAAATGATTTCCTTAATAATAGGCACATGAAGATTTTAAAGAAATTCTCATATTTTCATATTCATATTTTATTTAATATCTATATATGTATGTGTACGTACATACATATGTAGTAAATTAAATCGTTGATACGATCCTATATTTTTAACTTTCGGCTATGGAAACTTATAGATATCGCCTCAATTTGCGAAAGTCCAGTTTTTCTGAATTTCAACGTTTTAAGGTTCTGAGAATCGTCGGAATTGTTTTGATTTTTGGGCAAGCCACTTGCGTAGTTTATTTAGCTGTTTAGTCTCAAACATATTTTGATAGGTTTTGTATAAAGATGGGAAATTTTTTAGTTTTTTCAAAAAATTTGCTGAAAGTCTACTGACGAGTTTTTGGTATCATGGCTTAACCATACAACAAGTATATAGTATATATAATCTTAATTCAATATTACTCGCATGGAATAAATAAAAAAGAATAAGTTGAACTTGTAAAAAAGAAAATTTAAAAATATTTTTTATATGTAAATTAAATTTTATGAACTTTTTGTAGACTGAAAGTTGATGTCAACAATAAAATATATTTCACTTTTTTATTTATTTCATAAACCCAACAGCATCATTAATATTAATTATAATACCTTAGTATTTCAAAATTTTTTTAATAAACAATATGAAATTTTTATATGACTGACGACGTATTTTTTAAAATTACAAACATTTCAATTTCAAGTTGTTATTGAACTTTATTTCAAATAAATAGCCGTGTAATTGATAACCCATCTGAAATATGAATGAACTCTTTACCGCGACATAAACATAAAGCAAATTTAAAAATTTTTCTATTTAAATAATTAAGTAAAACCCAGGGGGTAATGATTTCAAATACGTGCTTCTCAGTTGATAACATTTTTTATTCCTATTTTTGTTTAAATCAAAATGTGCAATAACAAGCCATACATACATACATATGTATGTATATTAATATAGATAGTATTGAATTAAATCAAAAACAATTGTATCAGCTCGAGTTAAATTTTTCAAAAGAAAAGGTGAATTTAGAATTTTTTTGAAAAGTATTTATTTATTCATTAATATTCATTTTGTCCCCTTCAAAGTTATCCCAGCGCTTATTCCAATCCTCGAAGCACTTCTGAAATACGCTTTTTTGAATGCTCATCAGCTCGTTCTTCGATTTTGACTTCATCAATTGTGGCAAACCGCTTTCCTTTAATTAGTCTCTTCAGTTTTGAGAATAAGAAAAAGTCGCAGGGAGCCAAATCTGGTGAATAAGGTGGTTGACGCATGATTATGGTGTTGTTTTTGGCAAAAAAATCAGGAACGAGCATTGGTGTGTGAGCTGGTGTATTGTCGTGATGCAGAATCTGTGGTTTTTTTTTCAAAATTCCGATCGTTTGAGCCGTATTGCTTCACGCAAACGTTGCATGACTTCCTTGTAGTTTTCCTTATTAACCATACGACCTGTTGGCAAAAACTCATGATGCGCCACGCCATTGTAATCGAAGAAAAAAAAATTCACCTTTTCTTTTGAACAAACCTCGTATATATTATATAAATATATCGTATATCAACTGTATTTGCCTCCAATATAATATTATTCCATATATGGCCTTATTACGGTTGCCGAATTGCGTCAATATTTTGTACTATATTCAATAAAAATTTTGTGTATTTCTTAATCTCCTACAGGTCGGAAGGCAATCGACAACCGCTATAAGGCAGATAATAAATATGTACATAACAGCAATTTAATTTCCATATTTTAATAAAAAACAATTAACTTATTTTTTTTTTCTTATCGCCAACGTAAGAAATTCCAATTTTGAAGTTTCATTAGTAAATTTGCTTGTTGTTGTTTACCAAGCCATAGAAATAAATACAGAATTCTGAGAAAAAGTCACAAGCACATATTTTTATTGCAGAAAAACATGACGTGTGTTGGTATAAAAACACGATTTTTTTTTGGTTGTAGACGCAAGTCAGTTGAGCAGTCGGCAACAGGTTGATGTCATTCTGTTTGTCTTAACACCTGTGCTGCCGTTTTGGTTACATTTTATTTGATCATGTGCTTATATTTCCGACAATCAAAAATAGGTAGACATACATAATTGAATATAAAATATATAAATTAAAATAAAATAATTTGTTAAGATTCTGCAATAGGAAAATACAAAGATTAAAAAAAATGAAAATAAATGCAGAAAACTGAAAAATGTAGCAGGAAATTGCAAAACAAATAGCAACAGTCTACAGCAGAAAAAAGAAAACTAAGTGTAAATGATGAATTATTTTCTTACATACATACATATGTATACATATGTATGTACATCAATAAATTACATCTTCATCAATTTCATGTGTAATTACAATGAGTATTTCTTTTTAAGCAATAAATATAAAATGAATTTTTTTACTTTTTTTTATTCAATTGCTCTTGCCATCACTACTTATCACATGAAACTTAAATAAAGAAAAACAAATTTTTAGTTAGCGATTGCGTAATTAGAAATATAAAGTATTGGGGGCTCGTCTGGTTCTTTTTATTTCTTCTTTCGGATTTTAACGCTGCCAGTTTACGCACACAGCCATAAAACCTTGAAAACAAGTAGCTGTTTTTTCCTTTTTCTGTTTTTTTTATGCCGAAGCAATCAAAAAGATATACTATATACATACATACATACATACTTTAGCAATAAATATTCTTGCTAACAGAAGTATAAAAAATAAAATACAGCATATATTAAGAGAGATTAAATTATTGTTATCTATAGAATTTTAAATGGTTAAATGTTTCTAGAACGTGTTCATTTTTGTTTGTGCAATGTTGAATTTTTTAAAAGAACTCATCGAACTTATGCCAAAAATAAATTATTATTGCTTTTCTTCTATCTCCTACTAGGCAGTCTGCGAGATCTCTATTTATATTGCATATAGACTACATACATACATATGTATATATGCAAGTACATAAATCGCAGCAAAAAAGGCATGCAAAAGAAATAGTCAATGCATGCGTTCTATTGCAAATGAACTGGTTTAACTTACTTGGAGGTTACACGTTAAATTTTTCCTTTTCAACTCTCACATTTTTTTTGTGACTAATACCCACATACTTTTAAAATTTCATGAGAATTTGCTTTAAAATGCTCTGTTCAATTTTCGCTTCAAATTACGGGCAAGAAAACAACTGATAATTATTCTTATGATCAGCGAAGCCATTTGAATAAATGGTCTGCCTTTTAAATTGCTCAAAACTTGCGTGCAGCCTACATCGCAGCCATCAATTAACATGAATTTTTGAGCGCTGTATGACTACAAATAATATTGAACTACGTGGTAAATTTTAGCTGCATTGGACTGGTTACAAACATGGTTTTATGTAATGCAGCCGTGGACCATCTCATTGACAACAACAGCTTATTGTTATATGAGAAGTGTTCGTGTTTTTCTTCGATTTACGGTTTGTCCGATGGCTTATATGGTCCACCCCTAAGGACATCGTAATGTTAAATAAACCATGTTTTCTCCGTACATTTGGGTTAGTCTTGGACTAGTTCTACTGCTCTGTGGACTGCACTATACATTTGAAAGAAAAAATTTTACTTGTCAATGGAGTAGCGTTAGCTGAGGAACGCCATTGGCGAGCACGTGTTCACATTTAACAAAACTGCTCGTCATTCAAAATGAGTGCTTAGAAACCATGATTGTTCCATGATTTGGGTACGTTTCAGCATGAGTTCACATTTAACAAAACAGCTCGTCATGAATATAACGCAAAGAACAAAAATTAAATTACAACTATGCAGTTGTTCATACGAATTAATCGGAAAACTTGAAAGCGTTTTCCATGAGTTCAAAAGTGTTTAACATTAAAGATGGCATTATTTAAAATGAACGCAGATAAGGAAGTGCTTAAGAAGTCATGAAAATACCAATTCATATGGAAAGCATTTAATTTTTTTTTGCTATGTATGATTCAGTTTCCAAATCGATTAACTGTGGAAAAGAGAAAGTTCACAAAGATTAAACAAATTACATCGAATGTGTTACGAAATCTAATTAATTAATTAACAATATAATTAATGATTTATATTATTATTTATATTATCATTTGTTTATATAATTAATGATTCAAACTTTTTTCAATTATACCTACATGTTTCAATTTATTTTATCTCCATTTGACATTTAAGATACTATTCCCTCGTTCCAAATGCACGTACTAAAATATACGTATATACATATGTATGTATAAGCATACACACATCTACATAAATACTTACATATTTTTCCTTTCAATGAGTCATTTTTATAACTTGGCCATTTATTGGAAAAAGCATACTAAAAAACACATAGACTTTGCATTTTTTTTTAGCACTTAGCAACAATAATAATTCGTTCAAGTCATAAATTTATAATAAAAAAGGCGTGTAAAATTTAGCCAATTAAGAACAAAAATGAACGTATGAATGGTTTAGCAGTTTGAAACAAAATACAGTGAAATCTCCCACAAGCGTACACTAGACGTCAAGAAGATTTTTGTCTCTCGGGCGTCTCTTTTTTTTTTGAAATTAGTAGTATTTACAATACTTGAAAAATCAAAAACTTTTTCCATTCTCTGACTTGTATGAATACTTTTGATGAAATTCATACTCCTTTTTGATATTATTTTCATTCTTTATAAAAAATGGTGCAACCATAATGTACGATGTCATTTGTGAGTCACACCTTAACGTCAAATTTTTTTGCCCAACTTAATTAATTTCACTTTTCTTTGTTTCAATGTTTGACAAATTCAACCATGAAGAGGGGCGCACAATTGAGCAGCGTGTTAAGATTTTTGAAGCATTTTACGAAAATGGGCATTGAAATCAAAATCCATATTGTGCAATTCGTGATTTTTTTGGTCAGCATAATCGACCAAATGTGTCCACAATCGGTAGAATTGTGGGCAAATTTCCACAAACCGGGTATGTAGGAAATGTGAAAACACCTGTGCATACTCTCCCAGATCGTTCTGGGAAAACATTGCTGTTGTTCGCGGTAGTGTGGCCGAAGTTCGGTCAAGCAGTTACTGTGAATGGGTGTTCAGTATCGCATGATGATAACGAACATCTTGTGGCCAGAAATTGAGGATATGGACCTAAACGAGAACGCGAGAAATTCAATGGCCGTGTTATCTCACGTCGTGACGATGTTAATTGGCCGTCACAATCATGTGATTTGACACCGTTGGACTTCTTTGTTTGGGAATAGAAAGTGAACGTCATTAAGCCAAGAACAATTCCAGAGCTAAAGGATGAGATTATTCGGCACATTAACGACATCGAACCTCAATTATGTCTCTGAGTCATGGAAAATATCGACCATTGGATAGAGCTATGCCAACGAAGGTGTAACGAGTATTTCGCCGATATTTTATTTCACTCCTAATTGTTATAGATCATTCTATCATTAATAAAAAATATTAAAATAATACGTTGAAAGCTATTTGTTTACAATTAACATCGTGCATTATAGTTGGGTCACCCTTTATTATATGGCAACATGTTGTACAGCCCAAGTCCCTGATGGAATAAAGATTTTTTACCCGCACTGTAGTTGCATTCTAAAATTGCTTGCATCTCTATCAAAAATATATTTCTTGGTTATTCCCCCAACCGTGATGAGAAAATTTGTCCGCCTATGGGAGATGTCCGTTTATATGAGCTGTGCACTAATCAAGTTTTGGCTGTATTCATAAAACACAAAAATAAAGCGAAAAAGAAACAGTCGTACAGTCACGTGCATTCTTGATTATTTAACAAAAATAAAATACAAAAAACAAAATACCATAAAGTAAACAAAAAAAAAAAAACACACAATCACAATTACCATTGTTACTTTATTAAAAAGATTAAATAATTTGCTTTATTAAAGAAATGCGAAATGAAAACAATATCAAAATAACAAATGATATCATTGATAAATTCGATTCCAGAAAATAATTATAAAATAATTTTTTAATAAAATGTACTTGTACTTTGTTTTTCGTGAATTCTCTTAACCGCCGACATTACAACAATTTGATAGCAACGTACGACCTTACCTTCAACGAAAAATGCCTGTTTATTTGCTTATTAACGTTTATTTGATTAGTATAAAATTCAAAATCCATATGTGCACACATACACATTTGTATGCTTTAAATTTTTTCCGCATGGCTACTCAATTCACAACTTTTTGAGGTCATTTTTGAGATACGCTTTTAAAAAACTTTGCACTGAATGAAAGCAATCGAAAATGTTATTGTTAATTGGTGTTTGTGGCTTTTTAATGGTTTAAAATGTGAATGAAATATTAGCAAAGAAATTGAAAAGCATTAACCACTGGTGGTCCCTGCGATCATAAGACACTGCCAGATCAATTCGCGAATTTGAAAATCCATGCACAGCGATAAATACATATCCCCGTGCATACTTGCTATTTTTTTGCAGCCATTCTTGAGTTCGGAGTTGGTTCGCGAGAGAGGTGAGAAGATTGAAGAGGAGTATACGGTTTCATGAGTTCTGCAATTCTCTTTTGCTTTGGAATTCTCGCTATTCAACTTTAAGTTTGATATACATAAGTGTCGTATTGATATTGTAGGTGGCGGAAAGGCGTAAAAATATAGAGATTGCAAAACTATAATTGCATAATTTCAAAGCACAATTTTTCAAAATTGCAAGTGTGGACAGAGAGTAAGTGATGGTTTTTATACATCAGACATGTCCATTTCCCAAATACGGAATATACTCGCGATCAATATATTCAAATAAAATTGGCGGCAAGAGTTGAGTTGATTCCATTTTGGTTTCGATCGCCTGCTGAATTTAAAATTGAATTGAAAAAATATTCTTTCGAAAATCTCTCACACAGTATCGGTTGATTATGGCACAAGCCCACTTCTCTAGAATGTTGCTAATTTTAATGCGTTCGGTTGAGCCGTTCTTAAGTCATGAAAAGTTCGCAAACACGCATACATACATACATTTGGACATCATCGTAGAAATAGTAAGAATAATTCTTTCGCTCTTTAAAAATGTCGAAGAAAATTCGAAAATCATGCTTAAGTTCTATTTATGCAACTCTACAACAATGAACAACACAAAAAACAACAGGCATTTTGTTAGTGTAAATTAACTTGGGGATGTCATAAAAAGCTACAATAGTAAGAAAAACATTAATTTCATTTATGTATGCCTTAATTGCTTTTGCAACCCTCTCTAAAAAAAAGAAAGAAATCATTAAAATTGTTAATTGCGCGCTCTCTCATATTAAAGAAATGAGTAAAATGTAAACAACTTTTGACAGTCGAGTATAAAATACTTGTAAAACACATTGCGAGTTGCACAGATCTAATAAATAGACCTTGATAATGTTGAAATCATTAACAGCTGTCATCAGCAGAAATCACTTTTACTCAATTCAGTTTTTTTTTTTGCAATACACACATATTTACTTTAATTTCTGTTTATTTTACCTTCTGTATAGATGAAAAAGCAAAAAAGAAAATTATTTTGCCTGGTAGCTTTCGATTTGCATTCCCTTCCTTTCAATTCTCTTTTTCGTTTTCTCCTAAAAGCTCAGGACTTTTCTTGACTCGAAATTTGATGTGTGTGTATGAAATATCCTATCACTTCTATAGCGTGAAGTTAAAAATAAAGAGAAAAAAATTAATTTTGGTTTTTAATTTTATTTAATGTTTTTTTAAGAAATCTTCGATTTTCTACACTAAAATTTTAAATTGTTTGTCATCAACTGATTAGTAGAAATGCCCTTGTTTAACAACTAATAAAATTCGGTAAAATTTGTAGTTTCGATTTTTCCAAATGAAAAATAAAAAGTGTTTGAACATTCCCCTATTTAATTATATTATTAATTGACCTTTTTTATTATATTTTTTGATATATATTTATTAAGCCTGAGGTCTTTTTTTTATTTTATTTTGTTTTTTATTATTCGATATTTCGTTAACAGCTTGTTAACATCATTATTTTTTTTTTTTATATTAGATTATAACATTATTCCTGATGATGTTAACAAGCTGTTAACAAAATATCGAATAATAAAAAACAAAATAAAATAAAAAAAGACCTCAGGCTTAATAAATATATCGCACCCTAAATACAAAAGTGACACAACTCAAAATTTTCCAAAATGTACTTTTTTCCGTAAAATAATTCACAGTACACATCTCTAACTACTTCAAAAATTTCTTTCTCATCACTGTTTTCTTTAACTGGAAAAATACCGTTATGTCTGTTTTTATGTTAATTGCATTGCTTACGCACGATCGACTAAAAATACCTATTTTTAATTAAAAATATATAATAATTTAAAATTATACTTTATTTCCACAAATATAATATAAAATTAAAAAAATTTTAGCAAAACCTTCTTCGAAATAGACTTCTTTCATAATGGAACCAATTTTATTTTAAATATTACAATCATTTTTGCATAAACAGTTTTTTGCCTCCTGAAAATTTGAGAATTTTGAGTTGTGCCGCTTTTGTATTTAGGGTGCGATATATCAAAAAATTCCCCTATTTAAAATAAAAAAAATTTATTGAATTGGAGAAAATGAGATTCGAACCAAAGCAAATTTAAATTAATCAGCTTTAACAATCGTTTTACTTGGGTTCGAATCTAATTTTATCCCATTAAATAAATTTTTTTTTATTTCAAATAATTTAATGTGCGAGAACTTCTAGATCTTTTTGATATTTTTTCATCGGATTTTTATTAAAAAAAAACTTCAAATTTTTTACACAACAATAATCACAAATGTTTTGTATTTACAGTGAATGATGGTCGTACAGCAGCGGTACCACAATATCGTGGCTTAGGCAGTGCCTTTTCTACAATTTTCCGTCAAGAAGGATTCCGAGGTCTTTATAAGGGTGTAACGCCTAATGTTTGCGGTTCCGGTTCTTCCTGGGGACTTTACTTTATGTTGTAAGTATTAAACACTGAAATATCGATTTAAAGATTCTAATAATTCTTCTTACTTTCAGCTACAATACAATTAAGACTTTCATTCAAGGTGGCAATACCACGTTACCATTGGGACCCGCTATGCATATGATGGCTGCCGCTCAATCAGGAGCTTTGACTTTAGTTTTAACGAATCCCATTTGGGTGGTAAAGACACGCTTGTGTTTACAATATGACTCTGGAAATAAACCGACTGAATATCGTGGGATGGTACATGCGTTGGCGCAAATTTACAAAGAGGAAGGCATTAGAGGCTTGTATAAGGTAAATGATAGAGTACAATAAAAATGTATACTGTTTTTTTATTACATACATACATACATATATACATATTTTATATAGTTATTTTATTTATTGTGATTGTTTTTTTCATTGGTTTCTATAGGGTTTTGTTCCTGGTATGCTCGGTGTTTCTCATGGTGCTATACAATTTATGACGTATGAAGAAATGAAAAATTTCTATAATGAATATCACAAGTTACCAATCGATACAAAATTGGTAAGTTGCATTTATTTGTTTGAACAAAAATTAACAACGGTGCCATAAGTGTGATTTTTAGGAATATTTTCTACGTATTTACCTCAAAAATAAAAAAGTAAAAATATTTACATCTTACGGTTATTGTTAAAGCGTTATTAGCATCGCATTATATTGTTGCTTTATTCGAATTTCTTCACATGATAAATAAAAAAAAAACAAGAAACTCAAATTCAAACTTGAAAGGTTGTGTGACATTTTAGTGGTTAATAGCCGAACGATAATCGATTTTATTATTTCCGAAATGTGTTGAAAATATTTTCTTTTCTTAAGACAGTTTATCAGTATGGCTTCATATCATATACAGATATTTCGTCGTCGTAACAAAGTCGGCGATTTTCGAAACTGTAGACTTGCATATACATATTCAAAATAGTTTATTTTTTAATTATTTGTTTTGTATTATTAGAATTAGAGAAATAGAAATACCTTTCTTCGATAAGGTTAAGTTAGTTTAGTAAGCAGGTCGCCGGTGAAAGTAAAGGGACCAGCCCACTTGGGTCCAATTCATCGTGGTCGCGTTGTGATACTTGTGAAGAAGACGAGAAGGGGGTAGAGTAGAGTTGATGATAGGATAGAATAAGATAGAAAAGCTCGGAAGAGAGATGCATCACTGGGCGGGGATACGATAGAGTGGGAAGCGTACAGTAGGAACCGAGGAAACCGACGGTTCAGTAAATGTAGCAGTGCTAACGCGACAGCCAGCCGCTGCCCCCGATGAATGTGGTCAGCTCTCTGAGCCCCATCTCCGGCAGCTGTGATAGGCCGCCGAACGATACGGCCTCCAGCACACGGAGGCATTATTGCATCAGGAGCAGTTACAACGAACATACACATATATTGTGAAGACTGCGAATAAGAAATCATTTACTCCAGTTATAACGAACAAAATTGCCCGGTCCCGTGGAGTTCGTTATAACCGAATTCTAATGTAATTCCACTGCAGTGATTCTAAACGGTTTCATGAAACTAAATTATCTTAACATCATGAATATTACTTAGGATGCAATGAAAAGGCATAAAAAAATTGAACTGTCGGCAACGACCAGCCTATGCAAAAATAATTAGAACTGATATGATTTTGCACTACATCCGAATCACAATTTCAAGATCTTATTTACATCTGTCTCCACATATGAACCTACATACTACATACATATATGCTTCACTATTGTTTTTTTTTTTATTAAGATATTGAGTAGTATTTAAAATAGATTTTAGATTACAATTACATTGTATATATAGAAAATAAAGAATTATGTGTTCTGAAACTAAATAATTTTTGACAAAATTTACAACCTTTTTCCTAAATAATTTTACATTTTGGCATCGTGTTGTATAATCTCAATCCCTTATGGAAAAATGTTCTCTGCATCGCATTAGTATGTGCCTGTGGCAATCTGAAATCCATAGCATTTCTGAGATTATATGATTGAACCCCCGCCACATATCTCGTCTGCTCTATTAAATAGTCTGGCGCTTCTCCAATTTTGAATTTTTGTATGAAATTTATGGTATTTAGCTGAAGTCGTTATTTAATATTTAACCATTTTAACGTATCTATCATATAATTTATTAATATTAAATTGAATTAAATAAGAATACTATTTAATAATTGTTTTTTTCATTTTCATTTTCATTTTTTTTTTCTATTTGCAGTCCACTACTGAATATTTAGCTTTTGCTGCCATATCGAAATTAATAGCAGCGGCCTCAACGTACCCCTATCAGGTTGTGCGGGCACGTCTACAAGATCATCATCACAATTATCGAGGAACTTTGGATTGTATTAAACAAACTTGGAGGTACGAACGTATGGGTGGTTTTTATAAAGGTCTCATGCCATATTTAGTGCATGTAACTCCAAACATATGTATGGTCATGCTAATATGGGAAAAATTGACCAATTAGGAATAAAATCATAATATGGAAGATAGCCTAGAAAGAAACATTATACATATAACTTATTCGTCTATCTAGAATTTTTTTTCTTCTATTTACAAGTACTGAAATATTTATATATATAACATAAGCTGAACAAACAAACAAACAAACATAAACAATCTTCAATACAAACAAACTATTTAGCTAATGAAACGTTGCATACATACACTTTGTTTAAATACACCTAAGTTTTATTAAATTAAGAACTATAACAGAATATCGAATGAAAAGTAGAACCTTAATTAAAATAAAAAAAAAAAAAGAAGTAAAAATAATTTCAAGAATGCAGAATTAAAAAGCAGCTTAAAAATGACGTGCTCTGGTGTGGAAGTAAAAACAATTTCAACAATTTTTGTATTACTGTTATTAGTTATAATTTAATTTTTTTTTCTAATTTTAAGTTTAGTTACTCAATCTCAATTTCTATATTTTGTATAATTCCATGAATGCTTTTTTGTTTTTAGTAGTAAGTATCATCTAGAGATAATTGCATATTCTTTGAATCGGGTTTTTTTTTCTTTGTGATTGAATTTTGTTAACTAGTATTCGATTTAAATTAAAAATACGTTGTTAAGGCTAAATTGAGAGGTTAAATTATGGTACATATTTAAGACAATTGTTCAAGTAATACGAAAAATATTATGTATTAATTCGCTTTATTTAAACTCTGTTTTTTTTAGCTTAACATATCAAATTATCATAAGCCCGGAAAAACCGGAGAACAATTATGGCCTTCGTTTCGCAATGAAAATGCATATAAAATTGTATTCAAAACCAAAAAATTTCGTGCGATATCGAATGCTATAATTTGGGCTCAGGTATCTAATTTTTCCAAAAAAAGTATTTTATCGAAATTACTAAATTGAGTGGTTTTCATATACATTTTTCGATTGCGGAAAGCACACCTTCCATATATATATATATATTTTTTTTTGTTTCAATTGTATAAAAAGCACGCAATTGTTAAAACTAAAATCGAGTCAAGTTGAACATTTGGATTGCGAAAACTAAATAGTTTTGGCCCTGGTTATGAGCATCATTCGATGTTCGGTATTCGCTGGATATTAAACAACGGGAATTCATAATTCGTCATTGTTTTATAATTCTTATTAATTTTCTAAATTAGGAAAAAAAAAAATTTACATCTACTCTGCTATCGAATGCCCGTCTTAATACCAAATGCAAATTCGTTCGATGTATCGTACAGTGTTCATAATAAGGACCTCTAATTAAAAGGTGTTATCTTTGCAATTAAATGTGTTTGCTGACTCTATAATACGATTCGAAGTGAAAACTATTGGATTTTGTGTGTTGTTCACAATTGCAATTCGAAAATATATTCTTTCGATTCCATTTGCAGATTAACATGCTGAGCCCAAATTCAGTATTCGGTATCGAACGAAATTCCTATGTATACATTTTAATAGAATTTTTTTGTTAATTGAAGTGATTCCTGGTTAATTATTGTTAAAGAAATTGGCTCTAAAATTAAATTTAAAAAACAATTTAGCATTTCACTTATAGAATTAAAAAACAACTTGTAGAAACTAAATCTCTAATATCATGCAGTTTTGTTAGAAATTAAAAAAAGTACTTATAATTAATAGGCATTAAAATCTTTTCATAAATAATAGATAAGAATTTCAAAGAAACAAAAAAAGAAAGCAAAACAAGAGAAAAAAAAACTTAAGTAAGCAAAAAACAGAAAACAGAAAAGATTAATTAAAGTTTCTTTGGCAAAAAGACTATTGAAATAAGAAGAATTAATGTTTAAAAATTAAAATGACATTCTTGAAATATTAGTAACAACTTTTTAAAAAATGTTGGACTAGTTATTTGTTAGTTATTATATTAAACACAATTGCTATATTTACGTCTGCTACATTTAATGAAAATTTATTCAATATCTTTTTACTGTACTTGTTTTTTTATGGGGTTTAAAACAATTTTTCGATAAAAAAATTTACCTAAAGTAAGTGTTTAAAAAAGGATTTGGTTACATTAATCAAACTATATATATTAAATTTTACAAGAACTAACAAGATTTGCTTTAATTGTTTAAAATTAAGTTTTTTTTATTGTTTAGCCCTGTGTCACCTTGCTGTTTGATAATTTGTTACTTCTTTTCTCTTTTTGCTAAATGAATTTTAACTAATTTTTTCGATTTACCTATGTTTTCGAAAGAAACCAAAAAAACAAAGATACTCGAAATCACATTAAGTAAAAGTCATTAATCGTATGTAGTGTCTTGAAATGACGAGGTAAGCATTTTGTTCAAACTTTGCTAATGTATAAATATCACTTTTTTATTGTTTCATTACAGTTTTGAAGGTCCTCAAGGTTTTTATAAAGGTTTGCAAGCCAGTTTGATCAGGGTAGTGCCCGCCACCATGGTAACATTTTTAGTATATGAAAATGTATCGCATTTCCTATTGACACGTTCCAAAGAAAAGATTGTAAAACAAGAAAAATAATTGCCAATGCACTGCATAACGTAATTCCTTAACCAAATCTACGCTTTATATTTTAAATACACTCATTTAGCAACAAATAACAAATTTACTAACAATAATCATATCGTTTTTGTGATATACTATATGTAGATGATATTTTAAAATTGTTTTGCTTTTATTTTACTTGAGATTAGAAAAAAATCACTAATTTTAACTTATTGCGCCATGTTTATTATTAGAAAAACAAACACAATATAAAAGAAAAATATAAAAATTGAAATTGCATTTGACGTGTTTTATTTGGTATACATTTATTTATAACTGAAGGTAAATCTCTTGGAAGAACAAATTTTTATCTATTTGTACTTCAGAAGTGTGGTATACTTTTAGGCTTTGAATAGTGACACGCTAATCATAGACCACATACCATGCGCTTTTATTTGTTTAAAATAAACGCAAGAACGCGTGCTATATTTATTACGTAGCAAAGCTGTTCGAATTTGTGAAGAATGTTGGGCAACATTGATATTTGAAATGTAACAAATGTAGTCAGCACGGGGCTTTGAAAAATTTGACCTTTTAATTGCATTCCCGAAAGTTTTAAACGCGTAAAAGCGAGTAAACAAAAACCAAATGGAAAAATATGTACATATTTTTTATATAGAGATGGAAAACTACACACATTTGATGTAAGAGAAGTATATTTCCTTATTTTCAATGTCAAAAAGGACTTAAAATGAATTTAGATGCCTATATTTATGATTATATAGTGGTTTCTATTAATAGTTCGTCAGAAAATGGCGAAATATATGTTATAAGCAGTAAAAACCTATTAAATGAGTGCGTTGCACGAACATTTTTTCCATTTTTGCCAGGATAAAAGACAAACGACAGCAAAAAACATTTTTTTGTGCGCGCGTATAATTTCCACAATAAAAACAGTATTATATTTTATAAAAAACATTGTTTTAATTATAAACACCAAGGTTGGAGAGATAGACTATGATGATGGGATGATGGATATTGAGGTGAAAAGCTGCGCAATTTTCCCTGTAAGTAAGTAGTCAAAGTTTCATATATAACCCATTTTATTGGTGAGAAATCGGAGAATAGTGCGGTGAGGAGAAGCTTTATTAGTGTTACCGGGTTTAAATTTGTTATATCTGGTGTATTTTATACAAATTATATATAAATTTTGAAAGTATTAATTTTTTTACCACCTCACCTTAAGAAAACCTCCGAAACACAAAGTCTCCTCAGTAGATAACATCCCACAAACGTATCACCGCCAACCTCACCACCGAGCATTACAGCACAAGTCACCACCATTAGTTCACCACCAACACTTTTCTACCTCACTTCTGTAAAGATCACTCTTATATACAAAGTTTTAAAGGAAAAAGAATACGGATTATAATTATTCATATTTCAATTATGTCATGTAATTAAATTGACCTTTATATGTAATCAGTGTTGCCAGCGGATAAAAGCAAAAAAAAAACTGAATTTAGTAATTTCATATTATCAAAGTTAACAAAAAATTTTTATTTAATAATATACCTACTTTACGTATTGTGAAATAAATTTATATGTACGTCCAACAGAATATATCGACATATTTACTATGCAAAAGTGTACCCTGTTAAACTTCGGATATAAAAATACCAAAATATTTGTATGTTCAATGGGATGTTTATTTTATGTATAGTTTTTTAATCCTTATTATTTAACCTTATTTCTTTTGATAAATATTTCTATATTCTCTTTCGATATCGAAAAAGAGAAAAAATAAAAACAAACCTTTAAGATTGAAAGAGAATATAGAATATGAAAAGTTGCTTAACGCTTTAATTTTTAAGAAATAAGAAGGAGGTTCCAATTCTATAAGAATTCTAATTTAATTCAATTCATTTTATCGAAATGTAATTGAATTGTATTTTTCATCACTTTATTTGTGTTACGTTTAAACAAATAATAAAGTCAATTATTAAATCAATTCCATTATAATTTTTCGGAAGTGGATCAAAAGTAGTTCTTACAGAATGAATTCCAATATTTTTTCGCTGGGACTATATATAATTAAAAACTATTTCTTATTACTTCTGTTCAATATTATAAATTTATTTTTTAATGCTAACAAATTTCTCAGCTATTTGGCTAAAATCACATCAAAATTTTGTGAAAAAATTCACAAAGTTTTCCAAATCGCACGACTTACTAAAAAAATCTCTCGCACAGATGCATTTTCTGTTGACACTACCTTAGTTTTTTACCACATGTTATATTTAGCAGATGGAGCATTTGTGTTGGATCTCTCTTCTTTTCTTAACTTAATAAAAATCTATACTTTTAAATGGTTTGGAAGAAGGGTAACGTCCTGTTTCATAACTAAATATATATATATATATATATATACATATATTTTAATTGTCAATAAAGCTTATATTCTGCTTTATTTATACATACATACATAGTTGATGTTTTACAGTTTTGTGGGTTGGTTGATGTTTTAGCGTAGATAATGTTGTTAAAAGTGTTGACGGAATGGGGTGTTGACGTGATACCGAAAGCACTGTATATACAAAAATGGAATACACGGAAAGTGTTCCGAGGATGTTATATATTTTAGACAAAATGTAATGTTATTTGGTTTGCAATTTAAAAAACAAATTTTAAATAAAAAAAAAAAAAACAATTAAAAATTTTATTTTTTTCGGTAATATTTCTTGAAAATGTTGGTTGCAAATGTTTTTTTTTTTCGTTCGCAGCAACACTGGCTGTAACTGAAATAGTGGATTGCCTAAGTTCAAAGGTCAATCGTACCAGCAACACTGTTTCAATAATTTAATAAAAATTAATAAAATTCTTTACGATACGCAAATTGTTATTGTAAAATTTTTATTTGTTTTTTATTTCTGTGAAGACTATGAATTTAGTAATTCACCACGAAATGCCTGTGGTTTTTGTTGTAGTTGCATCATTGATTCATTCGTTTCGTTTCCAACTTCGTGATTAAACAAATAAAAGTTAAAAGGCATTTTTTACATACTATTTATAGAATTGAAATATGTAAACGCTTTAGCAAAAATCGATAACATGGATTTTTATTTATTAAATCGCATATTTTTCGTAAAGGATCAAAATACGTACATCATTTTAAATTTTGTTCTTCTTTTTAATGTAATTGAGCGACCGAACAATATCGTGTGACATTGTTAGCCAGGCAGTAAATGTACAAAGATATTTTTATGAAGAGGGTTATTATTTTGGTGCCTGTACTTATTTTGAGCAGTTTTATAATTAATACATATCGTCATATGAATATTCATAAAAGTTTTAAGCTACATTGGAAAACTTTTACAGGAGAAGCAAAACACTTTTTAACTAACGTGTTTACGCTTGCATTTAGGCTTGTATTGATAGAAACGTTATTTTGCATTGTAGGCGAGTAAAACGTTTCAGAAAAATTCATTTTGATACTGATTAAAAAAAAAATAATTATAAATACAGTGCACTCGCGATAATATGAACTCCTCAAAATATGAACACCCAAAAATATGAACACTTTTTTCCTTCTATTGACAACTCTAAAATATGAATTTGTGCAAGTGCTATAAAATATGAATACCTTAAGTTTGTATTTTTTTAAAGGATTGAAATCTAACTGAAGATGTTAGTGGTTAAAAAAAAGAAAAACAACACATAACAAGCTTTTACTTTTATGGGAAAAACGTTTTTAAAGTGAAATTAGACACCATTCGCAAATATGAACAATCTCGCAAAAGTGAACTGGCTTAGTTTCAATTAGTTCATATTATCGTGAGCATTCTGCGCCCTTTTAGAACGCTCTTCCTGTTCATACCCAGTAGCAATTCAGATCTTACCAAGCCAAGTTTTGGCCATTAGGTCCTCGAGACTGCAATCCTCGTTCCTTCGCAAAGATATTTCAGAAGCAGTAGGAAGAACTTTGATTTGTTACAACTGGAAAATTTTACATAAGCCAACTCATGATATTGCATACTGTTTTTCTTGAACCAGCACTCAGGAGATGACCCCAACACATGCGATACATTGTGCTGGAAATAGAAGAAAGTGATAGTTATAGAAATGGCAGAAGGTGAAGCTTCACTATTTTACAGCTCTGCTTGTTCTTGTTTCATGGCAGAGTTCAAGCGCCTCTGATGTCAGCGAGACGTAGTACATTTGTTTTTAAGCTTCTAGGCCTTCGGCACGTGCAGACTACTACAGACATCGCTACCCTTGTTATTGTATTATATTGTGCATATTTGGAAAATTCATTGTTCGATCGTGAACAAAGCGAATACTTTGAATCGGTAGATCATTGACGCTAATTTTCATTTAAAATATCATCGTACTCTTGTGCTGCCGCCCCATTTAAATGCCGTTTTCCTGTAAATTTACTTAAATAAAATGGCATTTCGTGGGCAGCAGACAACAGCAGAAATTGGTTTGAATCCAACAACATTTACCAATTTTAAAAGCATGACTTCAATTTAAATGCAGTCTGTCTGTCGTCCATACGATACACACGTATTTGCTTAGATTTTTTTCCAATTGAGTGTTACTCGTATTAACAAGAAATCCAGTCTGAATTGGTGTCTTTTTTTCTGCAATAGATTAAAGTTTAAAGTTAAAGCTTTGTGAATTGTTATAACAATTTTAAAAACAAAATAAAAACTTGTTTCCCATACTTTTACTTTTGTTTTTCTTAAGATTTTAGTTTGTGTGCTTCGAGTTGCATTCAAGGTCTGTTAAAGATTTGCATTTGTTTCTTGTGCTCAAGGAAATTGTTGGCTTTGTTAACAAATTTATTACATGAAAAATACAAAATATTGGAAAATAATTTCTTTGAGATCCATTATCTTATTTGATCGATTAGTATTAATCAAATCATTTCATAATTATATTTCTTTTTTGAGCGATGGTCTTTTTTATGAATATATGGATATTGATGAATAAATAAATACTTTTCAAAAAAATTCTAAGTTGAGGTTTTCTTTTGAACAGACTTCGTATATGTACCTATGTACATACATATATTCGGTGTAGTATTTCAATACTACAAGTCTAAAAATCGAACATAAAGTGATAGTTTTCCTGCCCTTTACTTCAAATTAAGCCACCTTCATGTTTGAACAAAATCAATAGGCATTTCCAACTCTGCACAAAATCTTGCACACTAAAAAGGAAACAACCAACTACCATTTTAACGGTTCGAACAGCAACTGCAACAAAATCAAAATACAAAAGCAGTTTGCATGCACCTTAAAAGTGAAAGGGTATTTATTTCTCGGAAAAACTTTTGTTCTCTGCTGCATGATTTTTCTGCCGTTATTATTTAGTACACGGCTGCACTCGTCTTTTGAGGGTAAATTTCAACATTACCAACAACAACAAATAACAGTTGGTATTTTAAAACGCTCTACTGTGTAGTGGAAACGAATGCATGCCTATTAAAAGAACTTACTCTCAATAACAAGTGTATGTCTATACCAGGGTTGTCAAACTGCTTTTCAATTGGAAAAAAAAATTGATAACGGAACTAGAGGAAAGGGTAGTAGGAGAAATGACAGAAGGTGAAGCTTCAATATCTTACAACTTTGCTTTTTGCACGTTATTTGTTTTTATATCAGTGCTGTAGCGTCTCTGATGTCAAGGAGCGTATTAAATTTTGAAGCTTCTTTTTAGTAGCCATTTTTAGTAATTATTTTACTTCGACGAAGGCAGGCGTTCTGATATGCCTGTGGATTGAAAACAGCTGAAACCGTGCCGTTACTGTACAGTGACCAGTGACTATGCCTTCGCCACTGAAACCTTCCGACAACACCTGACACAAGGACACACAACTGGGGTTGAACCCAGGAAAAAATCTTCGTTTTTGTAGTCAACTTGCAGACAACTTCGATCATCACCACCCTCATTGCAAAATGTTAAGAAATAATTTTAGTACAAGCTTGTTTTGTAGTCGTTTGAGTAAACGCCAGACCGCAAAATTAGTGTCTTAGTCACCCTTATCGCGAATAAGAATTGAAATTTTAATTATATTATTAATTTACCTTTTTTATTATATTTTTTGAAATATATTTATTAATTTTGTTGGCCAATTGTTCACCTTTTCGAATGCTAAAATTAGAACAAAATTGTGTTTTATTTTTAATAAGAATCAATAATTATGAAACTGTCTTACATTAAATCACAAACAATTATAATAATTTGGAATTATTGATATCACTAATTACAGGTTACTTTGTTATTGTTTATTGTTCAAACAGCTGATTGCTTGTTTACTTGCCGATACTATCCCGAAGAAAAAGTGACGGCTGTTTTGTGCAAGAAGAACAAGAACATTACTCTCTCAAAACGTCTTTCAATTACCCAATTTTTGTGTACGGGAACGCTTTCGGTTAAGATTGGGATATGGCGTGTGGCCAATATAGAATAAAAACACAAGCCTAAAAAGTGCAGCAAATAGTTGTGCAAGAATTAAGCCGTATTCCGCCTGTCTCTTCACTACACCATCCATGACCAACTAGTTCTGCTGCAATGCATTGCATACGTAGAGGACATTCCCTAACCACTGGTCCAAGAAAAAAAAAATCGCAATAAAATGTTCATTTGCATTTATTGGTAGCAGACTGAGAATTATTAATTACAAAATTTTTATTGTGCTGTGCTGTGCTGTGCTTAACACACAATTCACTCGCATTTCACAGCCCTGGAATGCGTTTGTGTTTTTTGTTTTGCCAGAAGCAAAAAACAATAAAGACAACGAAACCAAGTAAATACAAAACCTAAAAGAAAAACAAAATTAATAGTCATATTTCGTTATAAAATTTAGTTGTTATATTGAGACACTTGTGCGCGGACGTTAAAACATAAATTAAAAAAAATTCGTAAATACGCCGTGAATTTTTCCGCCAATTCTTGTTAAACTTTTAATAACTTTTTTCCCCCATATTTTAACTAATAAACAATTTGAAAGTGCAATTTAGCACAAGCTAAATAGGTAGTTTTGTGAGTTTCCATTTTGCCACCTTTTTTTACGGGACTTTTTGCTTCAATTGTGCTATGCACTTTTCAACAAAAAAAAAAAACCAGATATAAAGCTAACAAAAGATAATAAAAATTATAACGGTCAACTACTGAAACGAAGTGATAAAAATACTTAATTATTAAAAATAACAATTTTGAAGCCGAAAGAAGAAAAAAGAAATAAAAATTTATAAGAAAAGAACAGAAATACATATGAATTTTTCAAAGCTGTTGTGTAGAAAAAAAATATGTATGTATGTATGTGTGCATGATGTGTTCGTCGTTACGTTTGTAATTTGCGTACCCATGTGATCTATTTGAATGCAATAATATTAACAGAAAACGTGCAAAAGCAGAGTTGTAAAATAGTGAAGCTTCAACCCTTGTCATCTCTATCAGTTTCCCTTTCCTCTAGTTTCAGCACAATGCTCCGCATGTGTAGGGGTCGTCTCCTGAGTGCTGCTCCAACATATAAAAATATATATGTATGTATACGTACGCATATGTGTATATACTGTACACATATGTATCTACATTCAGTTGAAATCAGAATAATTTGCTTTTAAATTAAGATCATTCGTTTATATTTCGTTAAGCTAGAAGCAACCTCAACAAATAGTTATGAGAAAATATTTTTAAAATTTTTATTTTATTCGGTTTGCAGGTATGGGCAGGATATGTTTTTGACAAATTCTCGTGAAGAGGGTTCAATACATTAAAATCACAAGTTCTAACTTGTGGACCGATATAATCTAAAAGAGTTTTCAATTGTGAGATTCTACTGTATAATCAAAATATATTTTTCATGTTACATTTTTTGTTTGTGTAAAACTATGTAAATATCGCACCCTAAATACAAAAGTGACACAACTCAAAATTTTCCAAAATGTACTTTTTTCCGTAAAATAATTCACAGTACACATCTCTAACTACTTCAAAAATTTCTTTCTCATCACTGTTTTCTTTAACTGGAAAAATACCGTTATGTCTGTTTTTATGTTAATTGCATTGCTTACGCACGATCGACTAAAAAGACCTATTTTTAGGTCTTAAAGGGTCATAACTCAAAATTATACTTTATTTCCACAAATATAATATAAAATTAAAAAAATTTTAGCAAAACCTTCTTCGAAATAGACTTCTTTCATAATGGAACCAATTTTATTTTAAATATTACAATCATTTTTGCATAAACAGTTTTTTGCCTCTCCTGAAAATTTGAGAATTTTGAGTTGTGCCGCTTTTGTATTTAGGGTGCGATATGTCAAACTTGTTTTTTAACTGCTCTCTCAAAAGCAAACACACACAGGCTACAATATCAAAGAAAAACATTAATTTCATATATGTATGCGTTAATTGCTTTTGCAACCCTCTCTCAAATAAATAAATGAGTAAAACTGTTAATGGCGCGCTCTCTCAAATATAATAAATGAGTACAAATTATATTGGCGAGAATAAATGTAAACAAATTTTGCCATCTACGGCGTGTAAAGTATAGGTCGTCAGGTTGCTGGATGTAAAGGTAAATAATGGTCCCAGCCTACTTGGGTCCAATATATTATGGTCCCATTGTGATACCTCTTCCCCGCAGGGGTTTTGGGACAAGTTTTAAACCTACAGGTGTTCAGCATTCCCGCGCTAAAGGTCTAGCATTACCTTAAACTCC
Source organism: Dexiosoma caninum (assembly GCA_963924685.1). Classification (NCBI taxonomy): domain Eukaryota; kingdom Metazoa; phylum Arthropoda; class Insecta; order Diptera; family Tachinidae; genus Dexiosoma; species Dexiosoma caninum. Next base: position 3,399,701 of record OZ004728.1, read on the forward strand.
CCTGGAGTTTGAATATGACAGAAGAGGTGACTCTTCGAAATCTTACTAGAGATTGAGGAGGTTATGCTTGCATTTCTAGTACTACGGGGCCAGGGAACAGCTCTAACGCTCAGTAAGGGTTTAATGACTGATGTACTCTTAAGTGAGTACTTCCTGTCCAGCCCGAAAAGTTGGAGTTTGTCTGCTGGTTTGAGAAAGGATTCGTAGTGGCTGTGGTGGCCACCAAAAGATTACTGGCTTAAGCGTTTTTGACTTAGTAAATACATTCTGATGTGACACAGAGTTTAGACAGCTCGAAACACCTTAGCAAGTTGTAATTTATAGACCAGGGATAAGTATAAATTTGAATTGCAACACAGGATTTTGTATTTCCGAGTGCCAGGGGGGCGGTAGTGATCGTCTTAATTTCACTCGGTGTTGAGAGCACCGTGGAATGAGACGCTATGCGTAGGTATCCACGCAAATCTTGAACACATCTGTGATACCTGTTCGGAAAAAACTTTTACGTTTTGTAGTGATACAGACCAGAGTCTCTGTTAGGAATCGAACCTAGAACCCCCAACTGATAAACTAGCACACAACTCACCAAACTACCGGATCAACCGTGTAAAATATAAACGAGCAGAAAAAAGTCACCCCATTAATTGATTTTACTTGATAAATATATTTTGTGTAGAATGTAATAGTAGATGGTATGCTTTAGTTGCGAGCAAGGCGAATTCATACCAGGTGACCACCCATCCCCACAACAACAGCATTTTTTTTTTTGTTTACTAATACAATAATTTTATTCCAGTATTAGAAACGACAGGAGGTGAAGCTTAATTAATTATTTTGCAGCACTGCTTTTGCACGTTCTTTGTTTATATTCGTAGTTGTCGAAACAGTGAACAAAAATCAGCTGATGAGAATTTAAGCTAATGCAGCCTCCTAATATGAATTCGCCGTGGTTGAGAGCATTACGAAAATGATAATCCTTAGAATAACACTAAAAAATTAAAAAAAAAATTTTCGTTCGCTAGAAATAAAAGTTGGAAAAGTCCAAATTTGTTCTAAAACTCAATTTTTTTTGTTTATACAAATATCTCTAAAACTACTGAGAAAACTTACAAACAATGTTCGCACGATCTAAAGATTATATTGTTGTTCAATTTAGGATTTGTTTTTTTATAGAATAGGTAAGGCCCTTCGCAAGTTATGCTACTATATGTTGTGAAAGTGCACTTATTTTTTACGAACAGCGATATCTCAAAAACTAAAGCTGATGAAAAAATTTCTGCCGAATACCTTTAAAAGTTTTTTCCTCTTTTTATGGTCAAGAGCAAATTTTATTTTCCACAGGTACTCATAATGAGCAACAAATTATTTTAAGTTTTATTTAAAAACGTGCTTTCAGGTATAAAGTTCTTTGAACTGGTTCAAATATACCAAAATCGGCAATTTTTATTAAATTTCTTTGCAAATTATTAAATATGTATATACATATGTATGTACGTGTGTATGTATGTAGTATATCTCCATACGCATACTACGTACATGCATACATACTTATATTGTTGCTTTTATGTATCGTTCTTCTTTGAATGTGATAAGAATTATAAATGATACAAAACAACAACAAAACAAAGTGCTCAGTTAAACGTTTTACTAGATAATTTTGTCTGAAAATTAATTATTAAAACAAATATTATGCGCGTATTACTTGTGAGCCAAATAACATATTCTACTTAATTATCATCTCATTTCATCCATCAAGCCAGAGAAATATAAAATAGACACAATTGCAATACACAATCAGAAACAGCCAATATTAATGTTTTGGAGGGGCCATATATAAACAGGTATGTGATGAAAATCGTTTTCGGCGTTAAGACGTTTTCAAATCGACAAATAGTGTGATGAATTTGTATGTGACGGTTTCATATTCCATCTTGTTTCATTGAAAAAAAAGACGTTTTTAACATGTGACGCATTTCGATAATGCCGGTTTAAATTCGTTTTCAAATCGTTTAATTTTACTTGAACAAAATGTAAGGAAATATACAAAAAAAAAGTAAAAAAAAATAAATCAAAAATTATAAATCCGTCCTTATTTAAATGGAAATATTCAACAAATCTATTTAAATAAATACTAGTTAATATAGAATTGAAATTTAAAAATTTAAATACCCACATTTCATTTGGCAAATTTAAGGGATCCGATTTATCTCTTAAACGTTTTCTTAGAATATTTTCGCTATTTGTCCTATTATTTTCTTCCAAGAGAATTAGCGAAACCGCAGCAAAAAGGCATTTTATAAATAAAAATGATAAAATATGTTGATACAAATTTTATTTTGTTATTTTGTTTAAATATGTTACAAACATCACTCACATACACATACATATGTTTACATATTTTACAGTTGTATTATTAGATTTTATACAGTTGTATTTAGAGAAGATATGTGGAAAGGAAACAATTATGGAATATGAAATCGATCGAAATTCATCACACTACTGTCGATTTCAAAAGACGATTTACTTTTCAAATCGATCGATTTCCATCACATACCTGAAAAGCAAAATATTTTTTATAAAGCACGCACAATAAATGTTATGGCAAAAAATTTATTACTTTTACTCTTATTATATATTCTCTGGTAATACCAGCCCGCTAACTGCTCAGCTAACGGTACTAAGGATTAGTGAATTAACTAGTTCAATGGTTAATCGTGGGAGGTAAATAATCGAGGTTGTGATTAGCAGTATTCGTTTACACAAAATTCTACTGAAAACCATTCGTTTACACAAATATTTACAAAAGAGAACACCATTTGAGAGAGTAAAATGACAGTTCTTTTCTGATAGTCTGCAAATTTTTACTGAACGATTTTTTGCCAGTAGAATCCACTGGAAAAGAAAAACATATGGTTATAAAATAAACAAGCAAAATTAGACAAACAAAAGTTTAAAATTTTTCATAAAAATATTTAACAAAAGGGAAAGCTGAATTTAAAACTGTAACCAGAAACTAAAAGTAATAGTATTCAGCGTGAAACAAATTAAAGATGACCATAAAATATCCAGTATTCTTTTTTTATCTTCAATAGATGAACTTCTTGTAATTGTTTTATTTACATTAATTTCTTAGAGACGTAAAACTAGCATATATTTGAGTACTTATTACAGCATATTATTTAGGGTACGGAATATCAAAAATTTAGTATTGATGTATTTTCGCATGACATTTACACAGAAGCAAACTAAAAAATCATACAGCAAATTTAAAACCTTAGGCCGTACTTATATTTAAATATATTTCTCTACGAAGTTATGATTACAAAAACGGATTGTATCAATTACCAAAATTTGTATATATTGAGTAGTCAACACAGTCATTAGTTAGCTAATAGCAATAGCAAGTTTAACCAATAATATTTGATTCACAGTTTTTTGTTTACTATTAGTTAAACCGCCAAATGTCATTGGTTAACAAATAGTTAGACAACAGCTGATTAGTAAATTATTATTAGTATTTTTGTTTTGATATCATCTATCATAATATAATATATATACATATAATACTATGTAATGTGAGATCTTATAACGTTTGCTTATTTTAATTTAAAGTCATACACGTGCCGGGAAGATTACTATTTTTGTTGTGTTCTCTTGATTTTTCTTATATGTAAGTTACCAGTGACTTCACATTTTGGAGAACGGGGGGGGATTAGAGGTCAAGAACGATATCATCTCGTTCTGCAAGGTCTACCGTTTTCACGCTGGATCCACAGGAGAGATATATTAAATTTATCCCGTTGCGATGATGTACCACATAAGGTCAACGATAGCCACGTGCGACACCTCCGTGCCATTTGTGGGCCTATTTTCAAAACTCATTTCTACTAAAAGTTTTGATGTGTAAACATCTATACGATAGGGCATAAAAATTTTTTTCACAATACAATCACAAATTTTGAGTAAGATTGTAATTACGATAACGCGGTGTGAGCTGTGTATGAGTGGATTAGTGTAATCATACAGAGAAACTTAACATACCCTAACACCATCTAGTGCGCAATAGTAGTAGTAGTAGATAATAATTTTCACTAATTGTCGTACATTATGTTATCGTAGGCAAATAAAAACAAATAAATAAAATGAATACAAAAACATTTAATTTTAATAACTTTTAAAATGATTTCATTACTAGATGTTTACACATCTCCCCTGTGATAGGACTCACATTTTTTTTTTTTGTAGAAATTGGAGTGGGGGTGAAGTTTAAGGTCCGCCTTTAAAAAGTTAATAAAAATTAACTTCGTCATTTGTGGATCAATTTCCAAAATTCTTTTTTCATATGGAAAAATTCCGCTAACATTTTTAAATTTTTAAATTCAAAGCAAAGTGACCGCCAAAAATTGGACGACAAGTTGGTAAGAGGCAGCGAAGCGCACCGGGTTAATCTAGTTATATTAATAAAAACCAATGTTAGAAAAACTATCGTTTTTTTTTTTAACTGTAGAACATTTTAGCACTTGTTTTCTTTTTTTTTGGCGATTTAGCACTTTTCGTCTGCCTTTTTTGTTAGCTGTTCAATTGTCTGCATGGCAGTGTTGTATAACTGCACTTACAAAAGTACTACAGTACCTTGGGGGTTACACGGTAAATTTTTGCCTTTCAAATTTTAAAATTCTCTCTTTTTACTAATAAACTCACCCATATTTCTGAAATTTGATGAAAATTTGCTTTCAAATTCTCTGGATAACTCTTGTTGCAAATTATGGGCAAGAAAACAGCTGCTGCCTATTCTTGTGAACAGCGAAGCCATTTTGATTTTTTTTTTTTATCTGGGACCAGCACTCGGGAGATGACTCCTACACATGCGAGGCATTGTGCTGGAACTATAGGAAAGAGATAGTAGGAGAAACGACAGGAGGTGAAGCTTAATTAATTATTTTACAGCTCTGCTTTCGCACGTTCTTTGTTTCGTTTATACTCGTAGCAGTGCTGAAGCTTTGGTTTAATAGCCATTTTTATTATTATTTCACTTCGCCGGTGCTACACAATACCGACGAAGGAGGGCGTTCTGATGTGATTGTGGATTACTAAATTGATTGATAAATTCATTTGCTTTTAAATTGCTCAAAACTTGCGTGCAGCCTACGTCACAGCCATTAATACACATGAATTATGAGATGAAGTATGGAAATTTTAAATGTGTGGCTGCAGTGTAAGGCACTGAAGTTTTTTTTTTTTTTATCTGGGACCAACACTCAGGAGATGGCCCCTACACATGCGATGCATTGTGCTGGAACTAGAGAAAAGGGATAGTAGGAGAAATGACAGAACGTGAAGCTTCAATATCTTACAAATATGCTTTTTGCATACTATTTACACAATACCGACGATGGAGGGTGGATTGGATACAGCCCAAGCCGTTACTGTTCAGTGACCAGTGACTATGTCGTCGCCACCGAAACCTTTCGACAACAACTGACACACAAGTGCACAATTTCCGACGTTAAAAACACAACCCTAATAAAAATCATCGGAAGAATCGCTCATGGACAGACAGTTAGAATTTTTGAATTTGTATATTTATTATTTCATAGTTTTTGAGAATTTTAACTAGAATTTCACCTTTCTCATATTTTATAACAAAATTTATAAAACATACGTACGTACATACTATTCATTTATTTCAATTTAGATCGATTTAAAACATAAAAGTTTTACCGTGCATTCAGCAAGAACTCACTGTAAATATGCATAAAATCTTAACTAGCAGATCTGACCACGTTAAAAGTTTCAGAAAGCTACGTGCTTCTATTCTTCAAGTCTTTAAATACGATTCGGAAGTGATTGCTGTAGAGGGTAAACTTCAACATCATTTGGTTCCAATTTAACAAAAAAAAAAAATATTCTCATTGCCATTATTTTATTGTATTTTAATAATAATTAAAACAAAATGCTGATGCACAATTTTGCCAGTTCAGTTGTATGGGTCTGTAGGGATGATGATGAATGATCCCAGCTAGCATTTTCAATTGTAGAAGACTCTTCATCGAACAGAGCAATGAGAGAAATTATGTCATGCTGGCAACTCTTCCATATGAATCGTCTACGAATCGAATAACATTTTTAGATTCCTACTGCAGACGATCGTTGAAAAAACGGAGTTCAAAAGAAGCAAAAATAATTTGTTCTTTGATGTTATCTCGACAGTTGCAAAAAATGTTTGGTAAGACGGTACTGAGTATTGTACAGAGGTCTTCTGGTTGCAGAGCCGACACGCACACATTTTGAAGTAACTAAAACACACTTCACTCGTTCAAAAATCGTCAAAAAGACACGGAAAAGCATTATTCAAATGATTAAACTACGATTGTGGTAAAATAACGATCTTCCAATGGTCATGCTTATACGGTGATTGTGGAGTAAAATGAAAAACACTCGTAAACAATCATGAAAATGATTCATTGAAAGAGTCAAAGACGAGAATATCGGAATGGGGTCACGGAAACAGAGCCGACTTCAATACTGACAACACTCAATGCTGCATGCTTATGCATGCCCGATCACGCTGCCTCATCTGTTATTTTGGGCAGTATAAACATTGAGGAATCAGATATTTATGATATGCTTGGCATGCAAATTCAGTGTGATGTTCGATGAACGGAGCATATTTTTCATTTCTAAAAGGAAGCATTCAAATGCCTCGGCTTTTTAAGACGGTGTAAGACATACTTCATCCCATCTCATATCCTTAATATTTATACCGCCTTCATCCGACCGAAAGTGAAACAACTCTCATCTATGGCCTGGTAAATCAAAGATTATTTTGAAGTTACTTGACCGTGTACAGGAGATGGCGAAGAAACTCATTGGAGAGAGTAGGGTAGCCAACTCTATTAACTCTCTTGAGCATCGTCACAACGTAGGGTGCCTTTAGTCGTTCTATCGTTACTATAATGGACTGTGTTCTAATGAAATCAGGGAACTTATTCCCGAAACACTGTCACTTTTGACGTGGGAAAATTCAAATCGAATTTCCATAAACACTACTGCCTCTATCCTCTCTCCCAAAAACCTTATTTCTTAGTTCCGGCAAAATGCATCGCATGTGTAGGGGCCATCCCCTGAGTGCCGATCCAAGAAAAAAAAACGATGGCTCACTACTAATAAACTTCTAAAACGTGCGTAAACAACAACTCACTCGCCCAAACAATTGTTAACACGGTTTAAAAAAAGTGCCATAAAATGGTCGCGATCGTCAAACGCTCTTCTAAATGGTTGCTAGGTTGATGGTGGTGACCTTGAGCAATTGATAACAATATTCAAAATGTATTTTCTAATATTCGCATACCAACGAGCTTTATTCTCTCTCAAGCCACTGAATTGTTTATTCTCTCTTTATGATGAAATTGCTTAAAAACAAATGTGAAAGACTTAAATTTTGAAGTCGCCACTCTTTGTTATTTATTTCCAAGAGAGCTTTTCACGTGGTAAATAAAGTTAAAATAGACAAGAAAAATAAATTAAAAATCTTTAAAACACAAATAATAAACATACATGCATACATATCTACCAGCTACATGTTTTCTTTTCAAATATTGTATTTACTCGAACATGGCAAATGCAATTTTTTTTTTTTACACAAACAATAGCAGTGATAAGGAATCATATACATACATATATTAATACCACTATTGATAAGTGAAACAAAACACCGCACCGTTTAGTTGATTGTACATGTTCGAAAGTCTGAGATATTACGGATTCCGGTGTTGATTCATGCCAAAATAATTACGTGAAACTATTGCTGGACAATTCGAGTACTATTATCAAAATTAAAAATATCACCGCGTTGTATAATAATACAGTAGACTTTGGTAATTCGAATCCAAGAATTATAATAAATTAAAAAAAAAATAAAAATTTGCAAGTCTGAAAATAATACGGTGTCAACAGAAAATACCTACTTTGAAAAAACTACTAGAGAGTGAAAATACCAAACTCCAACAAAAGAAAATAGTGAAAGTAAAACTTTGGTCCTTCCAAGGGCGCTGCCTTACGCAGCCGGAAGCACGTCTTACAATAGAAAAAAACTCGTCGTTCATACAATGAATTTTTACATTAATACAATGAAATTTGTCATTAAGTCACTCAAAGATCAATGAAAAATGTTTCATTACATTTATGAACATCATTTAGGTGCGTGTTTCATAAATGTAATGAAACTATTTTTTTAGTCTAACAAAACATTGTCATTTCATTTCATTGTTTTCGTGCAAGATTTCATGTACATATCTAATGTCAATGTTCATTGTATTAATGATAACTTATATTATTATAATGAAGAAAATATAATAGTGGATTTTTATTCAGTGTATTTTCCCAATAGAAAGCTTCGCATTGTTGGCTGATATTGACACAACAGCCATTGAAGCATTAAATATGAGTGACGAAAAATCTGCAAATACTGAACCATTAGGAACATTTACAACATCAAATGGCCATGTGGTTATGGGCGGATTTAAAACATGTACCAATCATATTAATAAGACGCAAAAAAACTGGGTAGGTTTTAAATGAATTTGCACTTTCTGAACGTTACATTATTAATAAACACACTAGCCCAATTCACGTTTCGTGGGAAACAAAATGTATTGATTTACTAAAGCTACAAGATCTCATAGTTCTACAATAGTAAGTTACTACGAAGCATGAACTGGGCTTTTATTATAGATCATTGTAGAACATTGTCCTATTAAAGCTACCATTGCACTGTCTGCCTAATATTAAATTTTCCTCGGAGGTCAGTTGAAAATAGGACCTATTCTAAAATATTCTAATATACAATATGAGTTTTAAATGACAATTGTCATATTGTTATATTGAAATCAGACAGTGTAAAGCCAGCTTAATATTTTAAATGTGAAAGTTTGTATGTTGGAGTGTTTGTTCAATGAAATTTGGCAGACGGATAACTTATGGTTCAGATTAGAATATAAAGGGTGGTTAAATTTCAAGGGCCGATGTTGATTTTGAATAAAACACAAACTATTTAGGAAATTATTGTAATTTTATTTTATTATGATATATTGGTATTACTCAATTATGTATGGAACAAAATATCGGCCAAATGGGCGCCGCGACCACGGCGGCACACCTCCATCCGATGGTCCAAATTTTCGATGACCCTGAGGCATAATGGAGGTTCTATGCCGTTAATGTGCCGAATTATCTCATCCTTTAGCTCTTGAATTGTTGCTGGCTTATCGACGTACACCTTTTCTTTCAAATAACCCCAAAGAAAAAAGTCCAACGGTGTCAAATCACATGATCTTGGCGGCCAATTGACATCGCCATTACGTGAGATAACACGGCCATTGAATTTGTTGCGCAAAAGAGCCATTGTTTCGTTAGCTGTGTGGCAAGTGGCACCGTCCTGCTGAAACCACATATCGTCCACATCCATATCTTCCAATTCGGGCCATAAAAAGTTCGTTATCATCTCACGATAGCGAACACCATTCACAGTAACTGCCTGACCGGCCTCATTTTGGAAAAAATACGGCCCGATGATGCCGCCAGCCCATAAACCGCACCAAACAGTCACTCTTTGTGGGTGCATTGGTTTTTCGACAATCACTCTTGGATTCTCATTCGCCCAAATGCGGCAATTCTGTTTATTGACGAATCCACTGAGGTGAAAATGTGCCTCATCACTGAAGATGATTTTCTTCGAAAATTGATCATCCACTGTTGCCGTGGTCGCGGCGCCCATTTGGCCGATATTTTGTTCCATACATAATTGAGTAATACCAATATATCATAATAAAATAAAATTACAATAATTTCCTAAATAGTTTGTGTTTTATTCAAAATCAACATCGGCCCTTGAAATTCAACCACCCTTTATTATACGTTTTCATGAGTAAATGCGGGTGGGGAAGGGGAGAAATGGGCAATTTCGCCCTCTCCTAACCCTCTCGAACCGATTGCGGTGAAACTTTAAACACGTATCGATCTAAATATAGAACAAAACCTAAGCATAACGTTTTCCCAAAAATTGGATCACAACGGGGAGAGTAAGTATATTTATATATTTTTATTACGTCTCTATCTGCTGGTCAACAAATTCTTTAAAAGAAACTGTAAAAGAAAAATTTTTGTTCTTTTAAGGTTGATCAAGTCAGTGTTAAGTATGTAATTGTTTTAAAGCCGGTCGAAAAATATTTTAAATTAATAAAGTGTACAGTCGCTCTTAAAAATTGTCTTTCTACTTCGTTCAACAAAAGGGCCAACAATACCTTCTACTATAAATCCAAGACATTTTTATGAATGCGGCAGTAAATGTTTTAATCAAGCGCGAGTTGAGATTTTATATATATATATATATGAACGAGTCATCGAAAATTTGACTCAACGGATGGACCATCTACGACGTAACAACGGCCAACATTTGATAGACATAATCTTCAAAAAATAAATGCCAAGGAATGTTCTTTCAAATGATAATAAACATTCTCCATTAAATTTCAATTTTCTGTGTTTTTTTCTTTAAAAAAGTAGGGAACCTCGAAATGGATCACACATTATATACTCAGGAAAATAAAAGTGTTTCAACAATAATTTTTTTCTAAAATTTTTATAAGCAAAATTAGTTAGCAAATATGTACGTACATAAGTACTTCATTCTTCTACGCAGAAAAAAATTTCGCAGGAAGAATTCAATTAAAAAAAAATGTTTTGCTGTCTTTATTCTAAACAATCTTTTAATTGTGCCAATTAAATTCTTCAAATCAAAAAATTTTAAATTTTTATGTCGCCGTTTCCATCACTGATGTTGGATTATTTTACTTCGCCGGCGCTACACACTACCGACGAAGGAGTGAGTTCTGGTATACCTGTGGATTAGTTACTTTATGGCTACCATTTGAATCCCCCAGTTGTATATTTATTGTAATATTAAACGATAAAGATGATTTGCTTTTACACGCGGTTGCTTATCTCCATAGTGTAGATGGTTTCACAGAGACACATATTACGCCCACGTTGCGTCCTGCTCCTCTTTTTTTTTTTTTAATGTGTTGTATGTTTTAAATTTCATCAAAATCGGTTGAATAGTTTTGATGAGGCATATAGTCATATAATACACTTATGCCTAGTTCTAAGTTCTACTAATACTTCCTAAAACTATAATTAATATTATTTCATCACCTTACCTTAAGTTTATATTATGTACTATATTTACTTACTTACTTACTAACCTAATAAACATCTGATGATCTCCACTCCTTATTAATGTATACTATTCTCACTAAGCTTCTCTCTGTAAATGTAACAAATAATTTGCATTTCATATTTAAATAAAGTTAGTTCTGGAGTTACATTCAACCTGATAAGAACTGTGTTTAATTGTGGTGACACTCGGCACGTCTTGTCCACGTGTCTATATACACATTTGCGTCGTTAATGGGCACTGGCAAAATGCGACGCAATGCGAAATTAAAAAACGGATCACTTTTTTCTATTAAAATGCATTGTTTTTTTTATTGATTCGTTAAAAAATTTAAATATTTACCAAAAAAATATCTTTTTTTCATAGAAAAAAACGCATATGGATACGTTTTATTCTATTTATTTCAACATGTGGAATTAATTATTATAAATAAATAACTAAAAAAATATTTTTTTTTTTTTTTATCTAGGACCAGCACTCAGGAAATGACTCCTACACATGCGAAGCATTGTGCTGGGAACTATAGGAAAGGTATAGTAGGAGAAACGACAGGAGGTGAAGCTTAATTAAATATTTTGCAGCTCTGCTTTCGCACGTTCTTTTGTTTTTATACTCGTAGCAGTGCTGAAGCTTCGGTTTAGTAGCCATTTTTTTTTTTTTTATTATTATTTTACTTCGCCGGTGCTACACAATACCGACGAAGGAGGATGTTCTGATGTGATTGTGGATTGCTATCAGCTGAAGCCGGTATTGTTCAGTGACCAGTTACTATGCCTTCGCCACTGAAACCTTCCGACAACAACTGACACACAAAGACACATCAGAAAAATGCGAGATGTTTATTTTTATTTTAAAATTTTTTAAATTTTTTGTCTGAAACTGGGGTTGAACCCAGGTCTGTTTTTTGGTTGTGTAGTCAACGTGCAGACTACCATCCATCGTGCCATCGCCACCCTTTTATTTGAAAAAATATAAAGAAAGAAGAAAAAATATATGGGTGTTTCCATGGTTATGCACGCGACATTTGTACACGTTTAATTGTCTTTGAATATTGTGAAAATAGAAATGGATTGGAATTTTAGAATGGAATTTTAGAATCGTTACATTGTATGTGATGAGTTCTTCCAAAAAGTATATATATTGGAAAATTGAGCCCTGGGTACCCAAGTTCCATGCAATCAAAGTAGACTTACGCACGTGACAAAAAATGGAAGTGCCTTTTAGAGCCGTAAGAAAAAATGCGAAAGTAAGCGATTTGTTGGAGATTTTTATTTCGGAAAAAATGTTTTTATAAAGGTTAATAATGAACGTTTATAATCATGTTTTGTTCAAAAACAACTATGCATGGGTTGGCTAAGAAAAAAATAAATTCTTGATTACGCACGTTACATTACGTACGTGACACTTTTTACCTTCATAAATATATTTTAGTAATTTTACATACATATATTTTCAGTAGCTTTTAACAAAAAAATTAAACTTTTATTCAAAAATGAAAAATAAAAATATACTACAAAATTAATCCAACTTAATTAAATCCAACTGTGCTTAAAAAAATTATGCGACCGTTTTGATTTTTTAAGTCACGGTGGACCATTTCATGGAAATACCCATATGCATTTTCTTTTACTTGCTAATTTTTTTCATTTCTTAAGTTTTCTATGACTCAACCATAGCACTTCTTCTTCCTAGGACGAAACTATGCTTAAGATAAATAAAATAATGTACATATACTACTGATTTTTACATGGAAATTGACAAATTCTTCACTTGTAATTACCAATCGCCAATAGCCAATCGGGGCTCCAGTGTATTATCCACCACATATCCTTGCGGTCCTATTTTTGCAAATAGGTTTCGTTTCGGAGAGGCATATTTTTATATTTCAGTAAAGTCATATATTTTTTTTTATGCAAGAGAAAAAACGTGTACATGTAATTCTAAGGTAAAAAGTTATATATCAATATATAAAGAACAAAACGAAAAAAAGTAAAAGAGTATTAACAACAAAACGTAAAAATGAATTGCCATATGTTCAATGCTGGTAGGGGTATGTATGTAAATAACACATAATACATATCCCTTCCCATAATACAGTGCCCTTCCCGAATATGATTAGAATAGGCTAGATCTTTTTGAAAAGAATTAGTAAATGAATTGAATATCGCGGCCATAGATCGAAATGAAATATAGCCAATATTTTACAAAATTTCATTAAAATCAATCCAATAGTTTCGGAAATTATCCCCCGACAAACATCGTGATACGAGACTTTTCTATATACGATATACCTGTATATATGTATATGTAGATATGATATGAAAAAAAACTGTACCACGCCGTTATGACTTTAATTTGTTATAATGGAAGTCAGAAATCAAGATTTATTTCGTTGAAATTGAAACACGAAAACTGTGAAATCTAAAACACTCAAAATGTTCTCACTGATTACATTTTTTGATATTAAACAAGTACTTTTAGATAGAGAACGCATTCGTAGATAAACCTGCCAACAAGATAATATATACGAAATATGCTGGGAACACTATTGGGACGAACGAATTCATCGGTAAAAGTTTGCAGCGTAAATTCTAAGAGTGCCGCACAATTACGACGACGATAACATTACAGCTGCCAGAATCAGCAAAGTTGTCTGCTGTCTGTGTTACAGCATAAAAAAAAAAATTCTTGATAAAATTAAACTTCAACAAAAAATAATTAAAAAGCAAATTTATGGTAAATAATTCTGTATATTTAACTTAAATGATGCATGTTAAAAATGAAACAATTATTAAAATAAAAATTAACTTTATATATTTATTTTCATATATTTGCAAGCTGAATTGAAAAGCGTTAAATCTGTAGTAATTTGTTCGTCGTTCGTCCGCGTGTTGTGTTAATTTTCATATGCACAAATGTGTTTTATTTCTGATGACGAAACTTCGTCGTTCGCGCCAATTGTGTTCCCAGTAATATTATAGCATTTGTGTACATATTACGAGTACAAGTGATGCCTAATTAAGAAACAAAGTATGCACACATGCATATATATGTATGTATAAATACAAACACGTAACTAGAAATTTTAATTCACGGATGCATATTTAATAACGTCTAATAGTTAAAAGTTTTTCGTTTCTCTTGCACATACTCGTATACTGCTTATGTTTATTTAAATTTATTTTTACATGTGACTTCAATTCCAAATCTATTTAAGGTACAAAACCATATCAATTTCTCTGTTTCTTTTAAAATTTTATATAAAAAGAGAAGAAACCATTAAGATCTTTTGTCATAAATGTGAAGTACGAGTATTGCAACTGCCACTTTTACTCTGTATTACGTAAAGCATGTATGTATTTAAGTGTGTATGTGCCACAAAATCAACACGACTACGCTTTTATTCGAAAAGTAGGTTAAAATACCTAAACGTTTTATGGGAAAATACATATGTATGTACATACATACTCGTACATAAGTACGTATGAATGCACTGGTAGATATTAGTAAAAAAGTGCTTGGTCACTCTTAAAGCTTTAAAGCCGTATTTATAAAAAATGCTTTTGACACACAGATTGCATATCATGCATTGCAAGAAGCTCATATTCTATCCAAATACCCTGGGACTCAATATTTTGCCAACATTTGTTTAAAGAGGAGAAGCAGTACAGCTATTAACACAAGAGTTTCATACATACATACATACGTATGAGAAAAGTTAAGCCTGGTTTTGGCCCCGACCACGTAATGATTTTTTAGCTGTAATATTTTCAATTCAGTCTCTTAATGCCAATACAAATATAAGTTTTTATTTATTTTTAATAATTTTTATTAATACACTAGAGCCTCGATTTGCGTCCCTTTTGTGTCATCCTATTTGTCATCCTATTTGTGACATTTTGCTTCAGGTCTCCCTCTAATACCAATTAAAATCCAACGCGAAAATATATATTTTTTATATTAGGTCTGTTCCAGGTGCATAGCAAAACAGTCCGAACTCGCACAAATTAGTCCAAAGGCGTTCAAGATAACAATTTTTGTTCAATTTGCACAGAAAATAAGAGACAAAAAATTTTCATTGCCTGTACAAAGTTGTACGAACTTTTTCTTTGGGTAAGTTCGAACTAGAATTGAATTAAGCGTTTATGACACTACTTTTTTTCTGCATTGTTCAAAGTTTTGGAGAACAGCGCAAATATATTGTATATGCAAAATATAAATATATTGGGAAAATTAATGAGGTGCAAAGAGTACAAACATATTGAGATAAATGAAAAAACGTCAAATCGTCCACTAGTGTGAAAGATAAAACTGAGTAACTGTCAAAAAAAAAAAATTTAAAAAGTTTCAACTTAAAATTGACGTTACGAACTTAAAATCTTTTATATATTGACAACTTAGCGACTTATGCACAATGTCTGCGATTTTGAGCTTTTTAGCGTTTTTTTAAATGACATTTTCTGGATGCTATACTTAAAAAATGTAAATATTAACTATAGACTTTATATTTGTTTTTTTTTTACTACCTCTAGCTGTTCCTTTCTATTAATTAATGAAAAATAAATGTAGTGTCTTACGCGCTTTAACAAATCAAAAAATTTGTAAATAAAGGAAGAAAGTTTTTATTTAAAATTGATTAAAAAGCAAAATGGCAGATTTTTCAAATAAACCTGAAGTTGTAAGTACATAAATTTGTGCATAATTAGCACTTTCTTTAATAAAAAAAAATGGCTTTTACATTTTTTCAGTTTATTTTCATTCACTTTTTACAGCTGTTGCTGATGATGCAAATGTTTTGTTCTTAAAATATTATGCATTTTCAGAGTCTAAAATCACTAAAAGTAAATTTATTTGAGAAAGTAACCAGCACTAGTATTTCAAGATGTTCAATTGAGGTTTTTTGCTTCCATCAATTTTGAACAACTTTCACATTTGTAGTGAGGGCCATCAAACGATGTGGGGTTGTTGTATTTCAAATGTCAAAAATTTTTTTTAATTATATACAAGTGCCCTTAAATTAAAAATTCTGTTCTTGGGAGAACAAACTTCGTATTTAAAATCAAATGAGTTTAAAAAATTAAAAATTTTTACACACACTTTTTGTTCGTAAATAAAATACATTTTCTTTGTAATATTTGCATCAGTTGTTTTTGATATATGGCGGACAAAAAACGTGTACGGTTGTTGGATTGTTGATTCAGAGAGTAATTTTCTTTTTACTCTCTATAGTCTGGAATGTTTTGTTATGCAGCTGGAACAGACCTATTGTGTCATTTGAAATTAGAAATATTATCTTTTTATTTCAAAAAGATTGTTGAAATGGTTATCGTTTTTACCTTATTATACTCTTAATAGGATATTTTTCTGATTGTTTTAAAAAAGGGTGTCGTCCCACTTACACAGGCAAAGAAAGTCTTCATCAGAACCCAGTCAGCATTTTAATTAATTATTGATCATATTCGAGTCTTTTTTATTCTTCTTCGCGATTAAATTAATCATTTATGCGCACGTTTCTGAATCGAAAACGACTGTTTTGTCGGGAGAAAATGGTACCCTAGATACGACTCTTCAAAACGAGTCTTTTATGACTCGCGTTTCTGACTCATTTTCGAGGCAGTTTGCAATAGTACTTACAATCAATTACGACACTTTTTCAAGCCATTTTACAGTCATATTACTAGCCGTTAGTGAGTCTTGTTTTATCTGGTATAACATAAAGAAAGTATATTCTTTTATTTTTTTCATTATTTATTTATTAGTCTTTAATTTAATCAACTTTTATTGTTCTTTGCACCATGAGCTTACCACACAAATAAACATAAATTCACAAAACTCATTTCTTTCAAAATCAGTAAGAAAATTTGTCCCGTTATAAACAGTAGCAAAAACCATAAGAAACAATTTTTCATCGTCAAGATGCGCTAAATATGACTCCAAAATAAAAATAAAAATTCTTAATACAGTCACATTTCGGGCATCTACATGATGAATTTATGATTGCGCACATTCTATAAATATTGTTTGCGTTTTTTAAACAAGTCTCTTTCCAAGCATTTGTCGGATTCATTTTCGGGTCTTTTTTTAAGCGCACAACTGACTAATCCGTTTTTAGTCATCTGAGGTAGTCTTAAAAGACTCAGTTTGGTGATTTCTGTCAAAACAATCTTCCAAATGCTGACTGGGAATTAGTTTTTCTCAAACAGCATGTTTATTCGAAGATAGGTATACATATATTATTACCTGTGTGACTGTGCATTAATTTTGAATTTTATTATCTCTGGCAGGAAATTATTTGCATTAATGAAGTGTAAATATGATACACTCATTTGCGGTTATGGGTTTCATTGATTTTGAAATCTAAGAGTACGAGTATTTCATCACTATTCACTATTAACAATTACGAGTATTACCAGTTTATTCGTAGGTATTGAGATTCATTTAAAACCCAACAAGTGCGTGTGATAAATAGTTTTACACATGTCAGACGTATTAAATTTTTTTTTTTTATAATTTTCTTTTGCAATAATAAAAATGCAAATTAGCCTTTATTCTACAGATCTGATGAAGAAAATATTTAACTTAAAGCTCTGCGTAGGCAGACGACTGTAACAATATGAAACTAATTTCAAATAAAATTTTAAAATATTGCAAATACAAAAAATGGCATTTTCAATTTGGAAACTTTTAAAAAATAATCGAAGAACTTTCAAAGACGCTGGAAATGGTCAGTAGGCTTCTTCAGCTTTTGAGTCAATTGAACCTTTTAAGCGCTTAAGTTCAAATCTTTATTCAAAATTCACATCAGTGATGTTCGTGAGATGTTCAATCGTTGGGCACGACGATGAGTCGAGGTCGACGGCTCATCTGGCGCACTATCAGTGTTTTCCGCAGCACGAACTAAGCGACCCTGCACAGGTGTTTTCACATTTTCTACATATCCGGTTTGCTGAGATTTTTGCACATAATTCTCCCGATAGTGAACACATTTGGTCGATTATGCTGACAGAAAAATCACGAAGTGCACGAAACAATCAACAATCTTAACGCGCTGCACCAATTTTGCATGGTGGAATTTGTTAAACACTGAAACAAAGAAACGTCAAATTAAGTTGGGCAAAAAAACTTGACGTTAAGGTGTGACTAACAAATAACATCATACATTATGGTTGCACCACTCTTTATATGCCCTATAATTACTAGTCATAAGCACCAGCCATAACCGATCTTGTTAACCATCTGTTAATAACTTAAATTACAATATGCTTGCCTTGCCCTGACACTGATATCGATTTTATGCCAAAGATGCTCGCTCGCCTTCCTCAATGCACATCTGCATAAAGCTCTGATTCGTATTGAATTTGAGACAACTGCGTTGTATTATTGACATTTAAGTTTAAATCGTTATTACTATCAATTAAAAATATTTTTCGTCGTTATTAAATCAATACGATCGATTGAATGCTAATTATAAATGCATATTTTAAGATTACGTTCACACATTTGGAATGTCAGGGTTTCGAGCTCATAAATTAATACTCGCACTATGGAAAAAGAAAGCTGTCCATTGTCAATTATTATTAGACCATATTAGGATGAAATTTCATAACAGTGCACAATGGGAGCATAATCAAAATTTTTTGCAAATATAGTCACAGTATAATTATGAATTTATCAAGTTTTCAAATCTACGAGTACGTGAGAATAGTGTTTAATTTGAAAATTTGTATTCCAGAAATTATTCTCAATGCTTTTATATGCTGACAGAGTGTGTCAAAATTTAAGAAATATTTAAAAATCTTAGACTGCTTTCACACTAAAAGTTAAAACCTGATTTTAACGCTAAAACCACATATAGTTAATTTTACGGTCTCATTATAAGTTTAACTATATCAGGTTGGAACGCACAGTTTGTGTAATAAAATTTAATTTACTTTCTGCGTCCATAACTTGATGAAAGCATTTTCATTAAGCCCTCTACCCAATATCTTATTTTTTTTCTTTTGCACTTTTTTATTGTTGTTGCTACTGCGTACATTGTTTTAAATTATTGTAGTGGCTTTATTTACCAATTTTTCCTTTATTTTTTATATCATTGAGCGCCATTTAAATTGCCGCTTTATTTAACTTTTTTTTTTTTAACTTGGTAGCACTGCCGTTAGTGCATAAAAATCAAGGTTGCATTTCATTAAATCAACTTAAAACCAACTCAGAAAAGGTTTTAAGAAATGGTAGAACCAGGTTTTAGTAGTTAGAATTAACGTAAAACCAACTTCTGCTTTAAAACCAGTCAATGTGAAAACACTATTAGGCTGTTTTCTGTTTAAAAATTAAAAAAATTGAAAAAGAAGTATTCGCTTTGAAACGTTTTCTGTGAAACTTTTTTTCCTTGGACCAGTAATCAGACGATGTGCTCTATGTATGTGATGCATTGCAATGGAAAGTGATGCTGTAGAAATGAAGAAGAGACTGGTGTGCCTACACTTGATTGCGTCCAACTATTAGGAATGATAAATTATATTTATTTTGGCAAACAGAACGCCCGTAAGTTTTTATGGGCAAATTGAAGCAATCTGCAAAAGAACCATCACTGCGACGGCCTGAAAAGTATCAATTGTTGCAGAAATTGTGGCTTGAAATATTAATATTCTTTATTTTTCTAATTTTTTGACATATTTTTATATTAATAACACTAATTATTTAAGCTTAAGGTCTTTTCAATATATTTAATATTTATTTCGATTCGATATTTCGCTACTCCTTTGTGTAGCTTCTTCAGGAAAATTTGTTTTTTTTTATAATGAAAAAATATTTTTTTAAAATTCACAATATAGGAAAAGTTTGTGTCAATGAAAATTCAAACTAAAAATATTAACAGCCATATTCATAAAAATATATTCTGGATTTGAAATAGGTATAAATATTAGATTTTGTATTGAAATTTGTTTTTGAACCAAATCCAAAATACATTTTTACGAATATGTTACATATAATAAATAATTTAAAAACAATAATTACAATAATAATAATGATAATAATAATAATAATAATAATAAAAATCTTTTGTTTATATCTTTTTAATAATAACCTATATGTTTATAGTTCTAACAATTTTTGTTCTGTCTCTAATTGAATTTTCGGTAAACCATATAGTTTAGGTGATATAGCAACATTAGTCCTTAATCTATTCCTCTCTAAATCTGTAATAATATTATCCTTATGTAGTTCGGTAGCAATTTTTTTTATTAATTTTCTGTAATCTATAAGTTTGTAATCTATCAGTTTATCATCATCTATAAGTATTATATAATAAATATAAATATATATATAATAATAAATTATATATATATCTATCAGTTTATCAGTAATCTATCAGTTTGACTAATTTATAGATTAATTAATCAACACATATTTAGGAGTATAGATAATATTAACAATACAGATAATACTAGGACGTACAAATTACTTACTTATGTACCTGGAATAGCTGAACGTTTGAGAAAGTCGGGGATATATGATTCAGGGAAATATACAATTGCTTATAGGACATATAACACTTTAAACAGATTGTTTAGTAAGACTAAAGATAGGATACAGAAATTGGATATGTCTAATTTAATTTATAAGATACCTTGTGGTGGGAATGACAATGAGGATTGTGATAAGATATATATAGGTACAACTAAAAATAAATTAAAGACTAGGATTGCAGGACACAGGTCTGATCAAAAATATAGGGATATAAATTCTCAAAAAACAGCATTATCTTCGCACTGTTCTAGATTGAATCACTATCCTAACTTTGAGAATGTATCAGTATTGGACACTGAAAATAATTATAAACGTAGATATATGTTAGAAATGTTACATATAATTAATAAACCAATTACCAACAGAATTAATTTTAAGGCAGATACAGCAAATGTTGCTCAAAATTATAGACATTTATTTAATAAAAGATTAAATATATTATAATTGTATTTGCAGTTTTTATTTTTATACATAGAATTACATTTAGAGACAGAACAAAAATTGTTAGAACTATAAACATATAGGTTATTATTAAAAAGATATAAACAAAAGATTTTTATTATTATTATTATTATCATTATTATTATTGTAATTATTGTTTTTAAATATTTTATTATATGTAACATATTCGTAAAAATGTATTTTGGATTTGGTTCAAAAACAAATTTCAATACAAAATCGAATATTTACACCTATTTCAAATCCAGAATATATTTTTATGAATATGACTTTTAATATTTTTATGTATATGGCTGTTAATATTTTTAGTTTGAATTTTCATTGACACAAACTTTTGTGAATTTTAAAAAAATATTTTTTCATTATAAACAAAAACCAATTTTCCTGAAGAAGCTACACAAAGGAGTAGCGAAATATCGAATCGAGCTTAAATAATTAGTGTTATTAATTAATATTCTTTATTAATTTCATGATTAACTTACTTTGAAACCACGCTAACAATTTGAACCGGCAACCAATTGTTTTTGACAAACAAAATGCCTGTTGTTTTTTTTCTATTCTGGTCATGCATGCACCTGATAATAACTCCGCCTTCGATCAGACGCCTCATCTCACAAAATTGATGGCTGTGAAATGTGAAGTTACGAGCGAAAACAATTTCGACTTAAGTACAGGGTATGTAGTTAGTAGAACAAAACTTCCCCCGTAAACATATGCCCTTTTTTCTTTTTTTTTTTGTCTTGGACCGGCACTCAGGGGACGACCCCTACACATGCGATGCATTCTGCTGGAACTAGGAAATTAGCTTATGGGAAGGAGGATAGAGGGAGTAGTGTTTATTGACATTTGATTTAATTCTCATTAGTGCAAACACTAACTTATATCTAACTTATGAGTGCTGTATAATATATACAGAAGGCTACAGCGAAACTTCTCCATAAGTTCTCTATTGTATTCAGTATTAAATTCTCCACTGTCTTAGATCTATCTAACTTTTAAGAGCTGCTGTTTCATTAATAAGCCTACAGCAGGTATCACAAAAGTGTTACTATCAAAGTATGCTTTGACTTTTTCCAGCACATTGATTGGAAACTTCCTTAAAATTAGAACTTAAATCTAGTGAAGCAGGGATTGGATGGTGCATGTGCAAGGAGGATGGAAGACTGACGCTAGGCTATTATTATTCGATAGAATAGTTTTTGAATTAACTTCAGAGAAAAGATTTGTGAGAAATAATGGTTGGTTCATTGTAAATATTAGCCTTGATTTTTCGATAAACTGGTTTAGAGAGATACACCATGCAATTCTGGGATGCATAAACCATATTCTGGGGAATAATTAGACCGCAATAATTGTTAGTTATAGATCGTGATATTTGTTAAAATGGTGATTTCAAACTAACTATGTAGTCAAATATATTATTTCTTCTTACTTAATACTTGTTTTTTTTACCTATTTTATTATTTCAACAATCTATTTTAAGCTTTAAGGTTTTTTTTTATTTATTATTTTTATATAAATTTTTTTTTTTAAAGAAATTTTTATTTCCTGAAGATAAAATATCGAGATTATATAAAAATAATAAATAAAAAAAAAAACCTTAACGCTTAATAAAATAGATTGTTCAAATATATTATTATTATATAAATTGACACCTTTAAGTATTCTCCACTATATCAGCGAATGCGATTGAATACAGAAGCAATCGATGAATTCGTATCCTTAGGCGTAGGTTTTACAAACTAAGTAGCCTAGTCTAAAATAGTTATAGTGTTTATTTCTATAACAGTAATAATTGATATGGAAAGCACTCAAAATTTTGATAATTTCCCTACTCATATAAAAACAAATGTTTCTCACTTTTGGTCCCATAGTGAATTCATGATTTCAATTAAATAATTTCATTTTGATAATGTGCGTTATGTACGTGCACATACATATGTTTAGTTTGCTTCTTTCAGCACTGTGTACATCTTTTGACCGCAATCAATTTTGAGTAGAACTGAAATTGTACTCATTCCTTGTTCCTTTTAGCTGAAACTAAACTTGAATTGGTTTGACTTGACAATGTCTACAACATACATATGTACTTTAACTGCTCACTAATGTAATCTAAAACCCTTTTCACAAAGCTGATTGCAAATATGCTGTATTCTACTCGTACTTATAAATAAATGCCCTGTCTAACTGAATGCATTGATGAAACACTTTGTTTGTTCATTGTTCGCAGTTTGGTTTGGCCCTTAAATCTATGGAGCAAATGGCGACGTTTGTTGCGATATTCTGTTGTAGTATGAAAAACGAATACGAAAACCAAAAACAACAAGGAAAATTTTATAAAAAGCCTACAAATATCTAGAAGAGAATAGTTATGCTTTAATTGGCATCGGAAACGGTAGTGTTTTGAATGCAACAAAGTAACGGATAAAAAATTAAACAGCAGCAACAAAAAAAAAACACAATAAAAGTCCGGCAATAAAAGGATATTTGTGGTATTCATAATGGCGAAGGATATTAAGAAAAATGTTAATGTGCCCCAATTGTATAACAATTTTTAAATAAATGTGCTCTAGTGTGAAGAAACATACGTACTCGTACTCGTACTCGTATATAACAGAAAATAAGTGCACTAACGAAACCTTGCAAGTGCTTTTACTTATCAAATCAAAAAAAAAATTTTTTGCAATAAATTATTTTCAATCAATTGAAAGTTTGTCCCATCCTTTCCTGAAAAGACAAAGACAAAGCCCAATCCCTATTTCCTATTACAAGCATTGAATATTTTTCTTTATAATATGCAAAATATTGAGCCCTGCAAAATTAAAGATACTTCAAACAAGTTCGAAAACTTGGAAATAACTGAACCCATATCTCTGGAAAGTTTAACTTGTGAACAACATAAACTTTTGGAAGACTGTTCTAAAAGTGAAACGTCTCGCACTGTACACTCTGATCCTGAGCAGAGTCAGACAAAAGCTAAAATCCGTTCAAGATTCTCGAATGCGCTGCGAAAACTCTCACGTAGAAAAAAAGAAAAATTAAGTATAAGAAGTCACTCCTCTACAGCCACCGAATCATCAGAACAGATAATTTCCAGTGGCGCAGAAGATTTGACTGAAACAAATCTCGTATCGGATGCAGATAAGAAAACAAAGAAAAAGAAAAAATCCCTGTTTGGACTAAAGAAGCCAAAGGTAGTGCCCAAACAAGACGAGATAAAAATCCAAACTGTAGAGCAAGAGCAAAAGATTGTTAAACTTTTGGAACCCATATTCCAGGACAACGAAAATGAAGTGATTGTCAGTACGGAGCGTTCAACACCACTGAGTGCTACGAGTACAAGCAAAGTTCAGATAACGATAAAATCGAAGAAAATCGAAACCGTGGCTTCGCAAGAACAATTTAACAAAAACCCACCAAATTCATCATCATTATCATCCCCGAGCAACAAAACCGACCCCGATACAGTGACAAAACCACACAGCGAACCTGCAGATAAAAAGAAAAACCTCAAAATAAAAATTGCAGCTCAAACGCCACAGAAAACCAATACAATTGCAACGACAGCAGCACAATCTAAAAGCAAACAACGAGAAGACGAACAAGAACAGATAACAATCACTCAAAGTTGTAAAGATACGCCACCTAAAGAGAGAGCACCCACTAAACCTTCGCGTTTAACAGCATCAACAAACGTCACTACACCAACATCACTCACAAGTCAATCGCGTACAGGCAGTGGTGCAATACGCAAAACAGCTACAACAACTAGAGCAGCACTTAAACTGGTAGCGGGTGCAAAATCCAAACAGAAATCTTCAATTTCAAAGACCTCAAAAGAATCCAACGCCAGCAATACGAGTGGTACAGCTGCAGTACCAGCCACTAAAAAGGAAACAGATTTAATGATAAATCCACAGAGGGGACACAGACTACCAAGACCTACCCCAGCAGCAATAACAGAAACTGCAAATACTTGCAAAACACCCCAAATCGCAGCAGCATCAATAACAACGACATCACCAACTAATGAAACTCAAGCCACACAGCCAACGAATTCATCAAACCAAAAAAACAGTCATACAGCCGACTGTCGGACTACTTTGGAAAGTTCACCACAAACAACAGCTGTAATTCAATCTTCAACGACTAACGCTTCATTGGTAACGACGCCACCTCCAGTATCACCAACCGTAACAACTACAACAACGTCAGACGCCAATACCGCAAGCAGTAGACAGCAGCAGCAACAACAACAACAGGAAACGATACAAGCATCTCCAATTGCCAATTCAAATTCAGTTCAATTGGAACCCTTTCCTCAATCAGACGATCAGATCTCAATAGCGGAAAGTGTTAAGACTGACATCTACTTGGGTGACACGCATTACGATTCCCTTGAATCGATCAAGGAACCAGTAACCGTACATTTCGCCGTAGGAAGTCCAGTTACGGCTCCTTTTCAAGAGTCCTTATATACATTTTCCCTTGAAGAGCCCTCCGCTGTTAATCCAAAACATCTAGACGATACTAATTCATCCATTGGGGAAATAAATCGTCGTCCCATACATTATATCTCGCAGCCGACATTGTTCGATGAACTCAACAGTTTGGAATTGAGACGTTCCCGTTATCGTTATCAATCGGGTGTTAGTGATTTATCCTTAGATACGAACGAAAATCAAGATACATTGGACGATTCCCAGCAGATGCCAGCATTTGGTGATTTAACCATGGATCAAGAACTAGAGCCGGTAAGATTGAATGGATTATGAGGGCTTTTGGGTTTACTTGACGCGCTCTTGCTTAATGTACAATGTGAAAGTGAACGTATAATTTTCAGTAATTTATCTTTATCGGTCTATATATATGTACATATGTAAATTGAATTGATTCACATTGCACAGTGGGTGGAAAGAAGCAAAAAGTGCAGAAAAAAATCTAATTTACTTCATTCTACGATTTATTCACAAGAATAGACTTAAAAAAAATCTCTACAAAATCTAGACTTCACAATACTCAACCGACGATTTGACTAACAATTATTTTTTATTATTTCCTGTGTATTTTTGAAAAAAAAAATGCATTTTAATTGGCGTATTCACAAGGTAGTCATAAAGTCATATGTTTTAAAATAATAACACGAAAAAATATGACTGTTATGAACAACCCGTCATAATTTAGTGTGATACCTCAAAAAATTCATTTAGGTGTTAAGAAAAAAACACTTTTAATGATTCATATCAAAATGCTAAAAACAAGTGAAGAAACTACAATAATTCGACTTTTTATAATAATTCCATTTTTAATTACAAATATATAATAATTTTTTTTCCACATAAAATTGTTGAAACAA
This sequence comes from Dexiosoma caninum, assembly GCA_963924685.1. NCBI lineage: Eukaryota > Metazoa > Arthropoda > Insecta > Diptera > Tachinidae > Dexiosoma > Dexiosoma caninum. The sequence goes on from OZ004728.1 coordinate 3,426,277, forward strand.
ATATAATCGAAAACAGCTGTTGCCAGTGATATTAGCTGTGTAATTTTTTGGACGGCGGCTAGTGGATAAACGTTAAGTGACTGCCAGCCAGATGAGTTATACAAACGAAATTTGCTCACTTATCTATCTTATAAAAATAATTTAATATAAAGTTATAAAAATGTGAAAAATTTTTTTAATCTTATATCATTTATAAATAGCGGCGGCATGTAAATATTATCGCCGGCTCGACTGCCCAACAACAATTTATTTAAACTATTTTAAAATATTAAAACATTACGACAACATGACTTAATAACAGACATTGTGAATGAATACCACAAATATATTGCAAACTATAAGACTAAAATTTTGCAGAGCAAATGTAACTCTGCATATACGATTTTATTTATTTTTTAACAACACACACTCTGCTCAGATCTTTATAAAACCTTGTCTGAGAAACATACAGGGTGCTAGGCGGGACTCGAACCCGCAACATCCATATTGTTGACTAAAGAGCCAAATAGACTACACAAGTGGTGTGTTTTTTCTTTACTACTTTCCGCTGCACTTCACACCATTGTGCATACTTATTTCTTTATACGCTTCAATTTTAAAGAATAATAAATTTCTACTTCAAAACAATGTGATGAAAAGCTTTTCAATGAATTCGTATCGTTATCATTTTACTAAACTTCTTTACACTTATCTCAGATTTGTTTAACTGTTTTCTTTATTTTTATTCTAAAAAAAGAAGGGAGAGAATAATATTTCGTACGTTATCTGGTATTTTCTACTTTTTATTTTGCATTTATCTAATTTTAGTGAAGAGTATAGTGATTAAAATTGAAGACCACGACGTCGTATCTTATACTCGTAGACGCTTCATCCAGGTATGAAATAATCTCTAACGATATATTCTCAAATGAAGCTTTTTTAATTTATTTTTCTGAATTTCTTTCCATTGTCATTTTCCATTGTTTTTTTTTTTTTTCTGTAAAAAAATTTTTTTTATTTGCAAATTTTTACAAATTGCATTTTTTCGTTTCTAATTGTTCAATTAAAAAATACGAAGATTCAATTAAAATAATAATTAGATTTCAACCTATCACGAAAAGCGCAGAATCAATTAACAGTTTTTATTGAAAAGAATTTTCAAATTTTACCATTTTGATGGCACTTTCTTGTGCGAACACCGAAATAAATTAAAATAAACGTGGATTCAATTAAATTATTGATTGAGAAAAAAATTGTTTCCGAACAAAGACTTAATTGAGAAAAATTTTACCATTATTTTTTATGTGTAGGCGGTAATCGCAACCGGTAGCAGTTGGCTACCGAGGCACACACTTTCTCGTTTTCAGTGATTTTTTAAGGCAATTTAGCGATTTATTACAAGTCGAAAGATTGTAAACATTTTTTATCCGATTTCGGCAACACACCAACGTTCGCCAGTTTTGCTTAAGGGTGATCTTATTGCGAGATTTGCGTTTCGTGCAGATACTTATAGAACAGTTTTAGGAACTTTTAAACTCAATTTTTTTTCAGCTAACCACGATATTGCGTATTTAACGTTGACTACAAAACGAAAAATTTTCCTGGGTTCAACCCCAGTTTCAGACTCAATAAATCATCTCGCATTTTTTCTGATGTGCATTTGTGTGCTTTTGTGTCAGTTGTTGTCGGAAGGTTTCAGTGGCGAAGGCAGAGTCACTGGTCACTGAACAGTGACGGCTTCAACTGTATCCAATCCACGGGCACATCACAACGCTCTCCTTCGTCGGTATTATGTAGCACCGGCGAAGTAAAATAATTACTAAAATGGGTACTAAAAACAAAGCTTCTCCTTGACATCAGAGACGTTACAACACTGCTGTAAAAACAAATAACTTGCAAAAAAAAAGCAGTGTTGTAAGGTAGTGAAGCGTCACCTCCTATCATTTCTCCTACTATCCCTTTCCTATAGTTCCGGCACAATGCATGGCATGTGTAGGTGTCATCTCCTTTGATGGTACGTGTCATTAAGCTTTGAAGAGAAAGCTTTTTCATATTGATTTGAGAGAGGTTAAATTTTGGTTTCGACGTCGCCGTTGACAACTAGAATAATAAGGGTAATTGTCTATAAAACAAACAAAAAATTACTTGATTCTATTTCTATTCGAAACAAGTTCAACTTTCAATCAGTTACGTACTCTAGGTTATGCCTCTGCCAATGTTTTCAAAGTTGATTCATGAGCAAACGCACTATCCTTGGTGTACTATATTTGAGAAACTGCTGCGTTTAAAAGTAAAGTAAACTTCTGATGCGTCTTATAGTTTCACTGGTCACTGAACTCGATTCAGCTGATAGCAGTCCACAGGCACATCAGAACGCTCTCCTTCGTCGGTATTATGTAGCACCAACGAACCAAAATAAGTACTAAAAATGGCTACTAAAAGAAAGCTTCAAGATAGAATACGTCTCCTTGACATCAGAGACGCTGCAACACTGCTATAAACAAAAATACCTGCAAAAGCAGACTTGTAAAAAATTTAAGCTTCACCTCCTATAGTCTCTCTCACTATCGCTTCCCTACAGTTTCAGCATAATGCAGCGCATGGTGTAGTGGTCGTCCTCTGAGTGCCGGTCCAAAAAAAAAATAGAGCGTCCAGTATGCAGAAAGCTTCTTGAATTTGAAAAACATGATGCATTGCACCAATTCCAATCACTAGAAATCTGCATTTGCAACACACATGCATACATAAATAATTATTTAGTGTCATTAGTACAGGGATTTGAAACATTTGTAAACTAAGTATCTCCTCATTGATGTTGTTGTGCTGTTGGTTTTCTGTTATTTATTTTCTGAGTGAAAAAGACATGAGTAACTTAAGTTTGGAAGGAAACCTTAAAAGTGCAACTGTTGATTTCTCTACACGATTTTATAGTTGCTTTAGTTTGTTGCTGTTGTAAATTTCAATTTGTATCGATGTTTGTCTAGTCAAAGATTTAAGGTTACATTATAATTCCAACATGTTTTCAACGACTTAAGATTTTCGATTGATTTTTCTATTTCATTTTGTTCATTGTAAATCTTGAAAATTAAAAGAAATCTTTGCAAGCGCCATAAGTCATCGAACTCCTACATACTCGTATAGGAAAGTAAGTGTTTAGAATTGAAGAAGAGGCTCTACAAGAATATGGCAATCAAAAAGAATTTAATACGAATAAAGGAAAGAAACCAAATGCATGCCAACCGGCATATGCGCCTTGAAACTGAAAATATGCTGTAAAATTTACAGGTGAGAGGCTTCGTCCGAAAATACCATCAAAATATTCATGAATATGGAATGTAAAGGTCCAATAAATGGATATAATAAGAAGAAAAAAGGTATTCCGAAGAAAAGATCAGAAGATGCTCTGAAGCGATCGACTATATGTTGAGGCTGTCATTGACTGTAATAGTTAGTGCCGAAAGACGTGGATGGGTTCGAACCCTGTGCCAGCAACAAAAAGTATTGTTGATATGCATTAGTGTCCTTTAGCTAAAAAAAAAAAAACAAATAGAGTGTCTACTCAAATAGACGATGATACAACACTGCTTTGCCAATTAACAAAACGTGCCAAAGTAGACATGTGTAAGAATTAATTCACTACATTATTCCTTCGCAAAATAATATAATGTCACCGTTGTTGGTCTGCATCTTAATAACCTGAGCGTTACTTTTCTTTAAAAAAGTAAAAAAAAAAAACTATTTAAATTCAAAATATGTGAAATATGCTCAAATTTCCTAACGGCCCTTTCACACATAATCCTTTGCATTAAGACACGTCAAAAATTCAAGTACTACGTGCACGTGAAATAGTGGGAATGCAATGTATTTTGAAAAATAACAAACAATACGGTAATAAGTCTTCATGGTTTTCAGAAATTTTTCTAAACGATAAAATTTTTCATTTTAACAGGCTTGTAGTAGTACAAAAGCAAACAAAGAAAATAGCAAAACAGCAAAAAAGTAATTTGCTTTTAAACCGGGTTTATTCTTACTATTTATAAATAAAAAATATAAACGGCAACAAACAGCACGTTCAAAATAGAGAGAAAAAAATATGGGAATCGCTTGATCTTGCAGGTCGTCCCTGATACTGCCCGCTAACTTTAACTCATTCGAAACAAATTTGCAGTGTTCGATAAGGTTCAGAAAAATTAATGCGTATTGAAAATAGATTTGACAAGAAGTTACGCATTAATTAAAAACAAAAAAAAAATTCTTTTCGAAAATGTTTAACATCTATCGAACCATTTTCCCGATTTTTGTGAAATATACGAACTGCTGATTATCTAAACCCGATTTGACGAAAACTTTTGGAGTTATTAGAAAAAAAAACCATTTTTTCGAAATTTTTCGTAAACGACATCTCTCGAACGAATGACCCGATTTCAGTTGCCAGCAATCAAAATGTACATATTTCTGAGATTAAAAGCTGATTAGATTTGATGTACGTGATATTTTCTTCCAAATTTTATTTTCGAAATCTACAACACCGAATCTGTTCGTTATCGACATCAATATCTTCCCAATGCGACACATTTCGTTCCGATCTATTGACGCGTTCTTAAATTATGACATACACACACATGCATATATCAGGATCGACTCCCAGGACCTCTAAACGTCGAATTATAATGAAACCCCGATTTTTGAAAATTGATGTGACATCAGCAACTTTCTATAGCGAAAAATTAAAAAATCAAGTCGAGGTATTATAGTGGTCAAATTCGATATCGTTAAAAATTTTTAATAAATTTGTATAAAATATATTTTTTTTTTTTGAGAGAAATGACAGGAGGTGAAGCTTCACTATCTTAAAACTCTGCTTTTGCACTGTCTTTGTTTTTTATAGCAGTGTTGAAGTCTTGAAATTTTATTCGATATTTAATGGTCTTTCTCTACTCTTTTCGAAGTCGAATAAAGCAAACATTTCTTTTACAAACTACATCCTGATTCGAGTTGCTGATGTTGACGTCGATATCTAAACTTAGCACCTCGATAGCAAATCGATAGGCAATACCTTTCACTTCAAAACGTAATTGATTTTTGTGGGAATGTTGGATTTGTTGTAAATTTGAAATACAAACCACAGCGTATGGCCGTAACAGAGGCAAAGTTTTGGTGTCGATGTCGATGTCGATGTTGACTACTGGAATAAGGATGATGATGATAATTAATTTAATTTTTTTTCAAATGGTGAATTTAATTTTCAAAACGTGCATTTCATTTTTAATTTATTTTTAAAAAATATTTGCACTTTCTTGTTCTTTCTTAAAGTGCTGTACGCTGACTTTATAGCGCAACAATAGAGTGCAAAACTTATAAATGGATAGGGCAAAATGGGCAAAAAATGCAATGCACTTTTGGTTGAAAAGAAAACACCATAAATATAACAAACATATCGCACCCTAAATACAAAAGCGGCACAACTCAAAATTCTCAAATTTTCAGGAGAGGCAAAAAACTGTTTATGCAAAAATGATTGTAATATTTAAAATAAAATTGGTTCCATTATGAAAGAAGTCTATTTCGAAGAAGGTTTTGCTAAAATTTTTTTAATTTTATATTATATTTGTGGAAATAAAGTATAATTTTAAATTATTATATATTTTTAATTAAAAATAGGTCTTTTTAGTCGATCGTGCGTAAGCAATGCAATTAACATAAAAACAGACATAACGGTATTTTTCCAGTTAAAGAAAACAGTGATGAGAAAGAAATTTTTGAAGTAGTTAGAGATGTGTACTGTGAATTATTTTACGGAAAAAAGTACATTTTGGAAAATTTTGAGTTGTGTCACTTTTGTATTTAGGGTGCGATATGTATATGATAAAATTCAGAAAAATATAATAGACCGTAAAAAAATTGTAATGATTCATTCATTACAAGTTTATTTGATATCTTCAATTAATAAATAATAACTGAAATTCACTTTAATTTTTCCAATTTTCCTCTTCCAGACTGTAATTGCATCACCAAACATGGAAAAACGTGAACATCTATACAAAATTCTAGTCATTGGTGAATTGGGCACTGGCAAAACATCATTTATAAAACGTTATGTTCATCAATTTTTCAGTCAAAATTATCGTGCCACAATTGGTGTCGATTTTGCATTAAAAGTTTTACAATGGGACAGTGACACTGTTATACGTTTGCAACTATGGGATATTGCGGGCCAAGAACGTTTTGGCAATATGACCAGAGTATATTACAAAGACGCCGTTGGTGCCTTTATAGTTTTCGATGTAACACGTAGTGGTACATTCGAATGTGTTAATAAATGGAAGGAGGGTTTAGATAGAAAAGTTGAGCTGCCAGATGGTAGTCCGATTCCGTGTATACTGCTGGCCAACAAGGTGAGTGTATTCGTACCTGAATGCAAGTTATTTGTGTATGAAATTCGAACTTAAATGCTCCTATTGCGATATCGAGCCATAACCGGTAAAAATTCATAAGCGCTATGATTATCGATTTTTATGTAACTATTCTTCCATTTATTTAACGTTAGAGAAATTAATTACGATTATTTTTCTATGTTTGTTATATGGTTTAGCTGCTCCATATGTACATTTCATTTTGTGCCAGTACCAAACTCTTCAGTAGACGTTCAAGCAAGTTCTTGTAAAAAAACTAAGAAATTTTAAACGATTATTTGAGAATTATGAAATATACAAATAAAGCAAAACAAATAGTTTCTTAAAAAAATATTTTTTTTACAACAAAGAATTTATTATTCGATTTAAATCTATTTCATTTTTCTAAACCTTTTTGCAATTAGTCGAACTTGGGTTGACAGCAGAGGCGTTTCAACAGTGCTATAAATACGTGCAAAAGCAGACTTATGTGTAGGAGTCATCCACTGAGAGCTAGTCTAAGATAAAAAATAAATAATTGCAAAATGTCTGCTTTTAGAAATCGAAAGAAAAAATTCTTTCGTGAATTAATGTGTATTGAAAACAACAAAAAAGTTTTGCTTTCACGGCAAACTCTGGAATGAATTTTTTTCCGTTTTCTAAAAGCGGACAGAAAGTCTAAAATGGAAACGAATCACGAAGTCTAAAAAATTTTAAATAAATTTGAAAAAATAAAATTTTGTAAGTTGCAAAATTCATAGAAATGCTAAATGAATTAACAATACTATGCCAATTCTATTGATAAACAATGTTCCTTCTCTGCGAGGATTAAAGGCATTTTTAAAGCTACTTGTATTGCAAGTAGCCACTGGCTATAAGAATTTATTGATTTCACCCCAATTTCCGAAAATGGAGTTTTCATAAAATTTCGACGTTTTGAGGTCCTAGAAATCGATTCTGACACTTTTCCGTATGGATATATCTAGGTGTATGTATTTATAAATAAATGTTAAAGTTCAAAACCTAATCAGCCCTTAACATCAAAAAAAAATTTGGATTAAATAAAGTTTAAGGCCGCCTCCCAAATTAATCAAATTTACTTCGATAAATATAATACAATGTAATATTATTGCTTTAATATAAAGTCTTCAAATAAAATGAAAAACTATTGATCTCATGTGCAACTCAAATATCAAATTTAGTACGAGTTTTAATATCAGACAGTGGAGATTTGGCCCTACAGGCATACATATGTGCATATGTGTACATTTATACATTGTATTGTTTATTTTAATTATATTATTAATTGACCTTTTTTAATTATATTTTTTTAAGCTTAATAAATATATTTCAAAAAATATTGTTTATTTTATTTATGAAACAGTAATTTATTATTAATATTTTTTATTTGACTTGCAGTGCGATCAAGGTAAACCGGCTATTCCTACAGATTCGGAGAGTATGGACAATTTTGTAAAAGAACACGGCTTTGCCGGATGGTTTGAAACATCCGCTAAAGAAAATGTAAACATTGAAGAGGCCGCTAAAGCTTTAGTTCATAAGGTAAAATTAATAATAAATTAAATATGCGTTTAGAAAGCATTAAAATTAAAACTCTACATTTCAGATTTTACTAACAGACAAGCTAATAAATGCTAGAGATTTCGAAGACGATGAAAAATTCAATCTTAACCATTCAGAGCAATCTATTTCAGAGGGCAGCAAGTGTTCCTGTTGATTTAGTTGTTGTCTCGTATATAAGAAAAAAACTGAAAATTTAAATTTTACAAAGACCATATCGAAATTAGCTTGAACTTAAAAACAGAAGCTGAATTTACACAGTGACATTTTTCAATTAAATTTTTAATACTGAATATTTTTCAATTATTAATAGGAAGGGAGGAAGTCGTTTTGTTAGCAGCAATGCAAACTATGAATTTTCAGACATCTTTCATTTCAAAAAGTTTCCATGCACCACATTCTGCTATAAACTTATAATGTAAATTCAGTTCAATTTAATAAGATTTTTTTTTAACTACATAATTTCAAAGTTTTTTAGCTTTAATTTTTAGATCAAAAGCTTAATTTTTTTTTTTAATATTCATTCAATCTATTATACACTTATATTTACATGTTTTTAAAAATCGAAAAAAGAAATAAAATTTACACACATATAAGTGGAACAAACGAATTTCTAACTTTAATTAGTGTTTTATTTTTAACTCGCCGCTATAGAGAACAATACTGACTTCAAGCCGATTTTCGAAAATTAAATATTTATCTAGGTCATTACTCTGTAAATCGAAACAAAATGAAAAGTATGCAAATTTGTATGTTATTTACTTTAGTGAACGGTATCCTTTCCATTCGATTTCCATAATAACATTGCAGTATATATTCAGACTATCCAGTCTGCCTTAGACAGTTCCCGTGTAAACAACTGCTCTCTTTCTCTCTGATTAATTGATTGTGATTTCTTAACCGTTGAGTGTTTACATATCGGTTTTCCTTTTTTTTCTGGGAGAAGAATACAGTTATTTTTTGTTTTAGTAAATTTAATTTCTCATATTATTGGACAGTTATAAATTTAAAGACCGTCTATTGCCGTCGAAAACATCATGAACGGGGTTGACCCCCGAATTACAACCGGTTTAGAGAACTAGGTACTATGCCTGGGAAAATCAAAAGCAATAAGAACAAACGCTTTCGCCCTGATGATTTCGTCCCTTTGCCAGAAATTGCTACTAATGAACAACATCTCCCTCGCTATCTGGTAGCATCAGCCACAACGACAGACTCCAATATTGAAACTGCTCCCCTTGCATCTTACAATGTATTTCAAGTAGAACGTGGCCTTGATTTTATCAGCAAAGAGCGTCTAGAAGTTTCTGAAATGACAAGTGGTGACCTCTTGATCAAGGTTCCAAAAAACAAAGTAGCGCAACTATATCTGAAAGCACATTTCATAGATTGCATTCCAGTTAAAATCATTCTTCACAAAACATAAAATACTGTCCAAGGACGCATCTTTTCGAGAAAACTTTTTAACGTAACACAAGAAGAAGAATTGATAGAATCGCTTAAGTCCCAAAAAGTTGTCGATGTCCGCAAGATAACAAGACTTGATGGTAAGGAAATATTAGCCACAGGTGCAGCAATAGTAACTTTCGACCTTATATATCGTCCTGAAACTCTTAAACTGGGATGGGAGAGGGTTCCAGTAGAAGAATACATACCAAACACCATGAAATGTAGAAATTACCAGAAAATTTAACATACCAAAAAATTTTGGCGTACTGTTGAAATTTGTGAGGAATGTGGTACACCTACACCACATAAATCATGCACACGAAAATATTGTGTTAATTGTCAAGTAGAGTCTCACACATCAAATGATCGAAACTGTCCAACCTTTTGGAAACACAAGTCAGTTAATTTTTTGAGAATGTCAAGAAGATGCACAAATCGTGAAGCTTGGGAAATATACAATGATAATCCTGCACTAAACACACTAAAACCCATTATTAAAAAATCAAAGAATGTACAAACATATGCACAAGTGCTGAACGAGCAACCGCCAAACAATAATTCAACAACGACAAATCCGCCGAGTGAGAAAAAGCATGCATCTTCAGTAAGTTTTACAAAATCTGACAACAAAACAAAAAAAACTCTATATCGTCCAACACTTCAACAATAACATCAGAACCTCAATCGGAAAACGTAAACTCATCAACTTCATTTATCAACAACACTTTCATTTCTTCTCAAAATTCAACTCCCACATAAACTACATTAACAGAAATTAATTTTACGTCAAACGATTTTAACACAGACGATGCAATTTCCAGTGATAACAATGAATCTAGAGATAACTTATGTTCTAGCATGAACATTGATAAAAACTTAACAGATGATATTATAATCAAAGACATAAATGAGGGCCTAGGCTTAACTACTCCTCCTAGATCATATTCTTGTATCCAAACAGTGAAAATTCACCAACTTCTCAATTATATAACAATTTTCCCGAACTAAATGTCATCATTAAACCGGAAACCTTAAAAAAATCGAAACGTAAATTGGCAAGTGCCGGAAAATAAACAAAAAAGAATATTTTATGAATATTGGGCTTAATTTTACTCTTCTCCAGTGTAACATTCAGGGTTTCATTAATCATAAATTCGCACTAGAACTACTGGTTGCGTCCCATAAACCGAATTTAATAGCGTTGCAGGAGACGCACATTACTGGTAAAAATAGACATCTATTGCACCTGCCTGGGTACAAGGTATTTCATCACAACAAAGATTACGAGTACGCAAAGTCTGGTATTGCTCTCCTGGTCAAAAACAACATTAACGTCACGAATCACACCACATCAACCGGAAATCTTCTTTTTCAAAATATAATTATTAAATGCAAAATGGAAATTCAGATAACTAATATATATAGAGAATGCGATGTAAACTTAACACCTGCTATGATTCAATGCATTCCAACGGTAAATAGTGCCCATCATCTGTTGGTGGGTGATTTGAATTCACGGAATACTTGGTGGGGATCGGCCACTGGCTCTCCGAGCGGGAAAATATGGGAGGATTTTGCGAATGATGGGGACTTGGTAATATTGAATGACGGTTCACCGACTTTATTAAACACCAGAAACACCTTGACTTCTGTTGATGTCACTATGGCAAGCGTGGACTTTGCTCCAGGTCTTGAGTGGTGTTGTTTGTCTTTACCGGAAGTTAGTGATCATTTTCCTATTAAGGTTTCCAACAATGTGGAGGTAATTAAAAGGCAGTTCTCCCCACGATTTAATGACACAAAAGCAGATTGGTCGCTTTTTGAAGATAAGGTAACCAGATTTAACAACGAGTTCCAGTCTTCAACAAATATTAACAGGGAAGCGTCTCAAATAAAGCGTATTTTAAGGAAATCAGCTAATGAGAGTATACCCATAAGTCGAAGACCTAAAGACAAAATAATCCTGTTTGGTTTGATTGTTGTATTGCTAAGCTACAGAGTTTAAGACAACAGGCTTGGAAAATCTTTAAAACGTGCCGTAATCAGACAAATGGTTTAGAATATAGAAAATCTTGTGCTAAAGTGAAAAGAGAATGTAAAATTTCAAAAAAACGTATTTGGGACAATTTTTAAAATTCCTTAAACCCAACAGTGGATGTTCGTTACTTATCGAAAAAAGTTAACAACTTGAGGACCGAAAGGACAAACAATTTTCCTATGACAGTTTTTCTCATCCCCAGGTAATTGCTGACAAATTTGCTGAATATTGGACATCTATAAGTTCAGATTCATCACTTGATGCAAGTATCGTATCGGCAAAGAAAAACCTCGATATTGATCGTTTATCATTTAATGGTCAGCAAGCAATTTTGTCTTACGAAATAAATTTATCTGAACTGGATGAAATAATGAAAACTTTAAAAGACTCTACACCAGCACGTGACAAAATAACTTATTCCATGATTAAAAAGGCTCCAGTACAATTTAGATTCCGTCTGTGCAAGCTTTACAACAATATTTTGGCTAATGGGGTGTTTCCTGATGACTGGAAAACTGCAGTTTTAACACCAATCCCTAAATCTGGCAAGGATCCTAACCGATTGGACGGCTACAGGCCTATATCATTACTTCCAGTGCATTCCAAAATTTTGGAAAAAATATTGGCCAAGCGTTTCTGGAAGTTTGCAATCAATAATGTCTATAAGATACAACACGCTTTCATACCAAAGCACGGTGTTCATAGTATATGTCACCAGATGGAGGAAGTTTTACGGAGAAATTTAAAGAATCGTGTACATAGTTTAGTCATATCCGAGGATATAGAAAAAGCTTTTGACAAAGTTGTTCTAACGTCTATAATTATTGAAATGAACAATTGGGGTATTCCCAAAAACATGCGTAGGCTATTTAGATCGTTCCTAATGAATCGCAAAGTAACTGTCAGAGTGGATGGCTATTTTTCATCGACTTCTCCCTTGGATAACGGTGTGCCAGAGGGATCACCTTTATCAGTGGTCCTTTATACGACCTATGCTAACGCATAAGCAAAGTCCATCGAGGATATCCCTGGAATAGATTTCGTTGCTATTTATGCGGATAATATTTTCAGTTGAAGGTTTTGTAACTTACTTAACGCTCACAATATTATTTTACCTCAAAAGCCTTGCTTAACTAATAATTACAGTTTTTATGTCAAAACTGACTCTAGTTTAAGCCGCCACAACAAAAACAACATCAATCCGATAGTCTTCATGAAAGCTTTACAGGAGAAAAAATTATCCTTTGAACCTGAGTTGATACTTTACACAGATGGTTCATTTCAAAGTGGTGTAACATCATATTCAATTGTCAGGGAAATAAGTCCGGCTCGATTTGAAGAAGCACGTATCACTAATTATACTGGGGTATTTTTGGCAGAATTAGCGGCTATAGAAACAGCAGTGTCCTATGCTATTCAAAGGGGTGTAAAAACCATGATTTGTACGGATAGCTTAAGTGTAACCAAGGCACTAATTCAGAATCATAACGGACAATGTCATTACACTACCTAATGGAAGCCGATCTATATTGATTCTATGGATTCCCTCCCATATTGGCTTATAGGGGAATGAATTCGCCGACAGGTTGGCCAAAAATTCCCAAAATCTACTGCACATTACAGACATTCCATGCTTTCCGAAAGTTATCTCCACCCAATTCCATGCTTTATTCTACTCAACCCAAAGTAAAGTACAATACAAATTTGACAAGAAGTGAATACATTTTATTATGTCGTCTAAGGGTTGGTAAAGCTCTATTCAATACACAACATTATTACAATAATACCAATCCCGTAAAATGTACCTCCTGTGATGTAATTCTATCTGTTGCACACATCTTAACCGAATCTCCATTATCTAAAATTGATGAAGACTTGGATAATATCATTGACTGCACTAAAATCGTTAATCTACCATCTATAAAGAGAAGGGTTCAAATACACAATATTCAAGATGTATGAATGAGTCCTTTGCAAAAATTTTCATTTCTGTTTTAACTAATCTTAATGTAAATATATATGTACATACATATTAGTCTTTGTATTAATTTTTTAAATACTTCGGAATGTAAATAATTTTTATTAAAGAGAATAACAACTGCTTTATTTGCGCGCATATGGTCTAGTCACCCGGTGCCTTTTTATATTTTGTAAATTAATTTATGGAATATATTTCTAAATAAATAAATATTCGGACTATTTAGGAAGAGTTTTTTGTTTTTTTTTTTGCAATACCATACCATGTATTCGATTTGCCTACAAGGATATCGTCATACTTCTTCTCAATTGATCAGCTTCACGGATCACTTCTTCCCATACCATATCACGTACATATTGATAGTTTGCAATCGATGAACATGTCGAAGATAAAACCGTATTAATTACTCGCTTAAATGTTCTTTGTATTTCACTTTTTGCTTTATTTAACAATTCAGCACTTTATAAAAAAATATGTTGCAAGGCTATCAAACACCTTTTTAACAAATTTAAAGGAATAAATTGTACTGAACTTTCAAAAGTAAACAAATGTGTGAAAACAAAAATAGCCCGTTTAAAAAATCTAACAAATATTTAAATCACTTGGTTATTTATACAGACCTTAGTATTGTTCAGCCTGGATCATGAGGCAATTACTAAGGTGGCAGCATTAAAACTTTTACATATATTCTTTAAATAATATACCGATTCCAATAAAATTACGCAAATTAATTTGCTTACACTTCTTTTTAATAATAAAAACTGTTAAACATTTTATTTCGTTAACTTAAGCCGAGAATAAAATAATCAGCTGACGTAACGAGCCACCTGTTTTAATTACACAATCGCCTTGGTTCCATTTAATTTTTCTGGTGATCCAAACGAATAGCCAGATTAATAGAATATTAAGTTAGTCTGGTAATAAAATATGATTGTCAAAAACAATTTCACCACCTGTAATATAAATATACATATATATGTACGTATGTAGGCAATGAGCAAAAATATATAATAAGGAAGAAGGTGATAATTGAACATAACGTAAACAACATTCACAACACAGATTCAATTCAAACTACAAAGGATAATTTAAACTCTACTATGTCGTCACTTAATATACTCTGTGCTATTTGCAGCGAATATTTTAAAAATACCGATGTTATATATTGTACTCGTTGTGGTCATGTTTTTCATAAATTTTGCCTGTTTCAGTGGCTAAAATCTGCACATAATTGTCCACAATGCCGAAAGTATTGTATGAAGCATCACTGTAAACGATCATTTGTTAACTTTATGGAAGCAGTACTTGACGATGCAATAGGAAACATGGAGTTTCCGAAACATTATGATTCGGTTTATATGGACTTCGGTGAAGATTTGTCCTTTGCTTTCGAGTTTGGATATCGAAATTAGCTTGATCTTAAAAACAGAAGCTGAATTTACACAGTGACATTTTTCAATCAAATTTTTAATACTGAATATTTTTCAATTATTAATAGGAAGGGAGGAAGTCGTTTTATTAGCAGCAATGCAAACTATGAATTTTCAGACATCTTTCATTTCAAAAAGTTTCCATGCACCTCATTCTGCTATAAACTTATAATGTAAATTCAGTTCAATTTAATAAGATTTTTTTTTTTAACTACATAATTTCGAAGTTTTTTAGCTTTCATTTTTAGATCAAAAGCTTGATTTTTTTTTTAATATTCATTCAATCTATTATACACTTATATTTACATGTTTTTAAAAATCGAAAAAAGAAATAAAATTTACACACATATAAGTGGAACAAACGAATTTCTAACTTTAATTAGTGTTTTATTTTTAATTCGCCGCTATAGAGTACAATACTGACTTCAAGCCGATTTTCGAAAATTAAATATTCATCTAGGACATTACTCTGTAAATCGAAACAAAATGAAAAGTATGCAAATTTGTATGTTATTTACTTTAGTGTACGGTATCCTTTCCATTCGATTTCCATAATAAAATTGCAGTATATATTCTGACTAATTTACGATGATATTCGTAATGATGAATTTGGAAGAGTTTTGTTTTTTTTTTGCAATACCATACCATGTATTCGGTTTGCCTACAAGCATATCGCCGTACTTCTTCTCAATTGATCAGCGTCACGGATCACTTCTTGCCATACCATATCACGTACATATTGATAGTTTGCAATCGATGAACATATCGAAGATAAAACCGAAAGATGCGTAACGTATTAATTACTCGCTTAAATGTTCTTTGTATTTCACTTTTTGCTTTATTTAACAATTTAGCTCTTTATAAAAAAATAAGTTGCATTCAAGGCTATAAAACACCTTTTTAACAAATTTAAAGGAATAAATTGTACTGAACTTTCAAAAGTAAACAAATGTGTGAAAACAAAAATAGCCCGTTTAAAAAACCTAACAAATATTTAAATCACTTGGTTATTTATACAGACCTTAGTATTGTTCGGCCTGGATCATGAGGCAATTACTAAGGTGGCAGCATTAAACTTTTACATATATTCTTTAAATAATATACCGATTCCAATAAAATTACGCAAATTAATTTGCTTACACTTCTTGTTAATAATAAAAACTGTTAAACATTTTATTTCGCATACTTAAGCCGAGAATAAAATAATCACCTGACGTAACGAGCCACCTGTTTTAATTACACAATCGCCTTGGTTCCATTTAATTTTTCTGGTGTTCCAAACGAATAGCCAGATTAATAGAATATTAAGTTAGTCTGGTAATAAAATATGATTGTCAAAAACAATTTCACCATCTGTAATATAAATATACATATATATGTACGTATGTAGGCAATGAGCAAAAATATATAATAAGGAAGAAGGTGATAATTGAACATAACGTAAACAGCATTCACAACACAGATTCAATTCAAACTACAAAGGATAATTTAAACTCTACTATGTCGTCACTTAATATACTCTGTGCTATTTGCAGCGAATATTTTAAAAATACCGATGTTATATATTCTACTCGTTGTGGTCATGTTTTTCATAAATTTTGCCTGTTTCAGTGGCTAAAATCTGCACAGACCTGTCCACAATGCCGAAAGTATTGTATGAAGCATCACTGTATACGATTATATGTTAATTTTATGGAACCAGTACTTGACGATGCAATAGGAAACATAGAGTTTCCGAAACATTATGAGTGGGTTTACATTGGCGGAAATATGGACCTCGGTGATGATTTGTCCTTTGCTCTCAAGTTTGGTTTGGATGAAGAAGGAAATGATATTTATGCAGCGCGGGGCCGATACAATGGTGATATAATACCTGGCCACTATGTCGCCAGCAAAAAATCAGTTGTTGTTCCGTGGGGATTTGAATCACACGAGATTAAAGACAATATAGAATTATTGGACATTTCCAATGATGACGCGGAATACAAATGGATTGCAGCTTCAGATGGTAAAGTACCCGACAATGCTCTTGTAACTGGTGATACAGCAATTGGTGACATTTTATATACTGGCCGCGCACTATTCGAAGGTAAAATGTTGTACGGTAAAATACATCAGCGATACGGTCAAGCTTATATGCCTTATAAAAACAAAGAAGTTAGTACATACAACTATGAAGTGTTGGTGAGGATAGCCAAAAAAAAAGGTACTATAACTGAAACAGTGACAAATATCCAAGAAAGCGGTAGCACTGAATAGAATTAGTATTAATATACAATGTACTTATATTTATTGATTGTATTAAAAAAAAATCTTAACTTACTAAAGTATTTATCTATGTTTGTTATATGGTTTAGCTGGTCTATATGCACATTTCATTTGGTGCTAATACCATTACACACCCATCGCTGGGCGGCGAACGTTGGTCCTTCGATGATGAGGTGCCGCCGCCCTATACCGGGGGGGAGCTGGGGATCGCCGCCGGGGCTCTTAGGACGGGGAAAGCCCCTGGCCCGGATGGGGTACCGTCGGAGGTGCTGAAGATCCTGGCTGAGAGCAGGCCGGAAGCATTGCTTCCGGTATATGATGCTTGTTTAGTCTAGGGCGTCTTCCCAAGACGCTGGAAGACACAGCGGCTCGTGCTTGTTAGCAAGGGCAGGGGCGATCCGACCCAGCCATCGGCTTATCGGCCACTTTGCATGTTGGATGGTGCCGGCAAGCTGCTAGAGGAGCTACTGCAAAGAAGGCTGGCGGAGGCCGTGAGGATGGCTGGGGGGCTGTCGTATAGACAGCATGGCTTCAGACCTGGCAGGTCAACGCTCGGGGCGATTGCTGATGTGGTTGAGTGCTTCGAGCGCGCTCAGAGCGAGCCTACGACGGGCTGATGTTCTATAGGCGCTACGGGGGAGGTTCCGTATTCCCGGAAACTTGTATAGAATTCTCCGTAGTTATCTGGACGATCGTGTACTGTTGTACGATACTCCGACGGGGCGGAGGAGCAGGACGATCACGTCCGGCGCGGCCCAGGGATCTGTGCTGGGCCCGGACCTATGGAATCTGACCTACGATGGGATCTTTGGAGTGGAAATGCCCGAGGATGCTCAGCTCGTGGGATACGCGGATGATATAGCGGCGGTGATCTTGGCGCGGGATATGGATGACGCCAGGGGGAAGCTGAACCGGGTCATGATTAGGACCCGGATGTGGCTTGAGGACCACGGCTTGGAATTGGCCGGGGAGAAGACCGAGGTGATGTTGATGACGCGGGCACACATACCACTCGGCGTCGGCATGCGGATAGGGGATGTGTCTCTGGTTACCCAGAGTGCCATAAGGTATTTGGGCGTCAGACTCGACTGTAGGCTGACTTACTGGGCCCAAATACGGCATGTGGAGACTAGGGCGGCGAAGATGACTGGCATGTTGAGCAGACTCATGGCGAATGTCGGAGGCCCGACACAGAGCAAGAGGAGGCTGATTATGGCGGTCACGAAGTCGATCTTGCTGCATGGGAGCGAGATTTGGGGAAATGTACTGGGTGAGAGAACCAAACGCAGGGTGCTCGAGGCGGTACAGCGGACGGCGGCCCTTAGGGTTGCTTCGGCTTACCGCACGGTCTCGGGCGCTGCGGTCCTGGTGATATGTGGGGAAATACCCATAGACTTCTTGGCGCGCGAGCGGTGGGTGGCTTGGAACTCGAGGGGGGAGGGCCCTGGTGTTGGTGCTATTGGTCTGAGACCCCAAACTGTCCGGCGATGGCAGGGGCCATGGCGCCGGCTGCGGACTTGGCGGACCCAGACGTGGGTGAGTGAGAGTGATCCTGATTGGGACGTGGCTCTGGGCCTTCCCGAAGTAATGCGGAAAGCGGTCCCGGGGAAGAATCTACCCAGAGAAGGAGGAGGGAATTTTTTAGTGGCAACACCGCTCGACGCAGAAGACGACGGTCTCTGTAAGGGCGAAGGCATTTTCAACCCTACCTCAAACGCCAAAAAAAAAATACCAAATAATAATGAAAAAATAATTGAGGGATTAGTTAATCAATTTATTAAAAATAAAAGAACGAAAAATTAATATATTGGCTACTAAATTTATTTTTCAAATTAATTATTTTGGTTAAATATTAACTGCGACAAACTTGAAAAAATATAATTTTCAATTTGTTACATTTTTCGTTTATTCTTCATGTTATTTGCCTATACGCTCACACAAATATACAATAGAGTAAATACATCTGCTATCTAAACACGTACGTGTGTATTGCACTGAGATAACAAACGGCATGCTTGATCTTGCACTAATCAACACATGTCGGATATTTTTTAATGGATGA
The DNA here is from genome assembly GCA_963924685.1 of Dexiosoma caninum. NCBI lineage: Eukaryota > Metazoa > Arthropoda > Insecta > Diptera > Tachinidae > Dexiosoma > Dexiosoma caninum. The sequence continues at coordinate 3,445,454 of OZ004728.1, forward strand.
TAACACACGACACAATCGGTGAACTAATAACTATAATTTTTATACTAACATGATTCATTATGATCTGAAACAATCGCTGAGAAAGCAATCATTTAATAACCGGTATGCTTACTCATACTTCTACCAAAACATAAAAGCAAAATATCCCACCAATATTTAAAAGTTGTGTATGGCTTATTTGGTATTCAAACCGCTGATTAGGTGCTTATTTGCGACATTGGGATAAAAATAGAAATTAGCTAGAATCTTGCATTTTTTTTATTATTTCTTCCGATTAATAACGACTGGTTACCGAAAGGAAATGAACGCTTGTTCTTCAGAAATTATGCTTGCTATCTCTCTTTATTTGATATAAATAAATACCTATGCATAAAAAATGAAATTTTTAATGAATATCAGTTTTAAAAATATTAAAACTGCTAAGAAAAAATTTGTTTTTATTGTTTATTCAAACAAAATAGTTTATACGTATATATGTACATATATGTACATAAATTGAAAAACAATTCTATATACTTTAAAATTCAATACTTTATTTTAAAATAGCTCTTCAAGCGATATACATGAATAAAACATATAAATTTCAACAGTAACATTTTTATATAGGGTGTAGTTCATATCTCTCTATTTATATAAATATTTATAATAAATTGAATTTATTCCTTTTTTATATTTTTTCATTATATATTAATACATATAGTTAAATATATATGATTTTAATTGTGCTTTTTTCCCTTAAAAACTATATGTGAAATTTATTATTACATACTCAATTATTGTGTTGCTTTTGTAATAAAATGCTTTATGATATTTTTCATACTGTATGAGAATATCATAAGGTATGTAATAATAAATTTCACATATAGTTTTTAAGGGGAAAAAGCACAATTAAAATCATATATATAAATATATATTCCCAAAATAAATTCAGTTGATATATATATAGTTAAGCTATCTAGCTATTTACAGAAAATGTAAGAACTGCTATCTAAAATTTTAAAAATTCAAAATTGACTTATTAGTTCTGTTAAATACAAATAAGTTACCTGTCGAAATTTAATTGTTTTTTTCAGAAATAAATTTGTTGATCCTTTTTATTTTTTAGTTAAACAAGTTTTTTTGCTTCTCTTGTAAAATATTAAAATGTTAGATAGGTCTTCTTGGATTTTCTGTGACGATATATTATAATTGTTATTTATAATAAACTAATAATCCATATTTTTCTATCTATATACAATAATAAAAACCACCGCTTTACAACACTTACAAAAGTAGTGATCATTCTTTGTTTTTAGGTATTCGAATAAGTACTTCATAATTTCTATTACCAACTTCTTTATTCTTATACGGCACGTAAGCACACTGATGTGAAGGATGCAACTTCCCATAACGAATCCTTTCATTATGGACACAACGGGCTATGTATAATGTTTCTCCAGCTTCAACAAAGCCGCATTCTAAAGCATTTATTGGTACTTCACCATTCGCTGCAGATACCCATTTATATTCAGCATCATCATTATTTATGTGCAACAATTCAATATTCACAGTAAGAAAATGCGATAAACAATTCCAAGCTGCAAAAACACCTTTAAGCTTGGGCACATAATATGCTGGCAGAAGATCTTCCTCCAAGTAAACTCGTGCTGCAAATACTGGTTCGCCTTCCTTGTCCAAACCCATAGTAAAACCAAATTGAGTTATTTCTTCTGCCGTAATACCATCATTCATATTTTTCCATTCAAAGCTTTCCATTTGTTTGCCTTCCAATTCGTCCGCTATAGTGGGTTCATTAAAATTTAAAAACAGACGATGAATTTTGGTTATGTTGATTTTCTCTCGGCACTGTGGACAACTATTGGACTGTGAGATCCATTTAACCAGACATTTACGGTGATAAACATGACCGCACTTATTTGTACTAGAGATAATATCATTACTGTTAAAAAATTCATTACAAATTATACAGAAAACATTTAACGATATTTCATTATTAGCAATATCTTCTGCATTTGCTGCCATTATTTAAGACAAAATTGAAGTTATGAAATTGAATAATTCCCCGTTGTTTTGCTTTTAAAAAATATATGCTATGTACAATATTTTGCAGCAGTACCTTCACTATAATTTCATAACGGAATAAAGAAAAGTGTACACAAATAATAACAGAAACTCATACTGCTGTATAAAACATTGGCTACCCAGTCTGCATTTGGAAGATTGTTTTGGCAGAAATCTCCAAACTGAGTCTTTTAAGACTACCTCAGATGACTAAAAACGGATTAATCAGTTCTGCACTTGAAAAAAGACCCGAAAATGAATCCGACAAATGCTTGGAAAGCGACTTGTTTAAAAAACGCAAACAATATTTATAGAATGTGCACAATCATAAATTCATCATGTAGATGCCCGAAATGTGACTGTATTAAGAATTTTTATTTTTATTTTGGAGTCATATTTAGCGCTTCTTGACGATAAAAATTGTTTCTTATGGTTTTTGCTACTGTTTATAACGGGACAAATTTTCTTACTGATTTTGAAAGAAATGAGTTTTGTGAATTTATGTTTATTTGTGTGGTAAGCTCATGGGGCAAAGAACAATAAAAGTTGATTAAATTAAAGAGTAATAAATAAATAATGAAAAAAATAAAAGAATATACTTTCTTTATGTTATACCAGATAAAACAAGACTCACTAACGGCTAGTAATATGACTGTAAAATGGCTTGAAAAAGTGTCGTAATTGATTGTAAGTACTATTGCAAACTGCCTCGAAAATGAGTCAGAAACGCGAGTCATAAAAGACTCGTTTTGAAGAGTCGTATCTATGGTACCATTTTCTCCCGACAAAACAGTCGTTTTCGATTCAGAAACGTGCGCATAAATGATTAATTTAATCGCGAAGAAGAATAAAAAAGACTGGAATATGATCAATAATGAATTAAAATGCCGACTGGGTATTTATGTGTCAGTGGAATGAAACCTATGCCTATACACAAATTTAAAGAACCACAGTTATGTACATATATTTACAAATGTATGCACAAATGATGAGTTAAAAGAAAGACACCCAATGGAAATCAATCAAAACAAAAATGTTTCCTCTTTCACATCGTTTTTTAATTATTTTTTAAATGTTGAGAGATTTATGTTTACAAATTATTTCATTATAATAAATTATCTTCGTATTATTATTAAATTTTATATTGTACCTATTACTCACTAAAAATTATATATGTGTATATACACAAAAATATAAATAAATATAATACATGGTAATAAGTCGAACATAAAATTTTTGTAAACGTGTGTTTTGTTAAATGTAACATAACCTAAAAAGAACGTCATAAATTAGTGTAATATAATTTATATTAATTATAGCAAAAAGCTATTTATTTTGCATTTTTATTATTATAATTATTAAATTATTCAGAACCGCTTTTCTTAACTTTTTCACAAAAGCAAACAAACTTAAACGTTTGGCCAAAAATAAGTCACAAATCGTTGAATCAGCTGACGGGCGAATTAGCTAGTGAGTTTACCTGGTAATGAATTTGCTATGTTATTATTAAGTATTTAGGGTGATTTCTTTTCTGAACAAATATGTTGCCCTTTCGATGGATAACATTTTCTACAGTTTGCCCACACCTTTAAAAAATGATACATTTTTTACTGCCACAATGGTACAAAATATTTGAGATTTAATATTAATGTATACTTAGCGTTTCACTGTTTCTACGGTTTTTAGCACCATTTTATCAATAAAAATCGTCAGCAACATTGTTTTCTAATCATCTGCTATTACCTAGAACAAACTGCAAAAACTTTAAACCAAAAATTTATCAAAAAAGTTTACATTGAAATAAATAATAAATTAAACAGAATCCTCTTCTAACAAAAGTCTGACGGACTCTAGTCAAAGTGAAGAGTATATTGATTTTCATCATTCTTATTTGTACAAAAAAATACTTCACAAAGATGTAAAAAAGGTTAGTATATCACCCCGACTTGAGATTAGAGGGTCAAATATGTTGCATATTTTGCCAGTTATTTGTGCAACATATTTAGAAAGGAACGAAATAGCTTTTTTTAATGTTACATATTTTTTAGAATGGAACAGAAACAGTAACGAAATGTAGCATATATGTAACATTTTTGTCAGAAAAGAAAACGCCATTAGATTATATTTATTAAATACTTTTCCAAATGGGTCTTTGGAATAACACATGTTTAAAGGGTTCCCTTATCTTTCGATTATTGGTAATCAACAATTCCTGTTATTAGTTTTCCTACCAGTTTATCGAAATAAGAACAAAAATTTCTTTCGAATAATTTTATTTTTAATAAAAACTTTATATTTCTATTTATATTTGTTCGTATTCGATTGAAATTTTCGTTCGCAATATTTAACAATGTGGTAGCATTTTTACAGTTGAAATTTTTTTGCTCTATTTTATTTGAACCAAGAAATGTCAAAAACTACTACCCCTTCAAACTTTATTAAAGTGAACAAAATAGTATGTCCCCGTCCATACTGTGAAACATTTGCTACAAAACTTTTGAGTTTGTTGATGAGAAGGGGAAGAGGAGTGGAAGTAGGTACTCCGTTTCATGTACATGCAGTTTTTGTTGAATTTCTTATTTGCATCTTTTGACTTGAGGTGTATTTGACGTTTCATTTTATTTCTTTTCGTTTGGTATACTGTTAACATCTATCATAATAATAGCTACCCTGTTTTAGTTTATACGTGTTACGTATGTTAATTTTTTGTGAAATATAATCAAAAATTTAAAAAAAAAAAATATAAAATTATATAAAAATTATATAATTTTTCTTCTTAGCGTCCATTTTGCTTCAAATTAAACCTTGTGCTTCAAATATCTATCCAAAAAAAATATTTACACCTTCTATCACAGGGTAGTTATTTTATATTTACATTCGGTATTGAGAAATGTCAAAAAAAATTAAAAAAAGAAGATAGAAGGGAGGAATAAAAAATACTAAACATGAAGCAAAAGATTCATGTATGGACACGGCTGCAGTTTCAAAAGAGAATTCAAAAAACTTTTGCAGCAAAAACTCAACAGTATGGACGGGGACTAATGCATTTTCACATAGTATATTGTACATCATTGGTGTCCAAAAACTAAATGAGGGGGTATTGGTGAGAGAATTTGCCCAGCAAACATAATGTCAAACGGTTCAAATAAGAACGAAAATGCCAGATATATACAACTTATTAAATGAATGTAATTTAAATTTTAAGAAAAAGATAAATAGCAGTTATCAATTTCAATAAATAATTTTAGAACACTTATTTGGGGGGAAAAAACAAAAATTAATTCATATAAAACAGTTTTTTTGGTCTTAAATATTATACTAAAAAGTTTAACCATCTGTCATTCCTCATTATAATTTTTAAAATCGCTTTGAAAATTTTAAATTAAACATTCCATATTAATACTTGCATGGCAATTGCGAATTAATAAAATATTTTTTAAATTCAACGAGGTCATTTTATTTCGCTGCTTGGAACAAACGTTTTTCATGTCTGAAAATATTTGTTCGCATAAGTAGTGGAAAAAAATGATAAATATTTTAAATACATTTTTTTGAGCTGGGGACATATCGCAACATCAAAATTTTTCCAAAACTCTAGAGTTCTAATTTTATCGAAATCTTTTACCTCAGATCTAAGTATTATTAGCTCTGATTGAAACGTGTTCATTACCTGCTTTTAATGTTTTGTAACATAAAAGGCATTGAATGTTTTGAAAAGCATCGTTTACCATAAAATACTTTTCACATTTCATTTCCTGAACTTTTATTATATTTGAATTTTTTTCGTATTCAATTCTAATTGAATCGTGTGTGTTTACTGTGTTTCGTCCAACAAGAAACAACAACAATGCTTAATAAATTTCTGAAAAAAATGACAACAACCATCCGCATGTGTATTCATCGCTTGCTCAACGACGACGGAATGAAAGTTTTAAAAGAGAATAACTACTGTCTGTGTAAATTTTTAAACAATTGTTGTATGGTACGTACATCACCGTTGTATAGGGTGGTTAAATTTCAAGGGCCGATGTTGATTTTGAATAAAACACAAACTATTTAGGAAATTATTGTAATTTTATTTTATTATGATATATTGGTATTACTCAATTATGTATGGAACAAAATATCGGCCAAATGGGCGCCGCGACCACGGCGGCACACCTCCATCCGATGGTCCAAATTTTCGATGACCCTGAGGCATAATGGAGGTTCTATGCCGTTAATGTGCCGAATTATCTCATCCTTTAGCTCTTGAATTGTTGCTGGCTTATCGACGTACACCTTTTCTTTCAAATAACCCCAAAGAAAAAAGTCCAACGGTGTCAAATCACATGATCTTGGCGGCCAATTGACATCGCCATTACGTGAGATAACACGGCCAAAAATTTGAAAATGGTTTAATTTTTTAAAATTGTTTCTGGAGAATTAAAAAAGAACTTTATTTAATGCCAGATTTTCTATTACTTTTATATCTTATAAACAATAAAAAAAATACATAGTTTTAGGAGGTAAAAAATTCCTAATTACAAATCGTCGTATCTACTTAGAAAAAAAAACAATTTGACAAAAAACATTTGGAAAAAAAAGAGAATTCATTTCTTTAATGCATGTGGAAAAATTTAATACATATATAACATTATCCAAAGTTAAATGAGCTTGGAAAGAACCAAGAATATTCCTTTTGAATTTTTTTTTGTATTTAGATGTGCAATTATCTCACATTATTTCTTTCAGCAAAACAAAACATCTCTCATCTTTTATAATTTTTTTTTCCTTTTTTTATTCTAATATAAATTTATCTCTTTTTTTACATTTGATTTAAACATATTTATAATAAACTGCTTAAAAACTATTAATGTATTTTTAAATTTAATTTATTATACTTATCATAACAATGTGATATATGTATGCACATTTTTTTAAGTATTCTGTATATTTTTGCAAAAATATGCTACATATATAAAAAAGTTTTCCTTAAAATTAAGTGCTCTTTATATATAAATTTAAAATATGTATATGTAAGCATGTGTTAGCATGTGTTTTGTAGTTGAACAATTGTGAAACACAAACAGTTAAAAGGTAATTATTTTTGTTTTATTTATCACTAAATATAAAAAGAATTAATTGAAATTAAACTTAACTAAAGTACATGAGCAAACATACAAACATAGTCTATATACAATTATGTGTGAATGTTATAGGAAGAAAATATAATACGTTATGGGAAATACATACATACATATGTACATATTTATGTATATACGATATTTTTTACTTAAAAAAAATAAAAACAAAATGGCAACTGAGTTAATTGTTTAATTTATAGGTGGTTTAATATTTTTGTAACAAATTTCTATTCTTCAGTTTGAGCTAAAAGGCAGTCTATTATTAGTAAACGGTTTTATAATTTTGTTACTTAAATTTGTAAAATTTAATTTATTAACTTTTTTAACCTGAGCTCCGGCGGAAAATTTAGAAATTTTTTTTTAACTGTATATAATTTCTTTTGAATATGGTATATTTAGTTTGTTATTTTGTTTCTCCTATTTCCACAAAACATATCGAGGGGACAATAATTTCTAAAATAACATTTTGTATTTCCATTTAATTTAAAATAACCTCTAGATAAATATGTATATTAGTCGATTTCTTAACATTATAAATTCTAATATATAAAATTATTTAAAAGGCGATGAAAATTCATTTTAGGAGGGGATTTATATCTTTTATTTGCATTTATAATGCTAAAGTTACTCAATTATGTTTCATGCATGCGTATATTTTTTTTAAATTACTTTTTCAAACTGTAAAATCATAAAAAAAATTTATTAACACATAAATTGTATACCACAGAATATTGATTTGTAGTTAAATTTTTCACTAGGACAGACACTGAAAGAAATACATTGTTTATATTTGATTAACTGCCATAAAAATTTTTTACCAAAATATATTTTTATAATTTCGTAAGGGTTTATACGACGTCAAGTTAGTTACAGTTTTAAAACGACTTATAAATGTACGAGATAACTTACAACAAACACACAAACAATCGTGGTAAATTTCTACATGCGTTATTAATATTTTATGAAAATTCGTTTGTACTTCAACTGTGTTAAAAAGAAATTGCCATATTAAATTACAATACTTGTAGTGACGTGTATTCAATTTACTTCGTTAGATCTACTAACCAGCAGTTATCGATGCTATCAGTTGCAATAACGGTATTTGGTATGGAAATAATAACATTTAGTTTGTAATTTCGATTCGAATCCAATACTGCAATTTTCACTCTGCTTTTCAAATATCATATGTAACATAATTTTTTGGCACGAGTCACAATATATGTATGTATGTAAATACTTTTAGATTTTTATTTATTTTACTTTGGCTGCGTTCTTCATTGTTCAAATACAGTCCAAGGAGGGCACTGTTATGTATGTTACAAAACTTTTGATGATTCAAATGATGAAGGGATAGAGAGAAGCAGGCTTCATTATTTTTACAATGGTGCTTTCGCAAGTTTCTTGTTTTATAGCAGTGTTGCTGCCCCTCTGATATCAAGGAAACGCTTTAAATTTTTGAAGCTGTATTTAGTTGGCATATTATTTCGCCGATGATGCTACACAAAACCGACGAAGGAGGGCCTCTCTGATATTACTTGTGGATTAGTATCAGCTGTAACCGGTACTGTTCAGTGACCAGTGACTATGCCTTCGCCACGGAAACAGTCCGACAACAACTGACACAAACTCACACTAATGCACATCAGAAAAATGCAAAGTGGTTTTATGACTCAGTCTCAAACTGTGATCGAACCCAGAACTTTTGGTTTTGTAGTCAACGTTCTAACTACCTTAACCATCGCCACCACAACTTACGATCTTCGAGTCAACGTTTTAACTACTTAGCCAACAGCAGAATATGAAATTTTCCAAAAGCTTTAGTCATTTACAACGCACATTTAATATGTACTCGTATGTCTTTATATGTACATATCGCACACATAAAATGCAAGAAACCCTACCTAAACTGTATCCATTTCTTGCAGCATTTGGTCTGAATCGGGCAATTTGTTTTGTTTAATATTCTGCCAAGCAAAGTCAAAATTAAAAATTTTAAATAATTATTTATCTATGTTTGTTATATGGTTTACCTGGTCTATATGTACATTTCTTTTGGGGCTAATAAAAAAAATCTTCAGTAGGGCTTTAAAAAAGCTAAGAAATTTCACATGTTTATACAAGAATTTCCAAAAAATCGTTGAGAATTACGAAATGTACAAACAAAACAAATCAGCTTAACCATATAATAAACATAGATAAAGAATCGTAATTAATTTTGACTAACGTTAAATAAATGAAGGAATAGTTACATAATTTGAAATAATAATATATAAAAGATATGTGTGCATATATTTTAAATAAACAATGCCATAAAATGCATAATTAGTTGTTCAAATCGTTTCCAAATTGTGTGTGTTTTTTGGAATCATGTTGTATGTATTTTCTTTGTTATTGTTAAATTTTGAAACAGCTCATTGTTCGTCTACTTGCCGAAGAAGAAACTACCAACTGTTTCAAGCAAGAAGGAGAACAACAAGTCTCTCTTTCTTTCTCTCTCTCTCTCTCTCTCTCTCTGAGTTACACAATTCATTTTCAAATTCGGCAACACTTTTTGTTCAGATTGGCATCCCGCTATTGCCCCATTTATAATAAAGAAACAGACATATTTTATATGAAAATTTGTTTCATATAAAAATTTTTTTGTGAATAACGGCAGTAGGCATATAAATGATCATTCTGTTCAATGTCCCCAAATATAATATTAAACAAAATAACAATAAAAAAATATATAAATCACAAAATATTATTATAAAACATATAAATATCACACACGCAAAAAAAAAATAGAAAAATATTTGTTTCTGGCAAAACGATTTAAAAGGCTTAATAAAATTAAATACAATAAGTTACATTCTCGTCTACCAAGAACACACTTGAAAGGAAAACTATTTTCCGTTTTATACAAAATTAACACACACAAAATCCCCGCTACTAAATATGTTAAATTATGATTAATTTGAAACACTCAATTCTTTGATGATAAATAATTCATATAATCTGTTGTTTGACGTGCATTACGTACCAGTTCGGTATTTGTTTCCTTATCGTTCCAATGCTGATTATCATCTTGTTTTTGCTCAGAAGAACGTCTAGTAAACGAACGATTTTTTTGATGGTGACGACGATCTAAAGTACTAGATGAATCACTGGCCAAACTACTCTGACTACTGTAATGACTACCGAATTTTGCTGTTCTTTTGTTTTGATGCTGATTATTATAGTGACGATCAGCACCTACAGCTCCACGCTGATAGTTGTTTGGACTTTGACTGGCTCTGAAAGTACCATTTGCATTGTTAGTATCCATCCTAGACTTGGCCGGCCTGGGTAGTGTACGTGCTCTTGAAGAGCTACGACTGTTTGATTCTGGACCATTTGTGGTGTGAATGGATTTTTCATTTGGATATTGTAAATTACTACTCGAATTTCTCCAGGTGTCAGGATTTTTATCCTGTCTATAACTGTCAGCAGCATTTTTATTTTTCTGGAAGCGTGGTGGCCTATCATACGTCTGCCTATTATTATTATTATTACTATTATTGTTATTATAATATCTTCCACCACCCCTACGCTGATTATTATTTCCACGCTCATAGTTGCTCATGTAGGAACGTTCGCTGCGGTCATCTCGTTGAGATTGCCGATCCCAATTCGAGTTAGCAATACCAGTATATGTAGACAGATTTCCAGAACGTTCGATTTTTTCTTGAGCATGTTTCAAGCGATCATTTATGCTGTATAAACGTATGCTGCCGCCATCGCTGCGTACACTTTGACGATCATCATCGACAGTAGCACTAAATCGTCGCTGAGCATTATTTGACCGATAGTCGTTATTTTGATCATCCCGATTAAATCTGGGAGCACGCCAACGTGGCAAGGGTTTTGATTCATCACGTTCCTCATCACCGCTATTCTGTCCATTTAATAGATCTTCATTGCTAAATAGATTTGGCAGAGAAAAATAAAACATGAAATTTTAAAAAAGTAACTTCACATATTTTTATATGTATATTATTTCATAAATATATATATATATATATATATATATATAGTTTTAAATTATAATTAAAAATTATTTTTTCCACAAAGAGTAGCGAAATATTGAAAAATAAATATTATTAATTTTTATAAAAAAAAGACTTTAAGCTTGAAAAATTAGTGATACTTATTATTCAAAATAGGACTAAAATCCAGAACTACAGGGTGGCCCAAAAGTAGCGAAGGTGTGTGAATTCCTTATAACTTCTTTATTATAACTTTATGTTTTTAGTATTTTGTAAAGCAGACTTGGGGAATTTAAAATGGAACAGTACACAATTGGACAACGTGCCAAAATCGTAGAACTTTATTTCAGAAGAAAATCATGATTTTTTTTTCATAATTTAATTATGAGGGACGAAGTCCATTTCCAATTGAATGGGGTCGTTAATAGGCAAAAAGGGCTACGAAAATCCAAGAGTAGTTCAACAGTGAGAATTACACCGACTTAAGTGTACCGTTTGGTGCGATGTTTCGTCGCAAACGATAATTGGCCCATATTCTTTTGAAAATGAACACATGTCGCTGATTCTTATTTGATTGGCAAATATATGTATTTTATTGTTGTACTATTGCAAGAACATCGATTCGCACCGAATTTAATATTATTTAAAATTGGAAATTTATATAACTATGTATATCTATATAAAAATAACGTGTCACGACGTTTGTTCACGCTAATCTCCGAAACTACTGGACCGATTTAAATGAAATTTTGCGCAGATATGTTAACAGTGTATAACTTGAAATATATGCTATATTTTATTTTGAATTTGAAATAGAAAAAATTGCTTTTTGAATAACCTGGTCATTTATAAACAGATTTTCAAAATTATTCTTTTGTTCTTGTTCTTGTGCTCGCTGCCGTATGGATATAATAAAACCCGCGCAAATTTTGTCATATCCATCAGAAATGTTTGTACATGCAAAAAATTACGATAAAAATTCAGATTTTAAAAGTTATTGTGCTCCATCAGACTTATTTTTTGCAGTATGTAAGATTCATATAAAAGTTTTCGAAAAAATTTTTTCTGAATCCAAAGAAATAAAAAACATAAAAAAAACTATTGTTGAGCAATGTGTAAATTGCACCAAAAATATAATATATTCCTTTTGGTTTCAAGAAAACAACGTATGCTATAAGCACAGAATGGAGATGCTAAATTTATTAATTCTTACACTTTTACGAAAGCATTCCTCGTGGGAAACATACAAATACAAATTAACGAGCGCAGAAAAACTTAAAATTTTAAAACAATAAAACATATGCTCAATTCAGAAAATTATTAAATATGTACCAATATCCAAAAATAATTACATTTCTTGTGCTAGTTATCACTTATTAAAAAGATTTTAATAAATTTTATAATAGTTTTGTAAACAAAATAATAAATTGTATGGTTTTCGAACTCAGGTAAGCTCACGTTTTATTTGATTTATGCATATACATAGATATTCTAACTATACAATTGAAAATTCTAAAATAAAATATTTAATAAAACAAATGAGTATACATAGTTCGGTGCGAATCAACATAAATGCAATAGTACAATAACAAAAAATGTAATTTTACCCTACAGCCATAGAAATCGGTCGCATTGGCTTTGCAGTGTTTATTTGCACATGATTTATATGAAAACAAGAAACTGCTTTTAGATGTTAATATTGTTATTGAATGTGATTTGCACAAGAAATATAACACACACAAACACATTTCACAATAAGCATCATTTATATGTGTAAACAACAAAAAAAACCATAATTTCTGTGGAAAAAAAATTCTAGTAGAGTTAAAAAAAAAACAAAAATGTTTCAAAAACAACAACAAAATAAACTTGACAAAACCAATGCTTATTACTACATACATACTTATGTACGTACATATGTATGTATGCCTAAAATTTTTGTGTTCTCCTCTCTTGCTACTTCCCCCCACAGCATCAATAACGGAAACAATTTTTGTTTTTATTCAATGTTCTACGTGCAATATCTTTATATATTTATAGTTTTTGCTTCGGCGCTGTAACCTTCCGACAACAAATACGCACTAATCCACATCAGAAAAAATGTGATATGTGTTTTCTTTTTTTTTATAATTTTGTCTGAAACTGGAGTCGAACCACCAAATTTTTGGAGTTTGTAGTCAACGTGCAGACTACTTCAGCCATCGCCACCCTCCATTCTGCAATTTAAGAAATTTTTCGTAGCTTTTTTACTGCTGTTACAAATATAAAATTTTGAAAATTTTCAATGATTGTTTTTTCGTTAATTACGAAATATTTTTCAACTTTTTTAAAGTTTTAACAATTTCTAAACAATCGGAATTAGTTTATAAAGTTTTACTATTTTAAGTTCAGTGATTGCTAATCTATAGAGAAATTATTTATTATCAATTTTTTAAATAAGCTGACCAAGTTAATACAGATTTTTTTTTGTTTGCTTTTTATACAAAATAAAAACCAATCATTATTTTATTTTACCCCGACGTTTCGTGAAACGTATGTTCACTTTTTCAAGGGAATATATTAACTTGGTCAGTATAGCTTATTTAGGTTAGGTTAGGTCGGCAGGTTGCTGGATGTAAAGGTAAAGAAGGTTCCAGCGCACTTGGCTACAATTTATTATGGTCCCATTGTGATACCCGTTGTGAAAAAATTTTCACGTGGACCAGTCTTTGCTAGGAATCGAACTTAGAACCCTCAACTGATAAACTAGCGCACTACTTACTAGACTACCGGGGCACTTATAGCATAGCTTATTTAAAAAATTTACAAAATATATACAATAAAAAATTTACCCTATATAATGCAAAACGAAATTATTCTTTATTATTTATCTTATTGCGGTTGTCAAGGTCGAAAATTGAAATGAAAGCGGCAGCATATCGACTCAACAGAGGCTACATTTTAGTGTCCACGTTGACAACTGCAATAAAACCGAATGACTGAAAAGGTACATTTCTAAAAGGTACTTTTTTTGAATGGTACTCGTTTCAAAAGGTGGTTTTCTTAAATATACTTTTTTAAAGGGCATTGTTTCAGAAGTACCTTTTTTAAATAAACTTTTTAAAAGGCACTTGCTTTAATTATATGCCTTGTAAAAGGTACAATTTTTAAAAAGTAGCTTCCAAATATCCTTTTTTTTAAAATTACTTTTTCAAAAGCTATTTCTTTTAAAGATACTCTTTTCAAAATGGACATTTTAAAATGTTTTTTGTTAAAGATACTTTTCTGTACTTTTCCAAGAGACACTTTTTGAAGAGAAACTTCTCTAAAAGAGCTTATTTAAAAGGTATTTTTTAAAAGGCACGTTTTTTAACAAACACTTTTTGAAAAGTACTTTTTTCATGCTACTTTATAAGTACTTTTTTAAAAGTAATTTTTTTAGCAGGTATTTTTTAAAAAACACATTTTTTAAAAGAATCGTTTTTCTAAAGTATATACAACAAAAGATTTTATGCAAAACGTATGATAAAAAATTGATAAAGAGAAAATACATCTAAATAAAGTAAAATAAAATTACTAAATACGAATAATTATTTATTAAAAAACGTACAGCAGGCATTTGGAGGGAAAAGTTAACAACACTGTTGGAAATCAATTATACGGCTTTTGTTCTCGACAAAATTCGTAAATAAAAATTAAATAGCACATACGTACATACACACGATTAATAAATTTTCGTTTATATTGTAACAATCAGAGATAGACAAAACCTGCGCAGTATGAACATCATTGTGTGTTTATACATTTCCAAGCTTACGCGTAGTTGAAAACTATTTAGTGTTGATGATGCAACGACACAAGGTGGTTGCTTGTGTTGTCGATAGTCCTAAGGATTTATGACAATTTAAGATTCAATTGATATATTTGTTTTTTATATATTTCTACGAACACGAACACACGCATTGAACATGCTACATTTACACACAAACATTCATACACATGTATCATGCCTTTGATGCAAGAGCGCAATTAATCAAAAATTTAAATTCAGTGGCATGTCAATCGTATAAACATTGTTTTTTTTTTTTTTTTTTTTTTTTTAATTGAAAACTTTAATTAATTTGATTGTTTATACAATAGATATGGATATACATGCCACTGAAAAATATTTTCCCATGTTCAATTAAAAAAAGAATGTCCATTACGAGTATTAACGCTCTTGCAGCGAATGCTTGATTTATATGTGTATTTGTGTATCTCTGATTGAATGTAATAGAAAATGAATAGAAAATAAATAAAATACAACTAAAGAAAGCCAAAACCATTATCCCAAAATTAAACTATTTCAAATTAGTTTTGATCATAATCATGACACATATATTTTCGTTCAAATTACAACGATTTATTTAAATACTTCCTTTTAAGTAGCAAGTGTATTAATTGAAGATTACTCGCATACTATTGAGTGAAACTTACCTATTTAAATTTTGCTTGAGTGGTCTAGGAGATTGTCTTGGTTGAAATGAGCGCCTAGAGTTGCGGCTCTGTCTGTCGCAATCGTATTCATTACCACGTTTAGTGTGGTTTTTGCTTTTATTATCCTTAGTATTGTCGTCCATATTCGCTTCACTTTCGACACCATTACACTCCTCAAATGAATCCTCACAAACTTGTTCGCTCCACTTTTTATATGTTTCAATATTCTTCCCGGCGCTGTCATAAGTACTGCCGGAATCACCATTTTCACAGGTGGAATTTTTTGAAGACAACTGTTTGGAAACTCCATCGTAACTATTGATCTGTTTTGGTTGATTTGGGGGGCAGGTAAACTTTTGTGGATGACTTTTATTATTTGATTCATTTTCATGTTGTAGTTTTGGGTAGTGAGTTTCTGAAACAGGTGATTGCTGTTGATTTGCTAGCTTGGAATTCTGCTGATTGTTATTGCCTTCATCGTCGTCCTCCATAACAAAGTAGTTTGTATACATTTCTTCTAATTCTGATCCTAGACTTGCAAAATTACTGTAAAATAAGTCTAAAGTCATTAACATAATGGCTTTAACGGTTGGCTTCAAACTTGGCTGCTCTATTAGATTCTTTCGTATGTGATATAACAATTGTGATATTTCCTCTTTATGCAGATTACGCAACAAGTCCCCATTGAGTGTAATTTGTGACAATATTAATTTCGCCAATTTAACATCATTCACGTTCTTCTCTTCTTTGATTTCTCGTAGTAGTAGACCCAACAGTGATTCGCCTAATATATTGATCGGTGAATTGTCCGCCAAACGTACACGGTGATAATATTCACCCATAAGTGTTATGGAGTTATAAAGACGTTCACGATTATGCAATCTATAGTTTTCAGCATTGACAAAGTTCTTTTGTAATAGTGTTAACATGGCCGTTCGCACTTTCGTCTCCTTCATTGCAAGAACGTCAAAATTATGTGAAGCAAATAGTAAAGCAAATTTTAAAGCAGTTTCTCCTTCCTCTAATACTTTGTCGTTTATGTAATCCATTGATTCACTAAAATAAATTAATTAAAATCACTATAAATGACGACTTATTGTTTTTGATAAAAAAAAAATTTGAAATTATTAAATTGTATGTGGGGGGGGGATATGCTTGTTTATCCGGAACACGAGGTGGTTTGGAACCGATAAGGCGGGATACTGATCCCGGTCAGGCAACACAATGGGACCCGGGAAGACCCAAGTGAGCTGATTCCCGTGGGACTTGGCGGCCTGCTAACCTAACCTATAAATTTGTATGTTCGCATGTACATACGTGGTTTCTTCAAAAGAAAAGGTGAATTTTGTTTTCTTCAGTTACAATGGCGTGGCGCATCATGAGTTCTTGCCAACAGGTCGAACAGTTAATAAGGAATACTACAAAGAAGATATGCAACTTTTGCGTTAAGCAATACGGCTCAAACGATCGGAATTGTGGAGAAAAATCATAGATTCCGCATCACGATAATGCACCAGATCACACATCAATGCTTTTTCGTGATTTTTTTGGCCAAAAATAACACCCTAATCAGTCCTCAACCACCTTATTCACCAGATTTGATTCCCTGCGACTTTTCCCTCCTATTCCCAAAACTGAAGGGACAAATGAAAGGAAAGCGTTTTGCCACAATTGATGAGATAAAGTCAAAATCGAAGAACGAGCCGATGGCCATACTGAAATATATTTCAGAGTGCTTCGAGGATTGGAAGAGGCGTTGGCATAAGTGCATTATATCTGTTGGGAATTACTTTGAAGGGGCCCAAATGGATATTGAGGAATAAATAAATACTTTTCAAAAAAAATTTAAAATTCACCTTTTCTTTTGAACATACCTCGTATAATATTCGCGTATAAGTATGTATATTTATGAATGTATACTGCTTATGTCTGTAAGTATGTACTTGTATACTGAACTTATTATATTCCGTTAAAATTTAACTGTTCCAAACATTTGGAACTATGATTCCTCTTGCTCTTATTAAAAAAGTTATAACAATCCCACCAAAAAAAATTAATTAATGTCTTCATTGTGAATTGGTATTTTCATAATTTTTTAAGCACTTCTTTATCTAAATTTATTTATAATGACGTCCTAATGGTAACAAAATTACAACTTTTGATCTTATAGAAAACGCATTCAACTCTGCCGATTAATTCCAATGATCAGATGCGTTATATTATGAACTCATTAATAATACACTCAAGCCAACATAAATAAATAAATAAAATGCTCAGTAACGTATAGTTTTCGAGTTACAAACTTCTACGCTTTCGTATTACACTCTTCTATTACATTTGTATGATTTAGAAGATATGTACATATGTATGTATGTACATACATATATTCAACATTTGTATAAAAATTCTTTACCCATTAAGAAGCGATGATGAGTTTGCGAAAATAAAATAGATTTATATAAGCAGAAAAAAAATTTATTTTTTTTTATTATTTATATCTATTAAAATTAAATTAATATTTCATTTTATATATATCGTACTGGCAAGACGAAATATTTCTCAGATTGGGTGTTTCCATTTCGAAATATTTGTCAGACTAGGTGTTGCCAGAACGAAATATTTTTCAGAATGGGTGCTGCCAGAACGAAATATTTCTTAGATTGAGTATTGCCAGTACGAAATATTTTTTAGATTGAGCGTTGCTAATCGAGGATGACCGAAACAGCTGATTTATAAAGCTGAATAATCTTAGAGAAGCTGTTCATTAATTATTTTAGTTCTACTTGTTGAAAAATGATATATAATTTAAAAAATAATTTTTGAAAAGAAATTTTCACGTGTTTTCATTGCAAAGGAATGTGTTGAAAAATATGCATGCATAAAAAAAATTAGTAGAAAAATATGTGCAGAACAATGTGCTTGCATAAGCATATCATATGAAATATTGGAATGACAATTTGTCTGAAGGGCTGTTTTTGTCATGGTAAGATTTTTCTTTTCAAACAAAAATTTTAATTATATTTTCCAAAATGCAGCTGTTCTCACTTAAGATTCTTATAAGAATTAATTTTGTCAATGGTTGAATGCTTTTGGTTACAATTTTTGGCTTAAATCTACTTCACTTACGATGTTTCTCCAAATAAAAAAAATTATATAATGTGATTGAGTTGAAAATTAGGAAAAAAATATACAATGAAAAATCTCAACAATGTATAGTCTGAAATTTTCATATAAAATGCGTTTTTCCACTATATTTCTGAACATATTTCGCCAGTATTTATATCATTTAAAAGCTTTTGTAAATATCTTTCTACAGAAGTATGCAAAACTTATTGAAAACTTTTTGGCCAAATTACCAATTAAATTTTACATAATTATAAATGAAAATGTTACTGAAATGCAGTACGTAATTAAAGAAAAGTCTTGTTCACATTAATGTAACCTGCATTTCTAATCCGAATTCCATATACATTTATATGTACATATATACATTCATATTCCTTTCAACTCTACTTAAGTTGCATTTAGTCACTGTATTTTAGAATGGGAATGTCAAATGTCCCACTGCAAATTCTTTCTTTAAATCACCCTCAATTTGAAATAAAGCTTTCATGTTTGCTGGGTATGAGCTATACAAAGGTAGTACTGCAGGTATGGATGAATTAAAATTCGCATGAATGCTCACTTCGGCTTAACAATATGCAAATATAGAAATGTAAATCTAAATAAAGAGAAAACCTTAAACAGCAAAGAAAGATTATAAATTCATATGTATCTACAGACAATAGTGGATAGTTGAAATTTTAAAATAAATAAAATATGAGGCATTTAGTGTACCTTATGTGTTTGTAAAACATAAATAACTTTTGACACAACAAACTGCAAAACAAACAAATGGAAGAATTATCAAATGTCGCTTTCAAACTATGTACCTATTAAGTTTTTGCACCATGCTACAAACACACACACATACACACATAAATCAAATAAAAAAAAATTCAAAAATTGTATACATTTGCATGCGGACATATACTAGAAAAAATTACAAACATTGACCACATTAATATCAAAGAAAATTAAATAAATCTAACTTTGCTCCATTAGATAATATGCACAATATAAGATTTGCGTACATATAAAAAATTAGTAGAATTAATATCGGAACAAATTTTACAATGTGGAAAATAGTAAACAATGCTATAATAATAAAACGGCAAACTGCTTCAATAAAGGGCACGAAGAGTTACAATTTGTAATTCTTCAGTGCATGTCTTTCATATTATTTTAATAATATGAAGCGGATATAAAATTATAACCTCAATTAGTGTGTTGAGCATTTAAACTATTTTCTTGTTAATAATGACAACAGCTACTATTAATATTGTATATGTATAATTCATGTGTACGTATGTAAATATGTATGTAGACATGAGTAGATATTGCAGAGGATAGATAATAGGCTTTTTATGATTCTACTTACCATAACATATTTTCATCACGTACAATATTACAGAAATCTGTTTCAATTGATTTGATCTTGTGATTCATTGTTATGCCATCGTCTTGAAGATCCAAACCACGTATCATTTCGATTATGTGATCGTAAGGACAAACACCAGGTGGCAGGGTCATCGTACCACAAATTGGCTGTAAATAGCTGCGTATATCGCTGAGACTAGTAACATTCTCTTTAGCGGGATGTACTGTTATTGCACTGGGAGTATTGCTACTATTACTCCTAATGATATTTGGACCAACTGAATTGCCAGCTGTTGTATTTGAAACATTTGAAGAAGAGGAAGGCATTACTCCTTCTCTTTGCATATCGGCATTTTTCGTTTTTGAGCCTTTGTTACTTATCATATTAACCAATGTCTTGTTGTTTTTATCTATGCGTGTCAATGATGGTTGGTTAATTGAGCCTTTCCTTATTGCCAAATATAATTCAGGATAATTCTTTAATTAATTGAAATAATATCTTGTCTGGTTTAATTTTAAATTGCCTGCTTTAATTATTCGGTGGTAGTTTCTTTTCTCCGTTTTATGCCAAGATTTGCTTAATAAAAATCACAATTCGTGTTTGTACCCATTAAAGGGAGACAAATGAAATGCGTCTTAAAAACGTTTTTGAGATGAACTTTTTTTTTTACAATTTATGACTCTGAAGCAACTGAGTTTGCTTCTTAATTAACTTATAATAAGAACTTAGAAACACTAATCATTTAACTTCCTTGACTTAATTTTAAACTTGGACAATAATTGTTACAATTTGCTAAGAAAATTGCTTTCCGTGGAAAAAATCTATTCAGCCGAAAAAATGGAAAAAATGTTAGAAGAATGTAAAAGAAAAAACAAGAAGAGAAAACAGGCGGCGATAACAACTTGGTGGTTCATTAATCGATAACTAATCAGAAAGCAGTAGCAAATGCTTAAAATGTTGTCAACCTACTTTTAAGTAAACTATAATGAGAAGTCTCCAATGAAAAAATCCCTTAATAGTATTAAACGATACTCAGATATAATATATAGTTATATTCTATGATTAGGAACTCAAACCTCTTGTTTTTTTTTCAAGTTTATATTTGTTATATAATTGTTTTTTGGCCGTCGTTAAGAGTTTTTTGAAAACCAAAATAGCTGATGCAAAATAAAAGCTAAACAAACTCAAATCCGTGGCAAAATGAAAAGGTTTACAATTTTTTTTTCGATTGCAATATATTTTGCAATTTTTCTTGTCAACGTATCCAATTGACTAAAAATTCACATTATTACTGAACCAGTTAAGGGTTCTATTCGTCTAATATATAAGCAAGCAGATAAGTATAAATCAGCTGCTTGTGTATTATACTTTACACAATATGTATTTTACGAGGCGGTACTAACTTTATATACTGATCTAAAATCAGTTTACGTTTGCCTACATTAGTAAATTTTATAAAAATTCTGTGCAAAGAACAATTAACAAATACAAATTATGAGCAAAAAACAAATAAAATAATAAATTTTTTACTTGGTGTGGCACCGATGTTGCTCAACTCTGCCACTTGTACTCGTATTTCTTGCGCAATAATATATTGGCAACATTTTTTCTAGGTTGACTACGTACGGTAGTAGAAGTGCACTTTTCCACACACCACAAAATAACACATCTTACGCATTATTTTTCTTCGATAGAAATTTAATAGAATGTTTTGCGAAATATTTAAAAGAATCTAATATATAAAAATTTTCGTATTGAAAAAATTTAAAGGAAGGTATTGTTGAATTAACAGTATAGGGAAAATGTCTTCTAACTTGGCAGATGTATGCGGCAGTAACACCCGTGATGGCGTTGGCGGCACCGGTGGTGTTAATAGTGGTGATTGGATTTGTGGCGATGTAACGTGAGTGTAAAGCACCGTGTGCTTTGGGCGTTTAGCAATCCACAACCAATAAATCATATAATTTTCTTAAATCAAAATGAAGAAAAATGACTAATATGTATATTTTGCTTAATCCCATTTTTTTCCGGTGAATGCCTTGCGCTTACATTATTTTAACCCTAAAACGTGATTGTGGGGCATTGTCGGGCATGGCCAATGTGTGTATATTTGTGTATAATCTTTTTACAAATCTAGCTGTCGCCATTCCAATTTCGCTCGTCGTCAGCAATGTAAGAAATGCTTACGTGATCGTAGCTCGGAACGCAGCAGTAGTGTGGGAAGCAGTTCTTCAAACAAAAAAAAATTAGGTACAGAGATAGGCAAAGCTGCCGCTGAAAAGTCTCGAGGTCTTTTTAGTGCTGAAGATTGGCAGTGTAATAAATGCACCAATGTAAATTGGGCTCGCCGCACAACATGTAATATGTGTAATGCACCAAAGTTTTGTGATGTCGAAGAAAGAACAGGTGAGTTTATATTTGTGTTCGTATCTTGATAATTTCAAAATTCTTTTCATAGGATTTGGTGGCGGCTACAATGATCGTGGAGTTGTGGAGTATAAAGAACGCGAGGAATCCGATAGTGAATACGACGAATTTGGACGTTTGAAAAAGCGAAGAAAGAATTCATATAACAATGAAGAAAGTAGAAAGAAAAATAACCAGGAAGAAGATGATGACGACGATGACGAAGAAGATGGTGATGACGATGATTTGGCCAAGTATAATCTATTTAGTGATGATGAAGACGCATTGCCAGCAGCAAAAACTGAAAACATTAAAATGGATGATAAAGCATCAAGTGATAGGACAAAATCTAATAGTAGACGTTCGAGATCTAGAACTCGGTCAGATTTTCGACGTCGACAATCACATTCGTCTTCAGAAAGTTCTTCATCTTACAGCACTACCTCATCTTCCACATCATCATCATCATCGTCGTCGTCATCTTCATCATCGAGTTCCTCTTCCGGAGAAACATCAATAACACGCCAAAATCAGCCACGTACTAAAAAACGTTCTTATTCTCGATCGCGAAGTCATAGTCGCCCAAAATCTTTGTCGAAACAGCAAAGGTCATCCTCCCGTGAAGCATACACCAGAAAACGATCTCATAACAAACCAAATTTACCTACTTCAGGCAGTGGAGAAGTTTCTTCTAAATCTCGCTCCAAGTCGCGCAGTTCTCATCACAGTTCTCGATCACCACCCGTTAAACGCAATCGCAGTCGTAACGCAAGTTTGTCCAGAAAACGATCACGATCTCCGCGTTTACTTAAAAGCAAATCAACACGCTCACGTTCTATGTCACCAAAACAAAGGCGCTGATCTTAGAGATAGTTTTGTCAAATATATTTGATGTAAGAAATTATATAAATCAAAATGCACTTGTTCATTTTTAATTATGTACGTAGAACACTGGCAAGTGTTTTAAAAGTTAAATAAAAAGCCCCAAGTCTTAAGCAAATTTACAGGCAAGAATAAAAATATATTGATAGGCATATGAATTTTGTATATTCAGAAGAAAACTACGATTGGATAGCTAAGATATTCTCGATTAGCATTTAAGCAAATTTTGTGTTATTACAGTTGTCAACATCGACAACTAAGCATAAATTAGCATTTACAAAAATTCAACAATTCTAGTAAATGATTATTTATCATATGTGTTATATGGTTTAGTTGGTCTATGTGTGGCATTCCATTTGGTGCTAATATCAACATCTTCAGTAGACCTTTAACAAAATTCTTGAAAAAAGCAAAGAAATTTCACATGTTTATACAAGAACTCTCAAAAAATACTTGAGAATATCGAAATATACAAACAAAATAAATTCTTTAAAAATGTTCCTTATACAACAAACATTTTATTATTTGAATTTAAATCTATTTAATTTTTCTCAACCTTTCTCAAAATTAGTCAATACTTTGGTTGACAATGATTGTATTTAAAAGACAAAATGAAAAAATTAGGTCTACTGATGATTTTCATATTAACACCAAATGAAATGCCGCATATAGACCAGCTAAACCATATAACAAACATAGATAAATAATGGTAACGAATTTTGACTAACGTTAAATAATTGAAAGAATAGTTACATAATTCTAGTAGATGTCAAATAAGACTAAAGAGAAAGCTATCGTATGTCGATTTGTCAGTGGCTAAATGAGGTAATAAATGACATTAATGCAAGCGTACAGTTTACTTTGTAAAGTAGGGGCAACCTATTGGCTGACAATCGACGTCGAATTTATATTCGGCGTGATTATGGTTGTCGAATCGACTCGGCAGTTAAAGAAATTCACTAAATTTTTCTTTAATCTATTACATGCAGTCGATTCGACAACCGTAATAAGGGCAATTCATGCTTATTTCAGCTGTCAACGTGGACACCAAAAATTTTCATCGCTCAGGTCGATGTGCACTAGCTCTCAGTTCAAAACTGTATTAAATTTTTTAAAATGCCAATTTAAATTTGATATAAAAGCAGCAACATGATGACAACTGGAACAAGAGTGACTGATGTCTTCTGGAGTTGTTCGAATTTAAAAATTGTTCACACCTCGTTTATTATTTGATTATTTTTATATTTGCGAAGAGACGCCATTTAAAAAAGCTTTAATGCATTTTTGGTATAATATAATAATCAATTAGTAAATTGATGAGTCATCATCATCTTTCAATTCTGTTCTAGCATTCTCTAGAAGTTTTAATTCTTGCAGTTCTTTCTTGTAACTTTCTATGTCTTCTGTTGTGACAGTCACTGGAATATCCAAATCTATCTGTTCCTGACGTATAAACTTCATTTTTCTAATGGCATCCTCCAAAAAGGGTATTTGTTGTTTCTGCAAAGCTTCACGATATGCATCCAACCGTTCTTGTTTTACTTTCTCACAGTGTTTATCGGTCAACTTTTGCAAAGATTCCTTGCGCGTAATCCAGTGATATTTCGGTGGATGCGGTTTGTAGACCAAATCTAATTTTTCCAAAATCCACTCAAAACGTTTGTAATCCCAACGCCTAAGATATTTAAGGAATTTTTTGCGTTTTTCAATCATTTCTTTGAGTTTAACTTTGCGATGCTTATCCTTAGGTTTTATCACCATATGTTCTTGGTACCGACGTATTGTTGCGGTCATTCGGGCCACTATGTAATGAAGCAGATTCAAAATTTCAGCATATTTTGCATTATTACAAAATGTTACTTACACCTTGTTTCCATTGAACAAAAGTCTAAACGATGTCTCTGAACTTCTTTCATCATGTTTGTACGGTAGTAGTCGCTGGTACGATAGTTAGGATTATTAGACAATTCAAACATAGAACGAACCGTGGCATCGGCACTAAAATTTGTTTATTCAATGCAATTTTCTAATTGTTTCCTTAAAAAACTTACGTTTGCAATTCTTTAGATTTCTCAAATCCCAACACTAGTGGCGAACCTGTAAGATCTGGTAATTTGCCACAATCACCACTTTTCCTTGGATCGATAGATGGAATCTTTTCTGGTCTCACCCATTTTATTTTTAATTGCGACTTAAAAGCATATTGTCGAACCAATGGTCTGTTAAATATTAATGTAAATGATCGTGCTAATGATGTTATATTCATATTCAGAACTTGTAAAAATTAAATTTACTGAGAATTCAGAATGTGATTATATGCTGTAAAAAAGGTTATGTCACAATCATCTGGAATAAATCTAATAGTGATGCCACTGTACAATGAAATGAAATTGTCACATTTTTTGTTTTGCAGTGCGATTCAAATTACAAAAAAAAATTATAGCTGATGACACGAAATATTTAGTGCAAGAATTAATTTTTGCAATAGCTCGTAACCGGTACTAAAATCTTCTCAGAAATTTTAATTATTTCTACTGTATATTAGATTTGCAATATAAACAAATGCCACCACCAATGGCCATTTGAGCCCCAAGTCATAGAGTAATCTATGCCCTCTGTGACGAGTAGCCTGCTGTCAAATTGTTCTTCACTTGGTTTTATTTCACAAAAACATTTTTGTTTTTTTAACACATAAGTTTTATAATTTGTACTAAATGCATATGGTTCATTCCTTTGTCTCCAACATATATTTGCCCTTAGGCTTTAACTTTGCTTGCATAATTTCTAATTTCTCCTTCTTCTTCCGTTCTTGGAGTTCCTGATAACGTCGTTTAGCCATATCTAACTCTCTATTCATGACGACAATTTTACTAGCGACTGCTCTCTGATTAACTAACCGTCGATGCTGGTTTGACTGTTGGGATAGCAGAAGAATAAATTTTTCAGTGCAAAGTTTTATTAAAATTACTTACACCCAATGGTGTGGGACGACCATCCAAAAACGTGTAATCGGGCATACTCGTAAGTTCTCCAAACTCATTGGGATTGGCTGGTAAACCTTGTTCTTCTCTCCATCGTTGATCCAGTGATAATGTGGTCGAGCACGATATATTTCGTACTATAAATTAGAGGAAAAATAACATTCCTGAGCAATATACAGGTATATTAACTTTCATACTTACTGAACATTGATTTTACTAAATGGGCAGAATTTTTTGTAAGATTCAACATTGTTAATTTAATAAAAAGCAAATTCTTTTAATTGTTAAATACAAAGCGTGACATAAGAATACAAATGTATTTTCACTTTTTTTTTATTTTGATATATTAACATCTGATAAAGAAATTTGACGTTTAAGTTAAAAATCGTGCTGCCATTCTCTTTTTTAAATCCCTTTTTTTTTAAACACATTGAATATTTATTCAAACTTATTAATTTAAATTTGAAATATTGACGAAAACAATTATAAAATAGGCCAAAAACTAGAAATATTATTTATATGATTATAATTTCAAAATTGTGCTTTTCTCCGAAAAAAATATATGAAATGTATTACACATACTTTATGATATTCTCATAAATATTTTTTATAAAAGCAAACTCAAAAATGGAGGAGGAAAGCATATCCCTATCCATTTCGCTAATGCTTACTTAGCTCATCAGTAGATTTTTCCTAATTTCTGACCACAAATTCAAGATTCCTAGGAAAAACCCACTGACGAGCTAAGCATTAGCGAAATGGATATGCGTTCCTCCTCAATTTTTGAGTTTGCTTTTATAAAAAATACTTTATGAGAATATCATAAAAGATGTAATAATACATTTCATACTTTTTTTTTTGGGAAAAAGCACAATTTTGAAATATCTGTATATAAAGAGATATTCCCAAATTAATTGTTTTAATATAGAAATATTATAAAAGACAAGTTGTTAGGAAAAAATGTTCAGGTGTTATATTTTTCGAAAATCAAAACAAAAATTTGGACGCAAGAGAATTTTGCTTCTAGGGGAAATTAAAAAGTCTATGAATATGCATTGTTCCTTTCTTTACTTTTGCACTCAATGATTTTCTTTTTTTGTTAAAATAAAAAACTAAAATCTTACAAGAATGAATAATAAATAGCCATCTATTCTTCCATTTGCTCAGGAATCTCTGAATCTTCTATTATTTTCGTGGATGGTATATACACTTTGAAACAAAATTTTGATTTAACAAATGATCCGGTATTCAATACCGTACAACCATGTTGTGTCGTTGAAAAACTTTGGCACGAATCACCAATAACTATTAAATCAGGTAAAGGATAAAGCCACAGTGCAGGATCATAGTCCCAATGTACAGGACTGGCTATGGGATGAATTGGTGTTAAATGCCCTTGGCATATTAAAGTCCGAGCAAAGTGTTGTTCAATTTTTGATGTGTCTGGTGGAAAATGTAATGTATTACGACAAAATTTGGCCATTAAATCAAGTCGGCAAACAACAATTTGTTGCGTACAATATTGAAGGCGACAGGGGTTGGTGGCTAAACAAGTACGTGGCCATACCTTAAGTAGACCTGCAGCTATATTTTTGGGTATAGAAGAACGAGGTAATATGTTAGGAGCAGCAGGATCTTCACTTGATGGTATCAATATTAGTTCAGTTTGTTTCTTCAATTGTTCGCAGCCATTTGCTAAGGCTGCCAGAGCATTAAGGTGAAGCTTTAAGGCATGATGTTGTCTTTCACTGGCAGCAAAGGGTCCCATTAGTACAATAGCTACCGGAGGACAAGAATCATATCCAACAAATAACATGCGTAATTTTTCCATTACAACCGGTATGTCTAATCTAACATCTGATAAAAACACGATTGTTGCTTCTGTGTTTCTTACTTCCAACTCTTGTAGTCTTGCTGAATATTTCAATAACTTTAGCGATTCTCCGCCCCAACTGTTTTGAGTTCCAAAAAAAGCACGGCTACTAGTAGCCGGTTCGGCAGGTGGAAATCCTAAGCCATCAACTTAATAACAAAAAATTTTAAATTATGAGAAAGAAATATTACACAGAAGTCATATATACCTTTTAGTACTCCACCATTGTAATCTCCTTCCGCTAAGACAAAACTGCCTTCACAAAAGAACCCTGCATGAAATCTGACCGCGCTTAAATCTAATTCAACGCAACCCGTAGGATCTTCTACGTAGAATTTCCCCTCTTTGAGTTGAGTTAGCAATCCTAAGACAACCGCTTCTTCCACTGAAGAACTCGACAAAAGATTTTCACAATACAACAATTTGAATTTCTTAGCTCTCGATTCTGCTGATACTGCATTTTCGATAACAGCAGGAGCGAAAAGCTCATGTCTCAAAGTTTTTTGCAACAACATTTCATAGCGTAATCTCAGTTGCCCCGATTTCATAGAGGGTTTTGCCAATATAACTCTTGGATTGTGATCTAGTTCAAACTTTTTACTAATTTTACTGTAAACATAACGTGGAATATCAAAAGCATCTATAACAGAAAACACAGTCTCCCCTTCATCAAATCCAACACGATTTATTTCATTGATAGCCTTTTCCAAAACTGCCCTCTCCACATGAGGTGTTGTCATGCGTTGACTTTGTAGATTTTCAACAATATCTGTCAAACATTTTTCACGTTCATCTTCTTCGAAATGTAACAATTGTTCAGCTAAAAATATGCTATTTTCGGATCTAATTAGGAAACCACTTATTTTAAACGAATTAGTTATTCTCCTTTTCAATTGTGTTAATTCGTCCATTGCATTTATAAGAATTACTAGCCGATAGATTCTAATCCGGGTTGGAGGCGCTAACAAATTAATTAGCGACGGCTTAAATTCGGTTAATTTATATTTGTTCTTGGAGATGCTTACAGTTTCCTATGCAAACTTCAGAAATCCAAAATATGGGTTACCGTTACCGTTATTGTTTTTAATTTAATACTTAGTTTTTATTTTTGAATTTTTTTTATCACATAAACTATTTATATTTATTTCAGAAGGTGCTTCACAGTTTCTTGACAAAATGTCAAAACTTCAGAATCCCATAACTCAGAAAATATGTGTTGTCGACAAATTTTTTTTAATAACTTTTTTGTGCTTTTTTTTCACATACGTTTTTTAAATTTTTATTTTCGTGGAGAAATTCTTGGTAATAGAGTATGTTTTTTTGAACATCAAACTTGCAACACTCCTCTTCCGATGACCTCTTTCACCTTCTGGATTATTTTTTTTTTTTCAAAAAAATTTTTTTGTTGAATACTTTTTGATACTATTAAAATGCACATCTGGAAACATAACATAACAAACAAGTATGATTGCCGGCGGCTAACCGCCTTTTTGAGCGATCAGCTTATAGCTCTGGCAAGTTGTTCGCTCCACTTTAGAAATATAAGTGATGCCATGTTTTAATGTTGTGACGATACAAGCTCCCATCGATCATGGTTTTTACAATAACGACAACTAATGAACGAATTAAATGTCCCAAGTAATATGTATGTACATATGTATATATATTTAAGACAACACTCTTTCATATTTAATACAATAAAGAAAAATTCATAGATTTCTATTCTCGCAACAAATTTAGTCGTAATGCGACGATTTTTTTTCGCATTATTCATATTAATCGAATTGCGAAAAGGTGGGAGTTCATTCATATATCTATTAAAGTGGCAAGGCAACCAAAACTAAAATGTTTCCTCTTCAATCAAGAATCGTTAATAATTTGGTCGGCAGTCAAATCCATGTTTAATTAGTGTCTAGTTTTTTGTAAATCTTATTTATATATGTTCTGTATTGTTTGTGTTAAGAGATCCACCCAAAACTGTGGTTATAATTGTGATAAAAATTGCTCCTGCAAAATTGTTCGCCTATTGCATATGTAAGTTGAAAAGTGCTTCAATACTAAAACTTCTACTTTTAATTAATGGGGTTACTGGGTTAATTATTTGTTTGATCACAAATAAATTGCGAAAATTTTCTGAAAGTTTGACAAATTTGCCATCGCAAGTGTTGCTAAATTATCTGCAAGCTTCTTTGGCACAAACGCAGCATATGTATGTACTATATCGTATAACCTTGGATTCACCACAATTAGTTTTGTAAATATGTTAGGTTATGCCTTTTATTGGTTGGTCCAACAAAAACAGAAATGCAACAATTTTACTTTTCACATCCAACCGCGGAGTTTTGAGTAATTCGGCTAAGACGGTTCTGTTTGTTCGTCATAATTTTCTATAAGCATTTCAATTGGCTGAGTCTTGTACAAACAAAACTAAAATAGCCTTACTGAGACACTATCGCCCAAAGTTCGTGCACCTTTTTGGAACGGTTCAAGACGTGCTACGGTGTTCTGTGGTGATACATTAGTATTTCCAATTAAAAAAAAAATGCATGCGTGCACACTTGATTCGTTCCGGCATTATTATGAAGTAAAAGTCCTCCTTAATTTGAGTTAGCAATCATAAGAGGGCGCACAGTTTTCAGCACAAATAAAAAAAAACTGTTTTTAAGCACATAAATAAGCATGAAAACTCTTTCAAATAAGCACGATAAATTCATTAATGAGAAAATATAATAATAAAAAAATCTCCTTTGGCTTAAAAAGTAGTACGCGCTCTGTCTCGTATCCATACAATCGTTTTCCAAGGAAGAAGGTAATACATAATGTCATTATTGTCTGCAAGTTAATTCCCTAAGTATAACTTCTCTTGGAAAAAAAACAAACAAACGAACTTACCTGAAAATTTCCTACTGAGACACTATCGGCCTAAAGTGCGTGCACGTAACAAAAAGTTGCACGACGTGATAACTGAGCCAGAAAAAAACAGCGCAACATGCTTAACTGAGAACTAAATAAAGGATATGGTGTCTATGTATTTATACTATTTCCCCTTGTATATGATGAGAAGTCACTAGTAATTTTAAAGCACTTAAAACCCCCTAACTCGCCAACGCCTGGAGCGATTTTAGAGATTGTTTTACTATTGGATAGATTTGGTAGTTGGCTATTGATCCACTTAAATACCTCCTAAGTACAATTGTGACAAAAATATTATTTATTAAGTGCCGAGACAGATATAAATAGAATTTTTAATTCATACCAGGTGGCTGCATTAGCTAAAATTCTCATCAGCTGATTTCTGTTCAGTTGTCAAAGTTGTGTTCTACTCAAAGCATGTTAATACGCAAACTGTTTTGACAAATTGAATAAAATTGTTGTATTTGTAAACAACAAATGCTGTTGTTGTAGGGACGAGATCACCTGGTATGAATTCGGAGTGGTTCTGACGTGTTTATTGCATCACGATAAAGACTTTGTAACGGGTCGTTTCTTAGAAAATTGTATATTCGATTAGTAATTCGTGATATATTTATAAACTTATATACATATGCAGAAAAACCTTAGTAGCCTTTGCAAATATTTTATTTGATTATTAATATAATAATAATGAAAATTTGTTTAATTTTTATATAAAAAAATTTATAATTTATTTTACAATGTAATGTCTTTCATACATACATACATTACAAAAAACAATAAAATATAAAATGTAACTTTATTACATTTGAAGATCACACTTTTGCCTTTTTTAAAAAAAATATTCTTGGCTGGCTATACGAGTGCATACTGTGCTGCAGTGGAATTACATATGTGACAATGACATCAAATTTTGTCAAAATGCACGACGGGTTTTCGAAACACTTTTTCTTTAAAATTATGATACGAGGGCGGATCAATAAGTCCGTGTGAAATGAATGAAACACAGTTTTTTTGCAAAACAAAAATTTATTTTTCAAATTAATCTCCTTTTTAACTCAATACACTTAGTCCAACGTTTCCAGTTTTTGTATTCCTTCCAAAAAATAGATTTTTCGAGGTCCTTAAAATAAGCATTTGTTTGGTCAATAATTTCATCGTTGGAACTAAATCTCTTTCCACCGAGCCATTTCTTTAGGTTTGGAAATAGGAAGTAGTCACTAGGGGCTAAATTCAGGGAATATGGCGCATGAGGTACCAATTCGTAGCCCAATTCATAGAGTTTTGCCATTCAGACTGCACACGTGTGCACTCGTGCATTATCTTGATGAAAAAGAACTTTTTTTTTTTTTTTTTTTTTTTTTTTTTTTTTATCTAGGACCAGCACTCAGGTGAAGACACATGCGAAGCATTGTGCTGGGAACTATAGGAAAGGGATAGTAAGAGAAACGACAGGAGGTGAAGCTTAATTAATTATTTTGCAGCTCTGCTTTCGCACGTTCTTTTGTTTTTATACTCGTAGCCGTGCTGAAGCTTCGGTTTAGTAGCTATTTTTATTATTATTTTACTTCGCCGGTGCTACATAATACCGACGAAGGAGGGCGTTCTGATGTGATTGTGGATTGCTATCAGCTGAAGCCGGTATTGTTCAGTGACCAGTGACTATGCCTCTGAAACCTTCCGACAACAACTCACACACAAAGACACACTAATGCACATCAGAAAATGCGAGATGTTTATTTTTATTTAAAAATTTTTTTTTTTTTTTTGTCTGAAACTGGGGTTGATCCCAGGTCTGTTTTTTGGTTGTGTAGTCAACGTGCAGACTACCATCCATCGTGCCATCGCCACCCCCTTGGTCATTTGGGGTCGTTTTCTTTTTAAATCCTCATTAAATCGGTCTAATAAGTTGGCATAATATTCGCCGTTTATTGTTTTTCCCTTTTGATGTGGATTATTCCGCTTGCATCCCAAAAAACTGTTGCCATCACTTTATTGGCCGACAAATTGACCTTGGCCTTCTTCGGAGCAGGTTCACCCGGAGAAACCCATTGTTTAGACTGCTGCAGTAATGGATCCATGTTTCATCCACAGTTACAAAATTCATTCGGATTGCGGTTAAACAACTCTAAAAAATCCTTTGAAGTTGTCACACGTTTACGTTTATGGTCAATTGAGAGCAAATGGGACACCCATCTTGCAGACAACTTTCTTAAACCCAGCTGATCATTTAAAATCGAACCCACACTGCCATATGAAATGTTTATGACATCAACAATCTCACGCACTTTTGCTCTTCGATCGGCCAACACCATATCGTGGATTTTTTCGACATTTTCGGGTGTACTGAACTCAATTGGCCGTCCAGAATGTTCAGCGTCATTTGTAATTGTGCGACCACAACGAAAGTCAGTAAACCACTTGTTTACATTGAAATAGATGGTGCAGACTCCCAATAGTATTTATCGAGCTTTTTCTTGGTTTGATTGGCGGTTTTTTTTTTTTGCAAAAAATAATGTTTAATGAGCACT
Source organism: Dexiosoma caninum (assembly GCA_963924685.1). Lineage (NCBI taxonomy): Eukaryota > Metazoa > Arthropoda > Insecta > Diptera > Tachinidae > Dexiosoma > Dexiosoma caninum. Next base: position 3,479,169 of record OZ004728.1, read on the forward strand.
CGAAATTCACATTTTTCCATTTTTAGAAAAATACACGAGGTTATATGTTTTAAACAGCTGTTAAACGCAAAGTAAATGAAAAAAGTTGCTCAAAATTTGACAGGTGCTACTTGATGGGAACAGTGTTGCATTTCATATAACTACGAGGGAAGTTCGAAAAGTCACGGACTTATTGATCCACCCTCGTACATGTGTATAACAATGTCACTTTGTAATTCCATATTGGGAAATCTCAGTAATTTTCATTGGATTGAATTTTTTCTTCTTCATTAACGCCTGTTAAATTTGGAAAAGATAGCAGAAACAGTTTTAAAACTGCACTAGGGCGTATCAAAAGTATTTTCTGCGACCTTCGAGTATGATATATACGAGGTTTGTTGAACAGAAAAGCTGAATTGAAAATGGCGTGGTGCATCATGTATTCTTGCCAACAGGTCGTACGGTTAATAAGGAATACTAGAAGCAGGTTATGCAACGTTGCTGTCATAAGTGCATTATATCTGAGAGGTATTACTTTGCAGGGGACAAAATGGATATTGAAGAATAAATAAATACTTTTCAAAAAAATTCAAAATTCACCTTCTCTTACAGACCTCGTATGTACATTGGCGATATCATAAGGAAACACAAATATTTTGAAAAAGTCGTACAACATAGTACTTTGCTTCCATGTCTCTGAATAAACATTTGGACAGTTAATTTTAATGAAGCGTTTTGAGTTTTTAAATTTTTGGGTTTAATACATGTTGTTCTACGCGAATATACTCGTACATAATTCTTTTGGGACTTTTTTTCGCTGATGCCACTGTTGCTTTGTTTAGTTCCCAAAAAAGTGTCGACATTTTGTTGAGGTTAACCAACTTACACCCACCAACGACACATGCACATACTCATATAGAGAATTCGTGCTTATGAACATGCAAAGAGAAAATGGTGCAAGGTCGGCTAAGTGTGTAACTATAACGCAAGCAGCATACATAACTTGTATATAATGCGATTCATTGTGCTGGAACTGTAGGAAAGGGATAGTGAGAGAGATAACCGGTGGTGAAGCTTCACTATCTTACAACTCTGCTTTTTCACGTTCTTTTTTTTTTTATAGCAGGGTTGAAGCGGCTATGATTTCAAGAAGACGTGTTAAATTTTTAAAGCTTCGTTTTATTAGCCATTTTTTTTATTTATTTTACTTCGCCGGTGCTACACAATACCGACGAAGTGCCTGTATGCGAAGCCGTTACTGTTCAGAGACCAGTGACTATGCCTGCGCCACTGAAACCGGCCGACAACAACTGACACAAAGATACACAAATTCACATCAGAAAAAATGCGAGATGTTTTTATGAGTCTGAAACTGGGGTTGAACCCAGAAAATTTTTGGTTTTGTAGTCAACGTGCAGACTACTTCAGCCATCGCCACCCATTATTTAATTTTTTTTTTTTTCAATATATTTATTAAGCTTGAGGTCTTTTTCTTTTATTTTATTTGGTATTATAATTTTTTGTTATAAAAATAAATGACATGTTTCAAAAATATTTTTATATTTCAAAAAATTATAATTTCCTATTATTCCTGATGATGTTAACAAGCTGTTAACGAAATATCGAATAATAAAACCAAATAAAATAAAAGAAAAAGACCTCAAGCTTAATAAATATATTGCAAAAAATATAATAAAAAAAAAAAGGTCAATTAATAATATAATTAAAATTTTTTTTTAATTTTAACTTAATTCTATTATCCATCCAGAGCGTATAAGGATCACGCATTACTTGTGAAATAACACTTATACGCAGTGGAGGTATTCACATCACAAACACGTATTGAGGAATCCCTTTTTCAGCTGTACTACTGCGCCGATTTTGAAAAGGTATACAGTGAAATTTCATCTCGCACAAACGGACAAACTTTGCAGAACAGAGCTTTTCATATAGATAAGACTGCACTAGACTACGGAGGCACCATATGGTTCTGGGCATATGTATATGGCGAATAAAATGATTATATTATTATTGTGCCACCCTGTGTCACAAGAATGGTACTGCATTTTGGATGCATTTATATACGCTTCTAATAAATTTATTTCTCCGATACTAAAAATTTTACAATTTCATGATTGCCATGTCACAATTATTGCTTACTGCTGGCAACCCCTTGAATAATAAATACGTCTTTTATGCAGGCTACAGACGATGCAACAAGTTTATGCAACACAATAGTATTTATGTTGCATATTTAGACACAAACACTGCAATAAACAAGTAAACCATAAATGCAACATCAATTCTGAACCGAATATCGCTGGAGAACCATGGTCAAAAAATACAACTTTACAGCTTGCTTCTTTCCAATGAAATGAATCAGTAAAAATAATTTACACTATGCAGCCAACAGAAAATATAAAATTATTTTGATGTTTTTGAAACGTCGACGGCAACACGAATTGAAACCATAAACATGACTGCAGACTATGCTTCAACAACGATACTTGCCTGGTTGCTGCATAAACATGTTGCATCATCTGTAGCCACCATTAAATACACTGACTTTGTTAACAAATTTTTATCTATTTTCTTATCTTTGCAGGTATGTCCAACCATTTTAAAGTGCGTAAATTGGACACAGTGAAAAAAGTGTAAAAAGTGAAAGTGTGTTCATAAGAGTAGGGAAATAAAAAAATTGCTTAAGTATATTTTTTATAATGAAATGTCGACAAAAAAAAATGTAAAAGTGTTTTCTTTTCAACTTCAAAGTGCATTGCATTTCTTGCCTTATTTTGTTCTATTCATTTAAAATATTTACACTTTATAGTTCTACTATAAAGCCATTTTCCAGCACTTTAAAATAAAAAAAATTAACTAAAAATAATTAAAGTGAAAAGTGCAATGCATTTTTTAAGAATCGAAATCATAAGTTTCAAAACGACAAACTATTACCTTAAGAATAACCATATTTCACGATTTTTTTCTAAAAAAAAAGAAAATTTTGAACGTGACGCGAAAACCTCTAAATATTTCCGTGCTCCATGATTTACAAGATAAACAAATTGCTTTACCAGATCTCCTGAATATTAATGTAAGTACGCAACAAACAACAAATTAATGCACTAATATTTCATATTATATGTAAATTTCACAATATATTTTCATGGACTTTATCCCATCTCCTGTAAAGTAATAAAAACGATAGTTAGGGGCGGGCTTTCTGCTGTTCAATTCACAAGCTCGTATTTACGTCGTATGCATTGTGTAACGGTATTATTACACAGTATTGCATTTTCGTTGTTGGTAATTTTCATACAAAAGTGCGTTCTGATTATAACATTGAATTTTATATGTTTTTCAAATACAGCGAACCCTCTTCTATAGCCGGATACCTCACATAACCGGACAAACTTTGTAAAACTGAGATTTTCAGCGGTTTTTCAGTAGCAAATGTATTCTCATAACCGGACACTCTATTAACCGGATGTGGACTATAAATTTTAAAAAATTTTGCGCAAAAAGCCTCTCATAAGCGGACAGAAGCGTTAATTTTAATTAATTCGCCTTGATTGAAACTCACGAAAACACTACTACATTTCTACATTTTTCAACTCTGATTCATATTTATGTTAACGCCATTGAAAATTGTGATTCCCCTGTTAACACGAATGTACATACTCATGTGTTGGAGATTGCATATAAATTGCTGTTTATTTGAAGAAATTGTTTGCTTAGCTCGTGCTGTCTCTTTGAGAGTCACAAAATGACACAGAAAAAATTATCAATTAAAGAAAAAATAGAAATTACATGAACTGGATTCCTTAAACACTTGAGATGAAGCATTAAAGGAAATTGCCGGTTTGAAGTATTTTACTAGACACGAGTTCGTCGCATTTAAAAACATTTCAAATCATTGTGAAACTCAAAGGCTCAAATTGAACCGATCTCAGTGAAAGCAATCTATTCTGAATAAATTTTTTCAGCCAATAATCACTAGTCTGGCATTATAACATTAAGAAAATATTTATTTAAAATAATAAATGTCTACACCTCTTATATGTAAGTGGTCATCTCTCATAACCGGCCAAAAAAATTGCGACAGTGAATGTCCGGTTATGAGAGGTTTCACTGTAGTTGTATTAAGACAGGGCTGGGAATATTATTGTTTAGCATAATTTTGCAAATGGCTTTGAAATATGTCATAAGTAACGTAAGGTAAGGTGAGTAAGGGCGGAACACCTCCAGCCGGAGACCCATAGAGTCCATTGTGAATCCCCTCGAAAAAAGAAAAAGAGTAGACAACAAAGATAAGAATAGAATAGAGAAGAGGAAGTCGGATGCCGCCCACAGTCAGTCCCTGATATCACCGATATTCCGATCCGTAATATGTCCCAGCCCCATCAGGAATCTGCTGGCCAGCCACTTTAGCCTGAGGCATTGCAAACCGGAACAGTGACAGAAGACGTGTTCCATCGTCTCCTCGCATGGCCTGCAACGATCGGAGGTCCCCCTTTGCCATCTGCTGATTATCCCCTCGCTCGAAACCGTTTTTGATGACTAGAGTACGCTTTGCACGCACGACTTTTTGGCTGCAGGGTTAATGCTCCAACTAATACACCCTGCAGCACCTTTTTTTTTTATTAAGAAAACTGCACTTTATCCAATTTTTTGCTTAGAACATATTTAAATTGAAATCGCGCATTTTTATTACCACTTTTGAAGATTTTTATTTAATAAAACAATAACTCTGCCCAATTTTTACGATACAATATAAAATATATTAAGCAATTTTTGCTTTGAGTATGTCTTGGAGGTATTTTCCTTTTAGTGGGATCCTCCTAACCTGCTAAGACTTTGCTGCAGTGATTGCAATATACCAATGGGGATCTGTGGAGAAAGTCAAATGAAAACATATCCAGAATTTAATGAAATAAAATCTATAGAAACAAATGTTCACCTCCAAAGCGTTTTGTACAACATTAGAGCGTACTTCTCGGTTGACAGTTTTACATTCTTGATTTTTAGTATCACAACCATGTTCGGCTAGGGGTGGTGCAGCTATCAATTGGCGTCTAACAGGGCGTTGCTGGAAAATAAAAAGTTCCCGTAAGTTTATTCAAAAATTAAGTAATTTTATTTAAACGCTCTTTCTAGTTCAATTTCTATTGTATCTAGAAGAAATTTAAGAGAAATTGTTAATATATTTATTTATGTTTTAGTAAATGTAGCATATAATTTTATTTCCAGCAAATTTTAATAATTTATGGTTGAATATTGCTTTTTTTAAATTTCTTGTGTTGTTAACACGTGCCAAAAACATAATATTTCCATGTGTATTAAACCGCAATTATGTTTTTTTCTTTAACTTGTTGCCCAAGTTAGGAGGAGAGATACTCTGTTTCTGTTAACGCATGTATTATGTGTCAAAACCATGAAATATTACCAGAATCCAAAGCTTTCTAGCAGTGTAAATGTTTAAATGTGCTTTAGTTGGAAATAAAAAGTTCCCATATAAGCCGCAATAGAAGTACGGTATCAAAAATCCTTTTTAAGCCGTTAGTAGACAAGCTTCGTATTGAAAAAAGAATTTTAATAACAATTTTTTTTTCCATCAAAAAAAAAAATAAAAATTTCCTGAAGATGTCAACCGATGGTTAACGAAATATCGAAGTAGAACAAATAAACATAAAAACAAACCCTTACAGCATAAAATATATAAATTGTTGTTAAAATAAAAAAGGATAAAAAATAAGTATTAAATATTTTTTTTTATTAATTTTAAAGTTTTAGGAATTCGGATAATGTTAGAGAAATTCAAAGCAGCTACTTAAATCAGTTAAACAGTTTTAAATTGTACTCACAAACACTAACAGAACTTAACAACATGCTGTTTTCGAAGGCTGCTACACCTTCATCGTCATCGTCCTTCGTGTTTGTTCACTGTATGTGGTTATCACTACATGCAATATATTACCTTCATATGTATTAGTTCTTTTAAATTATTAGGGGAAAAAAAATATTATACGTACATATGTACGTACGAACATACATACATTTAGCAATAAAGCTAATAATTTACATGCACTGATAACCACACACACAGTGTACAAAACACGTAGAATGCTGATGATGAAGGCGTCACAGTCTCTGACTTTACCAATAGTTATGTACTGTTATACGAGAATTATCGTTGTAGATCATAGACAGCCATTTCATAGCACAAGTGTGCAAAACAAATTGGACGGACTTATTCTTATGCTCTCTATTTTAGTGGTCGACTACAAAACCTAAGGTCCTGGTTTCGAGCCTTGTCTACGTATGGATTACTTGTTTTTTCACAGCTCTCTCAAAAGTAAACACCCACAGGCTACAATAGCAAGAAAAACATTAATTTCATTTAAATATGTCTTATGCCCAAATTCACAGTCATTAGTTAGCTAATAGCAATTTCAAAATTTCAAAAATAGATTATTTCAAAAAGTTATAAACGGTGCGGAGGGAGGGTGGAAGGTCGGTATTCGGCGAATAAATGATGGACCGAGTGTAAATTTAATTCGTTCGTGGGTGCAGAGATTCCGCGCAACTGCTTCGGCTATGAATGCCCCACGGTGAGGGGCCAGTCGATCTTCAAGGACTCCCGAAAACATTGAACTGGTTGAAAGCAGTTTACATGAAAATCCGCGACTTTCAATACGGAAAGGAGCAGCCTCACTGGGACTTCCGAGAGCGATTATTCATGAAATTTTAAAAAAGGATCTGAAGGATCTGGATGACATGCTCTTTGAAAAATAAAATCCGCATTTCCATTCGATCGTTCAATGCTCTTAATAAAACTTTGTGTCACTTATTACGTTTTTTATTTAATTTTGAAAATATAAATCTGCTACCAGACACCCTTTATATATATATAATATTATCAGTTCTTTCTTTTTCTTTTTTTTTTATCTGGGACAAGCACTCAGAGATGAGTCGTACATATAGGAAAGGGATAGTAGGAGAAACGACAGGAGGTGAAGCTTAATTAATGAGTTTACAGCTCTGCTTTTGCACGTTCTTTGTTTATACTTGTAGCAGTGCTAAAGCTTCGGTTTAGTAGCCATTTTTATTATTATTTTACTTCGCCGGTGCTACACAATACCGACGAAGGAGGGCGTTCCGATGTGATTGTGGATTGCTATCAGCTGAAGCCGGTATTGTTCAGTGACCAGTGACTATGCATTCGCCACTGAAACCTTCCGACAACATCTGACACACAAAGGCACACTAATTAACATCAGAAAAATGCGAGATGTTTTATTTTAAATAATTTTAGTCTGAAACTGGGGTTGAACCCAGGTCTGTTTTTGGTTTTGTAGTCAACGTGCAGACTACTAACCATCGTACCATGGTTTTCCCGAACCAATTTCAGCAGCAATTCACTATCTTGCGCGGTAAAGTTTGATGATCGCGCGCTTGTTTTATCCATTTTTAAGAAATAATACAACAAATGTAAACAAAAACCAAATGCTATAACAGTGCTGCCAATATTGAAAATTAAAAGATTGTTAGGTTTACCATTCTTTGGTTATACTGAGAATGTTAGTTAAACAATACACTGGGAATATGAAGTATTAGTTAAACAATAGTTATCATTTTAGTTTACTAATAATTAACTAATGACTGTGAGTTTGGGCCTTAATTGCTTTTGCAACCCTCTCAAATAAGGAAATGAGTAAAAATGTTAATTGCGCGCTCTCTCAAATTAAACAAATGAGTAAAAATGATATTGGGGCACATAAAATGTAAAAAAAATTTTACATATACGGTGTGTAAAACATGAACGAGCAAAAAAAGTTACCGGATGAGTTGATTTCATTTGATAAATATACTTTGGCGACGATATGAGCTAACGGGAGGTGAAATAAACATCACAAGCTAAAGTGGTGAAGTTGGAACATAAAATGTTATAATAACGGTATTTAGTAAATTAACTGTTCTTTAACTGAATACGAGTGGTTTTTGTGTTAATTTGAAAATATCGAATATATAAAGAAAAAAATGAAGCAGTGGTCAAGCGGATGTCCCCTACGTATGCATGAATTGCTTCAAGCGTTGGTCGTCTCAATATACGCAGCGAAACCACTAAACGTTGTTCATCTCTGTCGCTGTTTTGACAAACGACGAGCATCTTCTTTAAACCCTCTACAACAAAGGGAAATGTTTTTTTTTTTTTGGAAATTTTTTCAAACATCATAAAGATTTTGTCACTGCAATGACACCTTTTACGTTTTTAATATTAATTATCTAAATGTTTACTGGGTATGTGCAGATGTGTGTTTGTGTATAAGCGAGGTGTTAATAAGCACGTATTGTATAACCATAAGACCATTACACCACTTAATTTTAATGAATTTATTGTTCAGCTTCTTTCGTGCATCCATCCATTCTGTTGTATTTTAATTTTATTTTTAATATTTTTCTATAAAATTAATTTGCTACCTGTTGCTGTGCTTCTGTGGCATATTGTTGTTCCACAACTTTTGTTATAGTTTTAGAAGTTTGGCGTTGTCGGTTGGCATTAATGCGCTTTTGCTGCCGTATACTGCGATGTTTATGAGCACGAGTTCGTAATTTAGTTCTCTCCCTGGTTACAGTAATTACACCAGTTGGATTAGTATCAGCAACACCATCAGCAGAAATATTTCCATTTGCATTATACCCATTCAAGGAATGACTTAATGAAATGGCTGCAGGAATGCTTGAGGGTGTTGCTGCTAATGTAGATGAGGCTAATGATTTTGTATTGAGTTCATTACTAGCGAAATGATTATGACGATTATTATCGTTATTATTATTTGAATCGATAGTTAATGATTGCTCTGATGGTGCTTTTAGTGTTTGTGCAATATTATATTGTTCATCAGTTTGGACTGGTGTTGCAAGGGTGGCGGTTTTGTTAATGGTTTTTCTTAAAACAATTGCTGCAACTGCTACAGCATCAGCATCAGCAGCAGTAGCTTTGTTTTTGTTGGCATTGAATGCAACATCGCTATTTAAATTAAAATCGCTTTTTTCTACAAAATCATACTAAAATTTTGAAAAGACCAAATATTAATAAATTTTGAAAAATTTCTTACCACCCCTGTCAATTAATCATACAATTAAAAATTAATAAATTTTATTAAGCTGAAAAAATCATTTTGTTTTATTTCTTTTGTTCCCTTACCGACTCTGAGGGATGGTATTTTTTGGGTGGTTTTATCTTTTGTATGGCATTGGCATTTTCTGTTACCGGCTGTGGCGGATACTGTGGTTGATAGTCAGTTTCAGTTTCAGTTTCAGTTTCAGTTTTTTTCGTATTTCCGGCCACAATAGTTCGTCTATGGCTATTAATTTTGCCATTGGCATATGCGTCGGTGCCACTAAAACCACCTTGAGATGTATCACCACCCAATACAGCACTGGCACCAACATCTGGTGTTGCCTGGGCTCCAGCATATAAAAGACCAGCAGCACGTCCTGCAAAAAGCGACATACAAAATAAATGTTTTATCATTAGTTATTCGATATTTTATTAAAATGTTGTTGTACATCAGTTATCCTCTTGTAGAGGCGGATAAATATAAATTGAAATTAAATGCAGTGAAAAGTTCTTAATATTCATACGAGCAGATGCATATTGTTTGCAGCTTTGCGATTAAAAAGATTTTTTTTATATTATACAGGGTGACCCAAAATGACAGAAGGGCTTTGAGTTCATTATAAATTCTTATTTAAGACATTATTCTTAATTTGTTTTTATTTTAAATACAGTATATTAATGGAGAATATTTTTAATTTATTTATGAAAAACTATATCTGACAAGTGGTGACCATTTTCTGCTTCGCATATTTGTGATTTCTCCAAAAATATTTTCCATTACCTCTCGCAAAACTTCAGGTGTTGTGTTGTTGATTTCGTTGCGTACATTATTTTTTAATTGCTGTATGGTTCTAGGCTTATTAATATAGACTTTTTTTTATCAAATCATTGCTAAGGAAACCGTTTGGAGCGGTTAAATCCGGTGTACGCGGAGGCCAATTGAAATCGCAGGTACGGGAAATAATTCCTTCACCAAAGATGTCGCGTCAAAGTTCCATTGTGTTCCTCGCAGTGTGAATTTTGTATGGAAACATTTTTATTGTATAACAGGCGTGGTTGCCTGTCGAATATCGCATGTACTGCCAAAGAAAACTCTGCCGTCATTTTTTAACCACATTATAGTGTTTTTGACAGCAATAGTTAAAACCTGATTTTAATGTTGAAACCACAAACAGCTGATTTTTACTCACTCACTATAAGTTCAATTAAATCCAGTTTTAACGCACAGTTTCATTGATTTTCTCTCTCCCCGAAATAGCTACTTTAGCTTTTGCACTTTTTTTGTTGCAGCTGCCTGCGTCCATTGTTTTAAATTATTGCAATGGCTTTATTTATCAAATTTTCTTTTATTTTCTTATATTTTTTTTTTTATATTTGTGTTATTTCATTATGGTGCTCAGCTGTTTTTAATTTTTTAACTTGGCAGCACTGCCTTTAGTGCATGAAACTCAAGTTTGTATTTCATTAAATCAACTTGAAACCAATTCCGAAAAGGTTTTAAGCTGGTTTTAAGAAAATATTTTTATATGGTAAAACCAGGTTAAAATCAACTTTTGCTGTAAAACCAGTCAGTGTGAAAACACTATTAGAGGCGTGAACCTTGTTAAGCATATCTTAAGAAAGCAAGTCGCCAAAAGCAAATTGTTCACCTGGCCGAATGCATGCTTTCAAACTTGCCTTCTACAGTACCCAATCTAGTAAAACGGATGTGCCTGTATGCTTATCTCTTCTCAGTTCGATTTAAGCCAACCCTTTTTTGCGACTCGCCCAGTAAACCAAGGTGAAATTAATCTCGATTGCAATTAAAATAACTAATTACTGCAAAAGGTGAAACATTTTAATATTCTCAAAGAAAACTAAGGCTTTAATTTAAAGAAACGTAGGAGGAGAAAGCTATTTTCCTTCAATGTTTCGTTAATCTTAAACACACAAACACAATAACCTTTTACAAAAACATTTTTTTTTTTTTAATTTATAACTTTATATTCTTAAGATTAAGAAGCGTAATCAAAAATGTATAAATTAAAAACTTACCGTTAACATTACCGCCTAAACCAGCGGCAGCATTCTGACCCCAAGGTGTACCAGCCGAAGCGTGCAAACCACCTAACAAACCACCATTTGCCCCATTCTGACCGCCGCCTAAACCGGCTTCAGCGTGATACCCGAAAAAGTTCACACCAACTTTGCCATCCTTGAAGCTGATGAGCTGAAAAGGGGCAAAAGAAACACAACACCATAAAATTGTATTTATTATAAAAACATTATAAAGTTAAGTAGAAAATTGTTTATTGTATAACAACTTTCAATGCTCGTACACATTAAGAAATGGAGGTGGCGCAATAAAGCACACCCAACGAATGTGTTTCTTTCTCAATGTTTTCGTTTCTTTATCATCATTTAAGGATATTTCACGATAATAAAAGTGCCATAAAAACAACAATAAAAAGAAAATCAAACCTGTAAAACAATTAATTTTTGTAAATTATTTGACTTTTTTGTAATTTGCTTTCTTAAAAATAAAATGGAATTAAAAAAAAAATGAAAAAAAGGTGCATAAAAATATCCATTAAGCGTTATCAGTTGCAAAAAAAAATTATGCTTTTCCGCAATAAATTTTCACTCACTAATGAAACCATGTTTCATGATGAATTCCATGTTTTCTCCTTAAAAAGGGCAAAGCTTTGGGCTATGGATATAGGAATGGAAAGAAAACTTGTGGCTTAAATGGAAGCATATTCTGGGAGTCATGATCGAAATGAAATGTCGATAGTGCTCTTATTTCTAATTGTGTCAGTCAATATAGAACAAAACGTAATATCATTTTCCGTGTTGTCAAACATTTAATTTAGTTTGAGAAATTTGAAACACAAAACCCAAGGGCAAATGCAAAAATTTATAAATTGTGTAGCATGAAACACATTCGCCACAGCAGACTAGAAAGCTACAGAGACTACAAATGTAGTTGGCGGCATTCCGTAATTATTTTGCAGAGGGCAACCGCACCATAAGCAGCTGATTAAAATTCTTGTAGTCTGGCTGTCCCACATCGTAGAACATTTTCTTGTTGCGCACAAAATATTTTGTTTAACACAAAGACTAATAAATATTGACGCTGAATATTATGGCTGTGAAGATAAATTTTAAAATACAGGGTATCCGGTAGCAGATTTATATTTTCAAACTTACATAAATAAAAAACGTAATAATTGACACAAAGTTTTATTAAGAGCATTGAACGATAGAATGGTTTTTATTTTTCAACGAGTATGTCATCCAGATCCTGCAGATCGTTGTTTAAAATTTCATGAATAATCGCTCTTGAAAGTCCCAGTGAGGCTGCACTTTTCCGTATTGAAAGTCGCGGATTTTCACGTCAACTGCTTTCAACCAGTTCAATGTTTTCGGGAGTCCTCGAGGATCGACTGGGCCTTGGCCGTGGGGCACTCATAGCCGAAGCAGTTGCGCATAATCTCTGCATCCATGAACGAATTAAATTTACACTTATTCACCGAATACCGAACTTTGAACAAAATTGTCGACTGGCAATTACGTAAGATGCGAACGCGCGATGCTCAATCGATCAGTGCGACATCGTGACTGACAAATCTGCATAATTGATAATTCCAACGGCGCCACCTCCCTCCGCACCGTTTATTACTTTTTGAAATAATCGTACTTAAAAATATAAATTTGCCACAAGACACCCTGTATATATCCGTAGACACAAACCCTATCGCTTAAGACAGCTTTGTTAACGCATTTACATAGATCCGTTAGGAATTCATAAATTTGTTTGAGGCTCTTAAAAGTAGAATTTTTAGGAATGGAACCAACGTGGCCGACCAGACTAAATTGGGATTTGTGTAGGAGGATCTTCTCTATATTCCTGCATTAACGGAATCTTTAACAGAGCGAGTTTAAGGTAGTTTTTCACAATTTTCCGCGCTAGAAATTTTGAATCTAGGAGGGATGACCAAATTTTTATCTGCAAAAAGGCACCGTGGGCGACAAGACTAAAATGAGATTTTTGTAGAGGGATGTCAACTATATTTCTGCATTAACGGAATCTTGAACAGAGCGAATATTGATGTGTGTAGCATTCATCCACTTTACAATTTAATACAGAAGCCTCCATCTCTACGGTGAATTATAAAGTCGTCTTGCTATTTGCTCGATTGCAACATCACGCTTAAAAGTGAAAAAACACAGAAAGGAAAAAAAATTATTAAACAAAACGGAAAAATAATAAATTTCAATTCCATCAGGTTTCTGCTTCTGATTCCTAAAATCTATTTAAAAATAACTTTTTCGTTACACATCTTCTTGATCTTTCTTCCATTTATTTCCACAAAGGAATACACAAGAGAAAGAAATTCATGAACAGTCCCGGCGATAAGTGTTATTGAAAAGTAAAAGTAAAAAAAAAGAAAACGAAAATAAATACTGTTGCTAAGAAAATTGTAAACTTTTAGGCCACTTACCACTTTTGTTGACTTTGTGGTAAAAATAAAACAACTTTTTGTCTAAATCGTCATTGTTAAACACTTGTCGACGATTATTTTCTCAGAAACTATAAAAAGAAAATATACCGACCTGAACAAATAGTGGAAGTTGAAATATAAAAAAACTTAAATAAAGAAAATGAAATAATACAGAAAGGAAACTATGAAACAAAATCAACTAGAAAATCAAACTTCCTGAGCAAAAAACTGTTTCTTGGAAAATTAGTTTTACACACAAATTACATTTAGTTTGTATTGCGACATGTGGTATGTTGCAACGTGGGCCAGATCGTACACAACTGCAGTTTTAGCAAACCAAAACCATTAACATATTCCAATGGCCCACTGTGGCAAAATAAACGATTCACACAAGTGAAGTGGTTATTACAATGCGCTAAACCCATCTGTGCATGGATTTAAGACTGAAGCGTATTAAGGGTCCGCATGAAAACGCTTAAAAACCTCGCAAACTGTGCCTTTGGTCATACTCGCGAATGAACTGTCAAAATTTTATGAAAATTCATTTGCACGAATTAGAAACTTACTCAACAATTTTACTTATAAACGTTTTTTTTTTATATTGGACCAGCACTCAGGGCATGACCCCTACACATGCGATGCATTGTGCTCGAACTAGAGGAAACTGCTAGTGTGAGAAATGACAGCTGTGATCGATGTCTTTATGATCTTGTATATGATGATGAAAAGCGCGTAGTAGTCACTAATCAGCTGTTTTTGTGTAACATATGTTACTGTTAGTTTTGCCTATAATTTAACTATGATCGACTTCACAACGTTGTCCAGATTATTTAATTTCATCTTCTTCCATTTTATGATCAATTTGGGCGACCTGTTCGGAATCTTGTGACTAAATTTCGTACCAAATTTACATTATTGGATGTAAAACCACCAACACGCATACGTAGAGTGCGGACAGAGGAAAAAAATCGCATGTGGTTTCAGCAAGACGGTGCCACATGCCATACAGCACACTACACAGTGGCCCAACTGAAAGGCAGAATCGGTCAACAGTTTATTTCACGTTGGGTCGGTCAATTGGCCGCCTGGATCGTGCAATTTAATGGTTTAAACTACTATTTTCTGTGGGGCTATGTTAAGGCTCATCTGTAACGACAAGACAGCAACTGTTGACGTACTGGAAGTTTGTATAGAAGAATTTATTTGTGAGATACCGTTCGATATGTTGGAGAGAGTATGGAAAAATTTTATCCAGCATTTGAGGCGTAGCCGCGTTCAACATTTACATGAAATCATCTTTAAATATTGAATTATTTAGATTGTTCTATCGACTCAAATAAATATTTCATAGATTTCTCAAAATTTTATGTGTTTTTTTTTTAAATCAAATTCGAAAGCTCTTAAAAATCAGCTCCTATAAACCCAGTATAACAGTACGAGGTTTGTTCACAAGAAAAGGTGAATTTTTTTTTTCCTTTTCTCAAAACTGCAGAGAATAATGAAAGGAAAGCATTTTGCCACAATTTATGAGATCGAAAAGCGCATTTCAGAGGTGCTTCGAGGATTGGAAGAAGCGCTGGCATAAATCCATTAAAGCTGTTGGTATTATCGATATTGATGAATAAATAACTACTTTTACAAAAAAAATTCAAAATTCACTTTTTCTTTTGAACAGACCTCGTATATATGTATCTAATAGAAGTGCTGTTAGGATTTCTTAAAAGTCCCTCTTATTTGATCGACTTTTGCCGCCCAGTATGCCAGCTACCAGCTCGTCAAAACTAAATCATCAACTCCTTTATTTTTTTTTAAACCCTGCAGTCATCCTGCATTATTTTCTGTTCACTTTCATTGACCTTTTTTATTATATTTTTTGATATATATTTATTAAGCCTGAGGTCTTTTTTTATTTTATTTTGTTTTTTATTATTCGATATTTCGTTAACAGCTTGTTAACATCATCAGGAATAATAAGAAAATTCTTTTTTTTTTTTTTCAATTAGAAATAATTTTTTTTTTTTTTTTTTATTAGAAAAAATTATTTCAATAGAAATAATAGAAAATAATGGAACAATTCCATCATTTACCTTTATAAAAATTATAGTCTTTGAGGCAATTTTCTTCTTTAAATTTTAAGTCCTGCTATCCTGCTTCCATTGCTGAAACTTTTAATTCTTTTATAATTTTCGTTTACATCATTTTGCAAATGACAAGTATATTATTAGCCTCTTGCCCCACTGTTCGTGCTACGGTTACATGATGGTCGTGCAGTATCAATTTCTTAGTATCGTTCAAGTCAAAATGACTTAAAAAGTGAAAGGAAAAAAAAAACATTTGTGTCTTTCTATCGTAAGTGTGCACTTCTTTATTTTAAGTTGTTGTTATTGTTTTTTTTTTGAACTTTTCTATTGTTGAAAAAAAGGATAAATTGATTTAGAGCACAGAAACAACAAAAAAGAACAAATTATTTTTAAATTGTTCTTTTTGGACTTTTTTTCTTCATTACGTACAGAAAGTTAACAAAACAAACACACGAAACAATTGAAAAATCTGTTCAATTTATTTTACTTTCATATCGTATTGTATTCTTAAACAGTCGTGTTAAAGTGGTCAAGAGTTATCAAACTGGCAGTTGACGCCATGTCCGCAAGCATAGTAAATTCTTTGAAATTTTCGTGAGCACACCTGAAGTAAAATAGAAAAAAATTGAGTGGAGGGGTGGGAAAATGTTTCAAAGGGAAAGGAAGGTATTATAGACTTTTTATTTTCTGATGAATGACTAATATCTCGATCAGCTTAAAAATTACACGATACTGTACAATTTGGCATTTCAGCAAGGCCAAGAATTTTGCAACATATTACTGTGAAAGGTTCCATAAAGGAAAGCCCATAAAGGAATTTTTGTCCATTAGTATTTTTTCAGTTCGGCCAGTTTTCGACGACGGACTATTGAACCCACGACCTTCTGGTTGTAGAGTGAACGCGGTAGATATTCGGTCAACAGCACACCCATTCCTAGAAGGAGCATATATGCATCAAAAACCACAAAATAAATTTATTTCGTGTGCTAATTTTTAAAAACAGTGTATTCCCGGCTGTTACAACCGTTCGGCCTGCCTCTCTAAAGCTCAGTACAGATCTCCTCAAAAGGCGATTACGTATTCCTTGACATCTTCATAAGGTTGTCGGTTCTCTGTCTGTTGTAGGTCGGTCAAGTCGGTCTCAAGACCTCTGCCTTTCTCAAAGAATTTCGCCATAATATCCGCATAACCTCACATCCTGGCATCAAGACTTTTGCATATTGCGGGTGGAATAAAGCCATCCGCTTACGAGCAAGTCTGTGGCCCGTTCCTTTGCCTCAAAATTGCAATGAACCGGCACCCAAAAGTATAGTCACTTGATTGTTTCCGTTAACCTTAGCCTTAGGGGTTCTGTACAGCGCCAGATCACTTCCAAAGCAGGTGCCAGTAAAAATTTTAATGTTTTTTCCGCTGCTGACTCTCGCCGCCTCCTCCGTAGCCATTTCTATTGCATAGACACTCGCGTGGTCCGGAAGCCCAAAAGTATTTCCATTATCCAGCTGCCTTTCGAACCGTCATCCGTTTAAATATGGATTTCCCCGTTGTCATCGGTTTTGCAATTCCTCCTCTTGAGTATTGAGTGCACTGACATCGGAATACACAATTGAAACTAATTTAGTACCCTTATTGCTTCATCCTAGTGCGTCTGCAAACGTTTCGTTGATTTACTGTTTAAGGCAAATGGGAATAAGAATTCTGGTAACGGTAACGGCGTTGGGAATATTTTTTATGGTTTTTGGTTTGAAGAAATTTATTTCTATTTTTTAAGATTCTATTTTCCTTAAATTTAATTAAGTAATATATTTGTATTTTATATCTCTTAGGCCCAAATCCACAGTCATTAGTCAACTATTAGTAAACTAAAATGATAACTATAGTTTAACTAATAAAGGGTGACCCAACAAGAACGCAAGATTTAAATGACTGATGCAGCAAATTGAATTGTTTCTCTGGCTGTATGACATGTGGCGCCGTCTTGTTGAAACCACATGCCCTCCACATTCATTTCTTCATTTCTAGGCACGAAAAAACTGGTTATGATTTCACGATACCGAACACCATTGACTGTTTGCCTCATTTTCATAAAAAAAGGTCCAATGATTCCTCCAGCCCAAAATCCACACCACACAGTGACACGTTGAGGATGCATTTGCTTCTCGTGAATCACTCGAGGATTTTCCTCACCCCAAATGCGACAATACTGCCTATTGACGAAGACATCAAGATGGAAATGGGCCTCGTCACTGAACATGATTTTATCGGCAAAATCAGCATTTTCATGTTGTCTCTCCAATACCCAATTAACGAACTCCCTTCGCTGTCCATAGTCAGCTGGCTTCAGTTCCTGAGTCAATTAAACTTTGAATACATGAAGATGCAAATCTTTCGTCAAAATTCGCTGCATAGTGGATTTGGAGACACCAATTTGCTGAGCTCGGTGTCGAATTGAGGTGGATGGAGTTTGAGCGACATCATCACGTACAGCTGCGACATTTTCGGTCGATTGACCTGGTCGAAGGCGCGTTGTTGTCTTTACATCATAACAGACCCAGTTTCGGCAAATTTATCCATTAATCTCTTTACAGTGTGACCCCAAATTGATTGCAATTTGCGAACTGTAGCCGCAAAACTTTCACCATTTTGGTAAAACAATTTCACAATGAGAATCCGTTGTTCATTCGTGTAGCGCTCCATTTTTACTAACCTCGTTCCTTCTACTAGCAAACAATAACAATTGTTCACATGTCAAACAATGACACTTCAAATGGCGCCAAATTTAAATCTTGCGTTCTTTTTGGGACAACCTTTACTTTATATTCACTGTTATTGTTGTATTGTTTAACTAACATTCTCAGAATGGTAACTCTAACAATCTTTTAATTATCAATATTGGCAGCACTATTATAGAATATGGTTTTTGTTTACATTTGTTGTATTATTTCAAATTTACAAATGGATAAAACAAGCGCGCGCTCATCAAACTTTCCCGCGTAAGATAGTGAATTGCTGCTGAAATTGGTTCGGGAAAACTAAAATATTATCGAATATAGAAAACTTGATAGTATTACGTATATATTATATTAAGATAGATGATATCAAAACAAAAATACTAATAATAATTCACTAATCAGCTGTTGTCTAACTATTTGTTAACAGCTGATAATTTGAATAGCGCACAATGAAAAAAAAAAAAAAAATAAACAAAAATTTGCTAAATAAAGTCACTACAATATTTTAAAACTACAATAAAAATGCGCAAAAGAAAACGAATCTGTTGGGTAGAGCACAATGAAAATGCTTATATTGAGTTGTGAGAGGAGAAAATAAATGAAGTTTTATTACACAAATGTGATTTAATTAAACTTATAGTGAGAACGCCAAATCAGCTGTTTGTGATTTAAAATCAGGTTTTAACTTTTGATGTGAAAACAATATTAGGCCAGCGTTGTCGATTTAAGTGAATATTTATTTAGAGAGAAAAAATATAACTTTAATTAGTTTAAATCGTGAATATTATTACCCTGGAAACATTTTTCGTTTTCATAAAAATTTCACCGAAAAACTAACAATTTGTATTTATTAGAATTAAATTTCTGTTGAATTTTAATTAATTTTTAAGCTTTACAAAAGTTTCTTTCCTTTCCTGATATTCACTGAGAACTGATAGCGGGGTAGAAAATTGCACGTGATTCGCTTCACGATACCAATTTTTCATTCGCGACTAATTGATAATTTCATGGAAACAAAAGTGATAACAAAAAGATTAATTTATATGGTGTCGTCAGTCCCACGCATAATCAATGTGGCCTCAATAATTTTATGTCATCAATTAAGAGTGCAGTGAGATAAGAAACTAAAATTGTTTATGAATAGCAATTATTATATTTATAATCATTAGAAATGGTTTCTACAAACTGCGAATTTTCGTAAATTATTTTTTTTTATAATCTTCATGGTTAAGCAAAAGCGTAACAAACCTGATAAGATTTTTTTAACCCATTTTTTTGTTGTTGTTTTTTTTTCAAATACTACGCCTAATTGATGGTTAGATAGCATGCGTTCATAGATTACTTGGTAACAAAATTTGCGTAGAATTTTATTGAACTGAAATAAAAATATATATAAAGAAATGGGTGTTGCAAAAACGTAATGAATGGTTACAGGCATGATTGAGCATGCATTAGAATTAACGGGAAAGGTGGATACTGCGATCTAAGTTATCTATTGCATCTTTGCCAGGCGTCAGAGTACCTAAAAATGGACCTGCACTTCTGAGGAATGTCAGGATTGAATGTCGGTTCCAGTTTTTTTTTTTTTTTTTTTTTTTTTTTTTTAATATTGGACCACTGCTCAGAGGAAATCCCCTACACATGCAATGCTTTGCACTAGAAGTAGATAGAGAGAGAGAGGGCTGGAGCAGAGAATAGTTATTTGCTGTCAGTGGTAGGAAGGAAGAACTTAATGCTTGTACAACTCTGCAGTTGCGTGGTAAAGCGAAGTTGCGGCGTCTCTGATATTATTGACGCATTATTTTTAAGCTGAGGGAAGACATTTCATTTATTATTTTACTGCGCCAACGTTTTATTGCCCAAATACCGCCGAAGGAGCGTGTTGTAGCACAGAAAACTTAGAAAAAAAATTTTTTTTTTACTTGACCGGGCTGGGAATCAAACCAGGGTCCAAGGCGAATTCATACCAGGCAAACTTATTAGTACAACAACTACAAAAATCATTGTAACACATTACCGCAATTAATTCATACAATTTTGATCTGACACAGTGCTAAATAGTCGCCAGCTGGACTTATAAGTTCACGTGATATGAATTCACCTTGCCCAGGTCCTTCTGGTTGCAGAGCAGAAAAAATGCGAAATATTTTTATGAGTCCTTATAATCCCGTGCCCCATTTTCACATCCACTAACTAAACGAATTCTATCCTTACTGAACTCCGGTAACTCGCGAGTCCTTCGCCCATAGTAATGGGGCCAAAGGCTCTAAGCTGTACGACACGGCTCCCTTTTTCTCTCTCTCTCTCTCTCTCTCTCTCTCTCTCTCTCTCCCACCTTCATTAAACAGTTCCATATAATTTCCATATAATCTTACTTAGACATGCTTTTCGAAAAATTGCCCAATTTAAAAGCACCCATTAGTCTCGTATAGGGAATTCTAAAGTCGACTAAATTCGTAACTCATACATTGTCAACGATTTTCTTACAAAAACAAATGCGTTATATCAGAATGGAATTTTGAAGGGTTCTTACCAATAATTATTAGCTACTGAAAATATATCAGACTAGTTCAAATTGTTTACAGACGTTGAAGAACATGTTTGTTAAATAAAATTTATGGAAAATTAAAAAAAAAACCTTTCATTATGAAATTCTTCATATCTACAGCAACCACTTGCTTAAACTATAAAAAGTTCGTCAAAAAGAAAACCAATCAACTGCTGACTTTATACGTATTGCTGTCAGCATTGGTAACCAGTGTGGGCGGAAGCGAAATAGCAACAGGAATTAACAGAAATGCCTCAATAATTGTAAACCAAACAACTTTAAGCCCTGCAGCGAAGCCATCATCAAGCAGCACCTTTCAAATGCCAATTATTTATGCCTGGGGTCATAATACCAAATATTCAACTGTAATTTTCGATGAGAATATTCTTGTCAAGGGCAGCGCATTATTGGATGTCACATATCCCCCAAATGTGAGTTGGTTTGTTTGTAAACTTTGGCTTTTCACTTTTTTTTTTCGTTGTGTTTTACGAGTTTTGTCCTCTTTTGTTTGTAGGATGATTTGTCCAATGATTATACCATAATTGGTATATACACGCTTTCGAATGACAAATTTGAGGCAGATGTTGGAAAAAATTTGACAGGTGATTTTTCAGTGGACATCATAGAAGGTGGTGTGGGCAGCAATTTTACCACCTTACGTTACGTGTCAAACGCTTTAGATGCCGTTGAATATAATTTGAAAATATTTGGTATAATTGTATGAAAATATTACAAATGACACAAAGTTAATAAAATTTTCGTTTATACTGGCTGATTTTTTCAGAGTTACACACGTTTAAATCATACTAAAACAAAGAAATATAATTGTAATATCAATGAAACGGACTTGATTGGATTGCTATACATTTTATGATATTCATGACATTATGGGTGGGGTTTTCATTCCCCACTATGGAGGGGGTGAGTTTTAGGGTGGATGATCGTTGCAGCGTGGTGCAGGCTGAAATATCGGCTATAAGGAGAGCGTCGATGTGGATGAGGTAACACGGGATATATGGGGAGTACATCCGGGTATGTACCGACAGTAGGGGTGCGATCAGATAGCTGTCAGATGTATACTCGACATCATTTGTATACTCGGTTCGTGACCACCGGGTGCCTCTGGACGAGTTGGCGAAATATTCCATCTTTGAGCTGGTATGGGTACGAGGACACGATGGTGTGCTTGAGAATGGAGTGGCGGCCGAGCTGGCCACGAAGGGGACTCGTCTGGCAGACGGGCACATCGATGGATATGTCGGCGTTCCTATGGGGTACTGTAAGTTGCTGCGGGAGCGGGAGGTTTACGGGACTGCGCAGACTGGGTGGTTGGTCGATTTCCAGGATGACTTGGCCTCGGTATCATTCTGGCCGGACCGCCTCCGAAAGACGGTGGCGAAGGTGAGGCGGCATTGTCACATTTGTCTGCACGCCAGGATATCGGGCCTACTGTATAATGATTTCTACAGAAGCTGTCGTGATGAGGAGGAGGCGGAGGAGGAGGCGGAGGAGGAGGAGAGTCCCCATCTTGCCTTTAAGTTGGGGCGCACCCTCATGAGGGACTTTGCTTTTTTTTAATGTACTTGGTATATAAAATACATGTGAAAGTTGTGCATTGTAATGAATTCAGATTAAATTTTTTTTAGAGTGAAATTGCTCACTTGGTGTAACGTCTTTCCTGTCACTTTTGACGTGGGAAAATTTAAATAAAATGTCAATAAACACTACACCCTCAATCCTTTCTCCCAAAACCTTCTTTCCTCGTTCCGGCACAATGCAGTGCATGTGCCGGTTAAAGAAAAACCAAAAACCTGGTTTTGTCTTTGGCTGAGGTCGCTCAGGCGTTCTCAGGGTTTACTTATGGGTCAAAGTACCTTCATAAAAACTAATTAAATTTATTTCACTCCTTTCTGGAGTTTAACAAAAATCAAACTGCACTAAATAGATCAATTGCAATGAATATTCGGCTTTTACTTTGTTGATTTTTCTTCTCGGTGTTACTTGCTAATCCTACTTCTTCAAACCTCAGCATCATATACAATTTATTATACGAACCTTATGAGAATTATTATTAAAGATTGCAATAGTGTAATGTAATATATGGGGGTTCACACACGTACACATACCAACCGTAGAAGGTAACAATATCCCAGCGGCAAACTTTTGTAGGCGTTCTGTAAAACCTTCTTAGACCTTTTTATTTTAGATCCAGTACTCATGCTTGCTTGAGCACTACGTTTGCAGTGACAAAACTGATAACTGTTACAAAAAAAAAGATCACATTCCAAAGCCAGAAAGCAACAAATACAAAAACCTTAAATAAATATGCTGTTGAAGAAGTTTTACTGCCAGGGAGCGCAGAAGGCATTGTGTCTGGCAAAAAAGGGGATCCCAGAAGGCCAGCTAACTACTTGTTTTCGCCGCTGTGATTGTACGTCTGTAAGTACCCAGCATAAAAATACATGCAAAAGAAATAGTTAATGCATGGCTTGCATTGCAAATGAAGTGGTTCTACTTAGCTGAAGAAGGCATGACTTCAGCATAGGTGTTGCACAAACGAGCACGTTTTCCCATTTAACAAAACAGCTCGTCATTGAAAGTTAGTGTTTCGAACCCATGAATGTTCCATAATTTGGTTACGTGTTCACATTTAACAAAACAGCTTGTCATGAATACAACGCAAAGTACAACAATTAAATTATAACTGCGTAGTTGGCTGCGTTGAATGCGTTTTAGATGTGTTCAAAAGTGTTAATGTTTTCAGCATTAAAAATGGCATTAAAAAAGAATTCAGATAAAGAAGTGCTTAAGCAGTCAGGCAAATACCAATTCATAGTGAACGCTTTCACTTTCAGTACGTTACACTGGCGTGAAGATTATCATCAGTTCATTGCAAATTGTCTACTATGTCCTGTAAATGCATACAAAGGAATCGTTTATTTTAAAGAAAGATTTTTTAATGCTTTAATTAGTGACCCATTTATGAGTGTGTGTGAATGTGTAGAAAAATATTATATTTTTCCTATTAAATGCACGTTGCCGCATAAATTCCTTTCCACTTTATATTTTCTCTATTAATTTTGGTATTGTCTTTAAGGAAAACTTTAATTTTGTTTCCCACAAAAATGTACACGCACTCGCCACTAGCAGCGTTTACATGAACCATGCGCATACATAATTTGTTAATACATATTTAAATATTATTATATATGCATGAATGTATGTATGTCTGCATGTGTAAGTACAAATAAAGCTGACATGCATTCATGCATTTGTGTGCATGCATATGCATGCATGCCAGTGGGATTATTATATTATTAACTTAAATAAATAGCAAGTTCTGCAAAACCCATTTTCACTTTCACACCCTTTTTGCACGGGAGTGAAAATGTACTGCATAATGAAAAAGGAAACAAAAAGTATGAAGTACGTCGTTTAGGAAATGAATGCAGGCAAATGCCAACACCGGATGCTTAAAAATGTAACAGTTCATGTCAACGTAGCATTTTACAAAATTTATTTTACTTTTTTGCTTCTTCTCCTGAATTCTAATTCGAAACGTACCTGTGAGAGACAATGATGACCCTGAGGGAGAAACCTACATAAAATAAATGCAGATTTGTTGGTCTTTAAAAAGGATTCCGTTAGCAGAAACATTTTTAATACTCTTTTATTGTACAGGATGGCCCAAAAGCAACGAAGGAGGTTTTGAATTCCTTATAACTTTTTTATTATAATTAAATTTTTTTTTTTTTTTTGGTTTCAGTATTTTGTAAAGAAGATTTGGGGAATTTAAAATGGAACAGCACACAATTGAACAACGTGCCAAAATCGTTGAACTTTATTTCGGAAGAAAATCATGATTTTATTCATAATTTAATTAAGAGTGACGAAGTCCATTTCCAATTGAATGGGTTCGTTAATAGACAACACGGGCTGCGGAAAATCCAGTACAACAGCGAGAATTACACCCACTTAAGTGTACCGTTTGGTGCGGTGTTTCGTCGGACGGGATAATTGGCCCATATATTTTTTCGAAATTTAACACGGTGTCGCCGTTTCCATCACTGGGGTTAGATATCGGACAATGTTGGAAAAGTTTTTAAGGCCAGCCGAGGAAAACCGTCCGCAAGTATGGTTCCAACAGGATGGAGCCACAGCGCACACTGCGAGGGACATAATGGCTCTTTGAACTCAAACCCCTGCGGTAATTTTGGGCCACCCTGTATTAAAAAAATTTAACATGTGCAGCAACAAGTTTTTCTCTTTTTGCTTGGATATTACAGTACAACGTACAGGGAACGAAGATCTGTTAAATTTAATTCAGTTCCTTAAATTAGAGAATTGCCCAGTACCGATGGCCATTGGGTGAGTAGGAAACGCATGCCTGGGAACAGCTTACGTGATAAGATACTGCTCACCTATTGTGCGAGTGTCGGGCACCTGTACAGGGTGAAACAGATTGCTTTCAAGATTTAAGTCAACACCTGGCCGTAGGGCCTAATCTGACGGCGTTTTCAGCAGCGGGTGTACTCTGTCGTTCAACACCGCCCCACAGGGGCACATGTAAAGACAACTAGTAACTGTCTAATTACATATAGACCACCCGAACCAACCAACCAACCAATAGAAAGCAACTGCAAACAGAAACGTATTTTATTTAACAATTAAACCACGTAACTCTTTCATTTACTAAGCCAGCATAAATTGCCCATTGCCAAGCTATTCGTTTGCTATTTGTAGCTTCACTCCTCCCCAGTGTAAAAAAGAACATCTATTTTTGTTCGAAGAAAAAAATTTTTCATATTAAAATAACGAAAATAAGAAAGACATTATTATTTTTTGGCTTGCATTTTTTACAGTTAATAGAAAAAGGACTTAAAATCCCTGAAATGAAGTGAATATTCAATTAAAATAAACAGAAAAGATTTTTTTGCTCAAATGATGACTAAAATGCCTCCGTAAACAGACACATTGAAAACGCAAATTTGTTTCTTTTTATTTTCCCAAACTTTTTTAACACACGAAATGCAATACCAAGGAAAAGACATTTTTAAAAGAATTTCCAAGTGATATATTTTTTTTCCTTTTTCTCAGAATTACACGCACGCAAAGTATTATGGCATATTTACGATTTTCTTGATAAAAACTGAATTTAAATCGCTATAAATTCGTTTCTTAACATTTTTATTTAGATTTTATTTTTTTTACTTGAGGTCACATTGTTGGGGCTTTATGAAATGGGTTTAGGGGGGGGGGGGGGGTAAGTCGTTTCGGACTATTTCGCACAAGTTGCAAAGGAATTCTTTTAAAAAATTTGTTTGAGTGTTAATGTTGTTTGGTGGCTGCTGGAGTAAAGTTAATTTCTTTACATTTTTTTGGGGGTTTTCTTTTTGCGATAAAGATCTGTGAATAAATAAAATTTAATTTTAAGTAGTTTATTTGAAGAGAGGTTTTGTTACAAAAATCCATTAAAAATATACGAATGAAATGAATGTAACAATAAAATCTTTTTTTTTTTTTCCTAGTTATTAAAATTATTTAAATTGAGATTATTATATATATCGTCATATAAAACGTAAAACCATGTAACTACACTTTTTTTTAGATTTTAAAGGAGAGGGAAAAACTTGATAACTGGGTTAAGTAACCAATCTGAAAATATTTTCTTCAAAACTCGCATAAAATTAAAAGAATCACTTATATTTTTTAATAAAATATTTAATTTTACAACGACTTTCATTCTTACATGGTACACAATGTTCAATAGAGAGAACGATTTTTTAAATTTTGTCACTTAAATGGTTTTACATTTTATATGACGCATGTATGATTTTCATGAAACAACAAGTGTAGAAATCTTATTTTTTTTAATACGCATTCGGGCTGTTTAGTGATATTTTAAGGATACGAGTACAAAAGGAAATGCTGCAATACAGCATCTACTGTATGAAGGAATGTCAGTTGCCGCCTGTCACCACTGTATCACAAACAAGATATTAATTCGGCTTAATAAAGCAGTCTTATGTGCTGATGTTAATATCGCATTTGTGTTGTGGAAAAACCCCTGAATTATAATTTATTTAAAATCATGCTTTCAAAGACAAGTACTGAGCAGCGACACAATATTTTTGAGTTGGCTCTTTTGCTTCCAATTAATTCATTTAATCTTTTTTCTGATTTTCTTGACAGCTAAACTATCAGTACAATTTCCTGATTTTAATATTTTACTCGACTGCTAATTTGAATTTCAGTTGTAAATAACTGCAAATAAAATCACTTTTCCACTGCAACACAGGCATGGATAACATGAATTTTCAAATGAATTACACCCTTTTTTTTATGAAAAAAATAAAATTTTTTTTTTTAATTCTACAGCGTGAAATAAGAATTATAAAAAAAAATTATAAATTTGTCACATATTTTTAAAAAAATTTTTTTGAGGTATTTTCGAAACGTCAAGATGGCTGATATCGAAGAACCCCTGCTTCGCCGTCACTTCTTTTTCATTCAGAGGAGATTTATAAAAAAAGCTAATACCAACGAAGAAGTGTACTGTAGCACAGAAAAATCAGAAAAAACTTTGGACTTGACGGGACCGGTTGCAGAAGCAAAACGCTAACTAGTCAGCCATCAGCACCCCCAAATTTTCAATATTATTTATAATGATTCATATTTTTATTAAAAGATTGTAGATCAGTATGACCATGACACAGTGGAATCTCCCTTAACGGGCAGTTCCTATAAGCGGACATCCTCTTAACCGGGCACTGTTGGCAGGTCCCGACAGCGCTCCATAAGAAAACCTTTGCAATCGCTCGCCCTTGAACGGACTCTCTTAACCGGAAGCGGACACACGATTGGCGAAAACAAATTCTCTAGAACGGACATTTCCTTTGTTTTTGTACGATTTTATATTGTCATGATTTACAAATAAGCTTGTCAAAGCTTGGTTTGCCATAACTTAGTTAAATGAAATATCTGATGACTCAACAGATTAAATTAAATCACTGAACAGAAACGGCTTCAGCTGTATCCAATCCACAGGTACATCAGAACGCCCTCCTTCGTCGGTATTGTGTAGCACCGGCGAAGTGAAATAATTACTAAAAACGAAGCTTCAAAATTTAATACGTCTCCTTGACATCAGAAACGCTACAACACTGCTGTAAAAACAAATAACGCGCAAAAAGCATTGTTTTAGGATAGTGAAGCTTCACATCCTATCATTTCTCCTACTATCCCTTTCCTCTAGTTCCAGCACAATGCACCGCAAGTGTAGGGGTCATCTGCTGAGTGCTGGTGCAAGATAAAGAAAAAAATCATTAGAACCTCAAGAATCCCCAACCAATATCTTAACATATAAGCAGGCTTTGGCTAAAGCGCAGGATCTTATAATGTTTGTGAAATGGCAAAGTGATACAGAAGCTATAAATATATTTTGAATAGGATTTCTCTCACATATGACAATAAACCTTGTTTTCCCTTATTATTATCTAAATGCCCATTTTGAACATCTTAAAAGATAATAAAGCGCTAAATGTATTAAATGTTCCATCCCTGCTGTGAATAGAAATAAGAAAGGCGACCTTGTTTAGCACGCATTGTTAATGTGTTGTACTAGTTTGGTTGGTACTCGTAATCCATTTGCCGGGTTTGTTTTCAGTTGTTAAACAAAAGTATAAAAATTATATATAGACAAACACACACACATACATATGTACGGTACTGTTGCATTATTAAATCAAATCGTTTAGTTTTATTGTGGCCTTATAAATTCACTAACTAGTTGTTGCCTTAACTATATTACGTCGTGCTTTCTTAGCTTTTATACCAGTATGTTATTTTTTTTTATAGCCGTAAGAAATTCCGTACAGTGAAAGAAACCGCACAGCAATATTTCTTTATTTCGCAATACTAAAGTTTTTATAAAACGGATGGAAATCATTGTACAGTTGTACTGTTTTGGGAGCATTTTCAACCGTTTTGGTACCGTGGTATTAGTGGTGAATTTCGGGGACTCTCACGCCTACAAAAATGTGATATAAGATCTTACGTACTTCTACTCAATCTGCGAAAATTCGAACACACACACACATATAGAGTATAGGGTGTTTGGTAGCAGATTTATATTTTCAAACTTAAATAAAAAACGTAATAATAGACACAAATTTTTATTAAGAGCATTGAACGATGGAATGGAAATGCGGATTTTATTTTTTAAAGACGATGTCATCCAGATCCTTCAGATTCTTTTTTAAAATTTCATGAATAATCGCTCTTGGAAGTGCCAGTGAGGCTGTTCTTTTCCGTATTGAAAGTCTCGGATTTTCCCGTAAACAGCTTTCAACCAGTTCAATGTTTTCGGAAGTCTTTGAAGATCGACTGGGCCCTGACCGTGGGGCATTCATAGCCGAAGCAGTTGCGCGGAATCTCTGCACCCACGAACGAATTAAATTTATACTCGGTCCATCACTTGTTCACCGCATACCGAACTTTGAGCAAAATTGTCGACGAGTAATTACGTAAGAATCATTACTCTTAAAAAATGTCTCCACAGCGAACGCGCGATGCTCACTCGACCAGTGCGACATCGTGATTGACAAATCCGCACAATCGATAATTCCAACGGCGCCACCCTCCCTGCGCACCGTTTATTACTTTTTGAAATAATCGTATTAAAAATATAAATTTTCCACCAGACACCCTGTATATAGAAATGGCATATCTCTTGAACGGATACCGAAGGGACCATTGCAATGTGTCCGTACCAAGGTTTCATAAAACGCTGGTCTAAAGAATTTTAGAATCCATATATTACAAAACTGTTATTTACTTTGCTTGTTCGACCGATTCTTGAATATCACGTTCGCTGTCATGTAACCCACCGGTGGTTCACAAGAATTTTTTCCGTGACGCCATATGCGGTGGGTCACACACAGCACATAATGTTATAATATGCCTTGGAGCGAATCCAATGGTAAAAGCTAAAAATATATATAATTCTATTGGGTTCCCAGTAATTGGTCTTCACAATACAGCGATAACTTAGCCACAATGCGTAGTGCCAGGTCTACTTGCCAGTATCCATGGAAGCATTATTTTTTAATTCCTTCAATATTTCTGACCGCCAGATATTAAAATTTAATTTAATGTATTTTTTAATTTTTTGTTTAACAATTATTATCTCAATTAAATATGTTTCATAGAACTGATACATATTTCTGTGAAACATTAAAATTGTTATTCATTAAAATTTAATTAAGCCATTATAAAATGAGCGAAAATTAGACCAGAAATATTAAATTGTTTTCGGTTACAAGTATGCAAGTATTTGTGAGTTTTTTCCCTTCAATTTATTCCATTATAATGCGAAAGCATTTTGCGTTAACGATAATCGTTTACAATGTTTTCGAAAATAAAATTTTGCTTATAATTAATGACACTGATGGTAATTATGGAACTTTTGTAATTTTTTGTTTTTGGAATGAAAACAATTTAGCCGTTGTTTTCGGGGCGACTGATGGCACAGACATTAACTTTAATAATGTGTTGATAATTTGATGAAATTAATTTTTATTTAGTAAATAATATGACTGACTGTGTATTTGGAAATGAACTTGTAACTCTTGTATTCATAAAAACGTGTATGTCTTTCTCAAGGTTCGGATTTAAAATTTTCTAAATTAAAAACAAATATTTACCAACATACATATGCGTTCATTTAATTAGTTAAAGTAGTAATTAAAAAAATATAAAATTTTATTTAATGACTAGCTAAACCCGCCACGAGTTGCTGTATCTGTTATAATAGTTTTATTTAAATAAAATTAATATGCCACATGTGTCCTTTATTGATATCGGTTAGTTAGTTTCGGAGACGCGCAAGTTGCACCCTACCACCCGACGTGGTCTTATATTTGAAAACAGATATAGTCTATGTGTCCATCTAGATAAGAGTCAGGCAAAATGTCGCCCAAGGGCGCTTTGTTATTTTCTTATTTACACGTATGCAGTTAAACACAGAGAGAGAGAGAGAGAGAGAGAGTAGAGAATTAAACAACATTACTCATTCTGGTTTGAGCATTCAAAGAAGCAGGCTGTGTTATCGCTTGTTGCTTAAAATCAGTGTTGCCACAAAAAAAATTTCTCTTCAGCAAAAATTTTGGTTTTCTTATACAGGGTTAGCCAAAAGTAATCACCCGATGTTCTTTTGCTGTAATTTTTTTTTAAGACAAATTTTGGCACTGCTATGATATGGGCTAAGTGACCGCCGCCAGAGTTGATGACCATACATGCAGATTCAAAGGTTTTTATTAAATATATATACCCAATTTCAGCTCTCTGGCTCTATGAAGAATGTGCAGCCGTACATCTAATGGGAGTGCCACCTGCAAAAATGGGCCAGCCTAGTTCCCCTTATAAAAATTGCCAGTTTCCATATTTTTCCCATTATTTACTCTCTCGTATACCGAATTTCAGCTCTCTAGCTATAAGGAAAGAAGCAAAAAAAATTTACTGTCAAGCCATTCAGACCAAAATGAGAAGCTTCAGCTTTAACCGTTCTCAAAATATACAAAAATCATTATTTACTTTGTATGTTAGGTGCTACGCTTACTGGTTCAATTCTCCCCACTTTTTGACTGATGATTTGTACTGACCATTAAGTTAGCCAGATCAAATACAGAAACATTAACTTTAACCGTTCTCAAGATTTAACAAAATCAATATTTAGTTCGTATGGGAAGTACCACGCCCACTTGTTCAATTCCGCCCACTTTTTGACTGATGATTTGTTTTAACTACAAAGTCATTTGAACCATATTCAGAAACTTTCACTGCAACCGTTCGCAAGATATACAAAAATTAATATTTACTTTGTATGGGCGTGGTAACGCCCAATTGGAATTCTTCTTGTTTGGCCGGAGACCAGTCCGCTTTGGTGTGCATAAAAATGCGATACCCACCTCGCGGAGAGCTTCCTCATACATATCAAGCGATTATTAAAAGTTTAAGCCACACAGGCATATGAGATGTCTTCAACAATCTCGCTCACTTTCAATCTCGGATCGGCAAATATCATATCGTACACTTTTCAATTGGTTCCGATGAAGAGACCTCAACTGGGTGTCCATTACGTTTGGTATCTGCCATGCCATGCCATTGTTTAGACTGGGTAAAACTATGAATTCATATGAAAATATGCAAATGCATGGCACTTGTATTGTCGGTCGCCTAAGGATTAATTGACATTCAACTTCAAGTTCAGAATTTTTATTTATTTTTTTTTTCATCGTGATCTCTCTTATCCATGTAAATTAATCCGCGTCATTCACAGCGCACTCATTAAACAGGTTACAACACTTCATGATGATAAATTAACATTTTGATGGAAAAATACCCCCATCTTCCGCCTTTGCCGCGTATCATTTATTATTGACAAAGATGATTGTTAATAAAATACTAATTAATGCCTGTGCAAATATTATAAAAATATTTATTCTTATAAATATTTTTTTCTTTTAATATGCAGAAAACCATCAAATGTTAACAGAATTTCAATTAATAAAATTTCGTACACAGCGAGAAAGGAAATCAATATGGCGAAGAGGAGCCTATAACGGGCGTAAAGAACAAACTCTCATTCGATTGTGATAAATTATTGAAATAGATTTGCGTTTTAAGCAAAATAACCCATTTCAAAAAAAAAAAGAAACTAGAGAGCTGCAAGAATGGTAAAAATCTTTCAACTACTGTGTGTATATATCTCTCAATATAAAAGTTATTGTATTCGTCCATTCTTTGTTGTCTGCATTCGGTTTATTGTTGTTTGTTAAATGTCTTGTCACAAGAATGAATTACAAAATCAGTGAATTAGTTCTGTTAAAATAGACAAAAATAAGTTATAACTTAGCCAAAATTCGCATAGAGCGAAAAATTAGTAGAGATGTTACATACACACCATTATAAATGAAATGTTAAAAATCCCTTTCGATACTATTTCTGCAAAAATATGTTATCCAACGTCAAAAGTACAAAATTAAAGTTTTTTTTTCCATTTTTCTCGGAAACGGTAAGTTTTATCGTGAAAATAGATCTTACAATTCTCTACAAAAATCATTCACACACTTTTCCTTGTACGACTCCCATTCGTGAGATATCGCTGAATTCATTTTTAAATGTTAATAATAGTGATGCATATAAGAAACAAACCTACAGTGCAGACAAAAATTATACCACACCATGTGTAGGAAATAAAAGTAGAATTTATTTAGTACTGTCTGCTTCGTACCCAGAAAAAACTGACCCCTGCAGTGCCCAGTCATTGAAAATTCTCCAAAAATCGTCAAAATTCCGATATTATAAAAAATCGCCATTTCAGCTTTGAAAAATCGTCAAAAAAAAATCGCACAATGGAAAATGTGTACATATTTCAAAAGCATTTGTTTTTTTTTTTACATTTATTAAGAAGCAATCAAAAATAACAACTATTCAGCTCCATACACACGTAATTTATTCATTTACGCGGATAGTAATATATTAGAGCTGCATTAAAAAGGGGGAATAAATAACGGGGAACATTTCTCGTATTCTATTAATAAAAAATAATAAATAACTATATGTATAAAGCTAATAATTTACATCTACACACAGTGGAGAAAACACAAAGAACGCTGAAGATGAAGGTGTAGCAACTTTCGAAAGCAGCATGTTGTTCTGTTCTGTGTGATTATCACATGTAATTTTGACTGCCTATTTAAAATTAAAACAATTTTAACTAACGTGATACGTTTCGACTAACTCAGACTTTATTAGTTCCAATTTGCGGTATGATTCCTTAATATGCGTCTTTTTGTGTTGGCAACTTACCTGGGGTGCAGCAAGTACAATTTGTAACAGGGACGCTATTAAAATTAAACGTTGCATTTTGTATTTAAATAATACCGTTTTTGTTGTTCTTGTTTTTGGTTTTTATTCTGCAGGGAAATTGAATTACAACACAATATTTTTTGTAACAATTAATTTAATTTGTTTCAAATTAATTTTGTTTAATTCTTTTCTATAAAATACTCGTGTATAATAAACAGAATCCTTTTTATAAAAAAATCTGTTTATTATTCTTTATAGTTTGTTTTCGTTGCCTCTCGTATTGCAGAGTGTTTTTGTGAATAGAATTTATCGTAATTATTTATTTAATTTAATAATGCTTAACACGTTTAAATAAATTTCTTTGCCGTATGTTTGAAAGATTTATTTATTTAACGTTTTTTGCATAAAACATTTATTTACGTGCTGTAAATTTACAACTGAATAATAAAAATTATTTTGAGCAGGTTTTATGTGTTTTTTTTTTGCTCTGGTCTTAAATTTCTTGTTTCAGTCGGTCCAATCAACCAGCAAGTTTGGCCGTTGTGGTTGCTTGGCGATGCGTTCATATACGTACTGGTATGTTCATATGTATTCTCGATTGCTTAATTTTAATTATTAAAAGTTTTACTTTTTTTTTTGGGAAATTTGTTGAAATTGTTTTCGTTTTGTTTAGTTTTTAATTTAAATTTAATTAAAACCAGTCAGTTGGCTTTGGTGGTTTATTTGAAACTGTTTGTTAGCAGGCAGAATGGTTAACGTCTTAGTATTTTGAATCGGAAAAAGATTTGCTTTATTCTATTCATTATTAATTCAATGTTTCATTAGGTATCACAGGGAAGCTTAAATTTATGTGCAATAAAAGTTAAGTTGAGCTTTTATTACAGTGCAGAGCGTAAGGAATGGGAGATTCTGTGAAGCGGAGCATTACTTTTTCGGAGAGTCTTTGCCAATTACAGTCGCCATTCACACACACACACATACACACACACACACACTATTAAATTTGATGCTAATTACCTTCTAATTAATAATTTCAGTGTGTTTTGAAATATGCAGTGTTGCCATTAATGAATTCGGATATGACTACGACGAAATTACACATTTGAAGAAAATTTAGACAAGAGCAATTTTTTAAATTTATTTAAACAAAAGTAACTATTAAGCCATAGGAAAAGCAGAGTTGTAAGATTGTGAAGCTTCACCACTTGTCACATCTCTCACTATCCCTTTGCTCTAGTTCCAGTAAAATGCATCGCATGTGTAGGGGTCATCCCCTCAGAGCTGGTTCAAGATAGAAATTTTTTTTTTATTAAATAGTGCCTTAATTCGAACGTCATTTTTACATATGAAATTAAAATGAGCTAATGATCGAAAATATACAGGCAGTAAAAAATTGCGTGTGATTGGAAAAATAAAGTGAGAAAAATCTGAAAAAGAAACAAAGTTAGAGATATTTTTGCTAATGTATTCACGCTTCTTACAATCGAAAAGCATTTATTACTAATTTTTAGCAAAGTTTTAGGAATCGTTTTTAACTTTCGACAAAATAATAATTTAAACCGGCATGTAGTCTCTTTAGAAGTGTTTCTATTAGAATGGCACAAGGCAATGACATAATTTTTTATCTTGGACCAACACTTAGGAGATGACACCTACACATGCGATGCATTGTGCCGGAACTATAGGAAAGGGATAGTAGGAGAAATCATAGGAGGTGAAGCTTCACTATCTTTCAACACTGTTATTGCACGTTATTTGTTTTTATAGCATTGCACTGTGGTCGGAAATTTCATTTCGTTGGCCAAAAGTCAAAATGTTTACACACGAAATATGTTTTTGTTTTTGAAATCTAGTAGTCAACACTCCAAAACAACCAAAAATTAATTTTGTTGTTGTAATATGCAATTCACCGTTATTCGGTGAGTCATCGAAGTTGAATTTGTTTGCTTCATTTGTAAACAGAATTGCGTTCGGTGTTTTATAGTGCTTACTTCAATTGTTTGTTAAAGCTGAAAACAAAGCGTGTTAAATAAAAGTTTAAATAGAAAACGAAGGTGATGGTAAGTTTATTAATTTTGTAAAATATAATACTCAAAAATTGGATACTGTAAAAAATAAAATAACTTTTTCCAAAAGTCTTTAACATTTTGGAATTTATTTTATTTTTTAAGTTTGAGTAAGCTTAACACATTTTGTTTAGGAGTGTTAAGCATGAGATTAAAAACTAAATTACTTTAAAGTGTTTAGTTTTTGAAAATGTTTATCTCGATTTGCGGTTTTTTGCGGTTTTTGAGTTTTTTTTTCAGTCGTCATTTGTTTACAGAATTCAGCAGTTTTTGATATTTGGTTGACCCACCAGAAGAAAGGAAAAAATAAGGACGCACTAATAAATTATTTTATACAACATACATATTTACTCGTAAGTATCGTATATTTTCTCATTTAGAACTAAAAAATATAAAAACTCAGAAAGAAAAGAAAAAAAAATTTATGTAAAAATTTTTTTTTAAATTTTAATTCTAAACGTTGATAATTAAAAAAAAAAGTTAATTATTTTATACAAAACACTTAAAATATACTGCAAATTCAAATTCCAGTTAAAAATTCCGTTATTTTAAATTTTAATAGTTTTGGCCAAGAAAAGTGTTGTTTCCGACCATAGTGCATTGTTGGAGCGTCTTAAATATTTAAAGCTTCGTTTTTAGTAGCCATTTTTTGAACCCAGGAAAATTTTTCGTTTTATAGTCAACGTGCAGACTACTTCGGCCCTCGTAACCCTTTATTCCAATTTGGTTTTTTCATACATCCTGTTTGTGGCCTCAAATGACCGAAAAATGCTGAAAATTAATAATAAAAAAAGGAGCTGAAAATAAAATTACACACGGATTACACATGGACTACACATTCGAGTAGAAATTATACCCAAAGCGGCAACACTGGAAATATGTATAAAGCATTTAATTATTTATTTACTTGATATTAAAATTATAGAATTATAATATTAATATGTAATTATAGCACTGGCTGCTAAGGCCAATTAAGTTGATTTTACTTGTGCAAAAAAAAAAAAATGTGTCATAAACTATTTTGTACAAATTACAACCTGGTCGTATGTTAATCTCGCAGTGGAAACTTTTTTTTATCTGTAGGAAACATCTCAGCAAAAATTCTAATGACCAAGTAAAATCAGACACACACAGCATCCGTTGTAACTTATACGTCGCCTTTTTCCACAGACAAGTAAGTGGAAATATGTAGTACAAATTGAATTGAAGCAGGTATCTTCCGGTTGCAGAGTCATCGAACAGCACTCCCATAGTTTTTACATCAGTTTCGGAAACATTTTTCTTTTGGAAATGCACTCGTTTTCCGCACCACCTGCGCCGCCTTTTAAAAAAGCTACGGTGTGTGACTTTTTTGAAAATTTTGTATTTAATATTTCACTAACTAACCTTCAGGCTACTCAATTTTACTGCAAACGTTTTTAGCACATGTAGTAAAAAAAATGTATTTTTTGTCGAACTAAATTACAAAATACTCTGTTTGTTTCAGCAACATAATCGTTCGTATTTGATCTTGATCAAATGCATTGATGCATGGCGACCAACTAACTATTGATACTTGTTAACTTGCAATTGTTATTAAAAAGTTTTGACAATAAAAAACATTTTGCAGCTGATTCACAGTAGTCTGCATGACCTAAATAAAAAACTATTTCCGAATGCAATCACAACAGAGAAACATTTGACGAAAAGTTCAAATATGATCTTTGGAGTAGTGTCTGCCATAATCATATTATATATTAATAATAATGTCAGTTTAATAAACAATAATAATTTTTATAATATTATTTATTCGATTTATTTGAAAGATATTACAGTAGGGGCTCGATAGCCGCAACTGCAGGCACACCAGTGTCATTGCAATCAGCAAAGTTGTTGCAATAGTCGACAACTTTATATTGTATTAACTTCAAATTAGACTAAATTATCGTGTCAGATACAACTGTGTCGCTTTGCGTGACGTTTTGAACTTTGATAAGAAAGTGTAAAGAAAAAGGTGTATCACACAATAAAAACTCTGATAAAACTTGGGCATTGTTTGTTTACCAAAAAAATTGTGCTTGATAATTTTGATATTTATTTTTTTTACTATAAAGGGCATGCTACACATATCAGTATTCAGCTTCGCCGATACTACACAATACCGACGAAGGAGAGCGTTCTGATGTGCCTGTGTTTTGGATACAGCTGAAGCCTGTACTGTTCAGTGACCAATGACAATGCCTTCGCCACTGAAACTTTTCGAAAACAACTGACAACACAAAGACACACAAATGGACATAAAAAAAAAATGCAAGATGTTTTTATGAGTTTGAAACTGGGTTTGAAACCAGAAAGCTTTTGGTTTTGTAGTCAACGTGCAGGCTAATTCGAACATCGCCACCCATCAATGTCAATGTTCTTCTTCGAGGGTCTAGTTTTAATAAATAATTTATGATAATTTAATATTTTGGGCGCTTAAGTCGACTTAAGCTACTCTTCCATAATGCCACATGTTTAGTCCTACAAATATTTAATTTGTGTAAAATTTTGACTGATTAAAAACACAAGTCAGGTATTGAAAGAATTATTTGCACAAAGAATAGTGACAGAAAATTAAAAAAAAAAAATACGAATAATAAAGAGAAACAAGTCGCACAAAATTCTTTTTAATAGACTCGTTGCTGTTAAAATGTTTATTTTTCTCCTCAGTTTTTTTTTTTTTTTTTTGTTTAAGGAATTTATGAATATGTATTTATTTAAACATATTTATTGCATATTAATTAATCGGTCTGTTGACTGAATTCCAAGTTTATTTGCATCTGATGTTCAAATACGACTTCTACGTCTGTTTCTTATTGGAATTTTACGTCGAAAAATATTTTTGCGGTTTCATTTAATCTTTTTTTTTTACAATTTTGCTGTAATTTTTATTAGAATGACTCTCTTTAAAATGTAAAAATTTAAAAAAAAAAATATCGACAGTTTTTTAATCAATTCTTGAGTTCGTTGATCTTTCTCTTAAAGATTTCATCAATCATCAGCAGATGACAAATTATTGAGCTGGGCGTGATGAGAAGAATATTTTTGAATTAAAATGTGCAAAGCAATAGATAGATTTTTGTTGTTGTTATTTTTGCCTTAATTCTTATAAAATAACTATACACAGGTTTCCACTTTTGCATATTTGCATTCTTAAGCAGAGCGAAAATACCATGACCCTTGTAATTTGATATTCTCATTAAATTCGAAACATCTCTTGATAAGTTCCCGACAATTTTCAACAATTTGGGTGCCTCCGTAGTCTAGTGCATGAGCATTAGTCTTATCAATATGGAGGTGCGGGTTCGATTCCCGTTTAGACCCTGGGTGTTTCTACAGACAAGCTTAAGAGCTTCGTAGAGTTTGTATTGTCTTTAAAAAAAAAAAAAAAACACAATGAACAAATTGGTAGTTCGTTTGGGCCAATAGTAATCGAGAAATGAGTTAGTGAGAGCGTTGAAGATGTCAGAAGGCAGTGTATTATACCAGGTAAAAACGACTCATTCCCATGCGACTCATGCCTCTCTCCACCCAACCGACAATGAAGTCAGGCAACCTGTTCAAACTTCCACAAGAGGTACGCACTATTTAGTGTTCGTCCATATAGCAAAACATCTGAATTTGGTGGGTGAAAGAGGGAAGAGGTATGGAAAAGGGTAAGTGTTTCATGTACATGAAACTTAAAAAAAAACGAGAAGCAAAACCTCCATAGAAGAGAATCTTAGATAGTTTCTGCATCACATTATAGTACCGGGATTTACGGTCGATCAAAAAAAATTAGTAAACGGACGCAGTCCATCTAAGCGATATCCATTTAACATTTTGGCCAGCTGCATTCCCGGTAATCATACCAAAATTTTTTTTTGCAAATATCATTTCTTTTCTCCTAACCGGTGAGCTGACCATCGAGTAACTCGCGCCACAAAAATGTTCTTGGGACATGAGTGAAGTAACAGCTGCGCGCCTTTGATAATCTTATTACCCCAATGTGCACTATGACTCGGAATACAGAAAATGGGAACCTGCTGCTCAACATCTCAGAGTTAAAGCGACGTTCAATTGACAAGGTTTTTTCCGAGCCTAGTGATTGAGAGGTTGCGGGGTCGAATGCCGTCCAGCTTCCGAGATTGTGTGCGGTTAAAAAAAGTGTTTTGGGAAGGGAAATAATGTGGTCCGTCACCACGACAAGTCACTACACGATCAAACGGTGGCCAATTTGCACGAATTGCAAAACGCTTTGCCTCTCCATCTACAGTATTCTCTGGATAAATGTATCATCCGAAATGGAAGGACGAATGCAGAACAGTTTTACCCAAATGCTGTTATTTTTTTTTGTTATTGTTGTGTTAATTGTAAAAAGGACCTGTGTGAAGATAAATTTCGAAATTTAAACCCTAGACATAAACCAACTGACTTAACAGACTTCCGTTAACGTGTTAACAGGCCTCTGTTAAACATGAAAAATCGAGATGTACCTATTCCAAATGGATATGTGCACCAAATGGACAAAATTCCTATCCAAAAGTTACAGTCGCATTGAAATCAAAATCAGAAAAAAAAGTTCCCAGAGTTGTACCAATATGTAGTACATACTATAATTTTCTATAGCTGGGTCTGCAATTTCTCTGCTACTTTTGCTAACCTCACAAAAAATTCTCCCATAATAGTTTCCCAAATGAGATTACACTGTGATGATGAGAACGAATTTTGAAATTGAATGGGGTCAATATTTTAGTCTCTGTTCTTTTGACGCTCGAAATTTTATTATAACGACTTGACGTTCTTTTTTCTCTGTGCTTGTAAATATATTTTATTTATTCGAAAATTTCTCTGATTAAATATTGTCAATTGCTATGAATGTGATCCATAATGAAAAATGCGACTCGCATGGTTTAACACCTAAATGTTTATGATTTTTTTTTAGTTAAAAATAAAGGAACAGTTATTAACTGAAGGAAAAAAGTGCAAAGTTTAGATCTGACTACGCACTAAAGCATTTCATATTTTATATTGTTTTTTTTAGTTAATCAGCGACAATAGTGTTTTCACACTGGGTGGTTTTAAACCAAAAGTGAGTTTTATCTGGTTTTACCATATAAAAATGTGTTCTTAAAAACATTTTAAAATCTTTTTTAATTGCTTTCAAGTTGATTTAATGAACTACAACCTTGATTTTCATGTACTAATGGCAGTGCTACCAAGTTAAAAAATTTCAAACTGCTGGCAATTCAAATAGGGCCCAATAAAAAAAATTAAGGAAAATTTGGTAAATAAATAAAGTCACTACAATAATTTAAAACAATGGACG
Organism: Dexiosoma caninum; assembly: GCA_963924685.1. NCBI lineage: Eukaryota > Metazoa > Arthropoda > Insecta > Diptera > Tachinidae > Dexiosoma > Dexiosoma caninum. The sequence goes on from OZ004728.1 coordinate 3,520,376, forward strand.
CAGCAGCAACAACTATAAAAATTTACAAAAGAAAAGGAAGCTATGGGGTGCAGCATAATGAAAATGGTTTCATCAAGTTGTGGGAGGAGCAGTAAACTAAATTATATTTCACAAACTGTGCGTTACAACCTGATTTAATTAAACTTATAGTGAGAACGAATAGTCAGCTGTTTGTGGTTTTAATGTTAAAATCTGTTTTTTTTGGTGTGAAAACACTTTAACTAAAGTTGCTTCGTAAAAGCTTTTTTACAGTTTCAAGTAATCAGCACTACAAATTAAAATGACTTGCCAAAGTGACATCCAGGTGAATAAAAATAATTTCAACTTGTAGTTTCAAAATATTTTTATAGCTTTCGCCTGTAACATACTTTCAGGGAGTTGTTGTAAATTCGATCACCACAATCAGGGCTGCCAGGTAAATTTTCCCTATAATCTACAGAATCCCGATAAAATTACTCCTATCCTGAATACTTTTTCCCTCGAAATATTTCTTCTTTCCTTTAATATCCAAACGTAAAAAAATTCCCGGTGAATAATTTCATGTTAAAATAAAAATTCCACTTATCGTGAACGATGTTTTACCCACAGGTTTTTCACTTTTCCCTTTAATTTTGCATACAATAATTGAAGACATAATATAAGTAAATTCTTCTTTTATTTATATATTTTGATAAATAAAATCAGCCTTATTCCAGTTGGCAACATCGACGTGGACACCAAAACTAAACATTTTATTGAACTTGTTGGAGTACTCTATTTTCATTTATTTTATTTTTAAAATTTAATTTTCACACTTTTGTTAATTCTAGCATTCAGATACTTTTATTATTCAAATGCAATACTTTTTATGCGCGCGACGAAATAATTGGCTACTGAATATTTAAAAAACAATTTAACACTTGAAACATGTAAACCCACGAATTTTTATTTCTGTATGAAAAAAAAAATTACTTTGCTTTTTAATTAATTTTTATGTTTTTGAAATCTTCTTCCCTTTCCCACATTCACTGAGAATGTTAACGGGGAAAAAATTCCACGTCAACTTCATGATAGCAATATTTATCTCGAGGGTAATGAAAATTTTACTTCTTATTCGCGATAGGGATGAATATACAAAAAATCGTCAAAAATCGGACAATGAGAAATACATATTTTAAATACATTTTTTTTTCATTTGCATTCATGCAGAGCATATCAATTTATAAATTATCGTTCCCGTGTTTACGAACCGGTAATTTTTTGTTGCTGTCGTTGTAGCTTACAGAAAAGTCACAAATTACCATATTGGTATTATTGAAAAAATCGCAATATTCAATGAAAAAATCGTTAAATCGTCATTTAGTAATTTTTGAGATTAAATCAACGCCAAAATGACGTGTGGCAGCCGTGCTCACAATGAAAAACGTTAAAATACTTTCCGTTTCAGCTTCTTGCATACTTTTAGGAGCATCATTAACCCTCTGTGAGATGAATATTTTTATTTCAAATAAAATATTCAACCAAGTGAATATTTTTATTAGCTGGTCATATCCACGTTTCATTTAGTGCTAATACGAAAAGACCTTCAACGCAATTCCTGAAAAAAGTTGAGAATGTTCGCAAGTTTATACAAGAACCCCCAAAAAATCTTTGAGAATTACGAAATACACACGAAATACAAAACAAACGAAATAGCGTCTTTAAAATTTTTCTTTATACAACAAATATTTTAATATTCGATTTAAATATATTTAATTTTTCTACGCATATTTAAAATAGCAAAAATGTTAACTGAATGCAAACCTGGATTTTGTTCAAAACATTCGGAGTTGTTCTTGTGCGGCTTACATGAGTTTGATTCTTCACATCAATAGATTATCCCACCACCTACGCCAATCTGACAATTGCTGGCGGAGAAAGTGCTTGACGATAATTTAAAAATGCTTTAGTTTTGCGAACTGTGAACGCGTAATTTTCATAATTTTTGTTGTGAATTTTAATCATTTCCATACGTTTTTCTATTTTTATTAATGGCGGTCTATTCGTAACGTTTTATTGGAACACCCGTTTCATACAACTTTCGTATGCTTTTTCTCATTTACTTACCATTTTTAAAAATTTTTGCCTACAAAAATTTTTTGGTCGTGCCAACACTGTATGAGATGTTCTTCTATCCGTAGGACACGGTATGTGTTATTTCAGCAGCAGCGATGAAACGCTTCCTTAACGTTATTGGGCGCGTTCATAAGACGTAACTATTGCGCAACTGTTGAGTGTTTGTCTGAGCAAAGCATAGTTGAGTAATTTATGACATTTAATCCATCATGAAAGTATTTTGCTACATTAACTCAACGTGTTGTGCTCAGCCCAAACAGCTGATCCAATAAAAATTAAAACTCCAAAAATTAATAAAATAGTTTTTATCAAAGAATATTCATTATCTATGGTTTTTATTTTGATTTTTACTTTATTATATTTGCACATCATCAAGCCGTTTCTAAGACGTAACTGTTAAGTTAAACAGTTGCCAACACTTTAGTAGCAGTTGAGCTTACGTCTTAGGAACGTGTCCAACATCATTTCTGAAGACAAATTTAACTTATCTTCGCCGCAATGAAGTGTGACATACTTTTAGTTTAAAATTTTAATTTAAAAATATAAATTTATTTCGTTAAATTTTTAATTCCCTGAACTATTTAGTTACACTCGTACTTTCCTTCATTATTGTCACAAAAAAAAATATGAAAATCTCCGCAAAAAAATTTTATTTATTTATTGTGCCGATTTTTTCCCACACATGAATTAATTCTTCCATTTTGAAAATAATCTTATATTTAAACAAAACAAAACAAACAGACAAACAAATATAAATATCTAGAAACACAATCGTATAAGTATTAACTTAAACATACTTAAATTATTATTATTATCATCATTATTATTACATTTATTAAGACTTTTACAAACTACAGGGATAAAAGTAAACGTATGCATGTGTGTATGTATGCATCTATGTGTGTATGCATATACAGAAGTATACATTAAAGCGAATAAAACATGTGTTACATTTTGTATCACATACAAACTCACACGACAAAGGGTTTCGAACACATAATATCTTGTAGGTTACAGTGTAGTTTATAAATTTCACTACATTTAGAATTTATAACATAATTAGAATGTGTGAAACCAACACACATACATACACACATCATACCTACATACGAGTATATACATTTATTCGGCTAAACTCTACAACAAGTTTAAAATTCCTACGCCTTATGCTATAAAACAGACACTTACACACACACACACACATTTTACACTAAATGGATTTTAAACACATACACACACATATACACTGTCTGATGCAGAGAGAAAGGAGAAGAAAATGCACACGCACACTGCCATACAGGACGCACAGACACACTGAGCCAGACACTTTTGTAAAAGTTTCCGGAGTCCATTTTAATAGACATTAAATGGACAATATATTTAAATGAAAATATATTTCCTTCTATTTGTATTGTTATAACAACTGTATACAGTATTGCACAAAACATTACAGATACTCCAGAAATTTCTATCTTCCACGACAGCCTTCTGTAAAAGTGTTATTGCTTTCAAGGTGTTTTCTTTCGAAGGGAAAATTAATTTTCGTATTATAAAATCAGCTATTTGTTTCTCAATTTCGAAATTAAGTTCGAATTTTCGAAAATGCTGAGATTTTTAAAAACTCTTCAAAATTACACGTGGTATATTAAAACAGCTGATGTCCGTTGCTTTGTCACATCAAAATAGAACACGCTCTAATTGCAATTTTCATCATCTGCAGTCAAGTTACGGTATTCAAATCTAAACGAAATTTCAAACTAAATATTATTAAAATGTATAGGAATTTAATTTACATTTTGCATGTAATATTGAGCTTAAAAATCTCCATAAGAATGCATGATGTGGAGATAAAACAATAAAAAAATTTTACGAAAATGAAAAAATTAAATTAAATTAAATTTGGGGACTTTTAACAAAAGATCACATAAGTCGAGTTAATAAAATTTCTTAGGATTTTAATCGTGAAGGAAACTTCACAAGACGCGTTGTCGGTTCAACTTTTATTGTTCATGGCGAAGCAATACCACGATTTCAGCAATTTCTATAGTAAGGCTTCTTCGTGCACTGTCCATGGCTGTTTTCTTTTATTCCATCGATTAAGTTTTTTTTTTTATATTTTACAAATGAATTCACGATAAAACACCAAAATAAAATAAAAAGCACTGAACACACCCCATGACACTATTCGACACCAGAGTTTTATTAGTTGCTGCAGAAGTTTTCCTTTTAAACATCTAAAAATTGTTTAATACAACACAGTTGAAATAAAATTCAAGACCGTGTTCAGTGAAGCAACAAAATGAAATAAAAAAACACTGAACACACCCCATGAAACTATTCGACCCCAGAGTTGTATTTACTGCTGAAGTAATTTTGTTTTTAAACATCTAAAACTTGTTTAATAAAACAGGCATTAACGAATGTTCCAAAAATTAAAGCAACATTGAATTTTTCCAAAAAAAAAGAAGAAAAAAATTGTTAGTTGCAGTATAAGTGGATAGAACAGCGTATTAATGAAAGTCTTGTGACCAGAGTTGAATTATTTCATACGAAATATGAAGTGCGTTTTTCTGTTTAAATATTCCTTAATTATGGTGCACCCTATATTGTGTAATAATACACATTCTTTTTCTAACCCACATTCCCAGCATTTGACTAATTGGTTTTCCTTTTTTTTTTTGTTTCTCCCATTATATTGATGCTCTAATTTATTTTCTTGAAAATTCCGAACAATTTGTACGTGTGCTTTTCCAGAAACAACAAACAAACATGATACCGTTATTAGCGGAGAGTGAGACATAGTGTGAGTGAGAGGGAGAGAAAAGAAATTCCTTAAACTAACTTGAATTAATTAAAACCTACAACGGGAAATGCTTCTGTACAACTACAACTATGAATACAGTAGACAATAGGAACACTTACAAAGTACACCAGACAGTACTAAAGACTCCAAGGACTGACTGTTAAATGTTTTACAGCAGTAGCTACAGCGAATTATTGCTGTTGCTGTTCTGGTACTTATTTTACATTTTAACGCGGTACACCCACACTGAGGGAGTATTTCCTTATGGGAGAGTTGGTGTCGACAGTAGATTTTACAGCTTCTTCAGTTGACGACGGCCTTTTGTGATTCAACATTTCAAATTGGGTTTTGGGTTTTGGGAGCGCATTAGCAGATCTTTGCATGCCATAGTAGGGGTATGTTGGCTGATGATGATTATCATTGAGATAAGCAAAGTATTTTGTTGGTTTTTCTTTTTCCTGTTGCGGCACAAATTGTTGCTGCTGCTGTTCCTGTTGTTGCTGTTTTTGGGGCTTTAAATAACCGCCTGCTAAACGTGTTAACAAATTATTGACGGCACGTAATGCTGATATCGGTATCTGTGACAATTGAAAGCAAAACAAAACCAAAGAGAAAAAGGAAAAGTGGTTAAAAAATGTTCCATTTCTTTTTTTTTTTTAATTTGATTTTTAATTAAAAATAAACTTTTGCCGACTTCTTTTCCCAAAGAAAGAAAATAATTTTAATTAAATTTTATTTGCATTCTTTGTGCTACACAACTGCTTTACACACACACCGGCACTTTTTTTCTAGAAGCACTTGAAATTTAATTGTCTTCTATGTGAATCGTTTTACTCTTCACATCGGGTGCACTTACTTCGAATATGCTGTCGATGAGGGGACGAAAACTAAAGGTTTTCATTTCTCGCCGTTCACTGGACACACTCAGCAATTTGTTGTTATCAGTTGTGGGTGGTTGTTGTTGCGCATTTTGCGTGTAGCCTATGAATTGGTTAAATGAACTACTTAGAAAGTTATTGTGAGTGTCAGTGTTATTGGCGTAATTGTTGTAGAGTTTGTTGCCGCGATAATACTGTTGGTTTGGCTGCCCGTAAAGTCCATATTCCTGACCAGGGTATATCACTAGATTCGGCACTTTTATATGTTGAATTGAGGACTGCAATGAAATTAAAGGAAATTTAAAAATGAAATTAAATTACAATATAATATGAAGTATTGTGCATTAAACACATTCATGGCAGCTGGCCATAGGCTAACTAGACACGACATATCAAAACTAAAACAGAGTTTGTATGACTAAAACGGAGATATCGATTGGACAAATTTAAGGAAGTGATAGCAAATCTATAAATCATAGTGCTATCTCTTACATTTTGTCCAATTGTCAAATTTCGTTGTGGACATTTATATTAATAATTCCATTTAAAAAGTTTAGATTAAATAAATATAAAGTTAAATGTTGAATTTCTTAATAATAAATATAATTTTTAAATAATCTTGTGGTGTAATTTTGTGTGTGTGTGTGTGTTTTTATAAGCATACACACTTAATTGAAAAAAAGGTTTTTGTTTGCTGAAAAAATGTAAGTACTAAAATAAATATTATTATAACATTTTATATTTGTATTTTATATTATTGTAATTGACAGGAGTGGAAGCTGCATAATGGGATGCACGGGAGTGGATAAAGTGCATCGTTTCCCGAGAGATGCAAAAAGGTAAGTCTTTAAATTTTTCTTAAATACATAAGCAATATGTATGCATATGAAGTTTGGGCGTATCCAAAGTTTAGGGCACCCTCCCGGATCCACAAAAAAGTATTCCAGCCTATACAAAATTAAAAAATAAGAGGAAGAAATAAAATAAAAAAGTGACCGGAAACCTTTAGTTTCCGAGTTATGTGCCTCCGAAGTTCCATTCCAAACTTGTGAATAAAGGGTGTATTTTCCATCGAATATGGGCAATATGGGTATCATATTGAAAATATATTTCAGAATTTAGTAAAATTGTTAATAAATTCTGAAATTATTTATAAACATAAATTTCCAAACGTCGGCTTCGCTAACAAAACCTCTGCATGAAATTTTTTAAATTTGAAGCTTTTGTTAGCAAAGGCGGCAGTGCGATATGTAAATATATTTTTATATTTGGCAATGTATTATATAGCTGTAGTCCCTTGTAGAACAGCGATCATTGCTTTGCATTTTTCATTGTCCGCTGAATATTTCTAGCTTCTCCTTACTCAAGATCATCATGCGTGGTGAAGAGCCACATCCTACAAGAGGTGATGCTGTTTATAGCAAAACATGATGGATCTAGACCAGATAAGGTCGAAAAAAAATCAACATTATTTATATATTTTTGTGATTTTAAGTGATGATTTTTTTTCTATTTTCATATACTACTATTGCCGCTGAACGTGCCGAGAATTGAAATAATCTACAATCACTGGGTTGACCCTGGTAGGAATTACATCACTTCCTGAAGGATGAGCACAGGTAAGTCTTTTTTGTTTGTTAAAATCATATTATTGTAAAAAAACTTATAATTTTTTTTTATATATTTTCAGACAGTGCCAATTTGTTCATCCAGAAATGTAAAAGCTACCACAAAAATTCAAAATTCAATTAAATAAAAAATGTGTAAATTTAATTTTTTATTTGTAAATTTTATTCAAAAATAATTTAAGTGAAATAAAAAAAAATATGCACATAATATTGTATTATTCTTTTGTATGTGTTTTCATTAGTTGCTTCACATTATGGTATGTTGTAATTGCGAGAGATATTTATGACGTGTTACATTGCAATTTATTTGAATACAAAGCAAATCAATTACAAATGAACTTTTGTTGTTTCTAAGCGATAAAAGCCTTTCTCATCAATCCGTTAGGTAAATCGTCGGTGACCGGAGGGAAGTTTAAAGTCATGTTTCTTGGGATGTGAAGATAGAGTTTTACCATTCTTAAAGGCTTGTTCACAACAGCGACAAATTTATATGAAAGTAGTGTTTTTATGTATTTCCAGGTAGTGCTAAATGAACGAAAAAAATAACATTATATTTTCATAACAAATTAATTATGTATATAAAATATGCATAACAAAAAGTTAGTAAATGTACGATGAGTAAAAAACAGTTTCAATATTTAAAAACATTAACTATAACATAATTTATTTACGTTTATTGTATAAAAACAATGGTATTGTTTTTAAAGAATTAGAAGTCTGGAAATTCACTTTTAACTAAGGTCGCACTTATGACCAGTCCATTGATTTAAAAAACGAAACTGCATATATCATTGCTTATTCTTTTGCATGCTTTTACTTTTTTTTACCATAACAGAAATAATTCAAATAAATTATCTAGTACAGCACTTACCCTTCGTAAGGCTTGAAATGTTTTAACCGCATAAGTACATCCCGGTTACTCACAACGATGAACTTCCTTGATATTTTTGTGCTGAAAATTAAAAATTTGCCAAGCAATAAATGATGGAAAAAATCAGTAAATTGTTTACTTAGATTGTTCTACTTACTATTATTATCTGGTTGAGATGATCAAATAGCGTAATCTTTGTCCTTAATAATTAACTGCAAAGAAAACAGGCCACTTGTTTTTTTTCGAATGTATGGGTATGTGTTCTATTAGATTTTTTTTTTGCAAAAAATCCAATTACATTATTTTATATCGTTCGTCTTGAAATACTACAATTGATACAAAAGATTGCTCACAGTTCGGTGCAGTTAGAGACCAAATCAAGTATTTTGTCAAATTCTCTTGCTGGAGCATTACATCGTGGAATTTAGGCACTGGTATTCCCGTCATTTGATGGTGTATGGAATAATTTGTAGGTGGTGCTGAATATGGTAAACTCATTCCAAGCGGTAAGCTTTGAGGACCAAAACCTGCTCCAAATGCTGAGCCGTACATCATATTCTGATGCAATTTCCTTTTAATATATTTTCACATTCAATGAAAGGCGTCCATTTGATTTGCTGCACTGATGCCTGTAAAGAAAATGTGTGATATTGTGAAAAATAGGTTGTTGGAAATCACTTTATATATTTAAATAAGGTACTTACCAATTGCTTAAAAGATAAACCACATTTTCTTGCTAAAATATCAAGTTAATTCACCATAATTAAATAAAGTTTACAAAAATTGTGCTTTTTGCAACAATTTTGTCAACCAAAAATTCTAATAATTTTTTGAACAGATGTTCAACACAGCAATCTATATTTGTTGCTTCTTATACATTGAATTCCCCATTCCTGTTCATAACTTTCGGTTTGGTCCAACAGCTGATACGGGGCTTTTACAACTGTCACTTTTGAGAACTCTGTTTAGACCTCTGTGCAGCTGGCTACGGGCTATAATCTGTCAAAAATAGAGTACACCAATGTAACTGTAGCCAGTTTTAGATGAAATATGAAATAAATGAGAGCTTAAAAATATTTTACTTTCTTCATCATAAAAAACCACCACAAACGTAAAATACCTTAAATACTTTAACAATCAAGAAGTTTATAACAAATAAATTGCTTTGTTTTAAATACACAATTTTATTTTCATATATTTAAAATAATTTAATGTGGCAGTACTGAAAATGCACTGTTTCAGAAACATCTGTCAGTTATCAGCTGTTGACGGTATAGTTGCCGTCTTCAATTAATTTAGTAACAACGATTATAGCCAACTACATTTGTGCAGGGTGTCTGGTAGCAAAGTTATATTTTTAAATACGATTATTTCAAAAAGTAATAAACGGTGCGGAGGGAGGGTGGTGGTTAGAATTATCGATTGTGCGGATTTGTCTGCCACGATGTCGCAATAGTTGAGTGAGCATCGCGCGTTCCCTGTGGAGACATTTTTTATGAGTAATGACTCTTACGTAATTGCTTGTCGACAATTTTGTTCAAAGTTCGGTATTCGGCGAATAAGTGAAGGACCGAGTGTAAATTTAATTCGTTCGTGGGTGCAGAGATTCCGCGCAACTGCGTCGGATGACTTTCAATACGGAAAAGAGCAGCCTCACTGGGACTTCCAAGAGCGATTATTCACGAAATTTTAAGAAAGGATCTGAAGTTCCATCCTTTTAAAAAATAAAATCCGCTTTTCCATTCTATCGTTCAATGCTCTTAATAAAACTTTGTGTTAATTATTACGTTTTTTATTTAAGTTTGAAAATATAAATCTGCTACCAGACACCCTGTAGTATCTGTAGTTTGTAGCCTGCTATCGTAATGTGTTTAATGAATAGAGAATTTAAATTTTGGTTTCTTCTAATTGAATTGACAAGGAAAAATTGTTGATTTCTTAATGTGACCATTAACGCATGTAATTTTTTGACTGCCTGTATGTTATAGATAGTTAGCTCATTTTGATTACATATGTAAATAATTACGTTCGAATTAAGGTACTATTTAACAATATAAAACTCAACTTTGTTTGCAAAGTTGTGTTAATTGAGGTTTTGTTTTTTAAAAGTTGCGTTAACCGAGCTACCAATGTTAAGAATTTGGGAGTTGCGATTATCGAGGAGGTGCGCTTATCGAGGTTGCGTTAACCGAGTTTACACTGTTGTTGGGGTACAAAAAAGTACCAAGTTATTATTATTGTTATTATTTTTTGTTGCCCAGTGTTACTTTTTTTACACTCACACTCTACTTAGCATTTAGTTATTTAGTATGTTTCATGCTCATCTGAACACACCTCGAGTTAAAGCTTTAATGAGAAACAACAGAGGTCAACAAACTATTACTATCCGTGATTTATCGGAATGGCACGACAGGTCATGACACAATTTGTTTTCCTCTCCTCCTCCTCATCTAGGATTTTCAGTTTTTTTCAGGGACCGTAAATAACAGTTATAGAAACAATTTTAGTTCAAAAACTTGTTAGTGTATAGATTCGTATAGGCGAGCGCTTACAGAATTTATAGGGAGTTTAAAAAAAACGATCTCATCTCCACACACAGCTATTTTACTACGGGAAAATAAAAGATCAGGTGAAACACTTAAAAAGACACTTAAAATAAGTTTTATTTTATGACGGCAAAATAAAACTCTCTTTTAAAGAGTTTCATCCGACCCAAGGTCTATTTATTAGGTTTATGCAGTTCTACAACAATGAACAACACAAAACACAACAGGCATTTTGTTTGTGTAAATTAACTTTGGAATGTCTAAAACAAAGAGACTAATACTCTCTCCACAGTAAACACACACATGCTACAATACCAAGAAAAACATTAATTTCATTTATATATGCTTTAATTGCTTTTGCAACCCTCTCTCAAAATGAAGAAATGAGTAAAATTGTTAATTTCGTGCTCTCTCAAATTAAACAAATGAGTAAAACGTAAACAAAATTTGACAATCAAGTAAAAAATACATGTAAAACACATGGCGAATTGCACAGACCTAATAAATGGACCTTGATCCGATCTTTTATTTTTATTTAGATGAGGTTTTTTGTTTAAATTCCCAAAATAACTGTTGTAAAATAATTTTTTTTTATCAAAATAACTGTTAGTTACATTCCCTGGATGTTTTGTTTAAATCAAAGAAAAAAAAAAAACATCGCGAAGAAAAAATAACATTTTATTTCAAGTGCACAATAAATATTTATAAGATGCAAGTCATGGATAAGAACCAGCGCCAAAATACTAAATATGAAATTGTAAAAGTTAACGAAATATAAAATATTCATGAAATAATAATAAATATTTAAAGACTGCAGAGCATTAACAAAGATAATAAGATAATGAATAGAATAGCGAAACCATCAACGCCACCAGCAACAACATGGACACAACATTTACTTACTTACGTCATTAACCGTGACCACATCTTGGCGAGGTCCTCTGTTATAACCAGTGACACGAGTGAATTCTGTCACAAGATGCGAAATGACCACTAACAAAACAAACCATACAAAACGATCCATGGCAGTTATAATTATCTGCAAAAAAGAATTCACATCAAATGAAATTACATTAAATTTTCGCTGATTAAGAAGATAAAAGCAAAAGAAAACGAAATAATAATAGACAATATGAAAAAAAAAACAACGATATTGAAGTGAAATCAGAGCTTTAAAAGAATAATAATAGTAATTATCATTTTACTTAAATACGAGTACATATTTTAAAACAAAACATTGTTTGATTTTGTTTCATGTTTCATTAATTAGTTTTGTTTGCTTCTAGCCATAATTTATGAGAATTTTATTTTTGCGGCAGCAACACAGAAAAAAAAATACAATCAAGATTCAATTGAGAAAAACGAAGATTCAATTAAAATTATAATTGGATTTCAACGTAGCACGAAAATCGTAGATTCAGTTATGAGTTTTAATTGGAAAAATTTTAAAATTTTTTTCTTAAGAAAGTTATTAAAAAATTTTTAAAATTCAATTAAAACATTAATTGAAAATTTTTCGAGATTCAATTAATAATTTAATCAAAGAAAAACTGTATGCTTTTCACATATAAAAACGAAGCTTATACGTACTATTTACGCACAATTAATATGTTATAATTCATTACCCTTTTATGGTATTTTGAATCAAATCTCTTGGCAGCACTGTTTTGAGAGACTAACACAGTCAATTAAAATAAACGTGAATTCAATTAAAATTTTAATTGAAAAAAAAGGATTGACTGAACAAAGACATATTAAAAAAAAAAAACGCCGTAAGTTTTGCATGCAACTTATTCTTTGATAGTTGTGAGTGTTGTGAAGAAATCGGGGTGAAAAAGTTGCATGGCGCCTCCTGAGTCCCCGTCCATACTGTTGAGTTTTTGCTGCAAAAGTTTTTTGAATTCTCTTTTGAAACTGCAGCAGTGTCCATACATGAATCTTTTGCTTCATGTTTAGTATTTTTTATTCCTCCCTTCTATCTTCTTTTTTTAATTTTTTTTGATATTTCTCAATACCGAATGTAAATATAAAATAACTACCCTGTGATAGAAGGTGTGAATATTTTTTTTTGGATAGACATTTGAAGCACAAGGTATAATTTGAAGCAAAATGGACGCTAAGAAAAATTTTATAATAACTTTTATATAATTTTATATTTTGTTTTTAAATTTTTGATTAAATTTCACAAACACGTGTAAACTAAAACAGGGTAGCTATTATTATGATAGATGTTAACAGTATACCAAACGAAAAGAAATAAAATGAAACGTCAAATACACCTTATGTCAAAAGATGCAAATAAGAAATTCAACAAAAACTGCATGTACATGAAACAGAGTACATACTTCCACACCTCTCCCCTTCTCAACAACAAAATCAAAAGTTTTGCAGCAAATGTTTCACAGTATGGACGGGGACTGACGAAGTAATTTTTGCTTTTTTTCCTTTTTGTGTTGGTTTTTTTTTTGTTTTTAAATTCAAAGTGTTGTCATCTTTTTTACTCAATAAAAAAAGGTTTAATTTTTGGAGGAAATTTTTTTCAATTACAATTAAAGACGAATGGAATTAAATATTCTTCAAAATCTATGTGGTATGTATTCATAAAAAAATGTAAAAGTTTTTCAGTTGATTTTTTTATATTTATAATTAATTACCAGTATACCATAATAATAATTATTAAGTGATTGGCTGATATAAGTATCAACGCCCCAGTCCAAACGACAGAAGCTAAAAAGTTTAAACTAGGCACATTGCTGCAGCTCTTATTGTGACATCCTATCAAACGGACAAGTGTTTAGTAATTTTTTTTTTTAAATATACATATAATCTAATGTTGTGAAAAGTGAAAACGAATCTTTGTATTTATTTTTAAAGCAAAACCTAATTTTTTTATAGATAGAACACATTGAAAATATATACTGCCTGGATCACGATGTTACTCGATATCGTTCGTTCGCATAACAATATTCAAAACAAAAACAACATTTTAAATTTAGTTTTTGTTTTAAATGGAATTATGTGAACGAACGATATCGAGTGACATGGTGGACCAGGCAGATAATGCTGGTATGGGTGCATTCTTCTGAAAAAAATTACAAATATATGTATATGTATTGGTACTTTTGAAAATGTCACTATCCAGCTGTAAAAGTTCACTCCAATTTGGTACTTTTCAAAATCATAAATAAAATCTTAAGTTGCTTTTAATCGGTGTAGTACAGCTCAAAGGTATCTTTTTCAAAAAGTTAATTTCTTTTCACAGTTAATATTTAAAATAACTTTTAATCGCTTAATAGCAGTAGAACACGCTTAGTAGGCAACACAGCCTTATAGTCTGAATTCCATTTTATTATTATATTTTTCTTTCAACACGTTTAAAAGTTGAACGAAAATAAATGCTTTGAAAAATTCAATTGTAAAAGCGACAAGACTTTAAAAGAAAATAGAGAAAAAACGCGGCGTTTATTGAAAGGTGTAAATACGAACTTAATTGGAAAAAATTTAACAACATTTTTTTTCTGTGAATGTCGATAATTCTAAAAAGAACAAAATTTAAAAAAATACGTGAATGAAAGTATGCTTCTGGCTGAGGTGTTTTAACTTCAAAAAATTAAATTATTATTTTTTTTTGTGTGGAATTTTAAAGGAAGAATCGGATGCTGACTACAAAAACAAAAAGTTTTGAGCTCGAGCTCAGATGAAGTAATCTCGCATTTTTTCCGACGTGTTTTAGTGTGTGCCTTGGTGACCTGGAAATACTGACATAATCACCCTTATTCTGTGCTTCGATTCGAATCGAAATTTTCTCCGTTTGAAAACTTTGGTATTCTGCGCTCCGTTTCTTTTCGATTCTATATTTTCTGCAGTACTATCGTAACTACGTTTTTGTAATTTGTAACTTTACTAAAAAGTTAAAGGAAGTTTTTTAATTTTAGTTTGTGTTAAGAAATGTAAGTATGAAATGCAATAAATTTATTTTTTAATTATTTTTTTGTTGTACTGAAATGTTAAAAATTTATTTAACACGAAAAGCCGGCGGGTTTCTCTATCTCTACTTTTCAATTCTTGACTCTGTATTCTGGAACGCGTTATTTTCCTCTTCTAAAAACAATGCCGCTTCTATCGATTCCAATTTTCCTTGAAATTAAAATAAATAAACTTTAGTTTTCTTCTACAATAATGAATGAAAAATTAAAATATCACCTCCGCCACTATAACAGGTTTCTTCAGACTGGAATAGTTTGTGCACAAATACCGTTTACTTATATTCTGCCTTTTTTATTTATTTTCGTACTTAACTTATTTTTTTTTTTTTATCTAGGACCAGCACTCAGGAGATGACTCCTACACATGCGAAACATTGCGCTGGGAACTATAGGAAAAGGATAGTAGGAGAAACGACAGGAGGTGAAGCTTAATTAATTATTTTGCAGCTCTGCTTTCGCACGTTCTTTTGTTTTTATACTCGTAGCAGTGCTGAAGCTTCGGTTTAGTAGCTATTTTTATTATTATTTTACTTCGCCGGTGCTACACAATACCGACGAAGGAGGGCGTTCTGATGTGATTGTGGATTGCTATCAGCTGAAGCCGGTATTGTTCAGTGACCAGTGACTATGCCTTCGCCACTGAAACCTTCCGACAACAACTGCCACACAAATACACACTAATGCACATCAGAAAAATGGGAGATGTTTATTTTTATTTAAAAACTTTTTTTTTTGTCTGCAACTGGGGTTGAACCCAGGTCTGTTTTTTGGTTGTGTAGTCAACGTGCAGACTACCATCCATCGTGCCATCGCCACCTATATTAATATTCCCGTAATATTTAATTTTTTTATTATTTATTTCATTTATCACTGTTTTTTATTCACTAAATTTAAGTTTTTACTAAAATCTTTACAAAATTGTTTGTTTTTTCTGTTCCTATTTCACGCGTTTCATAGCAAAGCTGCTGCTTTCAACATACACTTCTCTTCTTCTTTTTCTTTCGTTTAAGTTTTTAGCAGAATAACTTTTTTCGATGCGCGTGCGTAACTGAATGTGGGAACGTAATCGAAACTCAGAATAAGGCTGAATAAAAACAATGTCAACTGTTGGAGAATACTTCAACAGTAAAACAGCTGATCAGTTCATTCTTTTACAACTCTGACTACATTACAAAACACAATAAAAAAATATATTTAAATGTAGGTGTATACAAACATCATTATTAAACGTCATCTTGTATTCATCTGCAAAGCTAAAAAAAACCAAAAAGATACACAAAATTAAGAAGAAAAAAAAAAGTTGAAAAAATTTAAAATTAAGAAACTTTTAAGAAACGAAGAACATTAAGTGAAACTAATGGAACGCTCGTCGCACAAATTCATGCTGCAAAAGTTCACATCGAAATTAAATGCCACATTGATCTTGTGCTAGCCAGCATAAATGCAAATGACGATTCATTTCTAGACTGTGTATAACAGTGAATGAGATTTGGTAATTTTTTTTTTTTTTTTTTTTTTTTTTTTTTATACAGTATTATGCTTTTCAACAGTTTCAAGTTGGTTAATTTAGAAACACTTCAAATATTCAATAATATTTTTAGCGTCCACAAAGTCAAGCTCAAGACATTAGAGACAAAAGACTGTCCATGTAACAACACTCCGAGTGTTGGTATGACTGTGACTTTTCTGTTGCGATTTTTCCATCTATTTGCCACACAAAAGATATTTTTCATGGACCACTTCTATTTTGTTTTGTTTGTTTTTTTTTTGTAGCATTGCAATTTATTTAAAGTTTTTTTTTTTTTAAGGTGAGGTTTTCAATTTGTTGCACACAAAAGGGGTTGATTTTGTTGGTTAAACTGTGGCACCGCACACTGCGACTTTTGTCTCTTTTCGCGAACTTAACCACTTGATCGTTGAAAACATTCTGCCATTTAAAATTCAAAATATTAGAAAAAATACGCTATTGGAAAATTGCACACAATAGGCAAAAATAAAACTAAAAACATAAAAATTAAAATTGTATAATAAGTAAAATGGAAACCCAAACTACAATTTTTAACAGAACATTTTTTTTCTGTGAATGTCGATAATTCTAAAAAGAACAAAATTTAAAAAAATACGTGAATGAAAGTATGCTTCTGGCTGAGGTGTTTTAACTTCAAAAAATTAAATTATTATTTTTTTTTGTGTGGAATGTTAAAGGAAGAATCGGATGCTGACTACAAAAACAAAAAGTTTTGAGCTCGAGCTCAGATGAAGTAATCTCGCATTTTTTCCGACGTGTTTTAGTGTGTGCCTTGGTGACCTGGAAATACTGACATAATCACCCTTATTCTGTGCTTCGATTCGAATCGAAATTTTCTCCGTTTGAAAACTTTGGTATTCTGCGCTCCGTTTCTTTTCGATTCTATATTTTCTGCAGTACTATCGTAACTACGTTTTTGTAATTTGTAACTTTACTAAAAAGTTAAAGGAAGTTTTTTAATTTTAGTTTGTGTTAAGAAATGTAAGTATGAAATGCAATAAATTTATTTTTTAATTATTTTTTTGTTGTACTGAAATGTTAAAAATTTATTTAACACGAAAAGCCGGCGGGTTTCTCTATCTCTACTTTTCAATTCTTGACTCTGTATTCTGGAACGCGTTATTTTCCTCTTCTAAAAACAATGCCGCTTCTATCGATTCCAATTTTCCTTGAAATTAAAATAAATAAACTTTAGTTTTCTTCTACAATAATGAATGAAAAATTAAAATATCACCTCCGCCACTATAACAGGTTTCTTCAGACTGGAATAGTTTGTGCACAAATACCGTTTACTTATATTCTGCCTTTTTTATTTATTTTCGTACTTAACTTATTTTTTTTTTTTTATCTAGGACCAGCACTCAGGAGATGACTCCTACACATGCGAAACATTGCGCTGGGAACTATAGGAAAAGGATAGTAGGAGAAACGACAGGAGGTGAAGCTTAATTAATTATTTTGCAGCTCTGCTTTCGCACGTTCTTTTGTTTTTATACTCGTAGCAGTGCTGAAGCTTCGGTTTAGTAGCTATTTTTATTATTATTTTACTTCGCCGGTGCTACACAATACCGACGAAGGAGGGCGTTCTGATGTGATTGTGGATTGCTATCAGCTGAAGCCGGTATTGTTCAGTGACCAGTGACTATGCCTTCGCCACTGAAACCTTCCGACAACAACTGCCACACAAATACACACTAATGCACATCAGAAAAATGGGAGATGTTTATTTTTATTTAAAAACTTTTTTTTTTGTCTGCAACTGGGGTTGAACCCAGGTCTGTTTTTTGGTTGTGTAGTCAACGTGCAGACTACCATCCATCGTGCCATCGCCACCTATATTAATATTCCCGTAATATTTAATTTTTTTATTATTTATTTCATTTATCACTGTTTTTTATTCACTAAATTTAAGTTTTTACTAAAATCTTTACAAAATTGTTTGTTTTTTCTGTTCCTATTTCACGCGTTTCATAGCAAAGCTGCTGCTTTCAACATACACTTCTCTTCTTCTTTTTCTTTCGTTTAAGTTTTTAGCAGAATAACTTTTTTCGATGCGCGTGCGTAACTGAATGTGGGAACGTAATCGAAACTCAGAATAAGGCTGAATAAAAACAATGTCAACTGTTGGAGAATACTTCAACAGTAAAACAGCTGATCAGTTCATTCTTTTACAACTCTGACTACATTACAAAACACAATAAAAAAATATATTTAAATGTAGGTGTATACAAACATCATTATTAAACGTCATCTTGTATTCATCTGCAAAGCTAAAAAAAACCAAAAAGATACACAAAATTAAGAAGAAAAAAAAAAGTTGAAAAAATTTAAAATTAAGAAACTTTTAAGAAACGAAGAACATTAAGTGAAACTAATGGAACGCTCGTCGCACAAATTCATGCTGCAAAAGTTCACATCGAAATTAAATGCCACATTGATCTTGTGCTAGCCAGCATAAATGCAAATGACGATTCATTTCTAGACTGTGTATAACAGTGAATGAGATTTGGTAATTTTTTTTTTTTTTTTTTTTTTTTTTTTTTATACAGTATTATGCTTTTCAACAGTTTCAAGTTGGTTAATTTAGAAACACTTCAAATATTCAATAATATTTTTAGCGTCCACAAAGTCAAGCTCAAGACATTAGAGACAAAAGACTGTCCATGTAACAACACTCCGAGTGTTGGTATGACTGTGACTTTTCTGTTGCGATTTTTCCATCTATTTGCCACACAAAAGATATTTTTCATGGACCACTTCTATTTTGTTTTGTTTGTTTTTTTTTTGTAGCATTGCAATTTATTTAAAGTTTTTTTTTTTTTAAGGTGAGGTTTTCAATTTGTTGCACACAAAAGGGGTTGATTTTGTTGGTTAAACTGTGGCACCGCACACTGCGACTTTTGTCTCTTTTCGCGAACTTAACCACTTGATCGTTGAAAACATTCTGCCATTTAAAATTCAAAATATTAGAAAAAATACGCTATTGGAAAATTGCACACAATAGGCAAAAATAAAACTAAAAACATAAAAATTAAAATTGTATAATAAGTAAAATGGAAACCCAAACTACAATTTTTAACAGAACATTTTTTTTCTGTGAATGTCGATAATTCTAAAAAGAACAAAATTTAAAAAAATACGTGAATGAAAGTATGCTTCTGGCTGAGGTGTTTTAACTTCAAAAAATTAAATTATTATTTTTTTTTGTGTGGAATGTTAAAGGAAGAATCGGATGCTGACTACAAAAACAAAAAGTTTTGAGCTCGAGCTCAGATGAAGTAATCTCGCATTTTTTCCGACGTGTTTTAGTGTGTGCCTTGGTGACCTGGAAATACTGACATAATCACCCTTATTCTGTGCTTCGATTCGAATCGAAATTTTCTCCGTTTGAAAACTTTGGTATTCTGCGCTCCGTTTCTTTTCGATTCTATATTTTCTGCAGTACTATCGTAACTACGTTTTTGTAATTTGTAACTTTACTAAAAAGTTAAAGGAAGTTTTTTAATTTTAGTTTGTGTTAAGAAATGTAAGTATGAAATGCAATAAATTTATTTTTTAATTATTTTTTTGTTGTACTGAAATGTTAAAAATTTATTTAACACGAAAAGCCGGCGGGTTTCTCTATCTCTACTTTTCAATTCTTGACTCTGTATTCTGGAACGCGTTATTTTCCTCTTCTAAAAACAATGCCGCTTCTATCGATTCCAATTTTCCTTGAAATTAAAATAAATAAACTTTAGTTTTCTTCTACAATAATGAATGAAAAATTAAAATATCACCTCCGCCACTATAACAGGTTTCTTCAGACTGGAATAGTTTGTGCACAAATACCGTTTACTTATATTCTGCCTTTTTTATTTATTTTCGTACTTAACTTATTTTTTTTTTTTTATCTAGGACCAGCACTCAGGAGATGACTCCTACACATGCGAAACATTGCGCTGGGAACTATAGGAAAAGGATAGTAGGAGAAACGACAGGAGGTGAAGCTTAATTAATTATTTTGCAGCTCTGCTTTCGCACGTTCTTTTGTTTTTATACTCGTAGCAGTGCTGAAGCTTCGGTTTAGTAGCTATTTTTATTATTATTTTACTTCGCCGGTGCTACACAATACCGACGAAGGAGGGCGTTCTGATGTGATTGTGGATTGCTATCAGCTGAAGCCGGTATTGTTCAGTGACCAGTGACTATGCCTTCGCCACTGAAACCTTCCGACAACAACTGCCACACAAATACACACTAATGCACATCAGAAAAATGGGAGATGTTTATTTTTATTTAAAAACTTTTTTTTTTGTCTGCAACTGGGGTTGAACCCAGGTCTGTTTTTTGGTTGTGTAGTCAACGTGCAGACTACCATCCATCGTGCCATCGCCACCTATATTAATATTCCCGTAATATTTAATTTTTTTATTATTTATTTCATTTATCACTGTTTTTTATTCACTAAATTTAAGTTTTTACTAAAATCTTTACAAAATTGTTTGTTTTTTCTGTTCCTATTTCACGCGTTTCATAGCAAAGCTGCTGCTTTCAACATACACTTCTCTTCTTCTTTTTCTTTCGTTTAAGTTTTTAGCAGAATAACTTTTTTCGATGCGCGTGCGTAACTGAATGTGGGAACGTAATCGAAACTCAGAATAAGGCTGAATAAAAACAATGTCAACTGTTGGAGAATACTTCAACAGTAAAACAGCTGATCAGTTCATTCTTTTACAACTCTGACTACATTACAAAACACAATAAAAAAATATATTTAAATGTAGGTGTATACAAACATCATTATTAAACGTCATCTTGTATTCATCTGCAAAGCTAAAAAAAACCAAAAAGATACACAAAATTAAGAAGAAAAAAAAAAGTTGAAAAAATTTAAAATTAAGAAACTTTTAAGAAACGAAGAACATTAAGTGAAACTAATGGAACGCTCGTCGCACAAATTCATGCTGCAAAAGTTCACATCGAAATTAAATGCCACATTGATCTTGTGCTAGCCAGCATAAATGCAAATGACGATTCATTTCTAGACTGTGTATAACAGTGAATGAGATTTGGTAATTTTTTTTTTTTTTTTTTTTTTTTTTTTTTATACAGTATTATGCTTTTCAACAGTTTCAAGTTGGTTAATTTAGAAACACTTCAAATATTCAATAATATTTTTAGCGTCCACAAAGTCAAGCTCAAGACATTAGAGACAAAAGACTGTCCATGTAACAACACTCCGAGTGTTGGTATGACTGTGACTTTTCTGTTGCGATTTTTCCATCTATTTGCCACACAAAAGATATTTTTCATGGACCACTTCTATTTTGTTTTGTTTGTTTTTTTTTTGTAGCATTGCAATTTATTTAAAGTTTTTTTTTTTTTAAGGTGAGGTTTTCAATTTGTTGCACACAAAAGGGGTTGATTTTGTTGGTTAAACTGTGGCACCGCACACTGCGACTTTTGTCTCTTTTCGCGAACTTAACCACTTGATCGTTGAAAACATTCTGCCATTTAAAATTCAAAATATTAGAAAAAATACGCTATTGGAAAATTGCACACAATAGGCAAAAATAAAACTAAAAACATAAAAATTAAAATTGTATAATAAGTAAAATGGAAACCCAAACTACAATTTTATTTTAGAAGTTGCATAGAATGAGACGAAGATGAAGTACTGAAATTGAAGACATACTTGTTTTTATTTATTGTTGTTAACATTGACTTGATCACGAGTAGAAACACACACACACACACACACATACACACACACACACAACAACACACACACACACGTACACAGTCACAGATTTGGGCTTATGAAAACAAAGAGGGAGGAATACCACTTGTTGGCGATTCTGTCTCAAGAATATTTTTCCCAAAATCGAAGTAACAAAAAAAAAAGTATTCAATTAAAGTTTTGTTTATTAATCCCGGGAGGCATGATCCAATAAACAAGTCAGAGCGATTCTCCTGATTGATGATTTTTTGTAGGGTTGGTATTTTAACGTCAGAAATTGTTGTGCACTTGTCAAAAATTGTTTACTTTCCCGTTTGTTACATTTCCCATTCTATTGATTTGCTTATGACTGAGAAAAAACAGGCTTGAAGAAAGGTGGCGCAAAATTAATCATTCAATTTCGTTTATGAATAACTTTTTTACTAAATAAAAAAAAAAAAAATTCAGTAGTGGATAACTTAATTTGGACCTGTACAATTTTTTCTCTTAATTTGAAAATATGATATCAGCTAAGTTGCTACCACCAGTGTTACATACACATTTGTAACCGTTTTATCGCATTTCCATAACTTTCTGCACTATTGCTCGTAATGGTGAGTGACTGTTTGCATTCTTATCGAATATTCTCCTTAAAGGGCTGCCATAAACCCACGACTTTAAGTAGCCCCAAAGAAAGAAGTCTGAGCTGGTTAAATCGGGCGATCTTGCTGGCCATGCCAAAGCGCAAAAACGGAACAGTAATTCATACGCGACTGACGGTCAGCAGGCATTAACTCATGCACTTTTTGCACTTTGTATGAGAACATGTGTAAGTCCTTCACTAAAATTCGCTGCAGGGTCCGCCTGGTGATGCCCAATTGCGTGCCACTTCGTCTGGTTGATGTTTCTTCGCTTCTTTCTTTGTTCTCAGCAACATCAGCAGCTACAGCCGCGATATTCTCGACAGAATGACCAGTGCGGTGGCGACCACGCCCTGAAAAATCTCTGGTGGTTCACATCTGTTGGAGTCGTGCAGCTAAGCGGCGTAATGTTTCTCTACGCTGACCTAACACCATCGAACGATTATTGGCTAAAAAATCCACACAATTATTCCACGCTCCATTGTTTGTATTCTGCAGCCATTTTGTAAAAAAATTTCAAATATGATTGACGTAAAACGGCATTTGCAAAATCTGTTACATCTTACGATACAGTGATTAATTTTGTGCCACCCTGCATTTCCAATGCCGACCTTTTGCATTAACCACCTCTTTCAGAATTGAAGTAAATTTTCCAAAATATATGGATTATATTATGTATATAAATAATTAGCATTTATCCGCGGCCTCGCTCATGCCCAACTTTTCTTTCCCATTCTCAAAATATTTCAAACAATATCCAGAAAATATTACGAAAATCGATCCAGCGTTTCTGCTGTGATGCGCAACGAACATCATTTAACTTTTAATCATATAAATAGTTGTATAGTTTCGGTGACTAATATATATTTTCCCCCCTACGTCTTCTTCTGGTCCTATTTTTTTATGTATATCCTATGAGTTATTTTCGAGTCAGATATATCCATGTTTTAAATTTCGTAAAACTCGTTTGGATAGCTTATGAGGGGCAGATATTATCCCATATGTACCATATTGCTATACTATACTATTTGTATATCTATGTTTGTATATCTTGTGAAAGGTTAACCTTCCCATTTACAAAAAAAAATATACTCGCAATATGCAGACCTCTCAGCACATAAAAATGCTAATAAACCCGCCGCCTGATAAAAAAAAATATAATAAAATTAAAACTATTTAGTCATATTGTGCATATTTCAAAGTGTTTTTTTTTTTTTTTCTTTGGAAAAACATTTTAGGTATCATTTTTTATTGCTTTTCAAATTCTAGAATGTAAAACTAAAGTTTTCAGCTTGAAACAAGTCAAGCTTGTAATTATAAGTTTGGAAAAATAGAAGCAATAAATAAATAAATAAATAAATAAAAAAAAATTGCAACCCAAGTGAAACAGCTGCACCATTCGAATGAATAGAAATGAGTTTCCATTACAGAGTGCTGATACCCGCACTATTGAAAATCTAAACTTGACGTTTAAATTGTTTCTGTCTTCTAATATTTTGGTAATTTCAACTCCAAATGTTGATGTGTTGTTGTTGTTGTTGTTGTTGATTGCTGTTGCTAGTCGCCAAGACTTGCAAAATATTTAAGTGCAAAATTGCTTCTAATTGGTTGTGTTTGAGTGCATTTTTAAACGCAGCCACACACACACACACACACACGCCAACCATGTTACAATCGAGACATATTCCGTGTGTCCGTTCCTCTTTCCAGCCGTCTCTATTCCAACAGTTAATTGTATGTGAAGAAAACCATAATGGCTTGTAAGAAAATGTGGGTTACCACAAGGTCATCTTGCCGCAACCTGCTTCAAGTCAACAAATAAACAAACCAAGAATAAACATGTTTGTATTTCTCTTCATTATTTTTCCAACAGCAAAAACAACAACCGCAGGCACTTAAAGTTTTCATTTTATTTATTTTATATACTTCGTGAAAAGCAATCGAAATAAAATATTAAAAAAAAAAAAAAAAAAAAAACTAAAAGTTTATTCGCGCCGCACAGAACACAGTGGGACGGGCAGCAGCAAAATATTTCGCAATTTTCTTTTTGTTGAGCAAAAAATTAATTACTTATTTCAATGTCCATATAAAAAAAAAGCAATAATTTATTAACAGTAGACTCCTTTCGAGTCAGCGGTTTGGCTTTCTATCGTAAATTGTTGGGCAAACTTTCAAAGTGGCTGGTGTCATCAAATATCCAAAAATTTTTAATTGTTTCTTTTTCGATTTATAGAAAATAATAAATATATATGTATATATATATATATATATATATGTATATATATATATATATATATATGTATATATATATATATATATATTGACAACCATATACAGTGGACAAAAACACGAAGAACGCTGATGATGAAAGTGTAGCAACTTTCGAAAATGGCATGCTGTTCCGTTCTGCTAGTGCATGTGGCAGTGTAATTTACAATTTTGTTCTTTGGATTTAGTTTGTTTCTTAGTATATGACTATCGCATGTAATTCTCATTGCCTGTAAAAAGTTTTCAATTTGTATATACTGTTTCGACCCCTTGATAAAAAGTCAACAAATATTGACGAAACATCGGGAAATGAATGAAATAAAAAGTTGTTTTATTTGCATTCAAATATTAGGCCTCATTAGCTCATTTGCACCACATAAATGAGAATCCTTATTTTGAAATTGGCGTTCTGTTTTTTACCTACAAGTAAAAAATGTTTAACTTTCGGCGTATGGGGCGCGGTTATGTTAACACCACTGATTGTTAAACTTATTTTATACATTACAAACAACTTTTATACCGTTCAAGTTTCAATAGCTGCGGTGCCAGCGGTGACTGCTTTTGGGCGTTTTTTGACCCCACGTTGTGCTCCTCATGGGTAAATCTCGCGCAAATTGAATTTTTATTTTTAAAGGTCCAGGGAAAATTCGACCACTAAATAAAAAATCTGCAGTCTTGATTTCAATCAATTTATTCCGTAAAAGTTCATGCGCCTTCCCCGAAGATCCAATGGACCCACCGGAAAAACCCATTCACATACACCGTTCACTCCAAGAAATGAGTCCGCAACATATATTCCCTAAGTTCCCTCTAATCAGAGCTCCAAAAGGCGCCTGGTCCGGTATGTTCATCCTCCGAAAAACTTGTCTCCTAATCTGACCAAATGCTGGATAGTGACAGAAATGGTGCTTCAATGTCTCGTCATCCTCCCCGCATGCCCTACATATGATATCCTCGGCGAGTTCCATGCGAGCGAGATGAGATCTCTTCTTCGTGTGACCGTTAAACATTTTTTGCGCAGCCCCAGCAAATCCTTCGTCCGCTCCTGATCTGGATCGCCCCATAGTACTCTGGAGATCCTATCCACAGTAGCGTTCCGGCAAACTAGCTCGTGTTCCGCTCTCGCCTATTGTTTGAATTCAGCCTTGCGTCTTCAAAAATATCCGACATTCTGCAGTGTGACGTTATCCAAATGTGATCCAATCCTAGCAAACCTGTCAGCCTCTTTCTCTCCCCGTCTACCCCGATATCACGGTATCCATATTATCCGTAGATCAGCACGGTACTCATATGAGTTTATCTCATCCCTGCAGTGGAGTTTAAAATTTTGCTTTAATTTTCAGTAACGAAATAAAAAATTACATTATTATTTCCATTTCCGTCCCATTGTGTTCGTCTGCAGGGTCTACATACAATTGGTTGCCGATCATGCAGCAACTTTCAGTCATCAGTTCAAGTAAACATACAAACGCTGAATCTTAAATTTTTAAATTAGATCTGTGCTGTGCTTAAAGCGTTTTAAGTATCTCTTTCATACTGCCACAGCGAAGTAATTATTTTGTCGTAACTGAGTAACACTCAGTCAATTAATGCCTACGAGGTAAAGAATTTACTATTTTTACGTAAATATTGCAGATACGTAACAATATGTTTTTGGAACAGTGTTGTCATAAATATTTTCCCACGGATTTTTTTTTTTAATTTATTTTATTAATTTTCTCAGAAGATATATATATATATATATATGTATAGGTGTCGCTGTACCTTTTTCTACATTTTTAAAATTTTATTTCACACTCTGTGAAACATTTTTTTTTTATATTTGGGATATTTACAAGGTGTGCTATTGAGCCATAATGTCTTAATGTCTTAATATTTTAATATTGTTTAAACAAATTGTTGTTGTGCTTGGAAAAGAGTGATAAAATAATACGACTTTTTGAGCTGTATTTATTGGTTTGTCATAAAATAACAGAAGAAAGCTGAAAATGAAACGTTTTAGACGAGTCGGCCAGCCGCCGCTTCTTATAAATGACAAAAAAAATTAAAAAAATTGTTTAATCATCTTTCAAAATTTTATACCTTTACAATAAAATAAATTTTTACGACATAAAAAGCAAGTAAAAAAGAAAAAATCACAGCATCTAACAATATAGAAGTGGGCAAATTTTGCTTGGTTAATTTATGCGGCTGGCAACCACTTAACGTTTAGCTACCAAACGCCGTCCAAAAAAAAATCAGCTTCTATCACTGGCAACAGCTGTTTTTGATTAAATTTATTTCAAAAATTTTATGTGCCAAAAGAAGAATTATATACTTTTAAAAAGTAAAGTTTCTTCACTTGTTTTCAGCCTTTGATATCAAATATTAACAATTATTTTTAGCTGCATGATTTTTTTCAAATATCACACTAAATTATGACGAATTATTTTTCTGGCAGCATTATTTCTTTTTAGTTGCATTAATTAAGCTGTATAGAACATTTTCACCTCGTTTCATGATTTTTAACTTGGTAGCACTGCATTTACTACAAAAAACTCTATGCAGTTTATACTTTATAAAATCTAAAAAACCAATTCAAAAAAGATTTCGAGGATGGTTTTAACAAAACAATTTTTGTATGGTGCAACCAGTTTATAAGAGTTGAATGGGTTAAAAAAAGTTTGTATAGTTTTTTTACACAGCAAAAGCTAAAATCTGATTTTAATATTACAACCACAAACAGCTGATTTGCGTTCTCACTATAAGTTTAATTAAACCACGTTTTAACGCACAGTTTGTGTAATAAAATGTGATTTATTTTCTCCGCCCACAGCTTGATGAAAGCATTTTCATTATGCTCTACACAACAGATTGTATTTCTTTTGCTCTTCTTTGTTGTTGTTGCTGCTGCGTCTATTCTTTCAAATTATTGTAGTGTCTTTATTTAACATATTTTCGCCATTTGAATTGCCACCTTTTTTTAAATTTTGTAAGTTGGTAGCACTGCCTTTAGTACATGAAAATCAACTTAAAACAAATTCAAAAAATATTTTCAGATGGTTTTAAGAAAATATTTTAATGTGGTAAAGCCAGGTTTTAATAGTTGTTTTTATCGTAAAACCAGTCAGTGTGAAAACACTATTAACTTCAGGTGTGAACACACTTTTTAGGTACATTTGAAAGCTGCTGCTATTATTCTTACTAAAACTAGTAGCAGCAAAAAAACTGAAGCTCTTTTCTAAATTAAAATAACGATATATAAAAATGAATATGAATAATAAAAAAAAAGAAAGAAGAAATACTTGCAACAACGTGATTAATTAGTAGTCAAAATTATAGTTAAATATTAATGGGAAAATAATAAAATTTTATTGATTTCAATACCAGCATTTTCAAGTGAACTTAGTAATTAAATACCTATTAATTAATTAACAACTCAAGCTACTCACTTTGTAGCAGCCAGCAATTAAGTTCAAGCACGTTTTTATTTAAAAACGCCTTTAACAATGTACAAATATAATTATAATTATTTTGTAACTCTACTATTGACTGATTTAAATAATTACCAATATATCTAACAATCCAAATAAAATTATTATTCCCCCCGTTTTCTGTAAACCGAGTTGATTTAAAAACAAATGATTTCTCAAAACCGAATAAATGCTAATTTGGTGTTCTAAAAATCACACGATTTCTACTGAACATTTGTTAAAAATGATTTTTATTCTTAAGTAAAGGTGATTTTTCAATGATATATCTAAAGAATTTAGTGAAAATGTGCTTTTATTTATCCGTCTACTTTATCTGCATATACTTTAACAAGTACATGGAGAAATATTGGTACGTTAATGTCATTGGAAAAAGTCAAAGTATGATGGATGACGGATTCTATGTGCCCCGGACTTTATTTGCCATTAATTTATTATTTTCCTTGAAATGCGATGGGCATTTTTTTATGTCTGAATATACTTGTACTTTGGTACTGCCATCGTGTTCTGTGCTGAAACGAATAACAATTTTCTGGTTGAAATTGCATGTGAAATGCTTTCATATTGGCACTTGGGATCATTTGGCGCCAAAGAGTCCTCCTCCTGCTTTATCCTGAAATCAATGAAATCATCATCAGGCGAGAATGGTGGACTCCGAAGAAATTCATTTGCATGTAATTTGGGTGTAATTTTTTCTTCCATTTTATGTGAAATGGTTTTAAAAGCACAGCATTAGAACCCATTTATCATTTATAACATCATATTTTAGCCATAAAAAGCAGAACAACAGAGTGAGTGAACTGATATTATGTTCACGTTGTGGGAGATGAATTTTTATTATTTCACATCTTCGTTGAATGTTTTTGTCGAGTCGAGTTTTTGTCGTTTTTGATGCAAAAAAAAAAAAAAATGGTAAAACGCTTAAAAAAGTTAACAATTTGTTTTTTTTTTTCTTTCTTAATATTATCCTATGCTAGACTGTAGGGTGGGTATTGGTTGAGGTTTTCTAAGCGCAAGTAGTTGGGTTAGTGCTGATATTTATAGAAAATTTGGCTTGAGTTTGTGTGTTGAGTGTGTTTGGCCGGGTGGGTGTGTGTTTGTGTTTGTGTGTGTGCGTATACTCGTATATTTATTTATTGTTCTTTATAATTTATTTGGCAGACAATAATATTTTCAAAGATTTATTTTTTTTTCTGCAAATAAAATACTTTATCTTTTGTTTTTTATGTATATAAAAAATTGAACCACACACTTGATTAGTATATTTTCATACCACCGTCTATAAAACTTATACGAATATTTGATTAATATTTATTGTTCGAGATGTTTTATTAGATTTTTTAAATTTATGATTTTCAAAGGGAAAAAGAAAAACATGCATTTTTTTTTTTTAAATTTATTGGCTCAAATAAGTGAGCGGTTAGAAATGTTGCATTTTTCTTTCAAAATGTTGCCAGGTTAGTTTTTTGTTTTTAATTGACACCTTTAATTGCCATATTATAATAATTTATTTCAATTAAAAGTTTAATTAATTCAATTAAATTTTTTATTAATTTTTAAATAAATAATTAATTTGAATTCAAGGTTTTTTTTTCTGCTATTAAAAATTGCTTTGAAATATTCAAAATATTTAATTAAATTTTTAATAATAATAATTAATTAATTTTTAGCAATAATAATATTTATTAATAGTAATAATTACAAATTTAATTAAATATTTTGAACCAATTTTTTGTGCAAAAGAAATATTTAAATTCAAAATAAATTGTTTTTTTTTTTGAAATATATTTATTAAGCTTGAGTTCTTTTTTTTTATTTTATTCTGTTTTATTATACGATATTTCGTTAACAGCTTGTTAACATCATCAGGAATATTAGAAAATAATAAAACAAAATAAAATAAAAAAAGATCTCAAGCTTAATAAATATATTTCAAAAAATATAATAAAAAAGGTCAATTAATAACATAATTTAAATTATTTATTTATTAAAAAAAAAGAATTGAAAATTTAATTGAATTGATTAAACTTTTAATGGAAAAAATATATTATAACAATTAAAAATGTTAATAGAAAAATTAAAAATTTAATTAATTTAGTTGAATTAAGTCAACAAAAAAATATTTTATTGCTACTATTAATTGCTTTATTTGATACTATAATATTTTTAATTAAAATTTTGTTTTAATTTTTTTCTGTGATTTACAATTTTTGTCTTTGATTTAGATTTATCACATGTAATTTTGACTGCCTGTATGTTATCGTTCATTCGCCTATTCGAATTGCAAAAAAAAAGTATTGTGTAGCACATGCGAAGTAAAATAATTACTAAAAATGGCTATTAAAACGAAGCTTGAAAAGTTATTACGCCTTCTTGACATCACAGGCGCTACAACACTGCTATAAAACAAAGAACATGCGTAAAGCAGAATTGTAAGATAGAGAAGCTTCAGCCGCCGTCATTTCTCGTACTATCCCTTTCCTCCAGTTCCAACGCAATGCATCGCATGTGTAGGGCTCATCTCCTGAGTGCTGGCCCAAGAAAAAAATACTTGCAAAAAACAATGTCTTCAACACTGACACTTGCATTGTGTTAAACCCTAAGACAGTTTATAGGAGAATTAGTAAGACTTGCCCTGTCGGAACACAGACTTGACAGGCTAAAAATCACAATAGCTTTTAAAAAATTTGACTTATTTCATGTACATTAATAGTCTATGCTCTCGAAGTACGAGTATGTACTTCTCGAACAAAATCATACATACAGTCCTACTCTCAAAATCACGTAATTTCAAATCACATGACGTTTTAAAATCACACTTGTAATTTTGTGCTGTTGTGTAAATCACAGGATTTTTGTGTTGTTCGGTGTGATTTTCCTCGACGACCACACAAGAAAACAGCTGATTCCGTTATTCTAACTGATTTATAAATCCCAAAAACATGTAACCTTTGGACATTTTCTAATTTTTAAGTGTTTTTCTTAATAAAATCACTAATTCTTGAAGCAAATTAATAAATAACACTTTCAGTCGGAAAAATAACCAACTGACTTCAAAACTTTAGTGACTTTCTAAATCACAAAAATTTCTAGGCTCCTCTTTTGTGGTTTCAAAACATTTTCACGAAATGTGATTTTCAGAATATGCTTGATAATGATTTATTTATTTCAAGTATTAAAGATGAAGGCAACAGGTTCACCAGTAATTCTTTAAGAAGATTAAGTAATCATTTTAATACTTTGGTGCGATTTCCTTAGTCGATGACAGTAATGAATAGAGAAGAGTCAAGCGATTTAATATTCTTGATATTGTTATTGCCTTCCGGCAATGTTCTGCTTGCATAATACATACATACATATATAGTCGTACAATTCTAATTTAGATATTTGTTGCTTTTAATTTTAAGTATGCATTACAGTACAAGCTCAAAAAAGTGAAATAGTTTCTGTTGGAGGTGCTTAACTTTTCCGTGATACGCAAAGCGTTGTCGGGCTGTCAAAATTTCTCATGCCCATACAAAATGTATGAAACCAATCGAAATGACGCGGCGTCAACGATTCCAATTGAAAAATTAAATTTTGGCAGCCCGTAATAAAGTGACGTTGGCTGCAGAAAAATAAAATTGTTGAAAAGTATTGACAATTTAGTTGTTTTCAGGTCAATTTAGTGATTTATCTTTATATCTTATTTCTATCTAGAGTTTTTTATTAATCAAAGGAGTAAACATTACTGTTTCTGGGGCAATGTTAACGCTCAAATTAAGGTTACCCATTTCAGCGTAAAACGTAAGCGCCAAATTACGTTGCGCTTTGCGTAGTAATTTAGGTTGGACTGTTAAGAAGCACTTTTCTTTGTAGAGTCTCGTGTGATGATTGCAAGCTGCTTAACTGTACCGTAGCCGTACTATTTTCGAGTTTCTGCTTTGGTTTCTTTTTTTATTTCAAGTAATTTTTTTTTTATTAATTTTAATTTATTTAGATTGTTACATTAAACTTTTAGTTTTATATTTTGAGAATAATTTTTATAATTTTTTACTTTTACTTTTTGCAGGTTGCAGAGCTGCATTGCATTGGTGAGTTTAAACAATTCTTTCTTATTTATTTATAACACCAACATTAATAATACAAAAATATAATAAACTTTTAATATCTCTTGCATGTTGAAAATAAAAGAATATCAGGATATTTTGCTGGCAGTGGCAGAATATTTAATTTGTTTAAATTGTTTACCAAAAAAAAAAAAAAAAAAAAAACAATTAAATTTTTGTGAATTTTGCGAATGTATGACATTGAATAGAATACGGTGGTGCTACGGACCATTCGTGACCTTGTGCATAAATAGGCTGGTGGCACCCAGTTGACTTGCGAACGTATGGCAAGGAAACTTTTAGTTGATAATCTACATCAATGAAAGTTTATTTATTTAGCGGTATCAAAACCGCTGGTCTGGCAAGGCTGTCAGCTGTTTAATATGTGTCATCTGAAGTGTTGTTTATTTAGTGGACGGTTTTCCATTTACGAATATGGTTCATTTTACAACAGAAGAACGCTTAAAAATAGTTAAAACTTACTGTACAAATGTGTTGGTTCGAACGTGGCCAGTTTCTGGCATTACGGGGTGATTAATGGTCGTCATAGCGATAGGCTATGAATCGAAGAGACTGGAAACGTTACAGCTGTGATCGGGCTTGTGCATCATCAAATTTGCAGCAAATATCACTGCTGTTAGTGTAAGTGTGATGGAACCATTACCGTCAACTCAGAGCGCTATGGCTGTATGCTAACCGTAATTGAATAGTCACACAACACGACCGATTTTGGCTTTATTGCATGAGAAGTTTCCAGAAGACATTCACAATTTCACATTTCGGCGACATTAAGCGATTTGATGCCGTTAGTCTTTTTTGTGGGGCTACGTGAATTTATCGCCGAGATTCCGCTTTGCCTGCGTAGCCTACTGCATGAGCATTGGTCTTATTAATCTGGTGGTGCGGGTTCGATTCCCGCCTAGACTACTACTCCTACTATCCCTTTCCTCTAGTTCCAGCACAATGCATCGCATGCGTAGGGGTCATCTCCTGAGTTTTGGTCCAAGATAGAAAAAAAGGGGAGCGGGTTGCCCTCAATGTTGTTGATAATCAAGCAGTGATTAAATCAGCAAAGAGTAAACGTTTTTGAGGGGAATAAAAATTACGGTTCTTTTCACGAGAGTTACAATTGGTATGTGAGTAACATTTTGCCGACATTGACTTGTCAAGAACTTTTTTACAAAAAAACAAAAAAAAAAAGATTTGTGTAAAATTTTATTATTTATTTACGTACGTACGTAGAGAACAAAATCAACAAAATGCTTTTCACACTTTCAATAGACCAAAAAGAATGATGCGAACAGTAGCGAAAGTAGCGAACACATATTTCACTACTTCAATGTGTTTAGAAACGAACTTTTAGACGTTTTTTAAATTAAATTTTTTTTTTCATGTGATAGGGAGGTGTTTTAAATGTTTGCTGATGATTGATATTGTGACAGTAGCCTCATTATAGGCCGGTCCATATTCCAGTTCTGAATCTGCCTGTGTTACGTCTTTCTTTTATTTTTTTTTAGTACGAAGAAATCTCAAATAAAGTTTTGAAGTGAAAGATATCGCTTTGAAAGAGGCAAAATTTAGGTTTTTGCCTTTGAAAATTTGTTATCACTTAATATGCTGTTCGCTAAACAGTAGTTAGCGCACTTTTAGGGAGTTTTCAGTCCCAAAGTAATGGTAATTTGGCAAGTGGGCGAAGCGAACTAATAAACATAAAGGCGCCCCCCTTTATTTAAAAACTAATGCGTCCATGTAACTGAATGTTGATTTATAATAGAAGCACATTTTCTTAGTTTCCATTAAATGCATAATTTAAAACATTTGTTTTTTGCATATTTTAGACTCTATTAAAATGCTTTTAATGTTTCTCTTAAAAGGCAGGCAGGCAGGCAGGCATATTGATGAAAAAGTAAAAAAGAAAACAAATCGTGATGAAGATCTTTTCATTTTTCACTTAATTATCTGCTAAATGATGTAGTTTAATTAACACTAATTTACATGCGAGAATTTTTCATATTTATTTTATGTTTGCTTTCCAGCCGTCTGTTATTAATTGTTTGCTAATGGTCATTAAAAATTAAAAACAAAATAATTAAACAGCAAAAATCTATAAATTTAGTTGTTTTGTTAAACAATGAAGAATGAGATTTGCACAAACAATTTGCAATTTATAAGTGCGAAAAGGTGCTTCGCATCTAGAAGCTATCAAATGAGAGAGCTCCTTAATAAATTAAAATAAATAGTGGTTGCAATTGAATGGCGTTAATTGATATTGAATACTATTTATCCGATGATGGATAGCAAATTGTGTAACTTGCAATTAATAAAAAACTATGATTTTCTTTTTGCATGGATTTTCTTTATAAATGGAAGAACCTCAGCAAAATTTCTGTTTAATTCGGTTTATTTATGAATTATTCATTAAAATTCTAAAATTTTTTGTTCCACAAACACAACTGAGATGTTGCTCGGATTCTCTACAGTGCGACGAATGAAATAGCATTCGAACGTTAAAAATACTTTCAAAATTTGCTTGAATTTTATTTTGGTAATGGTGGCTCGGTAGTTTAGTGCACTAGTTTATAAGTTTATGGGTTAGAGGTTCGATTCCTACAACAAGGGAAAATTTTGTTCACTGCAGATAATGAGATCGCAATGAATTGGAACCAAGTGGGCTGGGATCTTTTCCTTTCCATCCAACAACGTCTCTACCTAACCTCTATTTTGGTACAATTTGTATTTTATTTTAATAACTCCGAAGGTCTTTGCCTTCTCGATATTCACTATGTATTTGCTTTTTCTGAAGTTTAAAATCTACAATTTCATAGGGATCACTCAAATAATTCGACAGTTATCGTTTTCGAAAATTTTCGAATTTTAATTTTAATAACTCCGAAATTTTTTTTCACTCGAAAAATATTTTCGATTGAGGCAAACTCAACTAAAATCCATGCGATGCGTTCAGAATATATAGTTTTCTAAAAATTAAGAAAAAACTCCGAAAGTTTTTTTTTTCTCAAAAAATATTTTTGATTGAAGCAAATTCAATTAAAATCCATTTAATTCTTTCAGAATATATCGTTTTCTAAAAAATTAAAAAAAAAAATAGATTTTATTTTAATAACTCCGAAAGTTTTATCACTCAAAAAACATCCTCGATTGAGACAAATTCGATTAAAATCGACTTCTAGGAAAGCGTTTTCTTTTAGTAACTCCGAAAGTCTGACAATCCCAAAAAACTCCGATTGCGGCAAATTCAATTAAAATCCATTTGATCCGTTCGGAGTATATATGTATGTAATTATCTAAAATTATCAATAAAGGAGTTTTATTTTAATATCGAACTCCGAAAGATTTTGCCACTCAAAACATGTCCTCGATTCACGTTATTTCTATGAAAGCGTCTGATTTTAATAACTCTGAAAGTTGTTTCATTCGAAAAATATCTTCGTTTGAAGCAAATTCGATTGGAATTGACTTATACGAAATAGTTTTATTTTAATAACTACGAAAGTCGTATCAATCAAAAAATAGCCCTGATTGAAATCGATTTGTTTTGTTCTCAAAATATATTATTTTCTAAATTTTTCTCTAAAGTCGTTCTATTTAAATAACTCCGAAAGTTTTTGTCGCTCAAAAAATACTCTCGATGGAGGCAAATTCTATGGAAATCGACTTCGAAGAAAGTCCTTTATTTTAATAAATGCGAAAGTTTGTCATTGGAAAAAAATAGCGCCGATTGGAGATGATTCGAAAAATCTATTTGATCTACTTCGAATATATCGGTTTCCAAAATGTTCGAAAAAAGCGTGTTATTTGAATAACTGCGAATATTTTTGTGACTCAAAAAATATTCTCGATGGAGGTAAATTCTATGGAAATCGACTTGCGAGAAAATCTTTTATTTCAATAGCTTCGAAAGTCTTTGCTACTCAAAATATATTTTTGGTTGGTGAAAATTCAATTAAAATCAATATGGCCAGTTCGACATGTATCTATTTTTCTATCTCGCTCTTTGATAGTTTTTGTCTGGTTCGTTGAATTTTTAATTATCGACAGTTGACTGTATTATGTTTCAGGGATTATATTATGGCTGTCACAGTCTTCCGTCTACCATGTTTATTCTCTGCGTATGCGTCTTCTAATCCTTATCAATTTGTGTGTCTGATTTTTGTGTATCTGTGCTTGGAAAGTGTTTGAAAAGATTTTGTTGTTAAATATTTGTTTTGTCACGAAAACCAAATCTCAAGTTTATTTAAATATGAAAACAATTTCGTTAACGTCTTCCAGTACTGCTGTATGCACGCACAAACACACACACACATAGATATATGTATATATATATAGATATGGTTACATACATACATACATACATAAGTGTACAGCTGACAAAATTTGATAGATGTGCTTCAGTTCGTGAAACCAGTTTGCCTTTAATCCTGTAGTTGATTAATTTTAATACAGAGCAAGACGTATTAAAATTAAATTTAGCTTCACATCAAGAACTTGGCATTCTGTTTTGAATCTGCGTCATCTGTCAATATTTGTTTATATTAATTAATTGAAGTAACAGAGAGAGATTGAAAAAACAAATCTAAATCAAAATATTTGTTTGATTTCAATTATTGTATCGTTTGTTATTATAATAAAAATCAACATCAATTACACAGGCCAACAGTTGTTTTGCGACATGGGGATTTATTTTGTAATTTTTCTTCGTAGCCTTTGGAGCAAATTCACAACGATTACCGGTTGGTTAAAAAAGGAATTTTTTCTGTCGTGCTTCCGAAGCTTACTTCGGCATCAACGCACAAATTTGTCTTATAATAATCATAGCAATGACTGAAATAACGGACTAAGGACTAAGTGGAATGTAGCGTTGTTGATGACTGTTATTAAGGCCGAAGTGCAAGAAACTTCATTTGTATGTATCACACCAGGCAATACGTTATTTTTATGCTATGAACTACGTTGATATTGTGCGTTACATTCTTTGGAAAGTCTTAGTATATTTAAGTAAAAGAAACATTGCACGATTACAGATTGTCAGAACAGAGAAGTCTGCTGTTACGCATTTTTCTAAATTGTTAAGCGGAGTTTAAGCATCGCTGGTATTGGGCAGATACATTAATTTGTAAGCTTAATGAGATCCATTTTTTCTGAAATACCGACGAAAGAAGCCTCTGTGCTATACATTAGCAAAGACACTAATGTCTAATGCAGTTTTTCTTTGCAGACCAAGTATGCTTAGCGTCGTCAATTGCTGCTGCGTCCAGTGTTTTAAATTATTGTTGTGACTTTATTTACCAAAATTTCCTTTATTTTTTTTTAATTCATTGAGTGCCATTTACATTGCCAGCTGTTTAAACTTTTTAACTTGGTAGCACTGCGTTTAGTACACAAAATCAAGATTGTATTTCATTAAATCAACTTAAAACCCATTCCGAAAAGGTTTTCAGATGGTTTTAAGAAAATATTTTTATATGGAAAAATCAGGTTTTAATAGTTGGTTTTAACGTACAACCAACTTTTGCCGTGAAAACAATATAGGAGAAGAAACCCGATGCTGCACTAAAAAAAAATTTTTATTTGTATTTATCTATGTTTGTTATACGGTTTAGCTCCTTTCATTTAGTGCTAATACCAAAATCGTCAGTAGGCATTTAAACAAATTCCCGAAAAAAGCTAAGAAATTCCACACGTTTACAACACAAGAACTGCCAAAAAATCTTTGAGAATTGCAAAATATACACACAAAGGAAACGAAATATATTCTTTAAAAATTTTCTTTATACAACAAAGATTTTATTATTCGATTTATATTTATTTAGTTTTTCAAAAGCCTTATTTTATTTTTATTTTTGTTGCCCAGTGTTTTCAATTTGCATTTCTAAATGAGCTGGAGGCAGACTAAAATATTGTTTTCATTTCAAATATTTGTCTGACGTCTAAATATTTTGTTTCCGATACCATGTAACTACATTTGAATAGAATTTGAAACGCAAATAGATTTTACTGTTTACTTTTGCTACGCACTGTTGTTCTTTTTTCGCTCAAAGATTTTTATATTTAATAAATGCTGGTTATTTTCAAATCTTTTTTTTTTTTTTTCCTCTAAAATAGTTATTTTTGTTTAAGTTAAATTTTGTAATAAATTTTAATGGCCCAGAAACTGTAAATAATACTTTTCAAAGTTGTTTAAAGAGTTTCTCATTTAATTTTCTTATGCCAGTAAATGGAGGAGAATGGCAAATGATTGGCCTCACAGGAACTCTTTATTTCGCAGTTTGATTGATGGTGCGATTGTTCAGTCTTTGGAGCATAAAAAAGCAATTATAGCAACGAATAATGGAGATTATCTTGTATTTAAATTACAAATTTACTTTGAATAAAACTAAATAAACTTTTTTTTTTTGTCGGCTTTATAAAATTCTTTATTTTTAATTGTGTTTTTTATTTGACTAAAATCCGTCTTTTTATTAATTTTATTACAATGTTGGCATTGAAAAATCTATAAAATGCCATCGTAAATCTTCTATGTTAGTAATCCAATTAGAAAAATAACATTGTGTATCTGTAAAATCTGTTGAGGAGAAGGATTTGAAGTTGTAAAATAAGCGATTAAATTAAGCAGAGATTTATTTCTCGACCACAGTGCCATGTCTCTTTCACCAGTCGCGCCATAATCTAAAATAATTCATTAAACTGTACCAAAAGGTGGTTAAATTAATGGGCGACATAATTGCCACTCCTCTAGTGACAAAAGTAGCGATTCGTTATCGCAAATACGTATTTAAAGGGTTTTTACAACAGGGATTTCCGAACTTTGACAGTTGATAACGGCCGTGTTGTTGACGCTACATCTGCCAAATTAGTTCTCATTTATTCAGTCTGTTTTGCCAAATCATTATGGACGGATATATCGCATTCAACAAAACGGGCAAATAATAAAATTTTTTAACAAAATGTGTGCTTTGTTCGTTGAACGAACCGCGCGAAAAACATTCTAAGCGATGAGTCCCATTTCTGGCTGAATGGCTACGTAAAGAATTTGGGATGATACTCATGAGATCAAGAGAGTCCAATGCATCACGAAAAAATCACTATTTGGTGTGGATGACCTACACACCAACGACATGTGGTTTCAACAGGACGGCGCTACGTGTCACACAGCTCATGCCACATTAGATATTCTGCACGAGCGAATTGGGGCATGATTATCTCACGTGGTGGTGATGTGAACTGGCCGCCGAGATCGTGCTACTTGACCCCGTTCGACTTTTTCTTGTGAGGTGTTATTAAGTCGCGGCTGAGCTACAAACCACAGCGGTCCTCAAAGCGAACATAACCCATGCCATCGGTCAAATTCAACCTGCTTTATGCGTCAGAGTCATGGAAAATTTGACGAAATTTCCGTGCTGTCCGTGGACATTTGAACGATATTATATTCCACACATAATGGCCTCAATAGGTCTTTCAAACGAAAATAAATTTCAATAAAAAATTTTCACACACACTTTCTTCTATTGAAATTTATAGATAGGGAGGGCTTAATGAAAGACCCTTTATGTATATAGAAGGGTACTGTTTTCCCATTAGCTATAGAGCGTTTCCTCTACAGCAAAAAATAATGCATCTACCGAACACCGCAGACGTAGCCACTCTATTCTCAACTATTGTTTGCTGGACTCAGTCATGTTTGTGCGAGACATGTTGCTGAAAATATGAAAAATGTTCACGATACTGATACTACTTTAGGGAACAGCACCTACATTTCTATAATTTATTTTCTTTTTATAAGACACAAAACCAATTTAGTGTCAGCTGGCTTTATTAGCGCCACAATTCGCATTGCACAGAATCTTTTTATTCAATAAAAAAAAAAAAAAAAAAAAGAAATATACTATTAAAAACCAAACATTTATTACGATTTAGACAAGTTATCAGTTGCTTCAGACATCGAGAAATATTTGAAAAATTTACACTCAGAAAATTATTACAGTAACGGACTGTATTCCATACATTAATTTTTAACACAATAAACATTTAAATTGTTTATTTTAAATTTTATTTTACTACATTTTTAATCGATTCCGAAGTAAGTACACAATTTTTTTTTTGCTTGTATTCGAAATTATCCTTTTTTTATTTACTCGTATATACAAAATATAGAAAGAAACATAATTATAAATAAATATAATTATAATAAAATAAAAAAAATAAAGCTTTAATAATTAGTTTAATTAATAAGAAACATAATTTTTTGTTTGCTGATTTAAATCCCAAAATTTTTTTAAAATTAATTTTTGTTTTTTTTTTTAGGAAATTTGGGTTTGTTTTTGGTCTGGTAAAATCATTTATTATTCTCAAATACTTGTTTTGTAATTTTTATGTGTATGGGAAATTTCCATTCCATATTTATTTGTAGTTGAATTATAAAAGAACATTATAAATCTTTGCATTGTTTCGAATATTTTTGCAACAACGGGAAAATCTTTAATTTTTACGAAAGTCTCTGTAAATTTCTAAGTTAAGGTAAAAAAAATAAAATAAAAACAAAACAATTTTCATTTATATTCTTCTTCTACAACTCAATAATAAGCATTTTAATTATGCTCTACCCAACCAATATTTTCTTTTTCTTTTGCAATTTTTTGTTGTTGTTGCTGCTGTGCCCATTGTTTTAAATTTTTGTAGTGTCTTAATTTACCAAATTTTCCTTTATTGTTTTTTGTTTTTATTTCATTGAGCGCGATTTGAATTGCCAGTTGTTTAAAATTTTTTAACTTGGCAGCACTATCTTCTTTACATGAAAAACAAGGTTGTATTTCATTAAATCCACTTAAAACCAATTCAAAACAGGTTTTAACATGGTTTTAAGAAAA
The DNA here is from genome assembly GCA_963924685.1 of Dexiosoma caninum. Lineage (NCBI taxonomy): Eukaryota > Metazoa > Arthropoda > Insecta > Diptera > Tachinidae > Dexiosoma > Dexiosoma caninum. Next base: position 3,561,760 of record OZ004728.1, read on the forward strand.
TATAATAATAATAATATTATATGGGAAAACCAGGTTTTAATAGTTGATTTTAAGTGTTGCTTGAAAACCTGACAGTGTGAGAACACTATTAAGTGAAAGAATTAAGAAACACCTTTTAATTTTTTATATAATTTTTCTATTGTAATAAAAATACGCTTTTATGTTTTTATTTATTTATTATTTATTCATGTGCGTTTATACTCGCATAAACAAAAATAAAAATAATTTTTTGCCAGACCACATTTTGTTTATGCAAAACAAAAGCAAATTATGTAGCAAGTGCAACAAGTTCTATTAAAAAAGATCTTGCAAATTTATACTGAAAAAAAACGACTTTGCTATTTAAATATCATTTAAGGCTCTTTTACATTGTAATACTGAGTAATACGACATATCAAAAACTTAAATCAAATGGGACAGTATAACAGTGTAAAAACAATATGTTATGCATCTGACCAAAATACAGATGGATATTTGACAATTGTATGGCTCTCACCATTTTTTACAAATTTTAAAAAATTTTATACATTTCATTTTATCAGGGATGTGTTTTTGTGTAAGCAACCATTCAAAATAATAAAACAACAAAACAGTCATTTGCTTCTAAACCGATACTTTTTTCTAAACTTATACTTTTCATTTTCTTTGAAGTGGGATAGTGTGAAAGCAAAATGTAATATTACTTTAGATTTTTTGGCAGTCACACCTAATCTCTTTAGATTTCTCTCTCACAAAGTATTATGAAAGTCGTGAAACTTGTATTATAGTGCGAAAGGGCATTTAAATATAAATGGCATTTAAGTAGGAAGTCGAATAAATTGACACGCAGTTATTTAATTTTTAATATAAAAAAAATAAATAATATATATAATAATCGTAATGAAGGAAAGGCAATAAATAATGAAATAATTGCAGGTAAAATAGTTCAAATAATTTCAATAAATTGACCATGTAATAAATATCGATTTACATAATTATAAAAAAATAATATAAATATTAAATATCTTACAAGAATAGTAAATATTACTGAAATTAAAAGAGTATGATCATGAAAAAAAATTAAATTAAAGGAGATGAACTATCTTGAAATCTTAAATTTTATCAAGTTAACATAAGTTTCTAACAAAAGTTAATCTTTATATATGAAATTTAAATTCATTGCATTTTTAATTTTTATCATCATTTATCTTTTAATATAAAAAAAATTAAATGAACTTTTTTTCAAATTTAAATGCAAAAAATAAGTAGACTTTATCATTTATTTTTTTTTAATTATAATTTCCGCCAATTTTACGTGCAGAATATATTGAGTGTAAAATTCCCTGTGTGGGAGTTGAATTGAAAATATAGTACTATAAGCCAAGACACAAACCTCAGCATTTAACAAAGCTGTATGACAACTATCAGATGTGCTTAAATTGATTAAAGGATTTTAAGAGGAGCATTTTCAAAAAAAAAGGACAATTGAGTGTGTGTAGAAAGACGTACTCCATCAGTGTGCACAAACGTAACGTGATAAGCTGGAAAGAGTTTTTTGCAAGTTTTCACACTTGAAATTTTTAGAAAAAACATATTGATTTCCGAGGGATGGCAAAAAGTTTTTTTTTTATATTTCATAAAAAAGATAACTTGGCCGGACAAAGTAAGAGGACATTTGTATAGAAAGATATCATCCAGTAGGACAACATAAGACAATTTCAAAAATCTTACAAATTTATTAAAAAAAAAACGTACTTACTTCGTTTGTTAGTTGTTGCGAAGATAAAGCCATTATTAAAAGGTTTAGACAATACGAAAAGAATTAAAAAAATAATAATAATCAAACGAGCAAGCAAAACTATTAAAACTATTAAAAGCTCTCGTTAATTTTTTAGGATTTAACGTTCACTGTATGAATTCAATTTTCAACTAATAACAACTCTCAGGCAGCACAAACATTTTATAATTAAAAAAAATACTTTTTAATGTTAAAAAAAAATTGTTTTTTTTTTATATAAAACAACTGAGAGATAGAGAGAGAGAGAGAGAAAGAGATAGAGACCGGGTATTATTTTATAAAAATTAAAATAATTACTAAGAATTTTTTTTTGTTAAATTCTTGTTCTGGTTCTGGTTTTCAACAATGAATATTCAGTATTGAAATAAAAAGTTATGACCGATTTAAAACCGATTCGGGCGAGTGTTAACAACAGTGTAAAAATGTTTATTTCAATACTAGAATTCATTACAAACTGTAGTTCTTGTTGAAGTTACTGCTCCATCTCAAATAACCACCAAGTAAATTTACCGGAAGATGAAATTCTTTTAGCCTAATTGATGAACATAAACAAAAACAAACAAAAAAATTATGAACATAAACAAAAACAAAAAAAAATGCTTTTTTTCGTATGCAAATTAAATTAAAATTTTTATTCAAATTGTTTTAATGTGAATTACAAATAGTTTTCCGCATGTGCCTCTCGCTCTAAATCTGACCCTTTTTCATGTTGCCTACAAGAAGTAAAATAAGCAAAAATATGCGCATAATAAATACGCATAAAAATAGATACTGTTACTTGTAGTTTATTTATGAAGGGAACGAGAATTTCGTTCGAATATTTTATTAGTTTGTCAACAAGAAATAAATGAACAAATAAATTGGCCAAATCACAAGGCACTTGTATTGTGGTATATATCGTATTATTGGTATATTTTACTTGGAATCACGGCTAAAGCGCCGCAGAATAAATTTTTTAGTAAATTAGTAGTGCAAAGCATCTACACAATAGAAAAGTACGCATCCGTATACATGCAGCGGTACAACAATAAAATATACAACAATAAAATATACGACAATTTGCTGTACTATTCATATTTTCATTTGCAAATAAAATTTTGTCGGCATTGACGATTTTAACGTTTATTTGGTGAGTTTTGATTTGCAAATAACTAAATGACAAAATCTCTTCACGATTAATAAAACAATTTGCAAATAAAACGCAGAAAGTTGCCACTTATTTTTTAACATTCCGTTATAGGAAGTTGCTGATTTTAACACAATTCATGAGGTCTGGTCAGCACATCTCTACCTCAGAAAGAGCACTCGATTGCTGCTAATTTAACAAATCGCAAAGTTGCTTTGAGAGATAACGTTGACGAAAAATTTTGAAAAAATTGAAAAGTTGCCGTGAACTCGGCTTTGTATATTCAGCGATTTTAAAGGCATTAAAAAATGTATCGGATCTGCTGATATAAATATAAATGATATTGATTTTGGTGTCAGAAAATTTTTTTGGTTTTTTCTTCCCATATCCCAGCGGTTTTGTAGCAAAAGGAAAAAAAAGTAAAATATGCACTACAAAATGTGTATAAATGAACTTAATCGCCAATCGACTAAAATTATACGATTTAATCGTTAAGTGAAACCAAACCACCGATTAAATCGTTCGACAAAAATAATAAATTTTATTTTAAACCAGTAATAATGCAGTTGTTAATCAATTGTATACCATAGTTTTTACTGAACCGGTTTTTATTCAAATGATTTTTATTGAACCGGTTTTTAGTGAACCGGGTTTTTATTGAAGCGGTTTTTACCGAACCTAAAAAACTAAAACCTTTTTTTGCACCACCTGCACAAAAAAAAAGACATTATTTTGAATAATAACAAATTTTGCCGGCGCGTCTATCTCAAACGTTTAAATAAACATGATCACCATCCGTGACTGTATAATACACAAAATGAAAAGAAAGAAAAAATGTTGTCCTCTAAAAATTTTGCTTGTCATAGAATGAAAATAATTTTATTTAATTTAATTCATTTGGAAATTTCTTTTGCACCACATGAGACGATTTATTACTTTTGCCCTTCCTTGTTGCATTTGCAATTTCTAATAATTCATTCATTAATCCATTCATTCATTTGCTTTATTTGTACTTACATTGTTGTTGCTTAACTTAATTTTATACATGGTATTTAATTTTTAATTTAGTAATGGAAATAATAAATATGATTAACCTGAACTTGACCGTATTTTTTATATTTCCTTTTCTTCGTTTTAACACAATTTACCTTCAAGAATGGGCGCTAGTCATTGTGTTAGAGATGGCCAACGACCACGTGAGTGTGCTGTATGATAATGCAGCTCTTTTTTTCTAATCAATTTAAAACATTCTTCATTCATGACTACAAGGTTAAAGTTTAAAGCGAATTTTTCACGAAATTATTGCGTCCGTCCATCAATCTTCCTTATGCCAGCTGAGTATGTAGGTATTCGTGCCTCCATATGTATGTATGTATGTATGTGCACATGTTTTATGAAAAATTAACTTTATTTGCTAACATGTATATTTGAAAACTAAAATGAAAAACGGTAACACTGTATTATAATGGCCTGGTGCGTCACAAGTTCTTGCCAACAGGTTGTACAGTTAATAAGGAATACTACAAGGAAGTTATGCAACGTTAGCGAGAAGCAATACGGCTCAAACGATCGGAATTGTGGGGAAAAAAATAATGGATTCCGCATCACGATAATGTACCAGCTCACACATCAATGCTTGTTCGTGATTTTTTGGCCGAAAACAACACCCTAATCATGCCTCAACCACCTAATTCACCAGATTTGGGTCTCTGCGACTTTTTCCTATTCCCAAAACTGAAGAGACCAATGAAAGCAAAGCGTTTTGCCACAATTCATATTTTTCTTTATCTTGGACCAGCACTCAGGAGATAACCCCTACACATGCGATGCAGGAATAGTAGGAGAAATGATAGGAAGTGAAGCTTCACTATCTTATGATGAGATAAAGTCAAAATCGAGAAACGAGCTGATGGCTGATGCCCGAAAAGCGCATTTCAGAGGTGCTTCGAGGATTGGAAGAAACTCTGGCTTAAGTGCATTATATCTGAGGAGGATTAGTTTGAAGGGGACAAAATGGATATTGGTGAATAAATAAATACTTTTCAAAAATAAATTCAAAATTCACCTTTTCTTTTGAACAGACCGCGTAGATATAAATCTATCGGAGAGTTCGTCACGCACGACGAATTTCGTCCGACGGCGTTGTTGTGTTAATTTGCATATGCACAAATTTTTTTTTCTTTTCCGAGAACGAAAGTTCGCAACGAATAATTCGTCGCAATTGTGTTCCTAGCATAAGTGATGAGATGTTCACGGTGCCATAACCATTTGCTAAACAACATTTTACCACACTTTACTTATAATTTCCATAAAGATTTAAATAATTTACGGTTATATTTTAAATAAAAAATAAAAAAAAAATATTTTCAACTGATAAATTAGCTGGATATGAATTGTTTATGGTTTTTTTTTTTTTTTTGTTTCTCATTTAAAGCTGTTTTTATGGTTCTTTTATTTTTAATTTTGGAATTAATGTGTCTGTAAAAAAAAACATTATTAATAAATTTAATTAAGTAAACGATATTAAAATACAGATACTTTTTATAAACCACCAAAAATGAAAGACAGCAACAACAACAAAATCCCAACGGCTTACAACAACAACAATTTAGCATATTTCGAGTTCAAGGTAGTTCCGGTGTTTTGTGTGTTGTTTTTTTTTTTTTTTCTTTCTTTCTCTCTTTTTTTTTATGTAAATAAAAAATCGTGTGAATTTATTACACAAACAAACAAAAACACACAAACTTGTAAATTTGTATGTATGTTGTATGTTGTACGAGTGTATGTATTGTGTATTCACAAAAGCCAACAGCTCCATTATTCAGCAGAACATAAGGTTAAAAGGAATGAAAGTAAAACAAAAACTAAAAAAAAAAAAAAAATTAATAATTTTTCAAGTCCATAATTATAATATTATTTATAGACAAACTTGGCGTGCTATATCAATATCGTATTTAAAATGTACTTCTTAAGTGGCATTAATATATTGGCTTAAATTTCTTAAATCATTTAAAAAATGTTAAAAGTTTTAAATGATTTAAGAGGTCTGTTCAACAGGCGATATTCGTCTTCAGGTAGCAGTACGTAACACACGCGTTCATTCTCGTCGACGATTATCATACTCTACGAAGCTCTTACAGCTTGTCTGTAGAAACACACAGTGTCTAAGCGGGAATCGAACCCGCACCTCCATATTGATAAGACTAATGCTCATGCACTAGACTACTTTACGTTTTATAAAAACCTTATTTGATACAATTCAAAAATTTGTACTTCTCACGGTCATATATGTACGTACATACGTTTACAATTACATAAATTTTTTCGTTTTGTTGTAATGCTGGTACAGGATGGCCCAAAATGACCGCAGGGGTGTGAGTTTAAAGAGCCATTGTGTCCCACGCAGTGTGCGCTGAGGCTACATTCTATTGGATATTTGTTGTATAGCGAAATAATCTATTTCGTTTGTATATTTCGTAATTCTATAAAAATTTTTTGCGATTTCTTGCATAAAATTGTGAAATTTCTTAGCTGCCTTCAAGGTCTACTGAGGATTTATGTATTAGCAGCAGGTGAAATGTGCATATAGACCACCTAAACCATATAACCAACATAAATAAATAATTGTAATTAATTTTATATGTTATTTTAAGTGCCAGTCGGTCAGAGCCTGCTGGAATATTCTGAGCATTCCAGCATTGATTTCTGATTACGCTCTTGGCCCTGATCGTCCTAGAAAATGGTTCTTTCACAATAGTAAATCCCCTTGCCTTGCCAGTTAGTTGCTGCATTATTACTCGCAAACAATTCTGTTTGAGGATTGTTGAATCTGCGTTCAGCGGGAAATGGTGTTTGCATTGGGGGCCTACCATATCCTCTCCCACCAACCAACCCATTTACTAATTTAGAGCCATCGGTGTTCTATTTCAAATTCAAAATATTGATGCCATTTATACATTTTCTATTATAATTTTTTTTTCCAGTATTATGTAAAGAAGACTTGGGGAATTTAAAATGGAACAGTACACAAGTGAACAACGTGCCAAAATCGTTGAACTTCATTTCTCAAATCAACGATTCATTATTTTGACTCAGCGTGCATATCGCCAGTTGGACCGTCAGAGCCAACAATACGCAGTCTGCTTGCAAATTTTCGTCAACAAGGGGCAGTAGGAAACCTTTCTGGTGCCGGCAGACGACGAACGCTGCACACGGATAACAATATTGAAGGGGTACAGGAGAGTATTCGGGAAGATGGAGAAACATCAACCGGGAGACGTTCGACATATCTTAGCCTCTCACGAGGCTCGCCACAGTGAATTTTGCATACAATAAGAATGTTTCCATACAAAATTCATACTGCGAGGGACACAATGCCTCTTTTACGCGACAATTTTGCTGAACGAATTATTTCCCGTACAAGCGATTTTAATTGGCCTCCGCGTTCACCGGATTTAAACGCTACAGACCGTTTCCTTTGGGGTTATTTGATAGGAAAAGTATATATTAATAAGCCTAGAACCATACAGCAATTAAAAAATAATATACGCAACGAAGTAAACAACACAACACCAGAAGTTTTGCGAAAGGTTATGGAATATTGTTTTGAAAAGTGCACGAATATGCGAAGCAGAAAATGGCCACCACTTGCGAGATATAATTTTTCATAATGAAATAGAAAATATTCTCCATTAATATAATAATGTCTTAAATAAGTAGTTATAAGGAACTCCAACCCCTTCGGTCATTTTGGGCCACCCTGTACATATTAATATACCTTGTGAATGCCCCTATTATTTCTATGAAATGTATTACAATTTCGTTTGATAGCGTTCTTTATTCGCTGAGTTCTATATTACAACCGACAACAAAGTTTTATTACAGCTTTGCTAAATGCTAAATTCTTGTGAAAGCATTTTAAAAAAGCGAATGCGAAGTTTGTAAGACACATTGAATAAATAAGCACGCACTAGCCGGTTTAAACAATACACGATTATGTTTATTCTCAAGTATTTTCAATATGCAACGGCAAATGGAATGAAAACGTCAGTTATGAAAACGAAATGCGGTCAAGTAAGAAGGCGAACTGGACTGGTGACTGTAACATTTAATTTTTTGTTTTAATTTTTATACAGCGAAATGCATCAGTGCGGATCTTTGCATTGGAAGCTTTCAAGTATTTTACAACTTGATATGCCATAGATGAATAAATAATTAAGTTCACTGAACTCAAGACGGGTTTTTGTTTTCTTTTTTTTTGCTTTAATAAGCGTATCTAATCATGTTTATAAAACGCATGTGAAAAAGTCTTTGAATAGTGCCAAATGACCGGTTAATAACAAATAAAGGCAATTAATAATACAATATTCGTATGTATGTATATGAGGGAATGTGTGTATTTATAAATATTTGTTATAAATAAATATGAAAGTAATTTAAAGCTTAAATACATTTTTTTTTTGTCTTCAAACAATTGAATATGCAATTTCGGAAAGGGCTCATCTCACAATTTTTGACAAATAATGAGTTCCAAATGCTTCCCTGCACCTACTATGCTTGAAAAGAGAACATCCCTGGCATTCAACTGTCTGCAGTCGAAGAAATAATTTCGAAAAAGTCACAACTCTAAGAGATGTGCCCTTTTCGAAATTATTGTTTAAGCGTCTGTTCAACAATACATGGGTCTTATAGCACAGTCCAGTAATACCAAGAAATTTACTATTGTAAGAGTAAATACAGAGAACATTATTGATTTCAAGAAATGGGCTCAACTTAATTTGAAGACTAAACCCTGTATCAGCAAGAAGTTATGGAAAAAAAGTGCCTAAAAACCAAAAAGTTAATTTTCAAGTATCGACTTATTATGAGTTTGTTTTTGATCCAAAAAAAATTAGATAAAGTTATCGCAAACGATATCTCTGAGGAAGTCTTTGTTCTTTCTAGAGCAGAGTCAGGCAAAATGCCGCCCATAGCCCGTACTTAAACACACAGAGAGAAAGAGAGTAGAGAATTAAACAATATTACTCATTATGGCTTGGTCATTCAAAGAAGCAGGCTGTGTTATTGCTTGTTGCTTAAAATCAGTGTTGCCACAAAAAAAAAATTTTCCTCAGCAAAAATTTTTGTTCTCTTATATAAACTGCAGGAAAATATGTTTAATCGGCAATATGAACTAAACTTATTTTAATATAATTATTTTGCAAACTAAAATTTTGCATAAAAAATATAACATGAAAAGCCATTCCACGCACAATTAATTTCTATTATTTAATTACAACTGTCGTTTTTATGACTGTAAAAAAATATAAAATTTTATCGAAATGCATAAGAATCCTTATTACGTGACATTGCGCATAAAAATCACAAAGTTAAAGCAAAACTAATTAAAATGCGTGAAGGTCTACCTTTACCACTTGCTAGTGAAAAAAGCTTCTGGAGACATATTTCTGCAGATATATGAATGTAATAAGCAAAACAAATTAAATTTGCAAATTATATTTAATATTTGTATTGATTTATTTATATTTGTGTGTCAACATTTTCTTTATTGAAACTAAAGTCAAATTCTTTTGACAGTTAAATAATTTTCAAAATTATTATGCATAAACTTCTAGCCCATACGAAATAAATTTTGAAATTGCAAAACATACCGAGACTGATTTTGTAACTTTTTTCCTTCTCTATATCTAAATTAATTTGCCTTTTAAATTTTGGTATATGAGGCACAATCCAACGTTGGCAACACCGACTCTTATTGAGAAAGAGAATGTATGTAACTCATACGAAAACGTAATAGAAGTTTGCCGATCTCTGATTTAAATAAAAATATGCCGGCATTTTTCATACACACAAAAAAACCGAAATAGGATTTAAATTATTAAACCTGCATAGTCAATTATTTTTGTTTTTTAAGTTCAACCCACAATGAAAATTGTGTATTCAGTTAAGAAAGTTGCATTGAAAAATTTAAGATCTACGAATAAAAAATTTGTAGTATTCTGGTTTTTGAGCATGAAAGTAAGTAAATGATTACTTGAGAAAGTAATTTAAATAAATTTACATTAAAATAAATAATTCAAATGTTGCTAGTTATTTTTTTCAGTGTAGCCAAAAAAATAAATTATTTATTTATTTAAATTTTAAAACCAACAATTAATTAAAAATTTAATGCAATTGATTAAACTTTTAATTGAAGAGAATATATTTATGATTGCAATTAAAGTTGTTAATTGAATGTAATAATATTACTTAGCAATGATGGTCGTTTTTATAAAAAAGTTAGTCAGGAAAATTAAAATTTTTCGAATAAAATTATTTAACAAACATAAAATCAAAATATTTTATATTATATTAACTGAATTTATTTAGGGAATATCCATTTATATATATGATTCTAATTGTGCTTTTTCCCATATAAACTATATGTGAATTTTAAATATATAGATCTTGGGTTTGTATTCAAAAATTAGGAAAAATCCACTGATGAGCTAATTAAGCATTAGCGAAATAGTACTATATGGATATGCTTTCCTCCTCAATTATTGAGTTACTTTTGTAATAAAATGCTTTATGATATTTTTCATACTGTATGAGAATATCATAAGGTATGTAATAATAAATTTCACATATAGGTTATAAGGGAGAAAGCACAATTAGAATCATATATATTTTATATTATTTGAAAAGAAAAATTTTTTTTTTAAGTTTTTCGAAAAAAAAAAAAAAAATTAAAAAAAACTTTTTTATAAAAAAGGCCTACATTGGTAAGGAATATTATTACACACAGTAAAAATAGAAGGTCAAATAAAAAGAAGCATTAGTTGTTAATTGAAAATAGAAGTGAAAAATTTTTTTCTGTGTATTTGTAACTACGAATCTAATTACATACGTTATGAGAATTAAGGTTACATCTGTAAATCTTTAAACTCAAACCAGCGAACTGCAAGCTGTAAAGTTATTTCGAATAAAAACAAAACAATTATCGAAAAAAAATCTGCTGTTACTGAGAACATTTAAAGGAGCTTCGCAAACGAGTTTGTAAATTAAATAAGAAATCTCAATTACGGTGTTTTTTTTTGTCACTTCCTTTCTTTTATTTAATTGAAAATCATTTACTGCATGTGGCCTTTTGCATGCCTCAATGTCACAGTCAAAGTCATTTATTAATTTAACTTTTTCAAGCATTTCAATTTCAATTTCATTTATTTTTCATTTTGTCAATATTATTGACAGAACGTTTTGCAAAATGAGGTGGCTTTTTGTAACCCAAGGTGAACAAGTTCAAAATTTAAATATGCTAAAATTTATTACAGTAATTGAAATTATTTCTAGAGCATTAGCAAGTGATTGTTTGCTAGATCACGATCACCCGCCTACATGTCAAAATATCGATTTGTGTATTCGTATGTGGATGCATCATGAAAAGCTTGAGAATTTTTAAAAGCATACAGCGTTGCATTTGAAAACATTTAACAAACGAATATTTGGGAATTTTTTTTGCTAAAGGTGTAGTGAAAATAAATTTTCAAATTATGAACGATAGGAGAAGTTGGGCAGCGAATAAAATTAAACAAAATCTTAAGTAAAAATTTTGTAATATCAATTAAAATATTAATAGGATTTTAATTAAAAAATTAATAGTATGAATTAAATTATTAATTGAATTAATTTTTGATTAAACTTTTAATAATTATAATTAAAAATTTCATTAAATTTTTGGAAATATATTTATTAAGCTTGAGGTTTTTTTTTTTATTTTATTTTGTTTTATTATTCGATATTTCGTTAACAGCTTGATTATTCTTGAGGATGTTAACAATCTTGCTAGAGACGACTTTGTCGCATTCCAGCACATCAAAAATTTTTAAAGTCATTTTGAAACTCGTCGGCTCAAATCGAACCGATTTAAGTGAAAGCAGTCCAATCTGAATAAATTTTGTTGACCAAAAATCACTAGTCTAGCATAAATAAAATATTTAAAATAATAAATGTGTACAGAGACTTCTCATAACTGGACAAATATACCGCGACGGTGAGTGTCCGCTTATGAGAGGTTTCACTGTAATTATTTATTTGATAATTTTTACGTTAGGCTGGCACCTATAACGCCATTTTGAAGCGATATTTTAATGTTGGCCAGACTTCACTAACATTCCGCTGTCAATGAATCGTGCGATTGTGTAGGATAGTGAATCAGGGCCATTAATAATTCTTCTTGTTTGTTGACCTTTTCAATAATAATTTTCACTAATTTTTACCGGCTTAAGAACCTTTGTTTTCATCTAAAAATAACATTTATATTTATTTATAAAAGTGACACACTACAAAAAGCTGAGGAAGCCATTGTAAAACTGAACAGTAAAAATTTGTAAATAAAATACTTGTGCGAATATATATGTTTTTCCTTACGATTCAGCACATTATGGTTACGCTTATAGGATATATAATTTATTAATTTCTTTAATTAATAAAAAACAAAATTATAAAAGTAACAAGGCGTTCAGCTTTTTGGTTCGGAAAAAAATACTTATGCTTGTAATTGCGATTCAAAAAGAAATTCTTTATCTTCTTCACAAAATAGATGTTACCGAATAAGCGAAAGACGGATAAGCGAGGCCTCACTGTATCAGTCTCAACTGTTACATGTATGCTTGCCAGTCTGTATATGTGCGTTTTTTATTTTGTTTTGTTATCAATGCCCTGTTATTTTTATCGCATGCGTAACAACATTTCAGTTTCCTGTTCAAATAATAAAACGAAACTTCATTATTTATTTGTATATTCTCAACTGTTGCAATTTGTTGTCTACTTTGCGCGTTATGCATAAATATAATTTGCAATAAAAATAATTCATTACTGACGCTGATATCCGTAAACGTGCTCAACATACAATGACACTTGTTTGGCACTGTACGACGATTGTTGTTGCTGTTGTTGCTTAACGCAGGCAATTCATAAAAATAAAGAAATGAAAATGTATTTGCAATGATAAGTTTTTGAATAGAAATGCAGTTTTCAATCAGGGTTGGATACACTAGACGTTCCGAAATGAGAAAGACTTTGTTTTTAAGTTGATTCGAATTTCTGAAAATTTTCAAACCTTTTTTTTTTATATAAAAGTGAATCTAATCATAAAATATGGAATATAATGGGGTTTTTGTTTCCATTCTAATTTAATTGCAAAACGATAGCAAACCTTAACAATTCAGTCAATTTTGTCACATACGAATTTTATCATTTCCGAAGTAATGCGGAAAGCGGCAACGTGAAGGAATGTACCCAGAGGAGGAGGAGGAGGAAGAGGAGTAAAAGGAAGATGAGGAGAAGGAAGAGGAGGAAATGTGTTAATGGTACCACCACCAGACGCTGATGACGACGGTCACTGTAAGTGCGACCGCATTTTTAACCCTACCTCACATGCAAAAAAAATCACTTACGTAAATGTAAAATTTTTACCTTTGTTTGATATTTTTAATAAACCACTTTCGCATTTTAACACGTTCTATCAACCTTCATAAGCAAACACGATGTACTAAAGAACTGAAAACAATAAGCAATGAATGCACATCCACTATTTTGTGATTCCCCTTTTTTAATTTGTTCGTGGATATAGCAGTGTTTACAACACCAAAAAAAGCACACAAATTCGCCACTCCGTTGCCAGGAGAAACGAGTCTAATACATGGAGGGCGCACTCCGACACCATCGCAAAGTGTCGAAGCTCTAGATCAGACTGTTCCTGAAGAGGGCAAATACCAATGGCAGAGGCGGTGTTTCACCGTCTCCTCCTCCACCTCATCGCGACAACACTTACAGAATTTATTGAAACGGAAATTCAATTTCTTAACGTGTACACTGACCACCTCAATTTGTTGAAGTGTTATTTTTTCAGCTCCCCGTTCATTTTCCGATAGCTTCAAAATCAGTTGCGATCAAAACTTAACATTTTCCTCAGAACATTTTTAACACCCCAGAGATCGTTAGTGGCGTTGGTCAAAGTCAAAATTTGCTATAATTTTTAATGGCTGTAACTTGATTTCAAAGACTCTTCACCTTTTCATGCTGACTTCAAATGTATATACTGCTGGTATAGTGTTCCGACCCTCTAATGACCATATGACCGACAATTTCCTCTAGTCTAGTCTACACAAAATAACCAGTTAAAATAAAACTTTCTTTATAAAAATATTGTTGTTGGCAACATTCTGCGACATTGACAGACCAAATTTCGCATGAAAACAGTTACGTTACGCATTCGAGTTGACGTTGAACTCAGCGGTCACAAATCAAAATCCAGTTTCGTTCTGAAGAAAACACATAAATACGTTTTCTTTTATTCGCATGACAACACATGGCCATCGTGCACATGAAAACATTTACGTTTTCGTTCGTTCGCAGAGATGTCAGTTAAATATACCAAAATCAACTTTCTTTCGCTTAGAATATTAAAGCACATCAGCAAACCGGCTGTAAATATTGCTGTGCACTTATAGTATGCGGAGAGTTCAATAAAATTAAAAATATCTTGGATGATCGTCTAAGCGTAATGCATTTGTGGTCAACATCATTGTTTCTTAATTAAATTCTATATTTAAAAACTACATTGAGTCTATTAATTATATATGTACGTAGGTAATTGAAAAGTATTTCTGGTGTTTCAATGATGTGTTTACACTCATGAGCTGGCCACGTGCTGCGTATCATATCAATTAACATACCGCTTACAACAAAGTGACCACCAATTGACAACTCTCTATTATTAGAAGAAATAATTAAACCTTGCATTATACGGTTTTGATTACTTTAATTGCCACTGTTTCTGGAGATCTTTCAATTCCACTAGATCGCTTAATAATTCCGCAATTAAAGTTGTAAATACGTCTCCCTACTGACAGCTCAACGTATGTGCCTTTATTGTTTCATACTTATTTTATACTTTGCAGAATATAATTTACATATAACTAAATTGGTTTCGCTTTTAAAAATGTGACAATTAAATGACTCGTAATTGCAATAAAGTCATTTTATTGCGAACTAATTAGCGGCATCAAGTGAAAACAATTTAAAATGTAATTAAATAAACACGTATGACTTCAAGAAAATGACATGTTAATTGACAAGGTTCAGTGTAAACAAAAAGGAAATAATATTTTCAAAGCGAAAGAAGAAAGTTAAAAAAAAAAAACGGAAACGGGCCATGAAATTCGAAGGGTAAAAATCGCTGAGTATGTTATTCGACTGCAGCTGGGACTAGACACCCATTTATTAACATTTATTGAAATATAAGTTATATTGGAGTATAATTTATGTAGCATAAGGGCGAAGACCAGAGTCTTGTGAACGCAACTCACCGATAGCATACTATCGATTTCTTACTCTTTAGCAGTTATGGAAATCTGGCAACATTGTTTAGCACAGAATAAAATAATTTTATAATTTGAACACAGAAAAAAATAAAACTAAATTTTAATTGCAAAATTTTGTAAGATCAATTAAAAAATTAATAATATTTTCAGCGATAAAGAAATTAATAGAACCAATTGTGGAGTTAATTGAATTTATTTTTTTTTTTAATTCTAAAACCGCTTAATCGAAAACTCCTGTAATTCGTATAAAATAACTCTTTCCTTCGATTATAAATTAACGGTGTTCTACTGTATTTTCATTAGAAATAAATTAAATATTTTTCATTATAATTAAATTATATATTTTCTATGGTAACGATGTTTGTATAATTTGGCCGAAATAAACTTTGCTTCATAAATTTTTTCAATATATAAATTTATAGAAATCAATGGGAAAAGATGTTGTAGAAAAATTTGTTTCTAAAGAAATTCTACAAAGTTTTTGTTTTGCTGTGGAATTAATGGAATTATAAAAGTTATAATGAGGACGTTAAAAGTCTGCAATAACAACTTTGACTGCTGTGAACAATTAACAGACAAATGAGAAGATTTTCTGGGGCGTTGCTATAACAGCACTGCTGTAGCAGCAATAACAGCACTGCTACGCCAAAGTGTGTACGTGCACGTTTTAAGAGAAGGTTACGTTGCCTGAACTAGTTTATACGTTAACGCGACAGCCGAAGTAGTGGTTTCAAATCCTATGCAAGTCTTCACAAATTTTTTGTTGTATATCTGATGTCTATGTCAGTCAGTGATGTTAACTTTTTTATTTCGTTTTAAATTACCGTACGCAAAGTTCTGTCTATTTCCTTATAAAAACAAGTATATATTTATAATTCATTATAGTAATGAACACACAAAAAAAAAAAAAATAAAAGCGCTAAGAAACGAGTAGTGAAATAAAGTATTTAGAATTTGTACTTTTAGTAAATCAATGCATGATGCATTTTTGTAATATTTAAAACTTTGCTAAAAAATGTTATTCAAACATTTATCGCGGAAACATATAGAATTTCACCACAATTTACGTTAATTTGCTTATAACTTTTATGATTTTTACTTTTTAGGATTTGTTTTTATGAGAAATATGTAGATTATGTGCAGACAGATTAAGAAAAAACTTTTAAAAATTACCGTACAAATACAGAAATTACCTGTCTAACGCTCTAGGGTATAAATTACCGTACAATATGGTAAATACCGTACAATTAACATCACTGATGACATGTCACAGCAAATAACTTGGTCGGTAATTGAAAAAAGAAAACGGCGGCAAAATCGGCAAATGTGCTTTACAGCAACAGAGTTGCATACGAATTTAATCCCGTTAATACCGTTTCACCACATAATTTATTTCGCCTCTAATTTTCTTTAAACCACAAACATATTAATTAATGGAAAATATTTTGTAATTGGCCAATGCCGCTCATGGGATCATATACAGTGTGTCTTGTTGTTAATAATCGTTAATCGTTAATCGTTATCTTTTTTTCTTTTCATACCAAAGCATGAGATACCAATATTTTGGCAGGCAAATATTGTATTATGTTGTGTATTAATACACGAGTATACTAAACCAGATTTGGAAATTGTCTAGTTAAAGCATTGACAAATAAGGAAATAATAGACAAAAACTAGAAAATGCAAAGAAAAATTTCACTTTAAAAGCAAAAAATAAAAAATAATACAAATTGGAAAGTAACAGCAGAGTTCAGTGAACGAAGTGAAATATAAAAAAAAACTTTATGTGGTAACACAACTATAAATGGCAGTAAAAGACTGGAAAATTTTCCAATTTTCATATTTTTCTTAGTTCAAAAGAAAAACTTTTATAATGCAACCGGTCGGTATCTAATGCCTGCTACGTTTTTAACAAGCCCAACAACCAGTGGAGTGAGAGCCAGTCTCTTAGGCAAACGGACGATACAACTACTACAGTAAACTCCTGGTAAAGTGAACTAGTTTAATAAAAAAAAATAATTTTAACAAAACTTACTACTCCAGTAAACTCCGGGTAAAACTCAGTTAATTTTTAAAAAAAATTTCTAATAATATTATGGGACTGATTCTAATTCTACCAGAAAAAAGATATGATTTTTGAAAAATTCTATTAGAAAATTCTATTAAATTCGGCCGAACAGAGCGTATGTGGCATAAAATCTCTGCAGAGTTGTTTCCTGACACTTCGGACGTGGGAAGATTCAAATCAAATGCCCATAAACACTACAATCTCTACTCTCCTTCCCATAACCAGCACAATGCATCGCAGCTGTGGGGATCGTCCCCTAAATGTTGGTACAAGATAAAAAAAGTTTGTATTATGAACTAAAAAAATCTGATACGGGATTAGACGTCTGAAGTTATGTGACGAAAAGTTATCATCAAGATCTGATTTCGGGAATCTGCTTAGAGTAAAATTACAAAAAATTATAAAGGAGTATAATTTAATTCGTTATGTTATTTCCAAATTGTTGGTCATGAGAGAAATTCAGGAAGATGCGGTCAAAAAACGGAACCAAAAAATAAACATCAAACAGCAAATTTTTTTTAACAGGATTAGCTTTTAATATAGAACATTATACAAGTAAATTAAGATTTATCTACGTATTTTTGTTTTTTTTTTGCTTTCAATATTCAAATTAAAAATAATATTTTTATAATTGGGCGATTCACAATGTCTGTTATTAAATAATATTGTCATAATGTCAACAATATGTTTATTGTTTTGTCATAGAAATCTGAGTCATACGCTGAAACTCTTCAGTCGCGCCGCCGCTAATTATAAATGATATAAGAATGAAAAATTGTTCAGATTAAAATACATTTTTATAAGTAAGAAAGCAAAATCACAGCATCTAACCATATACAAGTTAGCAAATTTTGTTTTTGTAACTTATCTGGCTGGCAGAAACTTAACGTTTCATCACTAAACGCCGTTCGAAACGCCGCCGAAATATATTAGTTTCTTCACTTTTCTTTAGCATTTTGATCTCGAACATTAATAAGTGTTTCTTTTCTTATCAGTTCAATGAATTTTTTAAAATAGCAATCATATCTTTAAGTTTTATTATTTTAACACATATGATTTTATGACTACCTTGTGAATACCCCAAATATATGTATATTAACTGAATAACTTTTTAAAATTTTAAATAAGCAGTCAAGAAACAAACTAAATAAAAAACAAAAATAGTAAATTTACCCCGCATGTATTGAGGTCATCCCCTGAGTGCCGGTCCAAGTTAAAAAAAAGTCACAGCGACAAACACTAGCAGAACGGAACAACATGCTGTTTTCGAAGGTAGCTACACCTTCACCTACAGCTTTCTTTCTGTTTTGTCCACCGTGCATGGTTGTCAGTAGATGTTAATTATTAGCTTTATAGATTTATCATAGTATATTTTTGTTACGCCTGTATAACTTACTTAAAACGTCTAGGAAATAATACTTCAATTGACGTGCAAAAAGATGTTTTTATTTAATATGGAGAATCAGCTGTTATACCAAACTCTTTATGGATAACCTACTTTATTAAGAGGAAATAAAATTTTGGCTTTTAAAAAAAAAGAAAAAGAATGGGAAAAAGTAAAACCTTTATTTGTATATTATTTTAATTTTTAATTATATTATTAATTGACCTTTTTTATTATATTTTTTTTTTTTTTTAAATTTTTTTTTCCTATTTTTTTTTTTATTATTTATTATTTATTTTATTATTTTTCCTAATTATAACTTCCTATTACTCCTGATGATGTTAACAAGCTGTTAACGAAATATCGAATAATAAAAAACAAAATAAAATAAAAAAAGACCTCAGGCTTAATAAATATATATTATTTTAATTATTAAGAATAATTCCACTTTAGAGAGTTTTCACGATATCGCGAGTTTACTGTTCAAATAATCTGCAAATTACATACCTTGTCGAGTTGATTGCGCATATTGAACATGGTGCTCAAAACTTTTTCCAAAGTATGGTTTTCCCCACAAGAAAATTTTCTTTTTTCTTATTATACTGTTTACAACTGTGCAGGTAGTAAAGAAATTTTCAAAGACTTTTTTCTATCAATAATTTATAAATTTTTAATTCATTTCAGATGATCGTTTGTTTGAATTTCTTCTAAAGTTCTTGGCATTAGGAATTTCTTATATATGTATACTTATATACATATATTTTTTTTAACACTTAATCATCACTTTGAATAAAAAAAAAACACTTTGTTTGCATTTTAAATTTTGAGATTTTATTATTTTTTTGGTTAAATTCAAGATTTCCTGTATCTTTTTATATTTTTAGTTAATTTAAACAACCGTTTCGTTTTGTATAAAATTCGCAACTGAATACTGTCCAACTACAGGCTTAAACTCAAATAAGCTTAAAAAGTACATACATACATACATACAAACACAACGACGGATAAAAACAAAATGCTCGTATAGTATAACCAACCGCACAACAAACTGTAATAAAACAAAAATGTTACTTTTCTTAAAAAAAAAAAAACAAATAAATAAATAAATAAACAATAATAAGTACAATCCAAAATGAGTTTTAAATGGAAAAGCAAAAAAAAAATGCAAATACACACATGCCGAAATACACGCAACACACAGATACATTATATGGGCTGTTATGAGCAGCGTTGCCAGAAGCTTTGAGAAGAAAATTATCAGAAGCCGAAAAAATAATCATATTTTATGAAAAAAATCATAATTTTCACGGCATTTGTTATTTCCTTCTAAAAGTAAAAGTATACAAGTAAATTGAAATTTAAAATATTAACTTTACCTTTTCGTACATTACTTTTTTTTTTGTTTAAAAAAGTTTATGCTTTTCATTTCTACAACAGAATATAATTAGTACTTCCCAAGAAAATTACAGCTTTGCAGAGAGGTCTTTATTTCTCAAACAATGATGCATTTCTATGAACAGACCAACCTCAATTAAGACGCAAAGCGCTGTCAAAATTTCTCATGCCCATTCAAAATGTATATAACCAACCGAAATAACGCGGCGTCAACGCTTTATGATTGGAAAATCCAATTTTTGCAGCGCGTAAAAAAGTTAAGTTAAGTGCAAAAAAAAAAAAATAAAACTGTTGAGAGGTAATGACAATTTAGTTGTTTTCTGGTCAATTTAATGACTTATCTCTATTTCTTATTTCTATTTAGAGTTTTTTATTAATCAAAGTGAATAAACAGTACTGCTTCTGGCGCAACGATAACACCCTAATTTAGGTTACTCATTTCAGCGTAAAAGCTAAGCGCTAAATTATGTTGTCCTTTGCGTCGTTACAGGATAACAAGTGTAAAGTAAACAAAAGCAATCAATAACAAGATGACATAAAATTTAAAATTCACAATGAAAGTTGTACACAACTGAAATAAAAAATAATAATTTCTATATATTAGAAATCTTAATTTGAGAAAAAAAATCTTCATATCATATTTTGGTTAAAAAATATGATAAAAAAATATCATTATGGCAACGCTGGTTATGAGAGTGAGGAAAGAGTGCGGGCTAATTTGTTTGTTCATACGAGTATCAGTGTTGCCGGAGTTGCAATTCACTTTTAATTAGCCAACACCACGAAATTATGGCAAAATTTTTATAACATAAAAAAATAAAAAAAAAAAACGCACTCATGCTGTTTTGTTTCACACCCAATAAGATTTACCAATAATATCACGCACAAAAATTTATAGTGGAATGACTGAAATAATTTTCATTATTAATTTTTTCATGTGAATATTGACATAAAAAGACTTCACATCAGGCTTGCCATTTTTTGTGCGATTTCTACTTGAATGTGCAGCCCAAGGTGAATTCATACCAGGTGGTCGCATTACCTAGAATTCCCATTAGCTGATTTGTGTTCAAGTGGCAAAGTTGTGTTTAACGCAAAGCATTTTAATACATAAATATCGTGTTGAATTTTTTTTAAATGTGTATTTTTCAAATTCCGCAGTGGCAACACTGCTTCACACCATCGACATACGAAAATTTGTTGGCATCGCACATTCTCGCATCTTTGCTAATACAAATTTGTCCAGTTATATAAAGTGCTTACTGTTGCAACTCATACTAAACTCAACGATCCAAACCTGCAAAGCCGATATAAATATTGCGGCATAGCAAATTTTATATGACCACGCTTTATCTAAAAGCCGGCTTAATGAAATAAGTAGTTGTTGTTTTCTTTCTCAGAGAAATAAACAGCGTTCTTTTTACGTGCTGGTTTCTAAGAATTCGATGCCTATTTAAAAATCCGGTTTATGTTTTGAAGGAAACTATAACAGCCAACATTTTGATTTGCGTTGGTAGTCAGTCAATCGTGTGGGAGTAGTGCTTCTTTAAATACGTGCTACTTTTTATTCCTTTTTTTGGGGGTAAAACAATATTTTTTTAATTCTGTCAATTAATTTTATCATTTACTACAATTAGAAGAGTGTGCAATTCAAAACCTTGGCTTTTACATACGTTATTGACGAACTAATAAAAAGTGATCAAGTATAAAATCTAAAAAGTATTGCAAAATTTAGTTAATGTAGCTGGTCGATTTTGGAGTCTGAATGAGAGTTTCTTTTGCGCACAAGTCAAGATGTTCCGTGCCAGAGAATTTGCATGGAAATTTTTGCAAATATTTGTCTAGATATTGACGTGTTATGTTTTTTTTAATTTATGCACTATTCATTTAAGAGTCCATAAAATATTATGGATACATCTGTCTGTCTTGTGCTCGCGCTCTGTCACATATACAGGGTGGCCCAAAATGGGCGAAGGTGTCCGAATTCCTAACAACTTTTTTATTATAATTTTTTTTTTGTTTTCATTATTTTGTGAAGAAGACTTGGGGAATTTACAATGGAACAGTACACAATTGAAAAACGTGCCAAAATCGTTTAACTTTATTTTTTAAATCAACGATCGATTGTTTTGACTCAGCATGCATATCGTCGTTATTTTAATGTGCCAGTTGGAACCTCAGAGTCAACAATGAACCGTCTGGTTGCAAATTTTCGACAACAAGAGGGAGTGAGGTACCTTCCCGGTGCCGACAGACGACGAACACTGCACACGGATAACAATATTGAAGGGGTGCAGGAGAGTATTCGGGAAGATGGAGAAACATCTACCGGGAGACGTTTGACACAACTTGGTCTCTCACGAGGGTCGCTGCAGTGAATGATGCATACAATAATAATGTTTCCATACAAAATTCACACTGCGAGGGACACAAAGGTTCTTTTACGCAACATCTTTGGTGAACGAATTATTACCCTTACAAGCGATTTTAATTGGCCCCCACGTTCACCGGATTTAAACGCTTCAGCCTGTTTGCTTTGGGGTTATTTGTAGGGAGAAGTATATATTAATAAGCCTAGAACCATACAGCAATTAAAAAATAATATACGCAACGAAGTCAACAACACAACACCTGAAGTTTTGCGAAAGGTTATGGAATATTGTTTTGCAAAGAACACGAATATGCGAAGCAGAAAATGGCCACAACTTGCGAGATATAATTTTTCATAATGAAATTAAAAATATTCTCCATTAATGTACAGTATTTAATTAAAAAAAATTTAACAATAATGTCTTAAATAAGAAGTTTTGGGCCGCCCTGTACTTATGTAAATACACACAGCCAGTTAAAAAAATTTGCGCACTCAAAAGTCGTTAAAATAGTTTTATTAACTGTGAAACATGTGTACAACAATTTTAACACCGTCACAGTTTTACACACAGTTCTTTTTTACTGGCTTCAAATTGAGGGGAAAAAATTAATAAATGAAATAATAAAAAAAATTTCCAACAACAAAAAAAAAATATAAAAAAATCAAAACAAACTGCTCGCTTAAGCGAATGCTACACGATCAATGTTCACACAATGTAACACATACACGTACAAGTGTGACTATTTTTTATGAAATAACGCACACAATGACATATGTATATTGAAGTTGAACATTGATCGTGCAGTATTCCCTTTAGGCAACAGCTAATCCAGGTTTGAAGAAAACTATAATTATTAATCAGCGTTGCCATTAGCAAATAATTTCCATTCCATATTTTTATAAAAAATTTACCAAAATAACTTGAAACCATAGTATATTTATCAAGCAGACTCAACTAATCTGGTGCCTTTCTTTTGCTCGGTTATATTTTACACAGCGGAATGTCAAAATTTGTTTACATTTTGAGCGCGCCACTATCATTTTTACTCAATGCTTTATTTTGAGAGATGGTTGCAAAGGCAATTAAGGCACACATAAGAGTCCAACTTCAATTACGGCGCATAGCGCAACGTAATTTAGCGGTTCACGTTTACTCTTTCAATTAAAGCGTTAACGCTGCGCCATAAACAGTAGTGTTGACTCACTTTGATTAATAAAAAACTCTAAATAGAAATAAGTAATATATGTATATAAATCAGTAAAATAGCCTGAAACCAGCTAAATTGGTATTACTTTTCAAAAATTACTAAAAATTGCTACTAAATACGATGCGAAATGGGAAAGTAAAAACATTCTTAATTCGAAATGCTTAAATTTGTAAAAATACATTAAAGAAATGAAATGTTAAATTGATATGAATTGATCAGTTAAATTATATTATTAAATAGGAATTTGTATTTTAATATAAAAACCAAAGGGCAAAAGTCCTAAACATTTCGCCAGTTTCAAAAGAGAATCGAAGAAACTGCCCAGTGTAAAAGCAGTCCAATGAAAGTATAATTCCCTCACCTCGTTTGCCTACAAAAAGCAGTTTTTATGCCAGCACAATTCATCTCGTGTCTGATGGCTCATTGGTTCCCATTTAAGGGTGCTTTAGACCATAAGATTTGTCGTACGTAAAATGAGCGAGAAAATAAAATGAAATTGCATCCGTATTTCAAAAAAAGAGAGTAAAAATCGAATGGTTGTTTTCTGGCTTTTACACCATTGGTATGGATAAAATCAAGTAAGATGAAAACATTCTCATTTAATTTAACCCAGGGATGGAGTTCTTGTGCAAATGAATTTTTTTTTAATAACCTTGAAAAATATTTTTATTACTTTCGAATATGTTATTTTCGTGGTCAAAATTTTTAGTGTACTTTTGAAAAATATACGTATATTTTTATAAAATTGTGCTGTTGTGGTCTAAAATGTACATTTTAATTTTATAATTGGTATAAATTTATGAAACCAGTTTTCCCTCCCTGGCTTTCTCACATTTGTTTACATAAAAATGCATCCCTGATCTAATGGTGTGTGTTGGTTTTTGAAAAATTTTAAAAAATCAAGAGAGCCTTACGACTGTCAAATTTTCATCCGTATTTTCTCTCAAAATCTTATAGTTTCATTACATATTACGTTTAGACGATCCGACTTGTGCTCTTCTACACAAAAATTTGACATGTCGTACGACAGATCTTATGGTCTAAAGCACCCTTTAATGAACAATGAATACGTGCAACAGACAACTCCAATCCTGTTCACAACATGTTATAGCAAGCATGAACATATATGAACAAGCACATTGCCGACAACTTAATAGACAATTTCTTAAATTTAGTCAAATAGCCCACATTTAGATACTTATAAGCCTTTTGTAATGTTTTTATCAACTCACAAATTGTGTGATAATTCAACTAATGTGGTCGTTAACAAATTAATTTTAGAGAAGGTTACTTAATTCTTAATTCCGCAGATTCCAGAGATAATCGTATAAAACCAATTTATTTTATACATTTTGTTTCAAACGCTGTGAGATCATTTCAAAAATATTCATATAAAATTTAAGTTTTTACTTGTCAGTTTTTTTTTTGTATGCAAATATAATGTTTGCTTGATGACGAATGGAAAAACAATACGGGAATAAATTACTATTCCAATCTAAACAAATGCTAGAGGAATTGAAATATAGTAATTTACCGCCATCAATTACATTTAATGAATACTTGTTTTTAATTAGTTTCATCTTACTTATCAGTGCAACTATACATACGAATACATACAAATCCTTACAAATACTTTATGGGATGGGGCATTTTAATTTTAGAATTTCATACACGTGGATATATTCTGTTGCATTTATTATTTATTCTTGTACAAGTAATTGAGATTCTCTAATTTAATTAAAATATTTAGTCAGCTTTTAACTAAACAAAACAATAGAACGGAATCACTTTAATCGTTGAATAATATTAAATCGTTTCGCATAACATAACTGAGTTGGATGACTCTGTAAAATAAACTCAGCGCACAAAAAAAAAAAAATACAAAAATACAAAAAATGTTAAATAAATATGTAAGTGAAATTACAAACATGTACTTGTAGTGAAGATAAAGTTTTACACAAATTTTATTTTTAGCTGATTATTTTATAATCAGATTGGCAGGCAGCCGATGGTGGCACGCGATACACGTGATGTTTGTTGCGCCAAAACGCAAATACATTTTAAAAAAGTCATCCGCACACAGCAGAATGAATGACGCACACGTTTTATTTTTAATAATACAGTGCAAGTTGGTTTTTTTTTCTTTGGTGCCCTACGACAGAATTATGTGATCACTCAAAATATACTGCACGTAAAATTAAATGAAAGTGCAATTGAAAATAATAAATATTTTATATTTATTATATAATAAAAAAAAAAAAAAATAAAAAAAAAAAAAAAATGAAAAAAATTGAAAAAAAAATAAAAAACAATTGAAAATAAATTAAGTTCACTTAAAAGCCGTGCGACTTATTTTTCATT
This sequence comes from Dexiosoma caninum, assembly GCA_963924685.1. Classification (NCBI taxonomy): domain Eukaryota; kingdom Metazoa; phylum Arthropoda; class Insecta; order Diptera; family Tachinidae; genus Dexiosoma; species Dexiosoma caninum. The sequence continues at coordinate 3,587,815 of OZ004728.1, forward strand.
CAAATTTAAAAGTTAAAATTTAAAAGTTAATTTAATTTTTATTGATAAGAAATGGAATGACTTAAACCAGTAAAAGGACTTGTCTTTTTTTTTGTTATTTTGTTGATTTTTCACAAATAAACAAGCAACAACCTCAGTCATAATTAAAGGTCTTTCGTTTAACAAGCAACAACCTCAGTCATAATTAAAGGTCTTTCGTTTGTTTCTGCCAATTTTAATACCAAATAAGTTCCGTAAAGACATCCAACAAAATAATTTCAAAAAAGGTAAGAAATTTCACTAAACTATTTGAGAATTATTTAATATTTTACCGTACCACAAAAAGAACCACAAATTCCATAAAAACCAACCGATTTAAAGTCTTAATTTTTTTTTCTATTTATATTACTGTATCATAAACTTTTATTACATAAAGAAAGGACAATTTTGAAGGCAAACGAAAATCCGTTCTAATGTGTGCTGACACCAAAAGCACCGACCTCACAATGTCAATGCCCGTTAAGAGTTGTCGTCAAGACTAAATAAGAACTACTTCAATATTGATCACTATTTAAATTTTAAACTTCAAATCAAGTACTTCAATTGTGAACGGCCTCTTGTGCAAAAGGAAATTTTTGCTTAGAGTGTTTTTTTGTCGCTGTACACCCAATATTTCTTGTTTCTCTATACATATGCACATGTTAGCAAGTGTTTGTAACTTAAAAAGTTAATCAATAAATTAACAGGCAGTATTTAGAATAAATTTATTTAATCTATTTGGATTGGAACTAATTAAATATTGGACGTGAGAATACCAGTGTATTTATACAGTACTGTGCAGAATATAAGCAACAATTTTAAAATTTAATAATATATTCAATGAAGACGGGAAATAAAATGAAATTCCATTATTTATAGTCACGAGTGTAAAAATGAATGTCTACTTCTAGAAAACTTGAAGGAAATTTAAATTAATTTTTTCTAGAAATATTTATGTGTGACGGCAGGCTGTTCTCAGCTGCTTGCATTAGTAGTTTTCGTGAAGTTCGTGGATTGGGAGACCGTTGTATGCTAAGTAAGATACTGGAATATCAAATCGTACCACAAACATATACCATTGAAGTTGATGAAATATTTCTCACCGTGGCAGAGATACTCAAATCATGTATCAAAGGGTCACAGAAATATATAAAAGTGAAGTGGGTGGGAGTTAATGATACAAATCCCGCATATTTGCCCAATTGCGCAAATGGCTATTGTAGTCGTTTTCATGAGGGCGATTAATATTTTATTTCTAAATATTATTAACGAACTTCATACATTAATTTTTATACGATTAAATAAAATTATTAAAAAATGATTTTCGAAAAAATTTTGACAATTAACTTGTTTTAGAAAAATATGTTATTTTATATCTACACTGAACAGCTGCAAAGGAATCATTATTTTTTAATATTATTTCGTTACGAATTAGCCAAATTTTGCATTAATTCTTTGCACAACAAAAAAGAATTTAATGAAACTATGCAGAAATGAATTTCAATTCATTTCCAATACAAATGAATTTGTCAAAGTGAATTGCAATTCATTTCTAATTCGTTTGAATTGAATTCAAATGATTTTGAATTCATTCAAATGGATTAAAACAATGAATTGCAATTCGAGTGCATGAAATCAAAAATGAGTTGCAATCGATCAAAGTTGAGTTGCAATTCAATCAATCAGATCGAAAGGGAATGAAAAATGGAAAATATTCAGTACAACACGAGAGTAATGCTTACTGCATATTTACTTACAAAATCAATTCCTTTTTCTAATTCATTTGAATGAATTCAAAATCAATTCATTTCAAATGAATTGGAAATGAATTGCAATCCACTTTGACAAATTCATTTAAATTAGAAATGAATTGCAATTAATTTTTACCAAATTCATCTGAATTGTCACAAATTTCATTCAATTCATTGTTTTGTGTGAAAAGAATTAATTCAAAATTTTCTAATTCAGCGCACGAATACGAATGATTTGTGAATTAATTCAATGATTCAATGATTTTTTGCCAGCTCTGCTGTATTGTATATGTATATCAATTGAGAAATATTCTGAAAACAAGAATGTTAGTGGTTTTAAAATAGTTGTTAATTATTGCTTTTGTTGTGCACACTACTGTATACAGTTTGCTATTACATACACATACACATATACAAATACAGTTCCATAAAGCATCTATATTTATGAAAAATTATATTAATAAGTCACAGGCTGCAAATGAAATTTTGATGATGATGATGATGATGGCATAAATAAATAGTTATCGATTACGAATGCTGAAATATTTGGAATTTTTATTATGCCATCTGTCTTGCCATCAGTCTGTCTGTCAATTTAACAAGCATCACTCAACAAATTGTTTTACTACTCGCAGTTGCCAAACTACTGCAGGGCGCAAAAACTAATTTAATAAAACACTTTTGAAAATTGTAATTAAAATATATTAACATTATTATAGCGAATACTACATTGCAATAGAATATGGAATATAATTTTTGCTACTAATAGATATTCTTGGTTTTTTTCTTTTAAAAATCAATATATAAACATCACGACTATTTTCAGAATTTATTTAATTAATTTTCTCTTTATTATGCTTTAGCAAACAATGAAAATCGTAATAAAGTTTTTGCATTTATTTAATAATGGCTGTACGCCGGGCTGGTTTACTACAGCGCACTCGAGGGTATTTGAGCCGAAATCTAAGCCAAAAATTATTTTTTGCACTAACAATAATAACGTTTTTGTTAATAAAATTCGATTAGGAATACATATATCAAAGCAAATATTTGCATATTTGGTTTTTGTAGAAAAACAATTAAATGGTGATTTTGTAGCAACTTTCTTTTTGGCAACACGGGTTTTGGCTCAGCTCAGCTGTTTTCGTTTTACATATGTTACTCTTAAACATGTTCAGTTTGGTCTACAATTTAACCATGAATCGAATTTTTTTTATCAAAATTCTTGTTCGGTTAAGAAAGTGCCTCATACACTTCTTTCATTTTATGGTCAGTTTGGGGCGACCTATTCGGAATCTTGTGACTAAATTTTGCACCAAAAATACATTATTGGCCATTAAAACAGCGGACAGTGAAAAATGTCGTAGCTGGACCGTACTTTTTCAAAGACGATGAAGGCAGAAACGTTACTGTGAATGACGAGCGCTGCTGTGCGATGATTACAAATTTTTTTTTTTTTGCCAAAATGGAAGAGCTGAACTTGCCTCATATGTGGTTACAGCTAGACGGTGCCACATGCCATACAGCACGCGAAACAATGGCCCAATTGAGAGGCGAATTCGGTGATCAGTTTATTTCACGTTTGGGACCGTGGGTCAATTGGCCGCCTAGATCATGCTATTTACCGAATTTAGACAATTTTTTTGTTGGGATATCTTAAGGCTTATGTCTATAGCGACAAGCCCGCAACGGTTGATGTACTGGAAGTCAATGTTGCAGAATTTATTCGAGAGATACCGGCCGATATGTTGGAGAGAGTACGCCAAAGTTAAACCCAGCATACGAAACATTTGAGGCGTAGCCGCTGTCAACATTGACAAGAAATCATCTTTAAACATTAAATTATTTAGATCGTTCTATCGACTAAAATAAAGAGTTCATACATTTCTCTAAAGTTGATGTGTCCTTTTTTAAATAAAATTCGAAAGCCCTAAATAAATCAGCCATTATCATCTGATTTATGGGCAGTTGATGTTGACAGTTGCAAGCAACGTACTCAGTGCATCATAAAAAGCGTAATTTTGATATAAATTAAAATGTTTTTTTTTTTTTTTATTAATTATTAAACAAAAAGAGAAAAATCGTGCATAGTATTAGGAAAAGAGAGGCGGGGGAAGTAATTAAAAAAAAAACAAAATACTTTGCTCGACGTTATTGATTTCTGGCAGCAATAGAGAGCTGCAAAGATTCAATATCGCTTTAAATGCGAGATGCCACGCCCCATTGACATCTAAGCTGTTCGTTCTTCAGGCATGTACATACGTACTAATAGATGCCTCTTCCAAATACTTTAGGTTGCTGCAGGCAAAAAAGAAACACTCTTCAAGCCAAACATCCTTCCGTTTTTATTTATAGAAGTGCAAATATTAGATTTAAATAATTATTTGCTCGTGAAACGAACTTCCATAAGAAATTAAAAATCTAAATTAAAAATATTTTTATGAATACGACAGTCAAAGGCTTTCAACGCGTATTATTTTCAAAATTAGTTTTACTGCAATTTGATTGCTTTTATATGGTTTTCTTTTTCATTTATTTCCTAAATTACCACTTACCAATTGATGCTAAATAACACTTTTTATTTGATATTTTTATGTTTGTTTTTAATTTAGTAAATTTATTGCTGGTATTTTTTAGCTAACGAAGGAATTTTTTTTTCGTGTTGGTCGTAATAATATTTTAAATAAAACAAACATCAACGATTTAAGTGTTTTATTGAAACTAAAACACATAAATCAAGTTTGCCACAATTTATAAATTTCAGTTATTGTTTTCTACACAAAGAAAAATTTATCTATTTTTATTTATGTTTTGTGAAACTACAAAAAAAATTTCAAGGGGTTAATTCAATTTCCTACACAATCGCTAAATCCACTCACAAGGGAATGATAGCAAAGTCTGACCGACTTTAAAAAATCGCTTCAAGATGGTCCCACTGTTAAAGAAATGATTAAAAACAATTTTTTATTACGCGTGTCCAATTTTTTTAGTTCCAACAAAATTCTCAGCTATTTGGCTAAAATCGCATAAAAATTATAATTTTATGAACATTTTCATGAAGTTTTCCAAATCGCACGACCTGCGAAGAAACAGCTGTCACACAGATGCATTTTTAGTCCATCTTACCCCACTTTTTTCACACACATTTTTTATCCCATTATGCGGGATAGTGAATCAAGGCCGTATTTATTTTAATTTAAATAATTGAATTTGAATTAAGTAGACATAATTCACTGAGCGTAAGTTTAAAATGTAACTTTGTGTTTATATTTCATTTATCTTTATTATTTTTTTTTTGACTTAAAACAAAAAATAAACACCAGTAAAACGAAGGATAGGTGTTTTTTTGACAATGCCGAGAGTTCATTACCCTTTATCACTGCTCAGCAATTGTAAAATGTGCGCAGTGTTTGTATTTGTAATGCCTAGTGCACTTTTTCTCTCCCTCTGTCTCTCTCTCTCTCTCTCTTTGTGAAAATGGCGAAAAATACTTTATCGTCAGTTAACTTTTTATTCAAAGAAAAGTATTTTTTTTTCTTACAGAAAATAATAAAAACGAAACGCAACTAAGTAACAAAGTAAAGTGTTAAAGCAGGGGCACACACAATCCGTCATCCGTTATACCAAGGCGAATTCATATAAGGTGAGCTCGTCCCTACAAAAACAGCATTTTTTTTTAAGTACAACAATTCCATTCAAGTGTTCAAAACAGTTTACATGCTTTGAGTTGAACCTAACTTTGACTCTTGATCAAAAATCAGCTGATGAGAAGTTTAGCTAATGCGGCCATGTGGTTAGAATTCGCCTCGCGTTACAGTTTGCTTTTTCAGTGGCACTTTCGACAGCTATGAATATGTGATGTGAATATTTTTGGCATTTTCGTTAATTTTTTCATTCTTATAGGGTGTGTAGGTGCTCAATTTTTTTTTTATAAAATCTGTGGCTGGGGCAGTCGAAATTGAAATCTTATTTTTAAAAACTAAAAATTTTTCTGGCATTTATTTCTTATTTTTTTTTTTTAACAATTTAAACAATTTTTGCTAGCAGATATTTTTTTGCTCCTGGCAACGCTGGTTATGAGTTGATATCCGTCAACAAAGTATTCATTATGCTAAACTCATCCGTCTGTAGGTTAATGTCAGTTGAAAAAGGTAACGAATAACGGATTAATGTTCTATGTACCCCGCCCTTTATGTCAAAGCTGTGTTGCCGGAGAGTATTGCTTTGCATTTTAAACACAAACTCTGCAGTGATTCTTTGCAAACCGCTTTCATAAAGTCAGCCAATCTCTCAAAATTTTTTTATTTTCATCACTGTATGATTGACGGAATGGTTTATTAGTTTTAATTGTAGGGAAAAGGCCAGCTGAATCTCAATTCGCCTTGTTGTAGTTGTTTCTGTTCATGAGAAAAAAAAATAACTGAAATTATGTATTTTAAAAAACGTATGGTAGTAATCGTTGCCGTAGAGTTCCATGAAAGGCAACCTTAAATTGTAGTAGGCGTGGCCCAAAACTGTGGAATTATATCAACAACCCTATATCGCTAGACTCATCCTCAACCTTTCAAAAAAAAAAAAAAAACAGGGTAATATAGCCGCACAGGCCAAAGATATGGCTGAGATCACAAACATTCGAAAATACAATCAATCGAATTGGTACTGTTTGTGATAATTTTTTTTTTCTGTGTACTTCCATATTCGCTTTGCTGGCCGAACATATTTTCTTTTTTTTTAGCTGAATAACCAACACGAGTAATTAGTAAATTTATGAACGCAAGAAGCAGCTTAAACGAATCCCAAACACCTTAAGCTTCACACAAAACAATGAATTTTGTAATATTTACGGTCTGCAGAAATATTAAAAAAACAAATAAATATTTATTCATTAAGTTGGAATACGATTTTAACGATTAATTTATTTAGACCGTTGTTTTCTTTTATTTTCCACAAATCGTAGCATTTTGCTTTTTCCATTTTTCTTAACCGGGGAATTACGAAATTTTAAAATCGCTTGTCGTTTTTGCTTTGTACATTATAATAAAGGGTGCCCCGGTAGTCTAGTGAATAGGATGCTAGTTTATCAGTTGGGGGGTTCTAGGTTCGATTCCTAGCTGAGACTCTGCTCCTGACAGTTTTTTCACAACAGGTATCACAATGGCACCTTTAGCTTTACATCCAGCAACCTGTCGACCTAACCTAACCTGCATCATAATAATTATATTGCGTAGCAATGCTATTGGAATTACAAACGCCATGCCGAACTTAAAATACCGTTCGCACTTCGAAAGTGCCAGAAAAATAAACATCTCATTTAAGTATTATTTGATGATGAACATCGATAATGACACATTCAGTTCTGCATTGTTAAAGACCACAAATATTTTGTTTAAAAAATAAAAAAAAAATAAAAAATAAAAGCGATTGTGACGTCCATATTTGGTTTACAAAAATGAAACGTTACTTAATTGTTTGCCAAACAAAGGCCAGTTTAAAAGTTATTTATATTTGAATTGCAAAAACTAGTGTTGTTTTTCATTGTTAAATTTTTTTCTTCAAACTTTTCACAAGAATAATACAAAGAACGAAAATAGGTATGAGAATTCATTAAAAATATTTAATTTTTCATTTTTGCAAAAAAAAAGAAGAAGAAGACAAAAGATGGGAATTCGAGCACCAGCTGCGAACACACAGCAACAATACCATGAGTTTTATCCACATTCGGTGTCATTTATTAAAATATACAAAAATCCATTTTCGGATAATGAATATGGGAATTATTAGCCTTCTGTTACATATCAGCAATTTGTTATAGACAAAGTTGGTTGACCCTACAAAAAATAATTTATTTTTCGATAATTTTTTTTTAATTTTAACTGACAACCCCTGCGGTTTGCGCTAGAAGAAAATATGGAAGATAAATGTCAATTTGATGTGTCCTCTTCTTTTCAGTATATTTATTTTAATATCGGGAGGGTTACTCTCTATTGCGAAAAGAAAGTGAAATGCGATGAGCACGTAATCAACTTTTGATAGAAGTTTCAAAGTAGACCTTAAGTACCACATAAGACTTTTCAATGCTTTCGCAAGCGATCGTAATAAGTTGTATCAGTGCGAAATCATTTTAATCGTTCTATATTGATGTCGTAATATATTGAGGAAGTTTCTTTAATAGTTTAACTCATTAAGCGCTAATAAATCAATTAAAGTTTAAACTGAGCTTTCTTTAAAGCTTATATGTATGTAGTTTAAACTCAACAGCAGTAAATCGGTAATCAGTATATTATATACAGTTTAAAAACTAATAGTGCAGTAGCACTACGTTAAATGTAAACAAAAAAGCTTTTGGCAGCTAGAAATCAATTTTTTGCACATGGTTCAAGAAGCTTTTAAACTTTATAAAGCTTTTAGATCTTTATAAAGCACAGATTTGTGAAAATCGTACGGCCAATAAAAGTAGTGTAAACGAATAATTTTGCCCAATTAAATATGGTTTAAATGTTTACTGATTTACGGCCATTTTCACAATGTCTGATTAAAACTTAATTGGAACTTTAACAGTCGGTTAACTAAAAATATATTTCACAATGTATGATTAACTTTTAACTGACACCATTTAACGAAAAAGTGTCTGTTAAATTTAACCGAACAAAATGTTAACAATATAATCGACACCTATGCATAGCTAATTTTAATTGATAAATAGAAAAAATATACACATGTAAAAAATAGGAAACCAACACTTATGGCGTTTTCTTTTCTGACAAAAATGTTACATATATGCTACATTTCGTTACTGTTTCTGTTCCATTCTAAAAAATATGTAACATTAAAAAAAGCTATTTCGTTCCTTTCTAAATATGTTGCACAAATAACTGGCAAAATATGCAACATATTTGACCCTCTAATCTCAAGTCGGGGTGCTATACTAACCTTTTTTACATCTTTGTGAAGTACTTTTTTATACAAATAAGAATTATGAAAATCAATATACTCTTCACTTTGACTAGAGTCCGTCAGACTTTTGTTAGAAGAAGATTCTATTTAATTTATTATTTATTTCAATGTAAACTTTTTTCATAAATTTTTGGTTTAAAGTTTTTGCAGTTTGTTCTAGGTAATAGCAGATGATTAGAAAACAATGTTGCTGACGATTTTTATTGATAAAATGGTGCTAAAAACCGTTAAAACAGTGAAACGCTAAGTATACATTAATATTAAATCTCAAATATTTTGTACCATTGTGGAAGTAAAAATGTATCACTTTTTAAAGGTATGGGCAAACTGTAGAAAATGTTATCTATCGAAAGGGCAACATATTTGTTCAGAAAAGAAATCACCATTATATTTTTTCAATGTTTATAATATTAAAACTTTGAAACAAAAAAAAAAAAAAAGAAATCATGCTGTGATATTAGAGGCTCTACAAAAAACTTTTTAACATGCGTTAAATAAACCAATATTTTACCTGCCTCACTTGTTTTTTTTGAATGTTCCAAACTGGAAGAATTTGTTGCTTATGAATATTCCGCCATTTCCTTTCAGTATACTTCAATGGTTTTTTTTTCACAAACATTAAGATTTTTTTCTATTTTCTGCCATTATAGTATTTTTCGTAAACAAACACAAACAATATTGCCATACTTTTTAGCGAATTCTTTTGTTAAGTAACTGAAGGATGGTGAAACTGAAATCATTAACCGTCGATTAAATAGTGCCTGTTAAGCAAACCGCCAGTTAGTTAATTTTCTGTTAAAAGTAAAATAATTAGACATTGTGAAAACGGCCGTTACTGTTTTATTAGATTAAACCAGCGTTTAAAAACTTCTGATATGTGGAGTTGCTTTGTCTACTACTTTTGCTTCTGCTACTTAAAATACAAGGAGTCGAAGTCAAAGAAAATTAAAAAAACGAAAAGTTCAAACAGTTGTAGTTGAAGTATAATACGAAAAGAAGAAGTCGCAAGAAGTCGTAGTTTTTGTAGACTTTAAAAATATAAAAGTAAACACAACGTGGTACTACAGAAGTTGACATGTTCGATCATTCTTATGTTTGACTGACTACAACTTTTGATAAATTCCGAAGTTAAAGTATTAAAGACATTGTGTGTTTTTTCTGTTATTTTTGCATACATACAACACATACATAAATATGTATGCATATGAATTTTAAAATAATAATAATAATAAATAAAATAATAATATATTGGACTGGTAACCGAAGATTGTATTTCTTTCAACATTTTAAAATCTACAACAACTACGACTTCTTGAATTTTTCGTTTTTTTGGTTGTACTTCAAATACAACTGTTTGAACATTTCGTTTTTTTATTTTTCTTTGACGTCGACTCTTCGTATTTTAAGAAGCCAATAACTTAAACAACAGGTTGTGTTTGTGTAGTGACAAAAAGAGAAGTCGAAAAAATAGAAAAAACTTACGACTTCTGCTACATTGACTGCAGTTTTTTAAACGCTGGATTAAACATGCTTTAAGCTAAAAAAAACGAGTTAAACTCATACTGATTTATTAGCCTTAAGATATTCGAAACTGTTGATTGAAATTTTTGGAAAACTTATAACACCGACCACCTATATAATTTTCCTATTCCGATCAAGGTAGTGAAAAAAGATAGTTCCATTGAATTGAAGCAAATTTCTAGAGCATGTAAAATTTGTTTAATGATGCAGTCTTATCAAACACTTGTAAATAATAAAAAAAAGAGCACTTTAAAATCATTAACAATGACATAAATATTCACTGCCATTATAAATATATTTATATTATTCAGGAAATCATTGCTATGATCCAACGTTACGTTGTAAGGCCCTGCGGAGAGGTGAAGCACTTAGGTCGGCCTGTTTGGTCCCTTTGAGATAACCTGGTTTCATCCTCTATGTAGCGAATAATAAGAATTAGGGGACTTAGGCATAGACGTGTATAAAACCTCATAGTCGTTGTATATTGTTGTAAGTCCGAATTTGCTATTAAATAAATTTGCACGCCTTCTGTGGATTCTCTTCCTAAACAGACTCTTTCTATGGAGTCTGAAATAATGAATGAACTCGTACCCGCTTAAATATTTTTTAGTATTTTTTAATAGCTCGATTATGGCTGGCCATCTAGCTTCAGTTTCTTGCACAACATTTCATATACTAAAAACTTTTTTAACCACGCCCACTTTTTTTAAACAGATTTTAGTAAACGAGCATAACTACGCCATTTGTGGATCAGTTTTCAAAATGCCCGCCTTTAAAAAGTGAATCATCTAATGGCAACACTATAAAGTCAATGTAGCGGATGACACCAACTAGCGGACAACGACATACTTAAGTGTGTGAGGGGTGGCGAACCGCACCGGATTAAACTAGTATTTAAATATGTAAATACCTGGAGGTAGCGTTTTGAATAATTATTTTTCAAGCAGTAATATTTTAAAAAGAAAAGTACACAATTAAGTACTTTTTTAAAAAGGAACATTTCTAAAGAAGTGATTTTTGCAAAAAGGAAATATTTTTAAAGTAATACGTTCTGAAACAAGTAGCGTCTTCTAAATAAAGTAATAAAAGTACCCAACTTAAAATGTCATCTAAATAATTTAATTTTTCTTACAGCAGTTTGTGTGTTTTAAAGAACATTTTCAAAGAATTTTCTGTTTAAAAAAGTACAATTTCAACGTACAATAGGCAACGTTCAAAAAGTACCAATTGAATATAAATTTTCTTTTTAACAAAGGAGAAGTATCTGCCTAAAAAAAAAAACAAAAAATTCGTTTTTCCTTCTTTTTTAAATGTATCGTTACCTTCTTCAGCCGTAAAAGAGCCAAGTCCACATTTTTTGAAAATTAAATTTTTTACGCCAGGCTATAGAATAATTATAATTATATGGTTTAGAGAAAAAAATTACTAATATTTCTTTTCTAGTTGCTTTTTTGCAATGATATCGCTCATTTACTTCAATAATGTCACAATTCAAAAAATACACTTTTTGATTTAATAATGCAAAATAATTCTTCATATCGGTCTTTATCTTCTTTGTATAAAATTCATGCAAATAGATTCAAAACTGACCTCGTGACTGGAGAACATTTTTTTAATTCCCCATTAAGATGCATATAAATGGAAAACTTTAAGTATGCCTTCTGCAAAACTATTTCTTTTTGAATTATGACGTTGTTGTAGTAAATGGGCGATAATGAAAAGTGCTAAGTCCAATAATGTTAAAGAAGAAGTGCTAATTTATTTTTGTTTGTTATATGGCTTAGCCTGGTACTCTTCACCAGGAGGTACAAGGCCGCTGCTTGGTATTTGCGGGGTGATCCTGGACTCGCGGCTAAACTGTAGGAAGCACATGGAGTAGCGTGTAAGGAAGGTTTGTGTAGCCTTATACGCCTGTAAGAGATTGTTCGGAAGGAGGTGGGGTCTTAAGTCTAAGATCGCCCTCAGGACATACAGTGCAGTGGGTAGATCAATATTATCTTGTAGTTGCCTTATGTGGTGGGAGGCCCTCGGGAGGGCCTAAAATCTTTTCAGGCTGGGTAGGATTCAGCGATCTGCTCGGGTTGGGGCACATTCTGCATACACCGGAGTGGCCCTGAATAGGATTCCGAATCTCTTACCCATTCAGCTAAATATTTTCTCCGTTTCAGCTCAGAGTGCTATTTGGCCGGGTTCTTGAGGGAATTTGGGTTTGACCATACGGACTTCCCATTGGATATCTCCACTCGGTGGCTTGTCTTCGAGCCGAGTGCAGTTGCCACCTTCCCCAGTACGAATGATTGGAAGAGGGGTTGAGTCCTTGCGGGTGGCGTCAGGGCGGTTTTCACAGATGGTTCTAAGCCGGAATTTTTGCCGATAATCTGGGAGTTTCTGTTCTTATAGGCTTCGAGATACCTCCAGTGTCTTGCAGGCGGGCTTGCCTGATGCTGAGAATTCGGCGCTATTCTTTCCGATAATCGGGCGGCCTTGAGAGCGTTGATGTCACCGGACGTCTGCTCTCGTGTTGTTTGTTAGGGGTAGCGGCGGGAGCTAGCTGTCCTCCGGGATTTTTGAGCCGTTTCCCTTATATGGGTTCTGGGGCATAGGAACATCAAGGGTAATGACATGGCTGATGAGCTGGCGGGACGTAGTTCGGCCGGTTTGCCATCTGCTGCTATTATTACTGACATAGGGGTCCGTTTTACTGTCGGGGTTAGATAGATCAGTTTTACAGGAGTTGTAATTTTTATTCTATCTGTCTTAGTTTCGGAGATATTAGGTTATCGATTTTACCCGTGCTAAGGGGGTAAGCATTAGAATATCAAAAAATCCCTCCTTAGGGGATTTTAAATATCGAAAGAAGAGTCTAAATACAGAATTACTACCCTTTAGCTTTAGCCGTCAGTCAGTAACGTTACTCTTTTTTATTTAAAATTAATTGATTTGATTAAACTATAAAGTCAAAAAAGTATGTTATTCTAATTAAAGGTGTTAATTAAAAATTAAAAAGTAACAATGTATTTTTTATTGTCATCATTAATAGACTTCATATAAAAATTTAACCGCTCTAATGTAGAACTGCGATGGTTAAATAACTTATGACTTCTTGTTAAGCGGAATATAACGTGACAATAATTTTAATTGATCCAACGCTTGACACGCGAATGTGCGTTGAACAGTTTAAAAATATTTCTTTGTGTTCGTGTTGCATGGTTTTTTTAAGTGTCAGAGGTCAGTAACTATAATGAAATGACAACAAAGCTCTCATACATTTATTCTTTTTTTATATCTCAAGTGTTGATAGACATGCATGCCAACTTGAAAACAAAGGGTGACTCAATACTTGTTGAATTGTCTAGCGATGTTTTCACTTTTTACGTTTGAGATTTTAACTATTAAATGCTTTTTAATACGTGGGAACTATGACAGAAAATTGCTTTTATTGGATCTGCTGTTAATGGGTGGGCTGACGCTTGGACCAACATTAAGAAATATGCGATATTTATTTGGAAAATGTTGCTTCTCGCCTACCGAAACCTCGAATCGAGAAAGCTTTTCCTAAGTTTATAGTGTTTTCACAGCAAAAGTTTAAATCTGATTTTAACGTTAAAACCACAAACAGCTGATTTTGCATTCTCTCTATAAATTTATTGAAATCAGGTTTTTAACGCACAATTTGTGTAATTAAATCTCATTTATTTGCTCCTCCCTTAACTCGATGAAAGCATTTTTATTGTTGTTGCGGCTGCATCCAGTGTTTTAAATTATTGTACTGACTTTATTTACCAGATTTTCCTTTATTTTTTTTTAATTCGTTAAGCGCAATTTAATTTGCCGTATTAAATTTTTTTTAACTTGGTAGCACTGCCTTTAGTACATGAAAATCAAGGTTGCATTTTAATAAATCAACTTAAAACCAACTCAGAAAATATTTCAAGATTAGTTTTAAATAATTGTTTTTATATGCTAAAACCAGGTTTTGGTAGTTAGTTTTAACACACACACACACACACACAAAAACACAAATCACCCTTTAACTTTAAAAAATAATTTATTGCAAAACAAAAATCACATCAGTTGTATTTAAGTTTGTTAAAAATTTAACTTTAATTTGTTGGTTGGTTGGTTGGTTGGTTGTTGGCGAACAATGCCATGAGTTTTGCTGTTGTAATTTGTTTGTCACATTCTAATTAATTAAAATGCTTCTTTTTCCTCTTTTTTGTATATAATTAAACTTTTTGACAGAATATTTTTATAGAAATCAAAGAAAACTAACTACATGAAAATTTATTTCATGCAGATGGTTATAATTTTTACAAACTTCTGTTGAAATGAAAATAAACGCCATGTGAAATGCAAAAGGGCGCCAGGGTACTTTTTCTCACTATGCAGTTAGGAATTTAATGTTACAAAAATATAAAAGCAATTTTTACTTCAATTTTAGTTTTTATTCTTATATAAACATAGCTGTGGCAATATGCAAGAATTGCCTGGCTTAAGTCCAATTCGACCGATTGACACATCCTCAGTTTTTGTAAATTTTATGTCCTTTATTCTGAAGGCCATTATTATTCTGAGACTTGATATTAATATAAAAATTTATTGTGCAACTCTATAATTTAATACGTTACTGATATTAATTTAGAATGTTGCCACAGCCATGACCGCTGCCAGTTCGTAAAAATATGTTCAGTCATCGATTAGTGCTGCCACATCCATCCACAACTGTTGTTTTTTGTTTATTATTTCAAAAGTGAAAGTCCGAGAAAAAAAGAGAGGGAGAGAGTTTATAATTTCAACAGCTGTGTCAGCTGTGTATGTTTACGACAGAAAACCAAATTGCAGTTCGTTACGGTTACGGTTATGGCTTGGCCAGTGTTATAAGGTCACGCCTAATTGGCTCTTAAGTCGACTAAAGCAACTTTTCATTTTGCACAGCTGTACAATGTTCATTGAGTTAGTTTTTTAAATACATTACAACGTAAGGATTTATTTTCTACCTTAGAACGAAGACTGTTTGAATGAAACTAGCTGATAAAAATTCAGATCGAGAGTCGAGTTTAAACGATTTGCTCGCAGGTTTTTTATTGTATAGAATGTTTTTTTTTTTTTGGCGAGTTAATTTATTCACATGTTAGTTGTGTGCATGCACAAGCATGCTCATGCATGCCTTAGAGTGCCGATACTAAGGCAAATTTTTTTTGATGATGGCAGCAGGATTTGCAACTACTGTACATATTGTAGTTTTAAGTCTCTACCTGCTTAGTTAACAGCAGCCTGTACACATATCGAGAAGTTTTATCGCTGAATGTTGAGGCACCATTTGATTCTCCATCGTCTTAACCTCATGTTTTTAAATCAGGATTATATGTATACGATTGTGTACGTTTGTAAGTATCGATGTGCATCCTGGATATTTTCATTTGTGCTTATCAGACACTTCATATTTCTAAGGAGGGGGGAGGGGGCGGTGCGTACCCAAGAGTTGAACGTGGTATGATTTCTTTAGTGGCACCGGTAATGTAATTTTTATGGCATTTTTTCACCAAACAACATCCTGTACGAGTCAGGATTTCCAACTGTATGTTGAACTATGAATTGTAAATTTCGCAAATGTTACAAATTTTCCGAAGAAATTAATTTCAAATTGTTTTTATCGTTGCGGCATTTCGCATTTGAATTGACGACATGTACAATTTTTTCCTAACAAACTTAATTACCAAAGTTGTAAATAAAGAAATGAAAAGCTAAATCATATTCATGCGGCAGTTAAAATTTTACTTTGTGCAAAGTATTTTGTATGAAATGTGTGACCTTGAATCCACAAAACGAATATTAAATACTTTTGCCAGTGGTTTTGAATTTTTTTTTATAAATTTATTTAATCTTGATATATTTTATTGAGACAAATTTTTAAATTATTTGTAAAGCAAAGGAAATATTATAAATAATAAAAAAATTAAAATGAAATAATTTTTGAAAATAGTTTGCATCTACGCTGAGTAATCAGCGTATTGACTGTGTAACTAGAAGGACACGGTTTCGATTCCCGGTCGAGTCAAATCAAAATTTTTTTTCGGATGTTTCTGTGCTACAGCATCCTCCTTTGTCGACGAGCTAAAATAATAAATAAAATTTTTACCCACCGTGTGCCACTCCCTATTGTTTTCCCGCCAGCTGCAACAAAATGTGATATGCCGAAGATCCAACCTGACAATCAGTCTGCCGACCGCCCGCTTCTACCACGACCAACAATTCTGTGGTTTCATTGTTAATCACAGAAACGTAGCGAGTGACCACATTTAATGTAGTCAATTTCGTATTCTTATAAAAACATATTTTGGCATATTTTTGGTTAAGAGCAAATTTTTGCATATTTTAGATTAATGGCTCTATTTTGGATTGCAACCGAACTTCAGTTTGTGGTTGCCAAAAAGACACTTAAAAGCACTGGAATTTAGGAGGCAACTAGGGTTAATGCAGTTTCGATCTGTATTACCTGCATTACCATTTCTAGTAACTGGCAACTCAACAACAGTTCGGTTGCAATCCATAATCAAGCCCTAAGCGTATATTTTTGGTTAATACCATATTTTTTGTTAAGAGCATGTTTTTGGCTAAGAGAAGAATTTTTGTTTAGAGCATATTTTTTGGTCAAGAGCATATTTTTGGTAAATAGAATATTTTTGCATATTTTTTTTAAGTGCTTATAACGGGTGTCCCTACAAGAACGCAAGATTTAAATGACTGATGCAGCAATTGAATTGTTTCTCTGGCTGTATGCCATGTGGCGCCGTCTTGTTGAAACCACATGCCCTCCACATTCATTTCTTCAATTCTAGGCACGAAAAAATTGGTTATTATTTCACGATACCGAACACCATTGACTGTTTGCGCTTGACCTGCCTCATTTTCATAAAAAAAAGGTCCAATGATTCCTCCGGCCCAAAATCCACACCATTTGCATTTGCTTCTCGTGAATCACTCGAGGATTTTCCTCACCCCAAATGCGACAATACTGCCTATTGACGAAGCCATCAAGATGGAAATGGGCTTCGTCCCTGAAGATGATTTTATCGGCAAAATCAGCATTTTCATGTTGTCTCTCCAATACCCAATTAACGAACTCCCTTCGCTGTCCATGGTCAGCTGGCTTTAGTTCCTGAGTCAATTGAACTTTGTATGCATGAAGATGCAAATCTTTCGTCAAAATTCGCTGTATAGTGGATTTGGAGACACCAATTTGCTGAGCTCGGTGTCGAATTGAGGTGGATGGAGTTTGAGCGACATTATCACGTACAGCTGCGTCATTTTCGGTCGATCGACCTGGTCGAAGGCGCGTTGTTGTCTTTACATCACTAACAGACCCAGTTTCGGGAAATTTATCCATTAATCTCTTTACAGTGTGACCCCAAATTGATTGCAATTTGCGAACTGTAGGCGCAAAACTTTCACCATTTTGGTAAAACAATTTCACAATGAGAATACGTTGTTCATGCGTGTAGCGCTCCATTTTTACTAACCTCGTACCTTCTACTATCAAACAATAACAATTGTTCACATGTCAAACAATGACACTTCGAATGGCGCCAAATTTAAATCTTGCGTTCTTTTTGGGACACCCTTTATTTGCATATTTTAAGACAAGAGCTTATTTTTTATTAGGGTTATATTTTTTGTTAAAAACTTACTTTTGCTTAACAGAATATTTTTGTATATTCTTTGTTAAGAGCCTAGTTATGCATTTTTTTTTTGAAGAAGAATCATTTTTTTGTTTAAGAGCATATTTTTCATTAAGAGCATATTTTTGCTTAACAGCATATTTCTTCATATTTTTTGTTAAGAACGTACCCAGTGAACTTTTTGCTACATACATCTTCGGTTTGAGACCAATGACAATGTAAGCAAGATCCATCCAATGTCTGTATACAATTTCTATTTACATTTACACAGCGATGGCTTAGGCTGTAAGATTTATCCAACACAATATACATTGTAAGCGAAGGTTGGATGGGTCCAACTATTATGGTGAATTCGGAGTGCAATAAGATGTATCTGAATGCCATTGATCTTGGAATGAATTTTAACTATTGCATAATTAAATTGGGAATTTCATTTTTTTCAATATTTTAATTTTTTATTGTTATATATATTATTAATATATATTAAATTAATTGTTGTAATATGAGAAATAAATAAGAAATAATTAATTAATTATAAAAGTTAAAGAAAATAATTGATAAAGTAATACATATGTATGTATAAGTGTGAAATTTTGACAAAACACTTTAATTCAAATTTCCAAACTTTTCAAGAGAGCAAAAATAGAACAAAATGTTGAAAATTCAAATTATACTAAACGAAGCGCCTTTAAAATTTGTATTTATGATATGTAGATTATTTAGTTTTTCTCCATTTTTCTATTGTACGAAAGTTTGCGGAAGTGCCTGGCTTTATGCACTTTGAAACAGTGTCTAATGTTTGTTCGGTAATCTTTTTCATTTGATCCTTCGCCCTTGGCAGCTTCTGAATTAAAGGATAGAGAATAAATAAATAACATTGTTTAGTATGACAATTTATTGCAAATATAATATTGTGAATTTACCGAAAATGGCCATATTTAAAAGTTTAAAATCTTTAAATGCTTTCTTATTTTGCGTCCCGTCATAATTATACGCTGATATAATAGGCATTTCAACACTTCACTTTTAAAAACACTTATGAACTTGATACAAATTTTACTTTGGAATAATAATAAAAATGAAAAAGAAAGAATAACGGAAATTAAATTACTGCAGAAAAAAGAAAAAAATTCATAATTAAAACGAATTGACAATATGATACATTACAAAGCCATCCAAATCAGATGGTAATGCGATGCAAAATTTTTATTTGTGTTTGTTTTGATCTTCATTTCTAATAAACATTTAACTTTACAATTGGATGGGAAAAAGACAAATCCGAATCAGATGCGAGTTGTAAGGGCTTAACTATTTTCGTTTTATTTTCCCTATTGACATAATATTATACAATCGGATGGCTTTCAATTTGTAATGAGTAACCGGACTGCTGGGAAGAATCATTTTTTTGTTTAAGAGCATATTTTTGCTTAACAGCATATTTTTGTTCATATTTTTTTGTTAAGAACGTAGGTTTATGCTTTTTTGTTAAGAGCATATTTTAGGTAAATAGAATATTTTTGCATATTTTTTGTTGAGAGCATATTTTTCGTTAAGTGTATTCTTTTAAAGAATTCTTTTATAACTTTAAAAGCTTGCTGTAGTGCACTTTTTCTAGCATATCTCTTAGAGTTCTTAAAACTGCAATTTTTTGGCTTGCCCGCCTTCCCTGCCTTAATATATGTTACTAAATGGTTCGAAATTTATGTATATATGTAATGTGACATATTGTTTAGCTATTTATTACGCCAGCGTAAATTTCAATTGGTTGTCCTCTTATGTATGTTTGTATGTTTGTGTGGATGTGCGATGCATGTCTGCCGCCTGTTATAGCAATTCTAGCCAAATTGTGCTCGACAACTCACTTACTCTTTAACTAAACGCTTGTCCTCGAGTGCACCAATATTTTGTAGACTTAAATTGGAAAAGTGAAAATATGAATTATGTGTTTGTTCGGTATGGAAGTATATTTAAGAATATTTTTTTTTTTTTCGTAAAATGATAAATTGCATTTTGCAAAATGCACTTTTCCATTTGCATGCTCAGCTTCATTCGTTCGTGATATATTTCATGGATTTTTTCCTCTCTTTTTTTTTTTTTAAGTTGATGTCAGTTTGAGCAAATAAAAGTTTTTCTTTGACATGCTTTATACCCATCAATAGACATTTGGACAGTTGTATTGGTTTGTCGTACCGTTTGGTTTTTTGTTTTTTTTTGGCGACGATGTTAATTTGTGGGGATCACATATTTAACGGTGGCAATTACGCCGGTTTCTTGTATTCTCAATGCTCGGTTCTGGTGCCGTGCGAAACATGAAACTGCCTAATAAGAATACTATTCGTAGATAAGCAAATACTGCTCAGCATTTTTCAAGTCTTTAGCACTCACCAGATGATGATAACATTGTGTGACGAAGAGGCATAGTCACTCGTCACTGAACAGTAACGACTTCAGCTGTAACCAATGCACAGGCACATTAGAACGCCTCCTTCGTCGGTATTGTTGGTACCGAGGAACTAAATTAATTACTGAAAATGGCTACTAAAACGAAGTCTTCAAAACACCGCTGTAAAAACAAATAACGTGCAAAAAGCAGTATTGTGAGATAGTAAAGCTTCACCTTCTGTCATCTCTCTCCTGGCTTCTAGTTCCAGCTCAATGCATCGCCTGTGTAGGGGTCATCTCCTGAGTGCTGGTCCAAGATAAAAAAAAAACTTGAGTTGCTGGTAAAACGTCTGTATCCGTATGCACTCAGCTGTCTGCAAGTCACTTCAATAATAATAACATTGTTTTGTAGAGTAATTACGCGATTCTTCACCGCCGACAATAAAAAGCAGTTCGCTGGCTTTTTTGTTAGTTAAACAAAAAAGATGTATATATTTCGGTAGTTTGTTAGCTGCTGGTATAAAATTCTATTCAAGGCATAAACTATTTCAACAGTTTAACAAAAGTAATAAATTTTCAATTTAAAGAATCGTTTTAAATTCGTTCTAACTCGTCGTGCACATGCAAATCATGACCTCCTCATTAATCATATCGAAATTAATAAATTCCAACACATTTGAGCCAAAACAAACACATTGAAAGTGTTTGGAAATGAGCGCGAACGCTTCCGGGATATTCAAATGTGATTTACATGAATTGTGCCAGCAGCACCTGACGACTGACGTGTTAAAAGTTAATTTGTTTTCCCCAGCAGCCAAGAGACAAGAACGTGTAACACATCAGTGCAGTTCAAATTTGGCTGGCAACATGACAACGTATTCAAATAAATTTGTGTAAATGTCAGTCTGAATTTGTTTTTATTGCGGTTTCAAATTGTTTTTGAAGATTTTTGTTGGTGATGTTGTTGTTGTATTTACAACAGTTACAATCATTTCATATTGTCATTGTGATTACATGAAATACTCATGTAAATTGAAATATGAATAATTTATTTTACACGATGTAGAAGTTTTTTTAATTTTTTGAAATTTGTTCACTCTTCTTCTTTTTAAATTTAAGTCAATACGAAGAAGTAACACACCGGTATGCTGGCTTTGCCTAAGAATGTTTTGAAAAAGTTTGAGGGAAAAAAAACAAAGAAATTCAAAATATTTTGCCTTAAATTAGCAAATTTAAAGGCATTTACTTAAGGATTGAGGGTGCTTAGTGAATAGTGTGCTAGTTTATCACACGTGATAACACATGAAAGTGTTTTCTCAACAGGTATCACATTGGGACCATTATAAATTGGACCCAAGTGGGCTGGGTCCTTTCGTTGCCTTCACATCCAGCAAACCTGCCGACCTAAACTAACCTACTTAAGCATTGGCAAGCATTGTTTTCCAATAAAATTACACTTGATAATGAACTTGAAATACTATTAACCCATCCACAGGAATGGGTGAAAAAAATTCTCCAAAAATTTTATAAATTTCCACATAAGCCGAAGAGAATTCTAGGGGTTGCTGTTTGGCGTGTTTTTTTTTATCTTGGACCAGCACTCACTAGGGGTCATACAAATGGGATGCATTGTGATGGAACTAGAGGAAAGGAATAGTAGGAGAAGCTTCACTATGTTACAACTCTGCCTTTGCACGTTCTTTGTTTTTTTTTTATATAGCAGTGTTGTTCGCCACTGACACCTTCCGGCAACAACTGACACAAAGTCACACACAAATGCACATCAGAAAAAATGCGAGATGTTTTCATCATTTGGTCTGAAACTGAGGTTGAACCCAGGAAATTTATTGGTTTAGTAGTCAACGTGCAGACTACTTCAGCCATCGCCAGCCTCCTTAAGTTTTTTAAATAATTTTTGCTTTTATTTAACGATCTTCCGGGTACTTTTATCCAAGATTTTCTTAGAACAAATAGAGACATTCCGGGTATGTTCTGTAAACCGAATCCGCACTCTGTAATTCGAAAAGAAAAGAAAATTATTCGAATTGGGGACAATCTCTCTTTATCCCACGTAAAATTCACTCGATAATCGGCCCAGTTTCGGCTATATGCCAATTTCAGTGGTCTCTTGAATACTCGGGTATATTCTGTAAACCGAATCCGCCAAAAATTTGTCGTTTTTAAAACGAATACACAAACTTAGGTGTTCCGTAAACCGAATTTGCATAATTTTACTCCGTTTAATATCGAGTAGATAAGTCCGGTCGAAATTAAATCGAATGTACCATCTTCCGAATAAATAACTGAAGAAACATAAAAAAACAATTACCAATTTTTAGTTGAACTCCTTCTTTTTATTAATATAAGTCAAATTATATACTCTGTAATAGATTTCAATACAAAATAATCAATTTAGAAGACACTCCAATATTTCTCTATGCAAATAAAGTAGAAGGGATGAATAGAAGCACATTTTCACTAAATTCAATAGATATATCATTAAAAAAACACTTTTAAATAAGAACAAACATTATTTGGAAGAAATTTTCAGTAGATTTATTGACGTTTAGACGTGTAAAAAAATTTTATTCGAAAGCAAGTTCGAATGTTGGAAATCGTGCGATTTTTAAAACACCAAATTAGCGTTTATTCGGATTTGAGAAATCACTCGTTTTGCAACCGACTCGGTTTACAGAACTGCGGGGGTATGTTAAACTTTCATATGAAATAAATGAGAAGAACTAGCATAATCAGCCTCTTTATTTAATTTTCTTACTTCCCCAAAAAAAAAAAATTAAAAAATAATCACTTGAGTTTGCCATTCCATCCATAACCGCACTGCATGCAGTCTAGTGTGTGTACTGAGTATCGACTTCAAGCCCAGCAAAGCGCATTTGACCTTCGTTATCATTAAATTATATTTAGAGAAATGGTGCACTGGAAGCTATTGTTCTTAACATTAAATTGAGTAATAAAAAACAAAAAAAAAAACTGAATTTGCAGATGCGTAACTACTGAAGTGCTGCCATATCCTGAACTTAAAATCCAGCCATAGACAGTGTTCTTAACCCCATCGACATTCTTAATTCACTCTCTAAACCCCATACCCTGAGGAATTTATATTCTTTCTTGAAATTCATTTCATTTTATTAGCCGTCTTGCAGCACGGCTGCCTTCATTTAAATAAACTTTAATTTCTTAAGCATTTCGTAAGTGAACTTGCAATTTAAAAAACTAAATAATTTATTTGCTAAAACATTTCAACTTGAAACGCCAGTATTTAAGTGAGCAATTTGGCGGCAGCTACAGCTACAGCGACAGCTGTAAAAAGTTTTCTAAAATACAAAGCCTGACAGAGATGCCTTTGTATTTGTATATTTGTCTTGCCGCAGCATCTAGTAGACTATAGATAAGTTCTGGTTGGCTGGTTCGTGAGATGAAAAGCAGTTTGCATAATTGTTCATTGACTGTAAATAGTAACGCTCACAAAAGAAGTGACGATAAAAAATAATTGCAGCAAAATGAAGGACACTCCAAAAGTGATAATTAAATATTAGTGGTGGCAGAGAACGTGGAATCACAGCTCGGGTTGAAATAAGTAAATTTAAAATTTAATATTTGAGCAGTTATTGCAAATTAATTTCGAAGAAAAAAGAATGCGAGAATTATATACATTGACATTAAGCATTATGAAAACAATCACGAAAGAATGCTGACCCCCAGCTTTTGGGTAGTTTAAAATACTCAAGTGTATCAAGAGAAGCTTCTACAGGTTGATGGCGTTAATTACGCATATCATCTGGTTTAGATGTGGAAGGCAATGTCGGCAGACTGTGTATGGCACAAGCTGTAGGGAAGGCATTTATTGTATTCGAAAGTGAAGCTGGCAAGTTGGCATTAGACTGATCATTTCTAGCTGGTTATGGAAGCGCTAACAAAAGTTGTTTTCACAGAGAATTTTTTATCTTTGACATTGCACCTGTGTAGCATATAAGTAACTTCGTAGCCGATAACACGGTTCCAATCCGTATTTTGCCGGACAGTAAAACTGAACTGAAGTTAGGTACCGCAACATTCCTTAAATATAAGGATGGGATAAACTCATATGAATACTAGTACTGATCAGTACAGATAATATGGACACCGGGACATCAAGGTATAATAGGAAACGAAGGATGCGGATAGCGAATAATATCATACTGCCGAATGTCAACTTCTCAGAGGCTCAAAACTGAACTCAAATAGTGGACAAAGGGGGAACGTGAGAGAGCTTGGCAACTGGGTACAGTAACCGGAATATTTTTTTTTTTATTATTTCGGACTAGCACTAAAGGGCATACTCCTAGATGTGCTAGTGGGATAATGAGAGAGATAACAGCTGGTGAAGCTTCTGTTTCTTACAACTCTGCTTTTGCACGTTTTTTGTTTAAGCACTGCTGCTGCAGCCTCTGAGAGGCGTATTTAATTTTGAAGCAGCGCTTTAGTAGTCATATTCATTAATTATTCTACTTCGCCGATGATGCCACACACTACCGATGAAGGATGACGTTCTGATTTGCCTGTGGATTGATATAAACTGAAGCGGGTATTGTTCATTGAGCAGTGACTATGCCTTCGTCACTGAAATTCTCCGACAACAACTGATACAAAGAGACACTAAGTAGACATTAGAAAATATGCGAAAATGCTTTTTAAGACTTTATGACTCTGAAACTGGGCTCAAACCCAGAACTTTTTTGCTTTTGTAGTAAACGTGCAGACTATTTCAAACATCGTAACCGTCACTTTGGGGCAAAGCGTATTAAGCGAAATAGGAGAATATACTGAGGTTAAATAGGCCTGGTTGGCATAACAAATGAGATGAGGTCTCCTTTAGCTCATAGATCACAGGAGGAGGAGGAGGAGGAAGAGACATTGAGCACTATGTGCTTGTCCAGCATTTAGTCGGACTAGGGGACACATTTTCCAGAGTACCACTATACCGGATCTGAAATGTCAGAGCGGCTTGGAAGGAATCTAAACGGGTACCATAGATCAGGCTGATTTTTTCGAGTGAACGGTGTTCGAATAGGTTTTTTTTCTGCTGGACACACCGAGGCTGTTTGGGTAGAGCGCACAACATGCCGGACTGAGCAGAAATTAAAAACCGTATGGTATTGCGTCGCCGTCTTTGCCCTCTTTTCAAACGAACTAAATATTCATCAGCAGGGTTTGAATTCGGTCCTCTTAGAATTTCTATAAGCGCTAAGTAGGCCAACCAATGCAACATTCCAATTTTGAGTTGAAATTTCTAGACATATAGACCATTTTTCCTCCGCCTAAGATTGCGGTCAAACGCTCTTCTATGCATAAGGTACTTAGAGAAATATTAGTGGTGACCATTAGTGCCTCTATGGTCATGTTACTGCGCTGACTACACCTCTTCCGTCCTTATTGTTTCTTAGAATATATTGGAGAAGTGTGCCCCTTCTACGAGTAGTTTCCTGCTGACAACAAATTGCTAAAATTATGTGTTCTGACTGTTACAAGAGAATAAAAAAAACCAATTCATGTTTCTTGTTAGAATTTTTGCAGATTAATGAAAAAAATCGTAATAAAAACTGAAAGGAAAATAAATTGCAAAACTCAAGAAAGCCAATGAGTTTTAAAAGTGGCAATATAAGTCAGGATTTTCATCACTGGACTTACTAATCAAAACAAGGACAAAGAAAGAATTAAAAATTGAAAATAAGAAAAAAAAGTTAAACCACACAAATGGCAATGCAAACAGAGCAAAACATTCTCACTCACATATCAAAATGATGAGAACTGAAGAAGAGGACAGTTTTTCTTTCCAGAAACACTTTTTACAATCACATTCTACAAAAAAAATAAAAAAAAATAAGGGAATTCACGTAAATGCGTGAAACAGTTAAAACGTATAATTTTTTTCTTTTTTTTTTTTTTAAACAACACAAACTCTACGAAGTTTTTATAGCTTGCCTGTAGAGATACCCATAGTCTAGGCGGGAATCAAACCCACACCTCCATATTGATAAGACTAATGCTCATGCACTAGACGACGGAGGCACAAAATTTGCTTGTGCAGTGCGTGGCTACGCTTCAAATGGTTCATACCTTGGGTGCAATTTCTCCAACATATCGGCAGGTATCTCAGGAATAAATTCTGCAACATTGGGACCTTCACGGTCCCAAACGTCAAATAAATTGATCACCGAATTCGCCTCTCAATTGGGCCATTGTTTTGTGTGCTGTGTGGCAAGTGACACCGTCTTGCTGGAACCACATGTCAGGCAAGTCCAGCTCTTCCATTTTGTGCACAAAAAAGATTGTAATCATCGCACGGTAGCGCTCGTCTTTTACAGTAACGATCTTGCCTTCATCGTCTTTGAAAACGTACAGTCCACCTGCGATATTTTCCTCTGTCCGCACTCTACGGATGCGTGTTGGTGGTTTAATGGCCAATAATGTAAATTCGGTGCAAAATTTAGTCACAAGATTCCGAATAGGTCACCCCTAATTGACCATAAAATGGAAGAAGTGCATGATGCACTTTCTGAATCTGATAATAAAATTCAATATCCTGCAAGCATTGCTCGTTTGTAAGTCGATTCATGGTTAAATTATAGACCAAACTGAACATGTTTAACAGAGCCATATGTTACACGAAAACAGCTGAGCTGAGCCCAAAATAGTGTTGCCAAAAAGAAAGTTACTAAAAAATCACTCTTTACATCCATGCTGATATCATCGCAAAAATAGTCAGGAGCGACTCCCACAATCGCAAAAAGTCGAATATTTAATGAAAATCGATGTTCGAAAATTATGTTGAAATCAGTACGTTCCCATAGAACGAAGTTAAGCAATTTGTTTCTAATTACATAACCAGTTATTTAAGCTATTTAAGACACATTAATTTATGTTCGAACTTTGTTTAGTATTCGCTCTGATGCTCAAACGAAATAAAATTGTTTAAAGATGAATTTTTTAATTACAATAGTTGCAGTTGCAGCGAAAGAAAGTTGCGCTAAACTTTTTTGTTGTGAACATATTTGCCTGTATGTAGTCAAAAATGAGTGCGTACATGAAATGATGTTGGTCGTACAACATCATTGATTGAAGATTTAATGATATTTTACGCAAATGACAGCTGTCACTGTTAAACGAGTTACAAAGCAAATTCACATGTTAAACGTTAAACATATTGGCAAGGCTTGCCAAGTTGTTTACGGATGCTGCAGTATTTTTTATTTTGTTTTTCATATTGAAAGCAGATTTTGCAAACATCGTTCATAAATTGTATGAAAACAAGATTCCAAAGTAAAGCTGTTTTGCAAAGACCTTAAAGTTGGAAGAAAAACTTACACGCAGGCACACGCAGCCACTAACACATACACATGCATACATATGTACATCTAGTTGAAAATAGAGCAATTGAATGGCTGACTTAATGATGTGGTTGTGTTGATTGCGTTTTATGGTTCAATTAAGCAACCAAAGTTAATAAATGCAACTAATTGAAAGAAATCAATTCACTTGTCGAATTTTCTTTGCTTCTCCAAGGCTCTAATTGGAGGCCAAAAACATACAGTTTGTAAAAAAAATGTTTTCAAAACAAAAATTTTTTAAGAATTTAAATTTAAATAAATATTTACAACAACAATATCAGTATATTTGTGAATTTTTTTTTTTACAACTGTTGTTTTGTATGTTGTCGACAAGCAGGCGTCGAAACTTTGACAAATTTATGAACATATTACAACAACAACGCTACAAAATAATTTTGCATACTTTAAACAGTGTAAAAAAAATGTTTTCGAAAATGCAAAGACAAGAAAGAACCGTTCGTTTTTTGCATATGTATTGCGTATAATAGTTTTATATGGACGCTAAGAGTAGCAGTTGTCTTTTATTCATTAAATTAAGCTCATAGAATAAACAAATGATTACCCAATTATATAGAAACTATGCCAGGAAAGCGACTGAACAAAGACATTACCCAACTGGTGTATTTTAATTACTATAAAGAAAAATCTCACAGAGAAATTGCTAAAATATTCTCTCTTAACCTAAGGACGGTATATAATGTTATTAACCGTGCTGAAAAAGAAGGTAGACTGGAACCAAAAGAAACACCAGGCAGACCAAAAAAAGTAACTCGGCGAATTGAAAAGAAAATTTTGAAAATGATTGATGAGAATCCACTAGAGGAATTGCGCTTAACATCAGTAATGAATGTGGAGTAAGTATCGCTCTCAGACTGTTAGAAATGTGATACAAAACCGTAAATACTCTTCAAGAGTTGCGAGGAAAAAACCTTTGCTATCCCCGGTAAACATTGAAAAAAGGTATAAGTTTGCCATTGAACACATTTCTTTTCCTCCGGAGCACTGGGATGATGTTATTTTTTGTGACGAAACGAAAGTGATGCTTTACTACAATGATGGACCTCAAAAAGTTTCGCGAAAACCCCTGACGGCGGAGAAGTTGTAATTAAAGCTAAAGGAGGGCACACCAAGTATTAGCACCCTGAAATCTTTTTTTTTACCATTTAGAATAAATTTAATTAAATTTAACACAATTTTGAAAACATTTATTTTACAGCGTAGAAACTGGAAGTATTTTTTAAGTTACGATTATTATTTTGTTATTTAAATTAATTTTGTTTTTTTTTGTGCAAAGTGTTTATAAACATCTTCAATTGAATACATGAAGAAAAAAATTTTATAAAAGTTGTATAATTTACTTGCAAATAAGAGTTTCTCTTAAACTTTTTAATTTTTCTAAGTTTTGAAAAGATTTTTTTTACAAACTGTAAGTAAATTTTAGCATATTGTTGGGCTGTATAGCAAAAAAAAAATTTCCTTCATTTGTAATTTCCTTTTCTTTCCAATCAAAGATGAAGTTCTTCTTTAGTGTTTCTAACAGAAGAAAATTGGCTAATTGTAGACCCTTTTTTTATTATTCAATGTCCTTTTTATATTCAATAAAATTCACTAATTAGCGATAATTAAAACGAACAGCTGAATTAGATTTTGCTTCCATAATTGTGAGGTGATCCAGTCAGTCACTATTGGCATTACGGCTGATTATTGAAAAAAAAAATTCGATTCTTTATGACCAAATGTTGGCATGTACAGCAAAAAAATTTTACTTTTTTATTTTTTATTAACACCTTTAATTAGAATAACATATTTTTTTTATATACAAGTAATGCTGCAATATGTATACGGAATGCTTCTGGGAAGTGCAAATATACGGTTGTCCCTGAAAGCAAAAAAATTAAAGTTATCCCGGAATGGAGAATGGTGGTGTAGCGATAGTATTGGTCTGGCTTAATTGTTGCGTAACTGTGCTATGGCATGTTTTGTTGTAAAATTGTAAAGCTGAGTCGCAGCGTTTTTGGCATTAATTTGTTTCACCCTTAAAGGAGAGTCACTTGGTTTATGACGAGGAAGGAGGGCGCTGTGATCTACGAGTTTATCAACATAATTACTAATGGCCATGAGCAACATTTTTGAGGACAGGATGATGTTGTTCAATCGCATCACAATCGTCTGGTCCAGTCACGATACGACACAAGTGGAAAACTCTGTCCATAATTAAAGCTTCTAGCAACTGTCGTGTGCGAGTACGTTCATTTCAAGCCGATGGCACTTTATATTTTAGAACTCATAATTACAAAACTGTCGCATCGCTAAAGCTGGATCTTGTAAAATACTATTGACGCCATCCATCTTAAATGCTTGCGACCAGCAGCATTCATATCTCTTGAATAACTTTAAATAAATTCTCAGATTACAGACTTTTGTCGCATCTGAAATATTTAATATGCCATTCCTCTTACTTATTACCCATTTAAAGTGATTCTGTTTTCTTTCAGTTTGGCATTTTCTTTGCATATTTTGTTTCAAACCTTGTGTTAGAAAGAAAAAAAGAAAAGAAATCAGCAACAAACTAAAAAAGAATCTGCGTATGGATGAGAATAATACAATCCAATTTACAACAATACGCTTGAGTTATTTATATCCTGATTTTTATATAAGTGACACTAATATTGCGCCAGTTGTTCCAGTCTGTTTGTGCAGATGAGGCGCCAAATGCAGAGGCCTATGAATTATCTTGAAGACATACCAGCCCTTTTTTCCGTAATTTTCTTATTTATAAGAAATTGAACGGTACTTGATCACTAAATACTCAACTGCTTCCTCCTCCTCCTCTTCACCCTCTTCCTCCTCTTACTGCTCCTTCTCTTAATCCTTCTCTTCCTTTTTCTCTTCTTCTTTCTCTTTCCCCTCGTCTTCCTCCTGCTCTTTCTCCTCGTATTCGTTGTCCTCCTCCTCCTCATATTTATCCTTCTCCTCCTCCTCTTCTTCTTCCACTCTTTTGTCCTCACAGCTTCTACTGAAGTCGTAATATGGTAGATTTTATCTTCTAGCCTGCAAACCTCTATGGAAAATACGAGTTAAGAAAACCACTGTTATGCGGAGCTTATTCTTTGGCCATCCCATTTAACTTTTGCAATTTTTATGAGAATTTTTCCATTCGTGTCCTAAAATAAGTGCGATACCTACGAACTGATCGGTATGTCAGTTTGGCAATCGAGGATCCTATATTAGACCATCACTTCCGCTATACGGTTTCCGAGTTCATCCCCGTGCACAGATAATGACCTTTGGTTTGAATATCTTTGAAAAATACCGGCTTCATAAACCAAAATTCATATTGTAAATAAATCCCAATAAAAAACTACATGTTCTTTTGCTGCCATTGCAAATGGGCAATCAATCAATCAATTGGTCCCCGCTGCTCTGTGATATGAATCTTGACATCTCTGTGCGCATTAATTTGAAAAAAAAGAAACTTTTTCGCCGTTCTCTTGAACTTCACATTACAATGAGTTAACTGCAGTTTCTTTTACTGAAGGCAGCCAGCTGGCTTTTCATCCAACTCTAAAATTCACTAAAAAGGCCCCTTCAATATTTTTAAAATATTTGCTTTTTCTGTCCGTGTTTCAGGCTTCGGATTACTTAGATTTGCACAAATATGCTGCCAAATGTGTTTGTGTTCCAGTGTACACTGGCGGTCATAACAGAGTTAACAAAAGAAAAACAAACTTTTAATACTCGTACCATAGAAAGAAAAAATAAATATAATTTATTAGTGAAAGTAAAAGAAATGGTTTAGTTTTACACTTTTTGTTTTAAGAAAAGTTGTCTGGTGACTGCAGGGTTTGAACCCAAAACTGCAACTGTACAGTCAGTTCTGTAACTACTCCGTCAACAGCATCACCACTTGCTTGCAAGTCTTTTCGCTAAGAACTCAGCGAACAGTAGCATCATTGTTGTTTTAAGATAAGTTCATCTCCAGTAACGCTGTTGCTTTTAAAGTCTGTTTCGATAACTTCTTTCAATTGCTTCGATTTAACATTTGTGCTCCTTAAATTAATCATTTATTTATTATTATTATTTTTATTTGTTCCACTGTATTTTTTATACTTAAATAGGCAGTAAATAAAACTCATTTAAAATTATTTTAAAAAAATTTTTCTTTATCACACAAAGAGAAACAAGAGGGTGGCGATGGCACGATGGATGGTAGTCTGCACGTTGACTACAAAATCAAAAAACAGACCTGGGCTCAACTCCAGTTTCAGACTAAAAATTATAAAAATAAAAAAACATCTCGCATTTTTCTGATGTCCATTAGTGTGTTTTTATGTGTCAGTTGTTGTCGGAAGGTTTCCGTGTCGAAGGCATAGTCACTGGTCACTGTAAAATACCGGCTTCAGCTGATAGCAATCCACAATCACATCAAAACGCCCTCCTTCGTCGGTATTGTGTAGCACCGGCGAAGTAAAATAATAATAAAAATGGCTACTAAACCGAAGCTTCAGCACTGCTACTACGAGTATAAACGAACAAAGAACGTGCGAAAGCAGAGCTGTAAAACAATTAATTAAGCTTCACCTCCTGTCGTTTCTCCTACTACTATCCATTTCCTATAGTGTAGGAGCCGTCTCCTGAGTGATTTTTTTTTTAAATGTCATCATAAAGTGCTACATTTATTCCCGTCACTGTATATTTCTACGTATGCGAGTCCCCATTGCTTAGCTTGTATTTTCTTCTTCTTCCACATTTTGATTACATTGCTTCCTTTTCGTTTGATTATTCGATTACTTTTCTTTGAATAATTCCAGATGACTGCTGAGTACTAAACGAGCAACTATTATTGTTGAATGGGAATAATTCAACTTGAGTTGCCAGTCTGTTTGTGCATTTTGATTTTATTTCAAATGTGAATTTTGTGACATCGAATGCAATATTTGCAAATGTAATGGAGACCTTAAATCGTTTTATGTGGTACGAGCAGCATCAGTTTATGCATGATTAAAGTTCTTTTGCATAAATTCTCCAACACGAATTAAATTAAATGCAAACAAAATGAAATCTTCTGTTGACAAATTTGCTAAATATATTAGGGATTTTTAACTAAATAAGTTAAATAATTTATTTATTTAGACTTTTTACATACCAAGCAATTCATATTCGTTAACTTAATGTTGGACTTGCTGTATTCCATTGAAGAGTTGAGTGTTTTTCTGATAAATTTCCTCAGGAAATTATTGACCATTAATAAGTGATTGAGAGAATTGCTCGTTCGTTCAGTACTCTATAGAGAGGACCTTCATTCTGATTTAGTACATTGTAGTGGCAAAATTAATGTGCTTTTGCATACGATAGTTATTTTATTAAAAAAAGAATCGTTACTCATAATCCCTGCTTGTATTATAAATTTTTGTTTTTTTTTTTTTTTATTTTATACGAAATAAGCAATTAACTTCACACGCGGGTGTGACATACAGTCATTGTGATGAAAAGTTTTGGACACTTGAAATGAAATGAAAGAATGCATAACGATTGCAATGATGATGTTGACGATGCTATCGATCCCACTGATTAGGTTACTGTAGTTTCTGCTGCGCATGGAAATGATCCGATTTTATTCTCACACTCCACTTTAACTAACTCTAAACGTGGGACATCAATCTTCTTCTAGTATTGTTTTTTAATTAACAGTCTCTTTTATGCTGTGCGTTGTCAAATATTTGTTTTAACAAGTGACGGCGTATACTTGATGTGCACGTTTGGCAATGCATGGAGAAATATCGCTCATACGTCATCAGTTCATTCCGTCTGCATTGCAGGCTACTTCACATTGGAACAATGTCCTCGTCCACACTAGCAATTTTTAAAAAATCTGTGTGACATCGTGGAGCAGGCAGCAAATATTGGTCATTTGCTCATTCATTAACTGCTGTGAAATTTTTTTTTATTTATAAAAGTTTTTTTAGACAAATTTCCTTACAAAATTCAATCAATATACTTTCTAAAAATCTAAAAAAAATTTCTATGACTATGGCAGTAAGTTTTTTTAGTTTGTATTTTTATCGTTTTTTTTTTTTTATAAAAATCTTCATTAAAAATATTCTGGATTCATAAAAATTTTTAATAATTGAACATTTTGGAAAATGATGATTTTTTAAGGCCGCTACAAATTTAGATTGTAAAAAGGAACAGAAAAAAAATAAAAAAAAATTAATTTGTACTATTAAAAAAATTTTTCGACCGATAAGAGATTCCTTTTCTAATGTGAATATTTTTTTTGGGGACATTATTCCCGAATGAATTACCGCAAACAGGGAAAATATATCGCAGGAACATTTATTATTATTTCTAATATTGTGAACATTGCGAGGAATATCATATTGACGTTGTGTGGTGTTATATGAAAATGTTATTTGATTATAAATATTTTGGTTAACTCTATTACGAAATGCTATTTAAAATCTAACAAAGTTTAATTGAAACCATCAACCGTATTTATTTTATACATGCAAGAAAACTCATCTCAACTTTACTTCCATTTAGCCAATGTGAGACGTGACATGTGTATAAAAAAGAAGGAGTTGCACGAATGATTTGTGATGGAAAATAAAAGAGAGGGGAAAAGGAAGCATAACAATAAAATGTGTTTGTTAAATAGAGAAGAGAAAAAACAACAAATTATTCAATTCACAAATTAAAAGTAATTTCTAGTTGAGATACGCAAATAATGTACAATAAAGTATAGAACTGAATTGTCGCTGTAGTACAACGTAACGATATTTTATACAAATTCGTCACATACTGTGTCGAATTGACGATGTGCTTGTAAACACTTGGTTCTATTATACGTACTACACATTAAATTTATAGAAATGCTTAATAATGTGTTACGAGATATGCATTATACACGGTGGGCCATAAGTAATAACCCGATATCTTTTTGCTGTAATTTTATTTAATAAAAACCTCTGGATCTGCCTCAACTATGGCGGCGGTCACTTAGCCCATATCATAAGCAGTGCCAAAATTTGTCTAAAAAAAAAAAATAACAGCAAAAGAACATCGGCTGATTACTTATACTACGGCTGATTACTTTTGGCCCAGCCTGTATTTGCATGGATTTTGATTTATGTTTGTGCAAATGCATCTACAGGTATTTAAATCATATGGAATCTAATAACAATACAAATAGTTTTCTATTATGCAAATATTGTGCTTGATGTTACAAATTGCATTATAAATTGAAATTCAAATTCAGTTAAATTAGAATTGCTGAGGGACACACACACACACACACACACACACACACACACACACACACACACACACACACAATCGAATGAGTGGTGAACCTAAAGAAGGCAAAGCAATTGAAGTGCCGTAATCAGAGAAACCATAATTAATTTGGAATAATTTTGTGTTGATAAAAAGTGCAGTGAAGATGGAAGAAATGCTTTAGAAAGTGAGTTAACTTTAAAACTTTGCTCTATAGGTTGATAAATCGAAGTTGTATTTGCTGGCAATAGCGGCCAGCGGCATTTGTAGTCGTGTATTTATGTAGCCTGCTGTGGTGAATGTGTTTACTGCCAGCATCCCATGTTTTTTTCATATCAATTCGAACTTGTATCTTCTTCTACAAATTAAAGTCCATTTGCTTTTACTTCCTTCAAGCTACAGAAATTTAATATTTCGATTTACTTTAACGAAAAGTGATACAATCACATTCACTCTCTCTCTATATTCATTAGTAGTGCCAAAATTTGCTGCAGATATCAAGACCACAACAATAATTCCTAATGGAAGATAATCTCAGAAATGTCCGTTGGTATTTACTTGATTGTAAACATAATTGAAGTCACAGTCAGTTGGCATTTCCGCCACACACGCAGAGAAAATTTGTGAGCGTGGGATTTTCCAGGTTGTATTCCTGTTGCACTGCAACGAATGAAGAAAGTCTTCGTTATCATTATCTGCTGTGCAATTTTCATTGCAATTAAAAATAAAACATAAATTAAAATTTCAAATGCCGGTGAAAAGCCAAAATTTGGAATTCTTTACTGACAATTTTTCGGAACGTGCTTGCAAATTGAACGAAGTGTAGCTCATCATGTTAGGGGTAGGCAACTAAAAGATATTCACTCTCTGGCACTTTGTGCTTCCCGTGACGTTCTTATTTTCTGAAGATTGCAGATTGGCGTTCATATATTTGGACGAAGTATTTCTGCGCAACAAACCGACATTTTAAACATCCACAACCAATTACAAATATTATTATGGAATAAGTACTTTAGTAAGCATGCCTTCAAGTATTTAAGTGGCGTTACAATAAATAATTTGATTTCTGGGAAAAATTAAGTATATTCGAGGAACATTTTCTACTTGTGCTCCTGTTTGTATAAAGAATTTTTGTTTTATTTGAACTTTGAAGTCGAAAAATCAATGGTACTTCTCCAAAAAGTTTACCCTTTTTACCTGTAATTTTTTTTCAGTGTACTAATCATCGTGGGTTACTTTTTTTGTTAGTTTTGTTCTGCTTAGTCAAGTTCACTTAACGGTTGTCAGTCATTTAGAGAGGATGTAAAACAAACTCATAATCCTTAAAACAGCTATGCCACAAACGAAAGAGCAGCTACGTACAAACATATGTATAGAAGTATGTGTATGTGTCCGTGAATATTGCGAATATTAAAAAAGTTCTATCGTTTGCAAAGGGTTTATCTATTTTATTCTTCTATAGCAGATATTTAGCATTGTGTGATTTTGTGTGCACACTAATGGAATTTCCAGTTTCTTCGATAACTTTTTTTTCGTTAATTAAAATTTCTCAGTTGGATATCGCTTCATATCGTTTTGCTTTTCGTAGATGTTGTTTTGAGAGCGACGACAGCAGTATCCTACAAGTGTAATATACTTTCAGGGTAGAATGGAGCCCAAAGGGATATTGCAGGACACGGAAAGGGCAAAGGTTCTTTTGAATTGCTCAGATTAGAAGACCCAATGGGGTCGCTTAATCGACATTTAGGTTAACTGGGCCAAAGTATGAAATACATTGTCTGAATTCCTGCGAAATATACCGACGAATTAGTCCCGTATGTGAATGGCGGTACTTACTGGGCATTGCCATATAGATCTGCATGTATTTTCCGTATAACGACTTGTGTATAGATTGTCGGAATGTTAACGAGAAAGATCAGGATGAGATGATGTGGAGAAGTTGAATGGGGAGGAGGAGGATGTAGAGGAGTTGAACGGCGAGGAGGATGATGAGGACGAGTTGAATTGGGAGGAGGAGGACGATGAGGAGGAGTTGAATTGGGAGGAGGAGGAAGATGAGGACAAGTTGAACGAGGAGGAAGAGGCAGTCGAGTTTTTGTTTTAAGCCTTCTATTTCTACCTGATTTTGCTGAAATACCGGAGTGCGACATAAGGATGATAAGTTTACTTATCGGCCTAGTTTAGTACCCATTAATTGCCATCACGAATGAGGAAACTCAAATTTGCTTACTCCCTTCCCTTCCAGCCAGTACAAAGGAATCTAAAGAAACCAAGTGAGCTGATTCTTGTGGAGTTGGCAGCCTGCAAACGTAACCTAAGCACCGATGTATTCTTCGTCAGCCGCCGATGAAAATTATAATATGACGCCGCTTTCTGGTTGTTCTATGTTTAGGAATATAAACACCTATTTTTGAAAGTGAAAAGAATCTAGAGGAGCCAAGTGAGCTAATTCTTGCGGAGTTGGCAGCCTGCAAACGTATAGTAAGCAGCGATGTATTTTTCGTCAGCCGCTGGTGACAAATATAATATGATGCCGCTCTCTGGTTGTTATATGTAAACACACTTCCAGCACATTGTTTCTCGCCACTACAGACGTTATTAATATTGTATTCTGCCATACGACAAGTGCATAAAATGTGTAGGGGGAGATAAGAGTAGAACGCCTACCAATTCCTTTTCTCAAATTTCGGTATTGAAGCTTTTGCAATTTTCTTAACTGATTTGATGTTTCTTTGATTACTTTCTTGTTAGTTTGTTATCTATTGCTGCAGATACATATAACTTGTCAATGGTTTTATATGTATGTATGCATATCTGATTGTAAGTGAGCATGTGTGTACATATTTGCCCACCACTGATGTCTCTAATGAAGTGTTCATAAATGCACAAGTTTGTTTGGGATGAACATTTCTGAACTCAATAAACGTTATTGTGCCATTAATCTGTAGGGAAATTTATGAAGACCACAACTGAACTAGGCTAATGGAAGTGAACATAAAGGGTGTCACACAAAAAGTTTATATTTTCTTAGCGTACGGCATGAATATGTCGGGCGTGCGGGATTGAAAGCAAGACTGTTGAGAATTAAGGGGCGTTGGAGAGTTTTACAAAAATTTTGCCCAACTCTTATTGGAGACTGGATTTTGGGGAGACCTGCACAGTAGAGGAAAATCAAAAATTGGTGCAACAATGATCATAATATAATCAAAACGACAGAACACATGGAAAATGGTTTGCACACCAGTAACATTTTTGGTGCCTAGATTGGGGCTTGAAGCCATGACCATCACCTTGTAAAGTCCACGTGGCAACAGCATCTTCTCGTCGTGATTATGATGTATTGCTGAAAAAAATTTAATACGGCCATTAGTTAAAGTCCCAGGATGCCACTTAGGGTCTTTCGTTCTTCTTGGAGTGTACCTGCTGAGTCGTCATAAAAATGTTCCACCCCATTCCTCTAAATAAAAACTTTATTTTGGGACACCCTGTATTAATTTCTTTTTTCCTACAATTTCATATTAACCGCAAGAAAACAGAAGAGCGGGCTATAATGGATTTTACTAAAGAATATAAAACGATGAAGTCTTTAAGATTTGTCCTTTTTTGGGAGTGAAATCGAAGACCACTGTGCCACATACATACGCCAGTCTTTTCAAATTGCCAAATTAAAACCTCAACTATTAAATTCATTTGTACGTGGAAGGAGTTGTTCTCTGACCATGGTATTGATGGGTCATTGTCATATGTGTTTACATACTAGGAGATTGAATCTTCCGTATAACGACTTGTGTAGAAACTGACGAAATGACTAAGATAATTAGGAGGAGTATGAGAAGAAAGAGAAGAAGGACGACGAGTAGGAAGCTGAGGAGAAAGACGTGAATAGGGAGAAGGATGATGAGAAGGGGGAGAATGAGGAGGAGAACGAGATTTAGGGTGATGAGGGGTATGAGAAGGAGAACGAAGAGTATGAGGATGAAAAGGAGGAAGATAAGATGGAAGGAGGGATGAGGAGAATGAGAACGGGAACGAAGACGATTAGGTGGTGGCGGAGGAAGAGCAGGAGTAAAATGTGAGAGATGATGAGAAGGAGGAGGAGGAAGATGAGTGGATGGAGGAGGAGGAAGATGAGTGGATGGAGGAGGATGTGGAAGATGAAAGGGAGGAGGAGAGATGAGGAAGATGGCGAGGATTAGGAGGATGAGAAGGAAGAAGCTCTATCACTTTCCTACTATCGCCTTTAAAAGGGCGAGGATTATGAGGTTGGTTCATTGCCGATCAAATGCTATGACTATGATCGGAAAACTTCATCCCGTCTAGGTCGCATTCCGTAGCAGCACCCGGGTGATCTGAATAGGCAGCCTGTAAATCTAACCTTTGTATGAAATCAATATACTTTTCGAAATGCGTTTTGTTCCTTTTCAATATGTTTATTTTTACAAAATTAAGAATTTATTATATTGTTTGCCCGTTTGAAATTATACCGCCGGTCCCAAGTACAATAGATTGAAAGCATATTCTACCAATTTGGATAAATCGATTTGATAGCGGCGTAATGTCTTAATAGGCCGCGAAATATCACGGTTGATCTACAGAGAGAAAAACAATTAAATAAAAATAAATTGAAAAGGAATGCTTAAAACAAAAAGTACTCACAAATCCCTGCATAACTTTAGAACGGAAGGCGGGATCACGGAACACTTCATAAAATTCAGCAAATTGTCTGTTGATAGCCAGCTGGTCCTCCAACGTACTAATCAATTCTTCTGCGGATATTAAATTAGAAACTTCTTGAACAAACGTACCCAGTGAGCGTGATTCTGTTATATGCTCTGCTAGAGGGAGTGAAGAGCGATACTGGGAGTTGGGTGGTTCTAGGATGGGTATTAGAATACAATCGAATATTTTGCCAACACTGTTAATGTCCGTAGTATTGACACCGGCTGTAATCAAGTACGTTAAAATGCTTTGAAAAGTAGCTGTAGCATCTATTTTAGCTGTGGTCCTTTTGAAATCAGCAGACCTCATGTATTGTACGGCCTTACGAAATCTTATATCGTTTCCCATGTGACTTTGTACAAGTCTAATTACAGCGTCCCGCGGCGCCAAGTCTCGTATTAGCTGAAATTCCTGGCATAAAGTCAGTTGAACTCTTTTTTCGTCATTATGGCAGTCAGCGGCATGATGTTCATGATGATGGTCGTGATAATGGCCGTGATTATGGCCATTTATCATACAGCAGACATTGAAGAAACACACTATAAATAGTCCTTTGAAGAGCATTTTAGTTTTTTTTTTTAATTTATTTAATTATTCTTATAATTGTTCAGCGTTATTTAACGTTTCTTACTTACGACGCTATTAAATGCCATCGTGTTTTTTTGCTCACCAACTTTTATACGTTTTTCTGGGCCAAGGCGAGATGCTTGAACTGACACAATTTTTATCACGATATCAGGTGGCAGTCGTTATCAGTGCAGGTGTTACAAGAGTAAACAAAAGTGCATTTTGTAAGAAACATTAAAAATGAAGCAATTATTTTGTTTGCATGTTGCTTGTTAAATTTTAAAAGGATGTTAAACAGCATTTAGAACTTTAAAAGAATTTTTCTTGATTAAATACTGGAAAAAAGTAGTTTTTTTATGTTGTTGTATTTATTTGATTTTTTTAGATGTTATTTGAATATGTTAATGACTGCATGTAACGAATTCTTTCAAATAATAATAATCAAGTTTGTGAAACGTTTTCTTTCTCTTGTAAGAAGTCTTCTAGGCCGTTGTTTTCTTTGCCAACTTTAAATTCGGCTATTTTCCTCCGTTTTCATGGATTTCATCTTGTAGAAAAATTTAAAATTTTATATTTTAGGCATAATAATGTTTTGCTGTTCTAAAAAATTTTTCTGTTAAAGGGTTTTGGCTAATTGGATAACAGGAGAGGATACAAGAGCCATAACAGAGATAATTTTCTATCCGCTCATGCCTTCGGTACTCTTGGAGTTCCATGTAACATCCAGAGAATTTGGCTTTTTTAATTGTTAAAGTAACTTATTGGCGATACAATCTTATATTTTTGTAAAGGCCCTTTTGGTAATAAAAATTTATAATCAAATTTATGCAGTATAGCACGGCAGTGCTTGTAGGGTGAGTGGATTATTATGGAAGAAAGTGTTGTGGCGAGCATATATTATATTCTATCTATACGAGTATATTATTTGTCTATCATCCGTTTTTCTAAAGATATCTCTAACAAGTTACACGGAGGGTACTTGGAGAACCCAAGAGGGACAAACCTTTGCGATTTCCTTTACCCGAAATTTTTATGATCTAACCTAGACGCTTCCAATTCTCAGATGAAAATATTTCTTTTTCAGTTTTAATTAACTGCTTTAATTAGCAAATTTAATATTTTTAATTAAGTTTAATCATTTCGATTAAATTTTTCAGTAAATTTTGGGCTCAACATTTAAATAAATAATATATTTTTATTGCTATGAAGTACACAAAATTACGACTTATTTTCATTTAAATGTTTATCTGATTATTTTATTTAAAATATGCAGCAATATTTATACCAATAGAAATTTATACCCAATAAGCATTTGAATTGAATTCAATTAATTTTTTTTTAAATTTTCAAAATAATTCATTCATAATTGAGAGTGGCAATGGTCGCGGTAGCCTGCACGTTGACTACAAAACGAAAAATTGTCCTGTGTTCAACCCCAGTTTCAGACTCTTAGAAACATCTCGCATTTTTTCTGACGTGCATTTGTGTGTGACTTGGTGTCATTTGTTATCGCAAGGTTTCAGTGGCGAAGGCTTAGTCACTGGTCACTGAACAGTAACGGCTTCAGCTGTAACCAATCCACAGGCACATCAAAACGCTCTCCTTCGTCGGTATTGTGTAGCACCGGCAAAGTGAAATAAATAGTAAAAATGGCTACTAAAAACGAAGCTTCAAAAATTTAATATGTCTTCTTGACATCACAGACGCTTCAACACTGCTTTAAAAACAAATAACGTGTAAAAAGCATTTATGTAAGATAGTGAAGCTTCACCTTCTATCATTTCTCATTTCCAAAAAAAAAAATTAAATTTTTAAATTATTATTAGAATTTTAAATTTTCATTGAAAAGAACTTTTCCTATATTGTGAATTAAAAAAAAAAAAAAAAAAAAAAAAAAATTTTTTTTGTTATAAACAAAAACCAATTTTCCTGAAGAAGCTACACAAAGGAGTAGCGAAATATTGAAATAAATATAAAATATATAAAAAGAGATTAGGCTTAAAATAATTAGTGTTATTATTATTATTAGAACTTTAATTGAAAATTAATTCAAATAAGTCAACAATAATAATTTAATTGTTGCAATTAATTTCTTTACAGGTGAAAGTCTAATTAATTTTTTTATGGATATTACAACAATTTCAATTAAAATTTTGTCTGGATTTTTTCTGTGTATATGAAACCATATTTTGTTGTGCTTTTTTTCTTATGGACGTATGGCCCTGGTAACATTAAAAAAATATAACTGAAAACAGTATGAAATTGGGGAATTTTAAGTTGAAATTGGGAAACTTCCAAATGGAATTGGTATTTTCTCAATTTGTAATTGAAATTCTCAATAATATCCTTAAAGTTCGCAATTTCAATGGAAAATGGTGTAGAAGAAATTCCTTACATATTTGTAAATCGATTAATTAAACTAAAACGATTAGCCGATTAAATTGAAAAAAAAAAACCAAATAACTTAAATCTTTGTTTATTAATTTTTTTTATTTTTATTTTTATTTTTATTTTTATTTTTATTTTTATTTTTATTTTTATTTTTATTTTATTTTTTACTTTTATTTGATTTATTTTTTTTTATTTTTTTTCTATTACTGTTTAGAAACATCTTCATGCAGTTAATACCATTATTATTATTTTATTTATTTTTACTTTATTTTATTTTCAAATCAATAACCCATTTTTAAAATTGTTAATATTTAATTAAAAATATAAAATACGTAATTAACATTAATAATTAGGACATGCAAAAAAAAGAACAGCTTGCAATAACTTTTACCAAATTTTAGCATACGCTTGTTGTTATTCTATTTAAGTATTTTGTTTAGTATTTATATAAGATGAAAGAAAAATAAAATTAACGTGCAGTAATTAAAAGACAGTTGTTTTATTTATTGTGACCATCATCCCTTTAAGTTACAAGTGCTTAAAGGTCTACGACAAATTTAGATTAGTACAGTGTCAAGTTCAAGTGCTTGGACTGAATAATATTAATCAATTATATCATCTCATTGACAATTACTTTTCTGTAATTTTTTTTCATTTTAATTTCAAACACATATGCAGCGAGTAATTTAACATGAAGGAACTGATACAGTGGCGCAATTGGTTAGCGCACGGTACTTATAATCAGTAACTTGTGAGCAATGCCGTGGTTGAGAGTCCGAGCCTCACCTGGAGCAATAGTTTTGACAAATTTCGTCTCAACTATTTTCTCAAATACAGTATCTTTTTATACAAAAATAAAAAAAAAAAAACAAAAACAAATGCCTGCTTTCCCTACTTGCACTCCACACTGACATCTTCTTGCTTTTCGCTTTATTTTTATTTCATTTTGAGTAGCTTAATTGTTTATTTCTTTTTCACTACATTCTATTTGCTATATGAGATTCTTTAAATATTTGCTTTTTTATATTTATTATTGCAAAACTGTTTTTCCAATTCCAGTTGCACTTAAATGTTTTGACATTTGGCCTTCCATGTTGTAACAAGTTTTGCATAAACAAATTCATAAATTCTTTTCCTCTTGAGTTTTCCCATTAGCCGACAGCTTCTCTGAAAACGACCACAAATTGCTGCCATACCAGAGACTGGGAAAGTAGTCGAATAATATTTTTTGTTTTTGTTTTTCTTGCACAAAAATGTTGTTGATTTTCCGTTATATTTTCAGAGTCTCCTTCTTTACGTTCGTCTTGAGAATCGCGCTCCTTGACTTACGTGTCTTTTTGGCTGGCGCGTTTATTCTTATTAAAGATTGTAAATGTTTTCTTTTCTTCGTCTTGTTATTCAGGCCACGTCACCGAAACATGTACATTTTGTTGAAGTAATTGAGCATTTTAATAAGCAGAAGTACGAAGAAAAGAAAGTGTTGACAGGAGATAATAAATAAATTAATTGGAGTGTTTGGCCACGAATATGAATTGCGTTCGATTCAATGTATTGAGTTTTCAAATACAGTGCACTCGCGTTAACGTGAACAATTAGCTGAATGTGATTGCTTCCAGGCTGTTATCAGTCCCGCGAGTTACAAACCATTAAAATATAAAACAAAAAAAAAAAAAAGAAATACCACTCGCAGCACAACATGTCTGAAAAGAGAAGAAGATGGAATCCTCCAACCGCCCGCACTTTTAAACTCATCCCTCATCGTTCGCATTCATTTCATACTTTCACCCACCATCATCATTCACTCCTATGTTTTTCTATATTCATTTCATTTCATACATTTAAGAACGGTATACACTGAATATGCTCCCTTACAGGTAGCGAAAAATGTTCCCAAACAAATGGAAAATACACCACCAGCCTGGGCCGTAGTCGTTTTTAGTGATCGTTCTGTAAAAATAATCATATGACGTTTGAATTGTCGCGTCTGTCCAGTCCAATTGCACGAGAAGACGGCATAGTGTAGTTCCTCGAAAGACATTGTGACAGCAGTGCCATAGTAACAGGATGGTAAAAGTTGCAATAGCATCATCGCCAGGAATACAACGTAATAGATGCGGTAGAAAATGTCCGTAATGT
Organism: Dexiosoma caninum; assembly: GCA_963924685.1. Classification (NCBI taxonomy): domain Eukaryota; kingdom Metazoa; phylum Arthropoda; class Insecta; order Diptera; family Tachinidae; genus Dexiosoma; species Dexiosoma caninum. The sequence continues at coordinate 3,632,596 of OZ004728.1, forward strand.
AGGAAAAGCATACCAAGCCAAAGCTTATAGTTACTGTAGATAAAAAGAGTTGCCAGAAAATGGGCCACGAAATTATTTCCTGAATGGTGTCGAAGAGCCTGTTAGAAGGACGAAAAACAAAAAAAAAATTATTCAAAAATATATTTTATTTCGATGTTTAAAAAAGAAACATTAAAAAACAGAGTTCTAGAATGTCAAACAGATACCTAAATATACAAAAAGTTAAGCATATTTTTGGGCTTAGCATTAATAGTAAATGCTCTATGTGTATACGACCGAGCATGAACGAACATGCAAGTCGAATGAAATTATAATGAAAAATAATAATGAAATACAATAAAATTAAATAGAATTAAGAGAAAAATTAATCAACTAAAATAATACAGATAAAAATTAAAGCTCGAGAAATTAAAAATCTCTGATCACAGCGCCCTCCTTGGCCGTTATTTCGACACTGAATCGTCGTCCAAGTGACGTTGTGAATTAATTGGCTTCTAAAGCTTAAAATTTACCTTGAACACTCAAAACCGCAGGCACTGAAACCCAGCTTTCACAACCAAGAACAGCACTGCGTAGGAGAGTTTTTGCACATTGAAAGAATTACGTTAAGACCCGTAATTAAATGAGACGATTTCATTAAATTTTTTTCACTAATCTAATGAAATATTTAAAATGGATGAAATTAACTTACTCAAACAGATCCTTTTGATGTTCAATGCATTTAATCAGCTCCCTCTCATCCTCGTCAAGTGTCAGTGATTGATTGTCGCCAATGCGGGCCACTCGCCTGTACAACAATTTTATATGCCCTGCCAGAATACACAAGGCCTTCGCGTAAAATGTCTCACACGACAAGTTTTGCATCAGTTCAAACGACAACGCAAACAATTGATACATAATTGCAGCTGCATAATGCCACCATGACTGATGCCAATCGAATGGAAACCAACCAGGGTAGAGAAGTTTTCGTTCCCCTTGGGCTATACACGCTATTATAATAGATAATCCAACGAAGACATAAACTAGTCTATACAAAAGTTCCATATAAATCACGGGTCGTTTAATGTTCTGCAAAAAAAACATTTCGTCTTCTCGGCTGTGAAAGCGTTCGTCCAGGTCTTTCAAAATCCTTTCCATTTTGATGATAGTTTTGATATTGAATGCGAAGATGATGATCTTTAGCGAAGTTCCCAATGTTGCTGTAAATACGGCCGTAGTATCAAATATTTCTGATACCATAACTGGAGATTTGGGAAATAATAAAATATATAGAATTAAATGAAATGGAGAGAAAAAGGTAACTGTTATTTGAAGAAAACAACTCCACATGACCAGTCCAATGCATCTTTTCGGCGAAGATTGTTTACTGCTGCGGTTATCGTTGCCGAAAATTATACCCAACATCTTCCAAAACTGCCAATTTATTGTGAACAAATCCCGGGTATTAATTTTAAATTTGTTGGAAAATAACATTTCGTTTGTAGCTGACCAAATTCTCCAGCACTGTTTCACTGAAAAATGTTCAAAACTTTTGACTTCAATTAATAAAAGTTTTCTACTTTTATACCACAAAGACAACATTTAATTATATTGGATGTAATTTTGGACAACTATTAATTATTCTGAAATTAATTTATGAAATGTGGCTGAAGCCCGTTAAGCTTCGCTACCTTAATTAAGTTATGTTAGTCAAGTTGCATGTGAAGTAGAAAATTATAACATCTCTCGAATTCAGCTATGCTGTGCTCCTTTTGAGTTGCTTGTTGGAGATTTATAGATAGCGGAGAGAAGCATATGTACAGGTGAGCAGAAGAGAATAAGAGAGTACATTTTTTTTTTTTTTTATCTTGGACCAGCACTCAGGGGATGACCCCTACACATGCGATGCATTGTGCTGGAATTAGGAAATCAGGTTATGGGAAACAGGATAGAGGGAGTAGTGTGAATGGTCATTTGACTTGAATTTTCCCACGTCATAAGTGACAGGAAAGACCTCGGCAGGGAGTTTGTTCCACATACGCGATGTTCGGCCGAAAAATGAGTTCTCCCTGTAATGCGTAGTGCGGTTCGCTGCCAAGTTGACCACAAATGGATGTGCTCTTAATGATGAACGCGTCGTGCGTGTGAATGACCGGGTTTCGGGAACAAGTTCCCTGATTTCATCAGAACACATCCCATTATAGTAACGATAGAACAACGAAACGCACCCCACGTTGCGACGATGCTCAAGAGAGTTAATAGAGTTGGCTACCCTACTGTCTCCTATGAGTTTCTTCGCTCTATCCTGGACCCGGTCGAGTAACTTCAAAATAGTCTTTGGAGCACCGGCACATACATGAGAGTTGTATTCCATTTTCGGTCGGATGTAGGCGGTATAAATAGCGAGGAGATCAGATGGGGTGAAGTATGTCTTGCACCGTCTTAAAAAACCGAGGCACTTGAATGCTTCTTTTGAGACCTGAAAAATGTGCTCAGTCCATCGAACATCGCACTGAATTTTCATGCCAAGAACATCAAGAGCTTCTGATTCCTCGATGTTTATACCGCCCATAATTACAGATGACGCAGCGTCATCGGACATGCGTCGATGTGTAAGCATGCTGCATTGGGTCTTTTGAGCATTGAAATCGACCCTGTTTGCCTGACCCCATTGCGATATTTTCATGAGGTCACAATTCAATGAGTCACTCATATTCTGCCTCAGCGAAGTGATCATAGTCGATGTTGGTCTACGACTAAATGAATATGAGTGAGAAAGGCTGCTGTCATCTGCGAAAGAGTGGATAGGGTTGGAAGTTTGACATAGGAGGTCATTTAGAAAGTCTAGAAATAGGGTAGGAGAAAGAGTGGAGCCTTGCGGTACCCCTGAATTTATCTTATACTCATTAGATGAGATCCCGTCTATAACAACTCTTATAGCGCGATCCCTTAGAAAGCTCGATATAAATCGAGAGAAGATATCACCGACACCAAAAGCAATAAGTTTGGACAGAAGTGCCCCATGCCACACTCTATCAAATGCTTTAGAAATATCCAGAGCCACGACTTTACTTTCGCCGAACTGGTGAATAGAATCACACCATTTTTCCGAGAGGAAGGCTAGTAAGTCGCCCGTAGAGCGCCCTCGACGGAAGCCGTATTGACGGTCGTTCAGTAAATTGTTGGACTCTAAATATTTCATTAGGTGAAAGTTCACCATACTTTCCATCACTTTGGAAATCGCGGAACAGATTGCGATTGGGCGGTAATTTTCAGGTTTGCTTGCCTCACCCTTTTTTGGGATCGGCGTTACATTTGCAAGCTTCCAGCACGATGGGAATTGACCTGTATAGTACAGAGTGCTGAAAAGGATTGCCAAAGGACGATAACGTCGAGGAACACAGCTTCAGGACCAGTGCAGGAATTCCATCCGGCCCAGGAGACTTGTTTATGTTGAGGTTCATTAGAACCCTTTTAACTGCTCGAGCTCGAAAGTATATCTTTGGCATAGTTACGGATACACGCTCGGGTGCGGGCAGTGGTTGATTGCTTTCCGGCAGGTGAGAATTAACTGCAAACATTTCAGCAAGGAGGTTAGCCTTTTCAACCGGGTCAGTGAATATTTGCCATTGCGCCTTTTCTGTAAAACAGTGTGTCTCTGGCTTTATGTGTTGTTATTTAAATATTAATTTTTTTATTTTAAATAAGAGCCATTGTGCAGAACATTAGTTGTAATAGTTATAATTAGTTTTTTGTTCTTGGACCGGCCGTCAGATAATGGCAAAATCAATGCTGGAACCGCACGAGACGAAAGTGTAACTCTGGCACTATTACGCATAAACTTGCATGAGCGGGCAGTAGAAAAAACTTTAAATAGAACTAGATAGAGATAGAGAGAGGAATAGTGTAGCGAATACACAGCTGATGAAAGTGGTAGGAAGATGAAGTGTAATTCTCATACAACTCTGCAAGTTGCACCGTCTCTGATATTAATTTGGATGCATTACTTTTTAAGCTAAGGGAAGCCATTTTATTTATAAATTTACTACGCAGACGTTTTATTGCTCAAATACCGACGAAGGAGAGTGCTGTACTTCAGACTTCACTTGGGCTGGGAATCGAACCAGGATGCTTATGGTTGCTAAGCCAACACGCTAACTACTCATAGTTATATCAGTAGCAAATAAAAATCTTCGCCAGGTACTAAAAGCACCTCTGCTGAAGCCATGACTTCAGCCTGGGCTTAAGCGAAATGAGCCTGTTCGTATCAAGAAATATTATTTTTTCAACAATTTTTGTCCTGGCATTGATATTATTGTCAAGCAAGCAACGTTTCCAATGTCGAAACAATCATTTAGCTCAGGTCAACGTGACTTGGCAATGATCCGAATTTCCGAGTGGTGCGCTGTATCGAATGGGCATGAGCCACGAAATATGTGTTGGCCCATTCACTAAAAAGGCAAAGTATTGGTCTTGCAAAGTTGTGTGGCTGGAAGTCACGGTAAATTATGGACAAAGAAACCACCAGGAATAACGATTTCACTGTTCGGATAAATCTTGAGTGGTCCTGGCGTTGATGCCCCAGCTCCTCCCTATGAATCTTCTAAACTCATATATGGCAGCAGTGGCCGCCATTACAGTTTGGGATCCAAGTCGATTCCTAAATTTACTTCTATTTAAAAAAAAAATTGTTGCCTAATTTTGTTCTTGGAGGGACCCCGCACTAGGGCGCTGTGTTATACAGCTCTGCATATCAGAGCACAAAATATTTTTCGCTAGAAGAATGTGGCATCGTCTCGTTGTACTCGTAGAATCAATACTGTATTACCTGTGATATACCCGTGTGTAATAATTTAATTTCGACGGATTGTAAGTTTTATTTTGCCATCACCTGCGTGTTTAAAGCATAAATATTGATGATTTTGAATTTTCTATAACTATGATTGGTAGATAATTGCCAGTTGCGGTAGATTTATATAACTCTTATTCTAAATTAAGAATTGCAGCACTACTTTATCGCTTCAACTGACTATTTTTTTCTTAAAAAGGACAATAAGTTGTGGGAAATAATTATATTTTATTAATTTAATTTCAAAGCGTTAACAGGTTTTCATTAAACTGTTCAGCTGTCTCTATTAACAACCATAAGACAAAGATTCTATGCCAAGACAAAAAGTCTTTGGGAACTTGCCTAAAGATTCTCAAACAAACAAACAAACAAACGAGTGCTAATTTTAATAGGCGAAGTTATATAAAAGTCCTTATTAACACTCTTGTAGAATTGTAATAATTATCCAGTCGTGTTGTAAACTATTTGTTAGTTGTTAAGTATATCATTATCGCTTAACTTAGTTTTTAAATTGTGGATTATAAAAACGTTTAAAATCCGTCGCCTCCAATAAGAACAGCACCTGCATGGGCTACTCCTCCTCAAGTAAAAATATCAGTCACACACGATAATAATGAATATTTAGTTTTGTTCTACAATTCAAATGTTTGGTCTAAACGTCATCACACATATAGAACGTGGCTTACATGATTACAAAAATTGCTAACTTGTGTTCTGGTGAAATTAAATCTCAAAGTTTCTCTATTTCTAATTGCGATATGAAAGCACAGTGGCATTGGACGCGGTTTATAAAATTCCTTCAAGCACTTTCTGAGTAGACAGGCCACCACTTTTGAACGAAACCGCTGTAAGCACGAACTCTCTTCAGACGGAAAAATTTCTTCGAAAGAAACCATTAACAGTCATGTAAATATAAGATTTTCCGATATCGATTTTGTTTCATAACAACAACAAAATTCCACTTTAAGTTGTTGTTGATTTAATATATCAGCCTTGTCGATTTAATCCTTATCCTGTATTTCGAAAATGAAAATATAAAGAATATTTTTATATCTATTTATTATTAAGTTTTTGACATGTAAATGACATGGGGGTGCTGATGCCGAGTAGTCAGCGTGTTGGCTCTGCAACCAGAAAGACCCAGGTTCGAATCCCAGCCGGGTCAAATCAGAAAAAAGTTTTTTTCTGAGTTTTCTGTGCTACAGCACTCTCCTTCGTCGGTATTTGAGCAATAAAACGTCGGCGAAGTAAAATAATAAATAAAAGGGCTCAATTAGCTTAAAAAAAATGCGTCAAAACTAAAAACATCAGAGACGCCGCAACTTTGAGTTATAATTTACACGCAACTGCAAAGTTGTGCAAGAATTAAGCTCTATCTTCCTACCACTTTCACCACCTGTCTATTTCTTCCCTATCCTTCTCTCTAGTTCCAGTGCAATGCATTGCATATGTAGGGGATAGCCCCTGAGCACTGGTCCAAGATAAAAAAAAAAAAAAAAAAAAATATGGGTCTCAGAATGATTTTTGCAAACACATTTTTCGCAATTCGAACATTTGATTGAGTATTTTCTATTTGAGCTTTTGGGCCTTGGATCTGTTACTCTGGTATTTTGAAGGCTTTTTGAATACGACTTAGCTGGACTGCTGTATGGTAAAGTCTTTCTTCGGGATATTTCCTCGCGTCTAAGGCTCATACCTAATTCCTCTAAGTAAATGCGGAGCTTATACTTTTTATTTGTATTTCAATCCGGATTTATCGCTGAAAAAAAAAATTACGCATACGTTGTAGCCCGATATATCTACAATATTATAGAGTAGTGCCTGAGGCCATCGATTAGAACGTCTTTGACAAGCGAATGTTCTTATGACCAATGATGCAATGTATCGACTCCAGATTTTGTTTCATTATAATAATAAATGATTTCAGGCTTCTTTGCATTTGATCTGATATTTTTGTCATGATGTAATGTACGAAGCAGATACACAGAACGATTTTTTTGGCACATATCCAAGTGATCATTATCAAATAGAAAGTGCGCATAACTTTCTGGTTTACTTTTCAGTTGTAAAATTTTTGGTGGTAAAAATGTTTTGTTTTTTCTAACACAGTGTAATCCAAATCTTCATTTTCTGTGCACAATTGTGCTACAAAAACAATAAAAAAAAGTCACACCGACGCTTGTTCTCTTCTATTTCAGTTTGATTTCAGTCGTTAATTGAGTGTTAACGAATGCACATGTGCGGATGCTTACTGCTTTTTTTTCAGCTTTATTGTTTTTTCAGCTTTGATTTAATTTCAAAATAAACCAGCATACAAAATAGTATAATGGAAGACAGAAATTTTTGTTTTGTTATTAAAAATGCTTGTGGTAACATGCAATGCATTTTATGTTACCAAACATTTAAAACAAAAAAAAGATAAGAATATATCTGATATTTGTAAAATTTAATTTTAAAACAAAACTTTCTCTTATGCTTTGCCAAATTAAGTCAGATGACTTTTCCAGTTTAAAAAAAACATCTCTATTGCCCGAATCGCTGTGCGATGCTGCGAAAACTAAGCGAGTTGAGATTTTTAATACACTGCTCAACAGTTTTAAGATAGGTTTGCAGATTTTAAGTGTATACAACTGCAGTTGGATTTATTTAATAACCCTTATAACTGTGATGTTACTCAATATGTGTTCGATATACAATTAGAAATTATATTTCTTCGAACCGAAGTCCAAGCTCCGGAAAAAATGGGAAAAGAATTCTGTAAAAATCTAAATGATTTCGATTTTCCAGAGTTAAAAAGAAATGCTTTGAAATTGTTATCCCTTTTTCCTTCTACATATTGCTGCGAACAAATTTTTTCCGACTTAAAATTTATTTGTTCCAAGCAGAGAAATAAATTAAGTTCTTCAAATATAAAACATATTTTGTTAATAAGAAATTGTTACAAAATCTTAAATTTGGAAAACTTAATTTATAATGCCTAAATACACTTACTTTTTTAAGTTTTAATTGTAAATTAAACTCTACCAATCAAATATGTGTGAAAAAAATTGCCAAATTTGAAAAAGCTGAGGCATATTTTGTATTTAATTTTATTAACTTCATTTCCATTTTGCTTTTAAAAGTAGAATTCATTACATTTGTAATGCTTAGTTTTGTGTTTACTGGGCAATATTATCTTATCCAATACAGACGCATTTCATTTATTGAGAGTTTTGGTTGACTATGTTCTAACAGTACCAACCATCGTAATATTGCGTTTCAATAACTCAATGCCTAGATCATGTGAGGTAAAAAAATTATCACAAGTAACGTTATAGCCTTTTAAATCTTTGATCAAATCTAGGACGACACGATGTCCCTGTTTTTTCTTTGGATTGCAATTTCTATCCTTACCGGCATATACTTGTAATGACCAAGCATAGCTTGTTTTTGAGTCGCATAATGCCCAAATCTTAATGCCATATTTTCCTAGTTTTGATGGTATATCGATTGTTTGAATAGGCAACGTCCTCTATAAGTTACTAGTTGTTCATCAACTGTAACACACTCACCGGGATTTAACATCTTTCGCAAATTTGCTTCCCATCGGATCCACAAGTCTCTAATGGGAGCCAACTTATCGCGAACTCGTCGTTGGTTTCTATTAGACTCGTATCACTCGCTCTATATTTGGAAATCTTTTCAAGCTCATTGTTGATTTGAATAACGGCCGTCTTCTATGATCGTCCCATAAAGATTCCAGAGCTTCACCATGAACGAACGATATACACCAGCCAAAGTATGCTTCGATAGTTATTTCATCCACGGGAATACAATTACTTACGGTAACCGATTGACCTAATACCAATGTTTGATAAATAAATGCTAAACACAGAAAAACCTGTTATGCACAAATATTTTTATTCGTTTTACTTATATTGTTGTTATTTTTTAACGGGACATTAAAATGAAATTCTGTTACTACAATGTCTTATTTGTATTGGGCAAATTTGACCCACATATACCACATGCGTGATTTTTTCTACACAGGTAAAACGAAAAGAGCTAGAAGTTTTTGACTTTGAATTTAAATATTATACGCAAAATAAATAATTATACAAAAGTTTAAAAAAAATTCATTGGGTTGTTGCAAAAATAATACGCTTCAAAAACAGTTTGGGCCATTTTGACCCACAAATACAGGATAAGGGTTAACATTAAATTAAGTTTAAATAACGTGACACATCCTGTTGAATCAAACATGTTTAAAAATGAAACAAAATAATTTCGTTATTGAATCAATAATGTGCTATTGTTAATTCAACTCCCTATTAATGGTAATAATCAATAAAACGCAAGTCAGTATGAGTTACGATTATTTATTTATGTTTGTTGTTTTGGTTAAGCTGGACCATTTCGTTATTGCAAATGTCAACTCATCAGTAGACATTCAACCAAATTTTTGAAAAAGTTAAGAAATCTCACATGTTTATATAAACACTTCCAAAAAGTCTTTGAGAATTATGCAGTTTACAAAAGGAAAAAAACTTTTAAAGTAGTTTAGAGGTGCTTTAAAATTTCTCCTTTGTTTATTTAATGTTCAATTTTATTTAACTATACTTTACCTTTGTCCGCAAATCTTGAATTGATTTAATAGATTGCAATGTTGTTTTAAAGTGATAAAACGTTAATTTTAATATAAAACGGAATTTTATGTATTTAACGTTGTGCAGCGTTATTTCCATTTGTTTTAAGGTAATTTTGATATTTGTTAGTTTCAAATTAGTGTGAATCAATGTTAAATTTAAATTATGTCATTAGTTTTGCAGAAATTGTGAATACCATAAGTGTTAAATAAAATCGCAAATAAGTTTGAACATTTAGCGGAAGAAAATCGAAACAAATTTGTTAAATTTTTTAAGATCTGAATTGGTTTTTTTTTGTTTTTAATTTTGAGTTGATATTGTTTTTTGATATGAATTTTAATTTCTGCTTCTTTTTTCCTTTCTTCACCTTCAGCCAAAACAATTTCAATAAAACCGAGAGAAAGAAGAAATTCCATTATTGCTCCAGTTTTTATATTTCAAATGAAAACATTCCAATACACAGCACTTTTAAGCTCTCTTGTCAACGTTCCCAGCTGCAGATTTTATTTTTCGCTTTCCATCCACCATCATCATTCTCTCCACTGTTTTTGTATATTCATTTCATTTCATAGATCTCAGAACGGTATACACTGAATATGCTCCCTTACAGGTGGCGAAAAATGTTCCCAAACAGATGGAAAATACACCGCCAGCCTGGGCCATAGTCGTCTTAAGGGATCGTTCTGTAAAAATAATCATATGACGTTTGAATTGTCGCGCCTGTCCAGTCCAATTGCACGAGAAGACGGCATAGTGTAGTTCCTCGAAAGACATTGTGACAGCAGTGCCATAGTAACAGGGTGGTAAGAGTTGCAATAGCAAAGCCGTAAAGTATAAATAATAATAGATGCGGTAGAAGATATCCTCCGTAAAGAAAATGGATACCATACCAACGCTCATGTTGCCTAGAGATACAAAGAGCTGGCAGAAAATGGGCCACGAAATTATATCCTGAATGGTGTCGAAGAGCCTGTTGAAATGAAAATTACATTGTTATCTTATATATTTTAAAATTTATCTTCACAGTCATCGTTACAAACTGCTAACAGCACTGCATAGCTGAGTTACTACAATGTAAGAATGAATTACAGGTCGTAAATGCAACGAAACGATTTTGTTAAATTTTTTTTCACTAATCTAATGAAATATTTCTATGGATGAAATTAACTTACTCAAAAAGATCCTTTTGTTGTTCAACACATCTTAAAAGCTCTTTCTCGTGTTCCGCCAGAGTTAAAGATGGATTATAGCCAATGCGGGCCACTCGCCTATACAACAGTTTTATATGCCCGGCCAGAATACACAAGGCCTTTGGATAAAACATGTCACAACACAAGTTTTGCATCAGAGTAAAGAACGATCCAAATAATTGATACACAAGTGCAGTTGCATAATGCCACCATGGCTGATGCCAATCGAATGGAAACCAACCAGAATAGAGAAGTTTTCGTTCCCCTTGGGCTATACACGCTACGGTAATCGCTATTCCAACGCCCCAATAAATTAGTGCATAGAAACGTTCCATAAATATCACGGGTCGTTTAATGTGCTGCAAAAAGAACATTTCGTCTTCTCGGCTGTGAATGCGTTCGTCAAGGCCTTTTAAAATCCGTTCCATTTTGATGATACTTTTGATATGGAATGCGAAGATGATGATCTTTAGCGAAGCTCCCAGTGTTGTTGTAAACACGGCCGTAGTATCAAATATTTCTGCCTTGGTAATTTCAGATTTGAGAAGTAACATTAGAAAATGGAATGGAAAACAGAAAGTGACTGTTATTTGAAGAAAACAACTCCACATGACCAGTCCAGCAGAACTATTTACCGAAGATTGTTTACTGTTGGCGTTATCGTTGGCGAAAATTATCCCCAAGATCTTCCAGAACTGCCAATTTATTGTGAACAAATCCCGGGTATTAATTTTAAATTTGTTGGAAAATAACATTTCGTTTGTCGTAGATTCTTCACCACTGTTTCACTGTAAACTTATCAAAACTTTTTAGTTCAATTAATAAAAACTTCAACTTTTATACCAAAAAGAAAAGTGCTTGAATAGAACATTGAAGTAAATTGTCTGTAATTTTGGACAACTATTAATTATCCTGAAAGTAAGTTATGAAATGTGCAGCTGAAGCCCGTTATGCTTCGCCAGCTCTATTTTAATACACAATGCTTTGTTACTCTTTAGCTCGGATATGTTAAGTTATGTCGGGCAAGTTGTGGCGGAAGTAAGGAATCGTAGTGGATGCCTCACTTGAGTCCTCAGAGTTAGTCTTGGGTAGCCTATAATTTGCAAATAATTAAATCCTACTTCATAACTTCACACCATTTGCTTTTTCACTTCCTCTTTTTCCGTCTTTGCAAAGAAGCTGTAGCACACAATATGCTTATTATTAACGGCCCGAGTGTGACTTCTCTCTAAAATTTCAATACGCTGCTCAGCTGAGGTAAAATTTCAATGCCATAAAAATTCGAATAGCTTCCAAACAAACAAACAAACAATCAGACGAATTACTTACATGTATTTATATCAATAGCTTTATTAACACTCTTGTATAATTGCAATAATTATCCAGTCGTGTTGTAAAGTATTTGTTACTTGTTAAGTATATCATTATCGCTTAATTTAGTTTTTAAATTGTGGATTATAAAAACGTTTAAAGTCACTTGCCTCCAGTAACAACAGCACCTCTATAATTTTTCGCTTTTATAACGTGGATGGGGTACTCCTCCTCAAGTAAAAATATCATTCACATTCGTAATACTGGATAGTCACTTTTGTTTTACACTTCAATTTGTTGGTATAAACGTCATCGCATTTATGAGCGATGTACGAGTATTAAAAGTACTTACGCAACTATAAAATTGTCTAAATAAGCAATAATAACTGAACTGATACACCATTGGCTGCGTCCGAAATTCTTAACTAGTGACATCCGTGCTGTGTATGGTTTGGAATACGTTTATAATATTTCAATTGTATGCGATGAGAAGTGCTTATTAATCAATAATTTCTTAAAGCGCTAAACCGTGGCGCAGGCATTGATCATTTTTTCGCTTAAGAAGCATTTAAACTCTAATCCAAAAATTAATTAATAAATAAGTACGATTTATTCATCGTCTTTGGTTTAGTCTTGTATGTTCTGAGAAGCACGTAGGAGGCACTAATGTATTTAATGGTGGTTTGCTCATAACAAAGCATGTTGCAATGTTATCAAAGACTCGTCTCTCTTTTCATCCTTGGAACATTGGTCACGTGATGTACTCTGCGGAAGCGCCAGTTCCATGAAAGAATTAATAACTTTTTTTCTTAGCTTGGCCATTACTAAATAAAAATGCCACTAAAAAAGGTTAAAAATTCAAAACGTCTCCTTGACACCAGAGGCGCTTCAACAATGGTATATAAAAAAAAAACAAAGAACGTGCACAAGCAGAGTTGCAAGATTGTTAAGCTTCATCTTCTGTCATTTCTCTTACTATCCCTTTCCTATAGTTACAGCACAATGCATAGCATGTGTAGAGTTCATTCCCAGAGTGCCGGTTCAAAAAGAAATGTATATATAGAAATAAGTCATATTTATTTTAAGGAAATATAATTAGGTCCCACTTGTGTTACTTTATTTTCAGACATGCATTCTTAATTGAGATAATTTATTTTAATTTAGTGTTCATTCATATTTAATTTAATCAGTTTAGCATACTCAATTAACATTTAACAGCTGAGAAAAAAACAATGTTTTGAGTTATAATTCGCAGGTCATTTCTTTTTCGTTTTTTATTTAGTATTTTGTCAGTTGACTTCCCATTGCATATAATTTTTTCACTTCACTGAACACACCTCCCAATGAACATACTTGTGTCGAGGGTTGTATTTCAAGATTTACTCAATATTAAAAACAATTTCGTTTTAACCTTAAATTAAGTTTGAGGCAATGTGACACATACTGTTGAATCAAACAAAAATGAAACAAAATGATTTCAATATTAAATCAATATGATTTTATTGTGAATTCAACTCCCAATTAATATTAATATTCAATATAATGCAAGTTAGAATGAGTTACGATTAATTAGTTATGTTTTTTGTGTGATTAAGCTGGTTCATTTCGTTATTGCAAATTTCAACTCATCAGTAGACATTCAACCAAATTCTTGAAAAAGCTAAGAAATCTCACATGTTTATATAAAAACACCCAAAAAGTCTGTGAGAAGTACTCAGCTTACAAATGGGAAAAATTCTTTTAAAGTTGTTTCATGCTGATTTAAGTTTGATTTAAAATTTCTTCTTTGTTTATTTAACATTGCTCAATGTTCAATGGGTGGCGATGGTCGAAGTAGTCTGCACGTTGACTACAAAACGAAAAAATTTCCTGCGTTCAACGCCAGTTTCAGACATTTCGGATTTTTTCTGTTGTGCATTTCTGTGTCTTTGTGTCAGTTGTTGTCGGAAGGTTTCAGTGGCGAAGTCATACTCACTGGTCACTGAACAGTGACGGCTTCAGCTGTATCCAATCCACAGGCACATCAGAATGCCCTCCTTCGTCGGTGATCCTATCATTTCTCCTACTATCCTTTTCCTATAGTTCGCAGCACAATGCAACGCATGTGTAGGGGTCATCTCTTGAGTGCTGGTCGAAGACAAAAAAAGAAAAAAATTTACTTGATTCAATGTTAATTTTACTTTACACTCTAACTTTGTCCGCAAATTTGGAATTGATTTTGTAGATTGTAATGTTGATTTAAAGTAATAAAACGTCAATTTTAATAGAAAAGTAATAATAAATAATAAAAAAAAATTTCATGTATTTAACGTTGTGCATGGTTATTTTTACTAAGAAAAATGTAGAATCAATTTGTTTTAAGGTAGTTTTGGTATTTGTTTGTTTCAAATCATTGTGCTTCAATGTTAAATTAAAGTTTTACAGAAATTTATCATCATTTAGTCATGTTAATGTTAAATTGAAATTATGTTCTGTGTGTGTAAAATTAAAAATTAAATTTCCACAAATTAAATAATACACAAGTAGGAAATTTTTGAACAAAACACATTTTAGACTTCGTTCGAAGCATGTTGCTGTAAAGCATTAAAATTACACTTTGAGTTACTCTGTGGAGTAGTTATATGGATCAGTTTTTGCTCTAATTCGATGTTATGTGCAGGCTGTCTATATGGTCCATCCCTAGCTCATCGTAATGTAAAAGAGATCATGTTCTCTTCATGTCTAGACTAGTCACGTTATCTGCAGGGATGTTTCCCTTCAGATATAAAGCACATACACACTCACTTCTGTAGCGTATAAACAAACTTTGACACTTTTCTGTAATGTCAACGTGAAGCATTGTCGCTAGTGTTGACTGACACCTGATTAAAGTGGCCTTGGAAATATCCTGCCGAATATGCACAGGTTAGTTCACAATTTTGAACACTCATACTCGTCCTCGTTTAGGGTATTCGAAAATTTCATTGAAATATTTCTGCTTTAATATTTTGTTTTAAATCTGTTATTTTATTGCATTTTTCTTTTTTTTGTTGTGATGCACATGAATAATATTTTTATTTGCTTCTGGTTGTCATATTTTAATGTTTGTGTTGTGTTTTGATATGGAATTGTTTTTGTAAACTTTACCAAGGCAACTGTCTCTCTTTGATGGTGCAAATTTAGCATTTTATTAAAATGCAATGATATTTATTTAAGGTGCGTGTGTTTTTTTTTGTTGTAGCCAATATCTATAAACGAGGTGTGTACAAAAAGTATGGTGAATTTTCAAATCTCGCGGGCAACGTACATTCGTTTATTGATTTCTGTTGTTGTTTTTGTTGTTCTTGTTGTGCTGATGCACATGGCACGAACATCATGTCACAGTTTCCAGTACTTGACGTCCTTGGTTTCTTTTTGACAGATGAAAAGGTTGTATGTGTTTTGTTGTGCTCGGCGCTTTTCTATTGTTATAAGAAATGGAGCAAAGAATTTGCATTAAATTTTGCATGAAAAATGCAGTCAAGTGTTCTAAAACACTTGAAATGTTGACAGTGACCCACCGTAGGTTGAGTCTGCTCTAAGTAAAAAAAATGTTTCTTCCAAGATGGCCAAGAAGCAGCCGACGACGAACCACGCTCTGAACGAGGTTCTGAACATCAATAACAGAAGACAACGTTAAAGCTGTGAAGAAAATTGTTTTTGAAAATGCTTGAATTACCATAAGAGAAGTTGCTGAGGATGTTGGGTTTTATCAGTCGGCTCGCGTCAGGTAATTTTTTCGGATGTTTTGCGCACGAGACGTGTCTCAGCGAAGTTTGTTACGAAACTTCTAAAATTTGATCAGAAGAATCGTCGCATGAGCATCGCTCAGGCAGCGATTCGAATGATAACAGTGATGATCCTGATTTGCTCAAAGGGGTCATAACTGGTGATGAATTAATTGTCCCAGTGGAAGCACCCAGAAGAGCCAAGACCTCTGCATCGCTGTATGAGCTGAAAGGTATACCAAAAAGTGCTTTGAGGATTGGAAAGAGCGTTGGCACAAGTGCATTGTGTATCCAAAGGGGATTACTTTGATCGGGGTACTATAAATATCGATGAAGAAATACAGGGTGGCCCAAAAAGAGCGAAGGCGTTTGAATTCCTTATAACTTTTTTATTATAATTTTAAATTTTTTTTGTTTTCAGTATTTTGTATAGAAGACTTGGGGAATTTATAATGGAACAGTACACAAGTGAACAACGTGCCAAAATCGTTGAACTTTCTTTCTCAAGGGAATCTTGATTTAATTCATAATTTAATTTCCAATTGAATGCGCAAAAAGTGCTACGGAAAATCCAAAAGTAGTTCAACAGCGAGAATTTCACCCACTTAAGTGTACCGTTTGGTGCGGTATTTCGTGGGAAAGGATAATTGGCCCATATATTTTTAAAAATGAACATGATGTCACCGTTTCCATCACTGGTGTTCGATATCGGACAAATGCTGGAACATTTTTTAAGGCTAACCGTAGAAACCCATCCGCAAGATGGTTCCAAAAGCAAGGAGCCATAGCTCACACTGCTAGGCAAACAAAGGCTGTTTGAGCTCAAACCCCTTCTGTCATTTTGCACCACCCGCTACATATTCTTTCATAAAGACATAAAGTCACCTTATTTTTTGAACACACCTCGTATGTTTTAAAATTTTTAAATGTTTTATGTATAAAGTCATGAATTTAAAGGTGAAAAGTGGATGTGAAAACTGTTCGTACCCAAATTTGCACACAGGAATTTTTTTTCCAAGAATACTATCAGGTTTATTTTATTCAATCGTTTTTATCATACGATTATACTAGATTTACTTTTAAATAAATCTTTGTGGGAAATTTCTTTATTAAAATATGAATTAATTAATAAATTGCTAAATGTTTTTCCAAGGACTAAATTCCTTTTGAAATAAATGTGAAAAGGAAAAAGGAAATGTTTTAATTATTTGAGATATTTCTTAAAATTAACACTATAAGTGAAGTACACATTTTGCAATTAAATAATACAGTGTATAAAATAGAGAATAACAATATCAAACAAATGATCTGTACGAAATAGTTCCTTCATATATTTCTATAATTATTGCTTGTCGATATATAGAGCTCGGACTGTAAATAACCCCAAAAAAGGCGCACTTTAAGGGTATGATTCTGATTAGATCTGTAAATGAATTTTCTATTATGTTTCTAACATTGTTTTTTTTTTTTTGGCATAAAAGCACATACTTACTCGTGCATGGTTTTTGAAGTCTACTACTAAGTGCAAAATTATTTGTGCAATTCACAAGCTGGTATTAACGTCGTATGCATTGTGTAATCGTTTTATTACACAGTATTGTATTTTTGTTGTTGTTAATTTTCATACAAAATTGTGTTCTGATTATAGAATTGAATTTTATATGTTTTTGAAAGAGCTGTCAGGCCTGGGAATATTAAATTTTTTTTTATACTATTTTTTTTAATAATATAACAAATGCCAGCTATTAAATTCTTCTTATGCGCAAATTCACAGTCATTAGTTAGCTAATAGCAATACTTTAACTAATAATATTTGATTCACAGTTTTTTGTTTACTATTAGTTAAACCGCCAAATGTCATTGGTTAACAAATAGTTAGACAGCAGCTGATTAGTAAATTACTATTAGTATTTTTGTTTCGATATCATCTATCATAATATAATATATATATAATACTATAATTTGTTTTATTTCCGTTAATATTTTCGTTTTCCCGAACCAATTTCAGCAGCAATTCACTATCTTGCGCGGTAAAGTTCGATGAGCGCATGCTTGTTTTATCCATTTTTATCAAATAATATAACAAATGTAAACAAAAACTATATGGCATAGCAGTGCAGCCAATATTAAAAATTAAAAGATTGTTAGGGTTACCATTCTTTGGTTATACTGAGAATGTTAGTTAAACAATACACTGTGAATATGAAGTATTAATTAAATAATAGTTATCATTTTAGTATATTACTAGTTAACCAATGACTGTGGATTTGGGCCTTAATGTTAAATATTAATTTACTTAATTTCAATTAAATTTTTTTTCAAACCGTTTGAATCGAACTTGCTTAATAACTAATTCGTATCAAATTGACATTTCCATACCTGGTTTAATTTCATGAAGTAAAATTAAATGACTGTAATTATTTTTTTTAAAGAAGAAAATATAAATACGAAGAAAAAAAATGTGCCTGTTCACATGTGGATAAACCATACGACTGGGCTTGTGAATTGAGCAATCATTATTATTCTTTCTTATTTGAAAATAAATTTCCGGTAATTTTTATCGATTTCTTCGTTTCTTCTAATTTACTTCATTGACGTTACAAGAGCCGTCAGTGAATAGGCACCCCTGCACGTTGCAACAAATGTATCCAAATTTAAGGGTATCATGCCACCAGCCAAGACAAAATGTCTCTTCAGTGTTCTTTCTGTGAATAAAATCATGTGCTTCTTGAATTTAGCCGTCTGGTCGGTCCAATTACTGCTATAAAATGGGCGATGAAATTCATCAAACAGATACTGAAACTCACTGCCATAATAACACGCCGGGAACGTTTCCAATTGTATGGCTGCAAAGTAAATTAAATAATACAAAATATCGAGTGGTTCAGAAACGAAAAATATTAAAGCCGTGATGCACAGGCAAATATTTATGGCAGCAACACACAATTGTATGAATATCGGCCAAGAGATGATGTTTTCGGTGATCTCGTAAAGTCTGAAAATATGGAAAAATTATATGAAAATAAAAACGTGACACAGTCGTTGAAGCTTCACTATAGAACATAAACGAAAGAGGTTTTGGGACGAAATTTAGTAATTGAATTGCTGGATCAGTCACATGATCGATAAGAAATTAAAGAAAACGAGGCAGAAACTTCTAAATAAACAAATTTAAAGTCTATAAAAATTATTAAAAGAGTAAAATCAAATATAAAAGGAATTCACCAACTGTGCTAAAGTCGTAAGTATTAAAATAATACAAGACTAAAAATAATATTCATAAATTAATTGAGAAACACATTTCAAGAGACATAAAAATATCTTCCCTACACGGTTTCACTTCAAAAACTTTTGCGGCGAAAATTAATAATTGATTTCTATTGATGCTGGATCAAGCATATTATCCACTACCGTGAAATTTAATTAAATAAAAATAGAAAAGAAAGCTCTAAATTCGGTTTATGTTTCCAACTTAAAATTCTAAAAGTAAATCAATGCATTGCCAAATACAAAACGATTTCAACAACTGTGCTAAAGTCGTAAGTATTAAAATAAGACACGAGTAAAAATAGCAAATATTTGAACACCATGATACTCATTCAAATAATTTACTCCGCAAACTCTGAGTTCTGAACTTCCAAATATAGAAAACAAAAATAATTAAACGACTTTTACCATTTGCAGTTGACCGTCCAAAAATACGACAAATATTTTCACTTGCCTACGTAACACTTCTTGTGATGTTTAATTCCAGTTTTTCGTAGCCACTTACTCATATAGTAACTGTTGATCCCTCACACAGCGCTTCAACTCCTCTTCATTTTCCTCCAGTGATTTGTCAACGCAGCCAATGTTTGACAATCTTATTGAAAGAATTTTTATATGACCCGAAAGCACACACAAAGCCATCGGTGGAAAGGTGTCATTCACGTAGTTTTGTGTTATCAAAACGGATATGCCACAAATTTGATAAACATTCGCCAGGGCATATAAACCAGTCGATTCCAACCAGTTGAAAGGAAACCAAGCCGGATACAACAAAATTCTTTCCTCGCGTAGTATAACGGACAGTTCACCCGTTACGCCAACCGGCAAATAGACACAGAAAAACATGATCGAAATAAAACTTAAACGTTTTCTCAATAGTTTGAAATAATCAACTTCAACTGCATTTATGATGCGTTCATCGAGACATTTTAGAATCTCTTCAAATTTTTCTATTGCGCTCAATTTAGTTGCAAAAATAATCAACTTCATGCTGCACGCCGCACAAACGACAAAAATGCCCAAATTTTTAATATTGTCAGCCATTGAGTCGCTGCGAAAAAGTTCCAAGGCCAAGTGAAGCGGATAGCAAACTGTCACGATTAAATTTAATAGAATGCTGTAAAGCAAATAGACGTAATAGGAGTAACCGTTGAAACTGTTCTGTTTAGTAACGCCCAGTATCTTCCAGATAATCCAGTGGGGCTGGAAATATACACGACTGTTGGGTTTATCAGTCTGCGGCAGAAAGAAGTTGATGAACTTCTGCTTCAACATTTCTCTTCAGTAGTGTTTAATGATTTCGGGAGTTATACAGTTCTTGTAGTTTTGGTTGTTTATATCCTGCCTCCTTTAAAAATGAACTGGCTGACAGAACGACTTCAATTGATAACCAGCTTGTGATTTCCATAGCCTTTTTATACAACAAATTAATTGCTTTCTTGTACGCTACAGTAGTCATATCGTGCTTCTAAATTATTTACTATCGTATTCGTAAAAATATTTCTTGGATTTACTTAAGGTGTTGCCGTTTCGGACAAAAAATTGTATCATTAGTGTCGCAGGTGATTTGGCAACATTTTGAAATGCTCCCCTGATTGCTAAGAAGTATTGCATATTTTACTTTATAAATATAAAATGCAAAAATTATATACATACCCAGCAAAAAAAAAAAATACATGGAAGAGAAATAGTTAATGCAGGGGTTCAATTGCTACGTTTTTTTTGGCCAAACGGCACGAACTCGTATGTGTTCTAGACTGTTTTATGTCAATTGGTTTTGATATTCGGTCGAAACAGTGCAATCAAAATGCCAGAAAATGTTAAAATTTTTTCAATTAAGTCTATTTGATTCTGATTATTATTTTAATTGAGTCTGGGTTTTACTTTTTCTGTGTATTTACGTACATAATATTTATTTGCAATAAAATACAGTTCAAGGATTCACAAAGTGTCCTAATGTCATATTTTTCAGTTGGTAAAAAAAATAAATACAATTAAAAAATAAATATTTAAATAAAACAAATGCAACATAATGCATTTGGGTGGGCGAAAAGAGTTTTTCCATTATAATTGTTAAATCTTTCATATGTAATTTGAGTTATTTTGAATTTTTATAAAAAGGGAAAGAAACATTTTTGACAAAAAAAAAATTTTTTTTCTCTTCAAATAATATAAAATATTTTGATTTTATGTTTGTTCAATCATTTTATTCCAAAAAATTTATTTTTATTGATGCTGCTAACCAATGGTTAGCGTAATATCGAAAAAACTTATTAATAAATAAATTAAAAATTTAAACGCAATGTTAAATATCGGATCTGGCAACTTTTGGCATATAATAATGTGACAACCGTGTGACCGCACAATTTTTGTGTGGCAACATCGTCGCAAAATGTATTGTCCATGCAATTGTATGACAATAATATTGCCACATTTCTGACAATTGTGAGAACATCCTTCATTTCCATTGACACGTAATTGCCACAAATTTTTGAGTCATTTGTTATTCTCACATGTGCTTCATCATTTAGTGCACCGTATAGTAACACCATTGGCAGATAAATATTTCTGTTGGCAGCGCTGCTCATGAATATTAAGAGACAATGTTAAATATCGGATCTGGCAACTTTAGCCTTACAATAATGTGACAACCGTGTGACCGGACATTATTTATTGACAGATAAATTTATTGTATGACAATGAAATTGTACAGTTTTCTTGCATTAATCTGAACAGACAATTTACACTTCGGTGACAAGTTTTCATTGCGAGTGCTTTGCCACCATATTGCCATATCCAACAATATTGTAAAATCTGACAATCATGTGTACATAGCTTAACAATGAAGAAGTCAGAAAATTTTGTTAGTGAAAGTTTTTCGACTAGCCGAAGTCAAAAAAATTATTCAGCTCATATCATCGGCAACAGCTGTTTTTGTTTACATTAATTGCAATAATTTTGTGTGTCAAAAGAACAATTTTATAATTTGAACTGAAAAAGGACTTTGGCCAAAGTGGCTGGCAATTTTAGTTTCTACACTAGTTTTTGGCCTTTTGATATCAAGTATTTATGCATGTTTTTTCTTCTTCTTATCAGCTGAAACAGTGCACTAAAGTACGACGGGATGTTCACAGTAGTCATAGCTGTTGCTGTTATTGTTTTAATATGACTTTATGACTTTATGCCTCCCATCTGAACGTCTCAATTATTTATTTGGTTTTTTTTTTTTTTTATAAACAGTGGCATTATTAAAATGGCGGCTGTACAAGTCTACAAGCTGTCGATATAAGATTTTCGTTCCCTATTTTTGTAATTTTTTTTTGTTTTTGTAGGTTATTTTGATGTCTTCGTAGTGGGATACGGGAATTGTGTATGGCTGGTATTTTTTTTTTTTATTTTCAAAATAAAATTATCAATCAATCTTCTTTTTGTTTTCTTTCATAAATAAACCTTCTGAATTATTCAAATTTAATTGATTGCGAAGTAGCATTTCTTTCGAAGAGCAAACAAAGTTTTGGTATCTTTTAAGTGTTTTCAATAAAAATTATTGGCAAAATGTGTATGTGTGTAGGAATTAAGAATACGGCTTCAAGTCACGCAAATGCCTTGAACAAGAACGGAAAAGGCAATTAAAATAGCGAAAAGAATTTTAAAAAGGTTCTACAAAAGTAATTAAAGTAACGAAAGTCCATTAAAATTAATTAAGCGAAATATATAATTGATTTTATTACTTTTATTGACAATAATGTTTGACAAATAACGAGTGGCATTCTGAAAATAATTTGACGAATCTGTATAATTATTAATAATTAATAATTTACGACTGTACTACTGAACAAAGTTTAGAAACTTATATGCGGTTTTAAAGATTTCGCTTTACAATCTTAATTTTAATTAAATCGGTTCAATACTTAAGACGTCATACGAATGTCAAATTATTATTAACACCAAACGAAATTAATTATTGAGAAAATATGAATTAAATTGATCAGTTTCTTTTCATATGGCGATTTCTGTCTACTATTAAATTTCTGTCTACTATTAAATTTTTTTTCTGTTCTTCGCCACTGGAGTCAGAACTGGAAACTAAAAACATTTTAATCTCAATTTTCCTGCATATTTTTCACAGTACTTTTTCTACCAAAAATAGGTCGAGTATTCTGTAAGTTTTTGTATTGGTTGTTTGGTTCACAGGATAATTCAAGTAAAAAATAATATAAACGTACAAAAAACTCTTCCTGTACTTCACAGAATGATGACAATATACAATTAACAAAATGAATGAGCTGACTCAAACAACGTCTATGTTGTTCTAAACTTGTAACTGAATAAAATATTAGTATTGATGCTGCGTTAAAGTGGTGTTGACTTCAAATTGACAACGCCAAGTAAAATAAGGGCGTTTAGTTCAGGTGTTTTTTGTGAAGTTGCGAAAAAGCTGCATGACGTTATTACCCTTTCTTCCAGAAACGATATATGTATGTACATATGTATGTAATTATAGTTATTTGTGCGAAGCTCAGCCCTCTTGTCATACTGAAATATTTTTCTATAATTCTCTATCGTTAATTCATAGAACTTTTTCGATTAGTTGGAAAAAATCTAATCGTGTTCACAGTTCATTTGAGTGTGTAACAGAAAAAACTCAAAATTTTTTAGTTTTCTTGTTTATTTCACATATTTCACATACATATCGTTACGTTAATATAGAAAGGTCCTAACTAACAATTTATTTTCCAAAAAAAAAGAAGGAAAAATATTCATAGACATTTTATTTTTTCAGGCAGCCTTACTATTGAAATCTCGAAGATTGATTTTAGACGAGAAAACATTTGGCAGAAAAATATCTGGAATTCTCGTTTGTTTTATCATTCGCGGTCACACAGACGAACATGTTGCCGGCGATATTCCATTGTTATTGTTATTTTTGTAAGCAACGAAAATAAGAACAAAGCGTATCGCCGAGTACGGAACACAAAAACGATACTCTTTCTTCCCCACCCGCAATATGCCACCTTTTAGGGTGGCGATGATCGAATCAGTCTGCACGTTGACTACAAAAGAAAAAAATTTCCTGGGCTCAACCTCAGTTTCAGACTCATAAAAATATCTCGCATTTTTTCTGATGTGCGTTATTTGTGTGTGACTTGGTGTCAGTTGTTGTCGTAAGGTTTCAGTGGCGAACGCATAGTGACTGGTCAGTGAAGAGTAACGGCCTCAGCTGTATCCAATCCACAGGCACATCAGAACGCCCTCCTTCGTGGGTATTGTGTAGCATCGGCGAAGTAAAATAATTACTTAAAATGGCTACAAAAACGAAGATTCAAAAAATTAAATACGTCTCCTTGATATCAGAGACGTTACAACACTGCTGTAAATACGTGTTGTAAGATAGTGAAGCTACAACCCCTTTTCTCTAGTTCCAGAACAATGCACCGCATGTGTAGGAGTCATCTCCTGAGTGCTGGTCCAAGGTAAAAAAAAAAAAGAAAAAAATACTAAATGTTTCCTCGTCTAAACTCAGTCCAACGCCCTTATGACACTAAATTTTTTCTGCACTGCTAAAATTTTGTAGAAGAGCGCAAATATATTGTAATGGGAAAATTAATCAGGTGCAAAGAGTACAACCATATTAAGATAAATGCAAAAACTTCAAATATATAGTGTTAACGATGAAAATGAGTAACTGCCAGAAACAAAAAAACGGTAAAAGTTTCAACTTAGAATTGACGTTTCGAACTTAAAATCTTTTATATTTGTTGACAACTTAGCGATTTATGCACAATGTCTGCGATTTTGAGCTCAGTTTTTGACCATATATTTTTCTTTAGCGTGTGTTTTTTTTTAAATGAAAATAAACAGGCAACACTTAAAAATGTAAATATTTTATTGTTTTAGTTTTCTTTGTGGCGGTCGCTGTTCCCGTCACTTTCTATAAATTTTATATTATTTAATGAAAAATAAATGTAGTGTCATACGGGCTTAAGCAATTCTCTCTCAGAACACATCCAATTTTTTTTTTATCAATTTTGCTTTAAAAAAATTATCTACCAAAATACGCAAACACAACAATTTTTAACAAACACGAGTTAGAGCCTTTCTATATTTAGCTAACGATATGTACATATTGAAAACGAATATTTGGTGCAAGTGTGTGCCTTATTTTCAAACAATTCGTGCAATTTGTGCAATTAATGTAACAAATTGTTAACGTTTCTGCTGCCCCATTTTCTGAATTTACTTGAGCGACGTTATGAGGGCCGTCATGGAATATGCTCCCCTGCACGTAGCCAGAAATGTATCCAAATTTAAGCGCACCATCCCACCAGCCATAAAGAAATGTTGTCTCAGCGTTCTCTCCGTGAACAGAATCATGTGCTTCTTGAATTTTGGCGTCTGCTCTATCCAATTGCTATCGTAAATTGGGCGATGCAGTTCATCGGCCAGAATTTGAAATTCACTGCCATAGTAACATGCTGGAAATATCTCCAACTGTATCGCTGGTAGGTAAGCAATATAATACAGTATATCGAGTGGATCGGAAACAAAAAATATTAAGGCTGCGATGCCGAGGCAAATATTTATGGCAGCAACAGACAGCTGCATGAATATTGGCCAAGAAATTATGTTTTCGGTGATTTTATACAGCCTGAAAATTTAGAAAAATCATTACGTAAGTTGCAATTATAAAAAGAGTTAAAAAACAAGTGAATTTTAGCAAAATCGAAATGTGGTCCAAAGACCGGTGGAGACGCAGCCGTCAACTAGACTGAGATAAAAACCAGCGTTGGGAAGAAGTTTCAATCGAGTATTTGGAGATGTGCATATAAATAACTTTACCTCTCTTGATTTTTCTTCGTCGAATCGACGAACATCTTTTACTCTTTATCATATAACTCTTTTATGTGTGATCATATTACGGTCTTTTTGTCAACAACGTTATATGATACCGAAATCTTTCAAGTTTCTGTTGTTTTTAAAATTTACAAAAAAAAAAAAAACAAAAAAAGTTTAAATTCGTATCGAAAAAAATTTTAATTTTTATATGAAATTTTTTCCTTATTTTTTAAAAAAATGATTAAATAAAAAAGCTTTGTTGTTCTTTTTTTTTACATTTCGTCAATTCGACGAACGTACTAAAATGAAGAGTAACCATACGGGGTTAACAGTGCTCCGTCAAGCGAATTGGTTTGTGTCTAGGGTTCAAATTTCGAAATTAATCTTCACACAGATTAAAAAATGTCACTTTTTTTCTCTTCACAAAGTCTAATATATTTTTTTTAAATTTAAATACACACTTACTCATACAACAACTGCTGGTCCTTGACGCAGAGATTCAATTCTTGTTCATTTTCTTCCAGTGATTTGTTGTCGTGTCCGATGTTCGATACGCGCATCGATAGAATTTTTATGTGACCCGATAGCACACATAAAGCCATCGATGGAAACGTATCGTCCACATAATTTTGTGTTAACAAAATGAAAACACTAATGACTTGATAAACATTCGCCAAAACAAATAAACTGGTCGATTCCCGCCAATTGAAGGGAAACCAAGCCGGATACAGTAAAGTTCTCTCCTTGCGCATTACAACAGACAATTGAGCCGTTACGCCTACCGGCAAATAGAAGCAGAAATACATAATCGCAATGAAACGCAAACGTTTCCGCAAACGCTTAAAATAATCCACTTCCACTTTATTTGTAATGCGTTCATCTAAACGCTGCAGAATTGCTTCGAATTCCTGTATTGAACTCAATTTAGTGGCGAAAATGATCAATTTCGAACAGCAGGCCACACAAACGATACAAATACCCAAATTTTTTATATTATCAGCCATTGTGTCGTTGCGAAAGAGTTGTAGAGCCAAGTGAAGTGGAAACCAAATTGTTACCATCAAATTGAGCAGAATGCTGTACAGCATGTAGAGGTAACGACCTTTAAGCGTTTCTAATCTGCGAACGCCCAGTATTCTCCAGATCATCCAGTGCGGCTTAAAAAATACTCGACTGTTGGGTTCTTCAGTCTCTGGCACCAGGAAATTCATTTCTATTCAGTATTGTTTATAGAGTAGTAGTTGTTGTTGTTATTGTTGTTTTTATTTATATCCTGCTTTTCACACGAATGAACTGGCGAACAGTTTGAACGCAATTGATAACCAGCTTGTGATTGCCGAAGCTTTTTTACACACCAAATTAATTGTTTCGCTTGACACGTAATTAAAACTCTTTTTACTTTTGAATACATTAAATATTAATGGAAAATGGGTGGATTCACAACGTGTAGTAAAGTCATATGTTTTAGAATTGTGACATACAAACTATGATTGCCATGAGCAACGCTTCTGAATTTTATCAGGTTTCTCGAATGTAATTCAAGTGAAATGAGTGAGTAACAGTAAAAATAATCCGTTTGTGCGAAAAGCAAAATATGTCAGCGTTTAGGCAGGATAAAACAATCAACTGTGATTGACTGGTTGGGCTACGGGCTGCCTGTGTCCACCCACTCAAGTTTTGACAATACCAGCCACTCGTCTCAGTCCTAAGCCTTGTTGGAGAAACGGTGCGGTGTCCTTCCAAAATATGTAATAAATCCACGCTGTGGCGTTGAGCTATCGCATATCCATCACCTATGCGACAGCTTGTTAGGTCGTCCAATATCGTTGCCCAAAAATATATTTCACATCGCGTGCAAAGCCTGGCACTCGCAGAGCAGGTAGAAAACTATGTCCTCTCAAACCCGTTCCCGACATCTTTGACAGCATGTGTTTGAAGGGAGATCCACCCCACCTGCATATCTGAACATCGCCCAGTGGTCGGTCAATAGTGACACCTGCCGTGAGATGCTTCACAGGTCCCTATTACCCTGCAGATAATATGACTAATTCATAGATGCATGTATAGTGTAGTCCACAGAAGACCAGGACTAGTCCAAGACTAACCCATATGTATGGAGAAAACATTGTCTATTTAACATTACGATGTCGTAGGAGTTGAGCATATAACCCACCTTTACATCAGACTAACCCAAAAACTCTTCCATGGAACACCTTACAAAGTAATTTTAATGCGACGGAATAATCGCAGTAAGCTGCTGTTTTCGATGACGTGGTCTACGGCTGCATTACATCACCTAAAATGGACCACGTAGTCCAATATTATTTGCAGGGTACCACCTGTATACGCTTATCAATGCAACGTGGGAACAACTTCCTTCCGACTCCACATGTGCTTAACCCATATCCAACTCTCCTTCGCCTTCCGAAGATTGTGTTTCATTATCGAGCTCCTTATATGCCCGTGGTACAAAAAAGTCTTATTGTTTCCTTTTTGTTTCGAAAGCTGCAACAATGTTTTCAATCACAACATTACGACAGTATAACTTGATAACATAATTTGTGAATAGCCCGAATGTTATTCAACCAAATGAAATTCGTATTCTTCTTATTGTTCTTTTAATTTTTAATTAGTCGTAGAACAGTGGAAGGATATGCTTTACTTATCCCGCTAAATATGAGCGATTTCATTTAATTTCGTACGGCAGGACTTCGGCTTAGTTTACGTATTTTGATAGTAAAAAATTTATTTCATTTCAAAACTTCTGTGAACCATTTCAATGTCATTCTATAATTGATGAACTTTGACCTTCAAATATGGACCGTTTTCTTTTTGTACATTGCAAACACCGAGTGCGAGCAGTCTGTGACACCGTCTGTTCTGGTTAAAGTCAAAGCGTATCGTGGGGTTGTTATGACAAGTGGTGGCAATTTCTTGCTGTACCTACGTTTGTGCTTCAAACGTCAGAAATTTGTTTAAAAATTCTGTTTTTGATGAGAACAAACTTTGTACATATTTAAAATCAAATCATTTTCAAAAATTAAAAATCTTACACACATTTTTTGTTCATGAGTAAAACACTTATTATTTGAAATATTTGCATCAGTTGTTTTTGACATACGAATATCGCGGACAAAAAACCAGGACAACAAATTGATTAACCACCACCAAGTTAAAAACGCCTTGGTTAAAGTAGAACGGAAAGTGCATGAATGAAATTCGCTTGCGAACAAATTCCTTCCGAGAGAGTTTTATTGCCAATTGTCTTTATGGCTGCCACAGTTGCCAGATGAAATGGTAGTGAATTCAGCCAATTTCGTGCGAAAATCGAGCATTAAAATCGTCAAAATATACATCAGAAGTCGTCAAAAATGGAAATAAATTGTTTTTCAAAGTAAAAAATTGTTTTATTTAACGAAAACGTAAACACATTTTGAGTTTTGACATAAAAACAAAACAATATTCTTATTAATGCGGGTTATCAATACACGTTTCACATGTGTAAATTAATATACATATTTGTGGGAATGGGAGAAATACGAACAACACGAAACAGCAACATTGCGTTGACCTGTTCTAAAAATCACTTTTTGAAGAAATTGATTTGAAATAAAGAAAAGACATGCAAAAGCAGAGTTGTAAGATAGTGTAGCTTCACCATATGTCATCTCTCTAACTATCCCTTTCCTCTAGGTTCAATGCACAATGCATCGCATGTATAGGGGTCATCTCCTGAGTGCCGAACCAAGAGAAAAAAATCTAATAATTTAATTAAACATTTTTTCCCTTTAAAAACACTACTTCTGCTCCACTGTTGTTTCTTTTACCCTTTCCCAATTAAATTATCAAAAATTAATATCAAATGTTAATAATATTGAATAATTGCCATTTAATTCATTTCCTTATTAGAAGAAGGTGCAGGTGCGTCTTTACACTACAATTATTATTTATTTATTAAAATTCGTTCGAATATTTTACGCTTAACGTAGAAGGAAGTTTTCATCATTTAACACAACATTATGGAATTAATTGTCAATTTAGTTGCGGCCGTAAATCACAGTTTTCCTTGAATTTCTATTAAAATTTCATCAGAATTAAATTTTTATTTCCAAAGACACTTTATTTCCCTGTTCGGTGCTTTTGTCAGACCTTTGGATGAAAATGTTCAGCGCCGAACTGTGCCATAACCTTCAGATACGCAAACCCGTACAGTTTATTAATATTTTTCTTCTACAACGGGTTAAAATCCATAGATAATTTATACACATGCTCTATAAGTTATCTTTTTACTAGAATTAATTTATTCAGGTATTCAGCTTAAGGAGTGTGGCGATGGCTGAAGTAATTAGCAATTTTGTGCCGAGGCCACTATCCGACTAATGGTGTTTTCTTTTCAACCAAAAAATACGACATGGTTTTAAAAACGTGCAGTTTGGTGTTTGTTTCTTGAAAATGTTTTTTTTTTCACAAATGGTTTTTTATTCAACAAATTCACCCATAGTGTGGTGAAATCAAACACACTTTATACCCAGCCAGCGTTACCATTTTCAAGTCTTCCCTTTTTTTCAAGTTTTTTGAAATGCTAAAATGTTTTTAAGTTTGTAGCTTAGAAAATAAGTTTTCATGAAATTCATATAAATTTTAAGATTTTGTTTATTAATTTTTAATTACAGTATATATGTATATACTACGAATGTGGTATCTCCCTTTTTCATAAATTGTGTTTCATTCTCGTCCAATAATAAATAGCATTATTACAGTGCTTGTTGCCTCCAATTCTCAACACATTCTGAACGTCAAATATAAAACAATTTAATATATTTTTTTAAATCTTATATTTGAATGTTGAAAGTCCTAAATTGAAAAAAAGGTAATTTTTAAAAAATGTATAAGATATAAAAAACAAATGTGCTGAATTCACATATGTACATACTTTTTATATGAGAACGTAGCGCGACAAATATTTGCATTTAAATTAACCAATTGTTCAATCAGACAAGATTGCCTCGCCTACCTCAAGAGAAAAATAAGAATTAATCGGTAATCGGTTATCACTAAAGTGGCATCTACACGGTATACAGTCGTACTTCTCTATAACGTAGCAGTTGGGGACCGTCAAATTTCTACGTTATAGAGAAAATTCGTTATAGAGAAACTGCAGAAAATTTTGACTACATTTTTTTTATGTAGAAAATATATTTATTAAGACAAAAATAATTGTTTTTACATGAACACATTAATTTTTTTTTTATTAATACATACATATGTGACTAAATTGATGCAAAAAATCGATTGCTAAAAACTTCGCAATAGAGAGATTATTTAGTGTGAAAAATTCTATTTAGGTCTTAAAAAATTGTACGTTACAGAGAGAACTTCGCTATAGGGAAGTTCGTTATAGGGAGATCAAAATGTATGAAAATACTCACAAAAATGTTGTGTTCACGAATTTTATTTGTTATAGAAAAGATTGCGTTATAGAGAAGTTCGACTGTACTTATTTATAGTTGCGGCAACAGTTCTGGTTAACACCTCTGTGCTGAGAAATTGAAACCCTAGACACAAACCAATTGTCTTAACAGAGCTCTGTTAATATGTTAAACTATGCTGTGGCGTTTTTTTTTTTTTTTGGTTCTGGCGATTGGATATCATATAGAGCCACAACAGTCAAAAATTCCATCAATTTCTATCCGCCCCTCTTTCTCTATTTTCCAGAAATTCATCTTCTAGAGATTCCTAATTTTAATTTTTTTTTTTTATCTGAGACCAGCACTCAGGAGATGACTACTACACATGCGAAGCATTGTGCTGGAACTATAGGAAAGGGATAGTAGGAGAAGCGACAGGAGGTGCAGCTTAATTAATTATTTTGCATTTATTTTGTTTATACTCGTAGCAGTGTTGAAGCTTCGGTTTAGTAGCCATTTTTATTAATATTTTACTTCGCCGGTGCTACACAATACCGACGAAGGAGGGCGTTCTGATGCGATTGTGGATTGCTATCAGCTGAAGCCGGTATTGTTCAGTGACCAGTGTCTATGCCTTCGACACTGAAACCTTCCGACAACAGCTGACACACAAAGTCACACTAATGCACATCAGAAAAATTTGAGAAGTTTTTTTTATAATTTTAGTCTGAAACTGGAGTTGAACGCAGGTCTGTTTTTGGTTTTGTAGTCAACGTGCAGACTACCATCCATCGTGCTATCGAATATTTTTTTATTAGAAATCCTACTGTTAAAGATTTTTGCCATTGGACATCATAAATAGCCACAGAAGTTAAATTGACACGTTAACAGAGCTCTCTCTGTTCTCTGTTGGTTTGTGTCTAGGGTTTAAATTTCGAAATTTATCTTCACACAGGTCAATTTAACAAGGTTTCGTGTTGGTGGACGAAAATAAATCACCATTAGTGTAAAACTATTTCCATTTTTTTATAATCCAAAAAAAAAAATGAGAAATAAATAAAAAAAATATATTTATAAACGAAAAAGTTATTAATAATTTAAACCTCATGGTGACTTTGCGACCACTCACTGTATTACGAGCGCTCAACTTATTTAAACGATTAACGAATGGTAGATAAAAAATAAACAAAAGCAAACACGTCACAACACCGTTAGTTGAAATCAAGCGCCAAATGACGGCTGTGTAAATAGATTTTTATACAATTGTCGTCTAAAGTCTCAAAATACTTTTAGTATT
Source organism: Dexiosoma caninum (assembly GCA_963924685.1). Lineage (NCBI taxonomy): Eukaryota > Metazoa > Arthropoda > Insecta > Diptera > Tachinidae > Dexiosoma > Dexiosoma caninum. The sequence goes on from OZ004728.1 coordinate 3,665,105, forward strand.
TTTTTTTCAACATAAAAATTATTTTCACATAATTTGTCAACAACTTGTAGTGCAAATGTGATTTATTTTTAAACATTTCGTGCTATTCCTGCAATTATTGTAACAAATTTTTAACTTTTCGCTACCGGTTTTTTTTTTAAAGTTATTTCAGTGACGTTACAAGAGCCGTCAGTGAATAGGCACCCCTGCACGTTGCAACAAATGTATCCAAATTTAAGGGTATCATGCAACCAGCCAAGACAAAATGTCTCTTCAGTGTTCTTTCTGTGAATAAAATCATGTGCTTCTTGAATTTAGCCGTCTGGTCGGTCCAATTACTGCTATACAGTGGGCGATGAAATTCATCAAACAGATACTGAAACTCACTGCCATAATAACACGCCGGGAACGTTTCCAATTGTATGGCTGCAAAGTAACTTAAATAATACAAAATATCGAGTGGTTCAGAAACGAAAAATATTAAAGCCGTGATGCACAGGCAAATATTTATGGCAGCAACACACAATTGTATGAATATCGGCCAAGAGATGATGTTTTCGGTGATCTCGTAAAGTCTGAAAATATGGAAAAATTATATGAAAATAAAAACGTGACACAGTCGTTGAAGCTTCACTAAAGAAAATAAACGAAAGAGGTTTTGGGACGAAATTTAGTAATTGAATTGCTGGATCAGTCACACGATAAGTAAGAAACGAAAGAAAACGCGGCGGAAACTTCTAAAATAACAAATTTAAAAATTTATAGAAATTATTAAAACAGTAAAATCAAATACAAAAGGAGTTCATAAACTGTGCTAAAGTTGTAAGTACTAAAATAAGACACGAGTAAAAAAAGCAGATCTTTCAACATCACAATCAACATTCAAATAATTTAGTCTGCAAGCTGAGTTCTGAACTTCCAAATATAAAAAGAAATTTATCGTGTTACAACTTGCAGTTGGCCCCACAAATATACGACAAATTTGTCCACTTGCCTTCGAAATACTCGTAGCACCTCATGTCGTGTTAGATTGCTTTGTTTTGAATACACTTACTCATATAGTAACTGCTGATCCCTCACACAGCGCTTCAACTCCTCTTCATTTTCCTCCAGTGATTTGTCAACGCAGCCAATGTTTGACAATCTTATTGAAAGAATTTTTATATGACCCGAAAGCAAACACAAAGCCATCGGTGGAAAGGTGTCATCCACGTAGTTTTGTGTTATCAAAACGGATATGCCACAAATTTGATAAACATTCGCCAGGGCATATAAACCAGTCGATTCCAACCAGTCGAAAGGAAACCAAGCCGGATACAACAAAATTCTTTCCTCGCGTAGTATAACGGACAGTTCACCCGTTACGCCAACCGGCAAATAGACACAGAAAAACATGATCGAAATAAAACTTAAACGTTTTCTCAACAGTTTGAAATAATCAACTTCAACTGCATTTATGATGCGTTCATCGAGACATTTTAGAATCTCTTCAAATTTTTCTATTGCGCTCAATTTAGTTGCAAAAATAATCAACTTCATGCTGCACGCCACACAAACGACAAAAATGCCCAAATTTTTAATATTGTCAGCCATTGAGTCGCTGCGAAAAAGTTCCAAGGCCAAGTGAAGCGGATAGCAAACTGTCACGATTAAATTTAATAGAATGCTGTAAAGCAAATAGACGTAATAGGAGTAACCGTTGAAACTGTTCTGTTTAGTAACGCCCAGTATCTTCCAGATAATCCAGTGGGGCTGGAAATATACACGACTGTTGGGTTTATCAGTCTGCGGCAGAAAGAAGTTGATGAACTTCTGCTTCAACATTTCTCTTCAATATTGTTGAACGAGTTCTTGTAGTTGTGGTTGTTTATATCCTGCCTCCTTTAAGAATGAACTGGCTGATAGTACGAGTGCAATTGATAACCAGCTTATGATTTCTGAAGCTGTTTTATATACCAAATTAATTGTTTGTTTTTTCCTCTGTAATACACAATACCGATGAACTAGTAACTACAATTCCTTTACTTTAGAATATATAAAATATTTAAAATTTCAATGCAGTGGGGGTATTCACAACGTGCTATAAAATCATTTGTTTTAGAATTGTGACATAGAAAATATGTGTGGCTTGAGGGACACCTCAAAAGTTCATGTGCTTTTTCAAACTGAATTTAATTTAAAAAGAATATAAAATACAATAAAAAAAAAAAATAAAAATAAGAAAATAAATAAAAAATATTAAATAAAAAATAAATACAAAAAAAAACCAAAAATGAGTGAGTAACAATAATTATAAAAATCCGCTTGCGCGAAAACCATTTTCTTCCGCTGATTAAATACGACGGAGCAAATTAACTTTTTATTTTAAGACATTTTCTTGTTTGTTTCAAAGCAACAGCAATGTCTTTTTGGACTCTTGTAAAATAATACGACACTACGATAGTATAACATGTGTTCTATGCAGAAGCCTGCATAAACGTCGTATGCTTCGTGTGATCGTTGTATTTTTGTTGTTGGTAGTTTTCCCATAAATGTGTGTTCTGATTATAATATTGAATTTTGTGTTTGTAGGAGTTGAATTGAGGCCAGGGTTGGGAATATTAACATTTTATTATATTAGTTTTGTAAAAATCTCGCAAACATGTGATAACTAAGACCAGAAATTAAATTCTTCTTAATAATAAATATTAATTTAATTCATTTCAATTAAATTTGCAAACTATTGAATCAAACTTGTTTTAAAAATAAATCATATCAAATTGAAATTTCCCTACCTTGTTTTATTTCATGAAAGAAAATTAAATGAATGCAAACTTCTTTTTAAATAATAAAATATTAATAAAAACAAAAACAAAAACAAAAACTAAAATAAAAATCCTACAAATTTGCCTGTTCGCAAGCACGATAAGGCATACGACTGAGCTTGTGTATTGTAAAGTGGTAAAATAATTTGTGAATATCCTGAATGTTATTCAACGAAATAAAATTAATATTATTATTATTATTTTTAATTAGTCGCGTAGCAATAGAAAATGAAACAGTGGAACAATAAAACTCAATTGCGATTTTATGAAATTTTGCCAGTTGCCAACAGTGAGATTTTTGATCAGTTTTCCGTTTTGTGTAGGCTATTTTGATGGCATTGTACAGCATACATGAATTCGTTGTTGTTGTTGTTACTTTTCTAACTTTAACCTAAACGTGCTAATATGTGAATTAAGAAGTTCACTCGCGTTGTGAGCCCATTCGTTTTTAATGTTTTTTCATCTAATTGCATCCTGCCGCATTTGCCCCCTCGCTTGTAAATTTTTTTCACCTTTTGAGTGAATGCCCAAAAACATTTTTCAATTTACAAATGTTTCGAAAATTTTTGCAGCTTTTTTTGCCTTGCGTAAATATACTTTTAAATTTTGTAAACGTCACAAGCAGTATTCGAACTCGTCAAAATTAAAATTTACAGAAAAACTTATTTTTTAAACAAAAAACTTTTGAAGTGTTTATTCAATGCTTCGAAAAAGTATGAAATTAAAATAGAAATCTGCTCATTTGGCCACGCTGATCATTGGACGTTGCCTAATATTTCTTATAAATTTAGAAGAAAACCTGAATTTTCACAGCACATAAAAAATTAAAAAAGAAAAAACAATAAAATTTTTATACGCGGTTTTTGTTTTAAAATTTTTGAAAGACATTTCTCTTCGGTTAAAAGAAGAAACAGTCAGTGAATTGAAGAATTTAATTTAGGTTTTTTCCTTTAAAAATTGTCCTTTCTGTTCCACTGTTCTTCCTTTTCTGTTAATTTATAATGACTTTATTTCGTTTTTCTGTTCAATTAAAATTAAGTCATAAATCCCAATTAAATTATCAAAAATTAATACCACTTATTAACAATATTAAATAATTGCCGTTTAATTGAGTCCTGTATTTAAAGGGCATTTTTTCCTTTTTGAAAAATCTCAACCCTCAATTAAGTCTTTCATTGAGGGAGGAAAATAATAATAAGACTGACTGTTTGCAGGCGCATGTTTACACTACACTTGTTATTAATTATTAAAAATGATGGAAGGACGTTTCTACGATTTAACACAAGATTATGGAATTAATAATCATTTGACTTCTGGCAGTGCTACACAGTTCACCTTGGATTTCCATAAAAACTGATTCACTTTGTTTGGTATTTTTTTTTTCTTTACGATGGTTCAACAATTTCTATGGCTGTGAGATATACGTGTATGAACGTGTTAAAATAAGTTTTTGAAATTATTATTTAATCGTATTATTATTGTATTTTAACTGAACACATAGCCAGCTGGTTAAACAGCTGATGCAAAACTAAAATAATATAAGTGTTTATATATATACATATATATATATATATACATATATAAAAAAAATTTAAAATATCAGTATTTAATCAAAGAAGACATTTTCTTGTTGGCTTTACAAATGCTAAAAAATTAAACAATGTGTGGCAATTTAAAAGCATGTTCAGTGAGGCTTGAAAATAAAAAAAAACTGAACACACCACATTTACATACATACACGAACATTTTACGTGTATTATATATATATATATATATATATATATATATATATCATCAGGGGATGGCCCCTACACATGCGCTGCATTGTGCTGTGACTAGGAAATAAGCGTTTGGGTGGGAGGGTAGAGGGAGTTGATCTCAATTTTTCCACGTTCAAAAAAGATAGGAATGACCTCTGCGGATAGTCTATTCCAATTACGGACTGTTCAGTCTGATGATGAATGCGTTGTGCGCGTGAATGGTCGGGTTTAAGGAACAATTTCCTCTCCCCAGCTGGAATAAGCACACATGTCTGCCGCTAGACAAGTTATCAACACCCGACCGATTTGTTAAATTTTGTGGGTTCTATTTAAACATCATCAGCAAGGCGAATTGAGTGCCAGCTGGTCTTCTCCCTACAACAATATAACCGTGCTGTGCAAACCAATATGTATAAAAATTTTTTGAGACAGTGTTGATGGCGCCCATAAACTTTTTGTAAAATAAGTGATGAAAATAAACAAAAATTGCAGAACTTTTAGATAATTTTGTGTTGGTTATGATCAATAGATGGCGCGCACCAAATTCAAGTGGTAAAAATAGGGAAATTTTGCCCGATTGACTTGAAACAGCCTTCTGTTATCAATAATTTGTTATGGACTGTCGAAGAAACCCATCAAAGTGAGAAAATTTGCACATTCGCGCAACTGGTGTTGGCCAATGCATTTCAGTGTTCTTTGCCGTCTGATAGGACTTGAACTGAAAATAGTTTTTTTTATAGGTTAGGTTAGGTTTGGTTTGGTGAGAAGACGGGTCAACCCAAAACTGGCATGTTGTGCCCTCTTCCGACGATTCGGTGTAACTCCAGCTGTCTTCAAAAAACTCTTAGTTTCCTTCAATCCGATTTCCATAGACATTCCAACTCCGGTATGTAGGTCCTTAAAAAATCTATCCCCAATCTGACTAATCGCTGGACAGTGATACAGTTCGTGTTCCAGTGTCTTGTGCTCTTCCCCGTTTTTAAAGTTAAAATTTGTTTACTATTTCGGGGAGCAATTAACAATTTTATTACTAGAGGGCCAACAATAATTTAATGCGCAAAACCTCATCCTGAGATTGATGACGTTGCTACAAAGCTTTTTTTAGGTTGGTTGTGACTAGACAAGGAAAGGACGAATGCCAATACTTCACAGTCTGAATGACTATTTATTTTTTTACAAAATCCCACACATTCCTTGTTTCTCTTAAATTTTTTTTTCATTTTACAACTTCAGCTATTCCTTTCGCCCTTTACAAACACACACACGTATGTTAATGCATGAATACTCGTATCTAAACCACAACATTCCAAACTTCCCGTTTTCATGATTATTTCTACGCCAATTGTTTTTCCTTTTTTATGTTTGTCAAATGTCTTTTGAAATGAACTTGGTTATTTTTGCATACAGACGAACAATATGGGCGGTCGTAGAAAGGTTTTCATATTCTTTGTGTATCCTGGCTTTGCAACTCCTGCTGGTATTCATATGTTGCCGCAATGTTTTGGGGTTTGATAGCAAGAACATGTTCATTAGAATTTTGGATTGTTTTTGAATCCATAAAATATTGTTCATAAAGAAATGTTGTATATCTACTGGCAGCAAACGTCATCAGTTCCCAGTGAATGTAAAACAAGAAATCAGATTTTTTTTTTATCTTGGACCAGCACTCAGGAGATGACACCTACATATGCATGGTGCATTGTGCTGGAACTGGAGGACAGGGATGGTAAGAGAAATGATAGGAGGTGAAGCTTCACTATCTTAGAGTGGTTGTCCACTTCTGCATTCGGTTCAGAAATTGTCGACATTTCATATGAATTTGCGAAATTGACTTCCCAAACAAAACTCTCCAAATTTTATATGAACCGCTGCTCAGTAGACCACAATATGACAATATGAACTAAAAAAACAGAAAACAAGCTGAAATTCTCAATTTCTACAATCTGTTGGAAATCAGTCTCCACATTGCGGAATGTGTTTCGAACAAATTATTGTCATCGCTGGTAATTGCCTTGACATTTTGTCTACGCGTAAGATGTTTTATAAATTATGAAAATATTATATTTAATTTTTGTTATGAAATATAGAAGAAAAACAAATTTAAATTGAGTGAGTGGCAAATGTTAACGCAATCGTTCCTACTGAGATGGAGTCGTGTGTAACCAACATTTCAAGTTGGAAGAGAAAATTACGCCACTTTGAATTCCATGTGAAAACAATTTTAATCAAACGAAAGCGAAGGTTAACAAGGGTATGTCAGGTGTGTGGTATTATTTTCTTAAATTCACTTTTAACATTTATTTCGATTTTTCTTTTTGTCAAATGCCTGACGTGAGTCATCAAGCTTGGAAATCTTTGATTTTTTTTCAACAGTTTCCTTGTTATGCCAGTCAGGTAATAACTTTTCTGAACTCTCAAAATGAAATTAAAGTTTGAAAAGATTTTGCAATAAATTGCTGTTGCGCAGAAAAAGAACTGAAATTCAATTTGAAATGCTGGAACTGCACATTCAATTAATTTCATTGTTCAAATTGAATCCAACTACGTGCTGTTGGCATTGAATCCAAAAATGGCAAATTATTTCAATGTACTTTGCAGCGCTCTAATGTCGGTATTTAAGCAGGGATAACGTCAGCGTATTCAAATAAAAGTGCAATTTCTCTGCTTTAGCTTGAAAATTAATGCGTATAAAAACCATCCGGCAGTCTACGCGTCCCACAAAGTGTCAGTTATCATTAAGTGAAATGATATGTGTGGTACAGAGTTTTCCAGACAGGCTTTCTTGCCTTCGGAATATGCGTGGGCGAGTGTCTCCTTAGGAACATGAGGTGACCCCCATCTTCAGCGACGAGGCAAACTTTCAACTCAGTGGATTCGTTGACAAGCAGAATTGCCGCATTTGGGCAAATGAGAATCCACTAGTGATTGTTGCAAAGTCGATGCATCCACAATAAGTGGCTGTCTGTTGCAGTTTGTGGGCTGGCGGCGTCATTGGGCCGTACATTTTCGGTCGGCCAAGCAGTTATTGCGAATGGTGTTTGCTATCGCCAGATGATAACGGGCTTCTTGTGGCCAGAAATTGGGGATATGTATCTGGACGATACGTGGTTCCAACAGGATGAAGACACTTGCCACAAACTCAACGAAACAATGGATATTTTTTTGCGAGAAAGTCAATGGACGTCGTGGCGATGTTAATTGGCCGTTACGATCATGTCCTTTGACACCGTTGGATGGAAGTCTTTCTTTGGGAATATTTAAATGAAAAAGTGTACGTTAATAAGCCAAGAACAATTTAAGGGCTAAATAATGAGATAATTCAGTACATTAACGATATTTCACCTCAATTATGTCTCAGAGTCATTGTAAATATCGGCCATCGCATAGAGGTAGGCCACCGAAACCGTGGCAAGCTTTTGGCCGATATTTTGTTTCGCACATACATAATTGTCATACATCCGTCTATCCGAATAAAAAAACATTAAAATAATTCTCTGAAAACTTTTTTAATTTTATTTACAATTAACCTGGTCCGTTTGGCCCTTCACACAACAGATCTTCGTGGTCTCGGTGGTCCATGGCCCAATAATATATTCATAATAATAAGAATCTGTTGCACAGTGCATTTTCATTTGTGCAATTATTCTTAAAATTTTTAAAAATAATTTTCCTTCGTCCGTCCGTCACTTTGTGATTTCTTCGATTTCTCGAAATTATTTCATTGACTTTATAAGAGCCGACAAGGAATATGCCCCCCGGCACGTAGCCAGGAATGTGTCCAAATTTAAACGTATCATGCCACCAGCCAGTATAAAATTTTTTCTCAGCGTTCTTTCCGTAAATAAAATCATGTGCTTCTTGAATTTGGCCGTCTGCTCGGTCCAATTGCTGGCATAAAGTGGACGATGAAATTCATCAAACTGATACTGAAACTCACTGCCATAATAACACGCTGGGAAGGTTTGCAACAGTAACGCTGCCAGATAAGTTACATAATACAAGATATCGAGTGGAGCTGAAACGAAAAATATTATGGCCGAGATGCACAGGCATATATTTATGGCAGCAACACACAATTGTATGAATATCGGCCAAGAGATGATGTTTTCGGTGATCTCGTAAAGTCTGAAAATATGGAAAAATTATATGAAAACAAAAACGTGACACAGTCGTTGAAGCTTCACTAAATAAAATAAACGAAAGAAGTTTTGGGTCGAAATTTAATAATTGAATTGCTGGATCAGTCACACGATCAGTAAGAAACGAAAGAAAACGCGGCGGAAACTTCTAAAATAACAAATTTAAAAATTTATAGAAATTATTAAAAGAGTAAAATCAAATACAAAAGGAGTTCACAAACTGTGCTAAAGTTGTAAGTATTAAAATAATACAAGACAAAAAATAATTATCATAAATTAATTGTGAAACACATTCCAAGAGACATAAAAATATCTTCCCTACACGGTTTCACTTCAAAAACTTTTGCGGCGAAAATTAGTAATTGATTTCTATTGATGCTGGATCAAACATATTATCCACTACCGTGAAATTAAATTGTAAAAATAGAAAAGAAAGCTCTAAATTCGGTTGATGCTTTCAAATTAAAATTCTAAAAGTAAATCAATGAATTATGAATCAAATACGGAACAAATTGATCAACTGTGCTAAAGTCGTAAGTACTAAAATGATTCAAGAGAGTAAAAATAGCATATATTTTATTACCACGATACACGTTCAAATAATTTACTCCGCAAACTCTGAGTTCTGAACTTCGAAATAAAGAAATAAATATATTTAAAGGACTTTTACACCACGGGTTTTTTTTTACAGTTGACCACAGAAATATACGACAAATATGTTCATTTGCCCCACGTAACACCTCTTGTGGTGTTTAATTCCCCTTTTTCGTAGCCACTTACTCATACAGTAACTGCTGATCCCTCACACAGCGCTTCAACTCCTCTTCATTTTCCTCCAGTGATTTGTCATCGTATCCAATGTTCGACACTCTTATTGAAAGAATTTCTGTTTGGCCCGATAGCACACACAAAGCCATGGGTGGAAACGTATCGTCCACATAATTTTGTGTCAATAAAACGAAAACACCGAAAATTTGATAAACATTTGCCAAAGTGAACAAACTGGCCGATTCCCACCAATTGAAAGGAAACCAGGCCGGATACAACAGACTTCTCTCCTCCCGCAGTATGACAGACAATTCAGCCGTTATGCCTACCGGCATGTACGCACAGAAAAACAAAATCGCAATGAAACGTAAACGTTTTCGCAAACGTTTGAAATACTGCACTTCAACTGTATTTGTAATGCGTTCATCTAAACGCTGTAGAATGGCTTCGAATTCTCGTATGGCGCTCAATTTAGTCGCATAAATAATCAATTTGGTGCTGCATGCGACACACACGATGCAAACACCCAAATTTTTAATATTGTCAGCCATTGTGTCGCTGCAAAAGAGTTGTAAGGCCAAGTGAAGTGGAAACCAAATGGTCACCAATAAATTCAATAGAATGCTATAAAGCCAATGTGCGTGATAACCCTTTGAAGTTTCTAATCTATAAATGCCCAGTAACTTCCAGCAAATCCAGTGGGGCTTAAAGAAAGCACAACTGTTGGGTTTGTCGGTGTGTGCCCTAAAGGAGTTGTATTTCTGCTCGATCATGTTGTCTGCTGAAAGTTGACGTGCTGGTATTTGTTTCTGCAATGCAGAGTATTTTTCAATATAAAACTCCTGCTGCTGTTGCTTCTGCTTCTGCTGCTGATGTTGTTGTTGTTGTTGTCGTTGTTGTTATTAATATCCTGCTTCTCACACGAATGAACTGGCTGGCAGTTGCAAAATAATTGATAACCAGCTTATGGCTTGTAAAGCTCTTTTATATGCCGAATGAATGAATAAACAGTTTTCTTTGCACTCTACAGTACACCAATACGGATTGAGTCATTGTTCTGTGACAAATTTTAACGAAAATTCTTTTGCTTTTGAATGTATATGAAATATTTAAGATTTTAAATAAAATGCCATTGGGGTTGCCTCAAAGTGTTGTAAAGTTGTAATTATTTACAATTATTAGACAAAGAAATATGTTTGTTTGCCATGAGCAAACGCATAAAGATTTTTGTCTGTTTCTTGCCAATATATTTCAATAATTTAATTAATTAATTAATTCGTAATTAATTTAAAAATAAAAAAAATTAAAAAAATAAGTGCAAAGGAAAATCAATGCGTTTTGCTGCTGACTGATTACGACCGATCAATTCGATTAGGGGGGTAGGTTGCTGCATATAAAGATAATTGTCTTAAGGTCCCATTGTCATATCTGTTGTGAAAAAGTTTCCCATTTTATAGTGATACAGACCAGAGTCTCTGCTAGGACTCGAACCCAGAACCCCCAACTGATAAACTAGTACACTATTCACTAAGCACCCTCAATGCTTAAGTAAATGCCACTACATTTGCTAATTTAAGGCAAAACATTTTGAATTTCTTTTTTCTTTTTGTTGTTCCTCAAACTTTTTTAAAAAACATTCTTAGGCAAAGCCAGCATACCAGTGTTTCACTTCTTCGTATAGACTTCAATTTAAAAAGAAGAAGAGAACACAAATTTAAAAAAGAAAAAAACTTTTCCAGCATGTAAAATAAATTATCATCAGGAAAAATAAATTTATAATATAAATAAATTTATAAAATAAATAAATTTATAAAATAAATAAATTAAAAAAAAAAATAAAATTAAACAAGGGTTAGCGAAATATTGAAATAGCTTATTAATAAATAAATTAAAAATTTTATGAAAATAAGACCTACAGTGCTAAATAATTTATTGCGTACAATAAAAATGGAAGGTCGAATAAAAGGAAGAATTAATATAAATTATTCATATTTAAATTTACATGAGTATTCCATGTAATCGTAATGACAATATGAAAAGGTTGTAAATACAACAACAACAAAAGTCACCGTAAAAACCGTAATAAAAACAAAACGAATTCATATTTTTGCTCCGGCACGGCGGACGGATCACTTCAGGTACTACAGAAATTATGATTAATCCTTTTTGTTTTTGAAAACATACAACAATCTTTTCAATCCCTTGTAAAATGATACATTGGCATTACGACAGTATAACATGATAGCATACCTTGTGAATACCACAAATGTTAGTCAATGACATTAAATGTAAACACTACGCATTTTTCTGATGCGCTTTATTGTGCCTTTGTGTCAATTGTTGTTGGAAGGTTTCAGTAGCGCAGGCATAGTCAGTGATCACTGAACAGCATCCGGCTTCAGCTGATAGTCGGCATTGTGCAGCACTGTGCAATAATTAATAAAAGTGGCTTTCTCACTTCCCAACTTACTTTTTGCCTTACATTCCAGGTGAGGGACCCCATTGGGCAACCCTTCACCTGCTAATGAAAATTTCTAATCAGAATATTGTCTTCCAGGATTGGAATTGTTGTTAATGGCTTTGCTCATTACGCGAGCGGCTGTACAAAATATAATTTAGTGGCGTCAAATCGCATGAGACCACATGTCAACCAACTCCAATGTTTCCATTTTATAAACCATACCTTGCTCCATTCAGTGTAGCGGTGCGGTTTTGAGCGTTCTTTCTTCTTTTGACAATGACCGATACAGCAGAAATATTTCCCTCATCACGTACGCTTCGCGGTTTAATGTCCAGTCAAGTGAAACTGTAGCAAAATTTGGTCACTACAGCTTGAATAGCCTGTTCGCTGGGTGGATTATGACAATCATAAAATGGACGTGATTTACGAAACACATTTCTCACACAATCACGAATTTTGAGAATGATTTGCAATGCTGTGCAAACATTGTTCGTTTGTTAGTCTATTCCTGGTTATTGAGCATTTTTAGCTTTGCCACATGTCACGAAAAATTTTTTTTTTACACTGAAAAACCAAAATAAAAAACAAAACAAATCAACCGATTGCCAGTGGAAGAATGTAAAAATGTTTTTTAAATTATTCTTTGGACATTTTCTTTTTTAAGGATTTTTACTTAAATATAACAATTTTACGCATTATTATACTCAAAATGATTACTAAAAGAAAATACATGGAAATTGATTTAGGAGGGGTTAGCTTAGTTCCCATGTGCATTTTACACATTTCGCATTTTTGTTTTTGTTGTTACCAATTTTTGCATGTCATTGTAGCGCAAACCAGAATTCTTTATTGTTGTTATTTTTTGTTTCTACTTTCTTGCAGTTTAAAGTGTTTAAAATTGTATTTTCATGCAACTGTGGGTAGAGAGTTTGCTTTTTAAACTTGAAGTAGCAATGAAATGGTTAAAAAAATTGCATAAATTCATGCTGCTTTCTTAGTGACTCGTTGGTTAACTAGTGGGCAGTGTTTCGTTGATAATAGAAATTTCCGGCATTGATTATTTTTTATTCGTTTGATTAACTGATGCCAAATATACTCAAAGATGCGACCATTGTTTAACGCTTTAAAGTAATTAATAACTACTACGCTCTAAAATAATAAAAATAATAAATATGAAATAATAAAAATGTATGTCCTTATCATACCATGTAGAGCTGCTACTGGCTGAATTATGTCACTGTTTTGGTGCAGTAGTCCCATTTTATATTACTGGATGCGCTGAAACCCGTTGTTAAAACAGCTTTTTTTTATCTGGGACCAGCACTCAGGAGATGACTCCTACACATGCGCAGCATTGGGCTGGAACTATAGGAAAGGGATAGTAGGAGAAACGACAGGAGGTGAAGCTTAATTAATTATTTTGCAGCTCTGCTTTTGCACGTTCTTTTGTTTTTATACTCGTAGCAGTGCTGAAGCTTCTGTTTAGTAGCCATTTTTATTATTATTTTACTTTGCCGGTGCTACACAATACCGACGAAGGAGGGCGTTCTGATGTGATTGTGGATTGCTTTCAGCTGAAGCCAGTATTCAGTTCAGTGACTGAAACCTTCCGACAACAACTGACACACAAAGACACACTAATGCACATCAGAAAAACGCGAGATGTTTTTTCTTTTAATTTAAAATTTTAGTCTGAAACTAGGGCTGAACCCAGATCTATTTTTGGATTTGTAGTCAACGTGCAGACTACAATCCATCGTGCCATCGCCTCCCATTCGTTTCATTTCGTTCAATTCTCTGAGCCGTTGACTTGAACTACGTTATTCATGAGCTACATAACTCTAAAATAGAGTTGATTGAATAGTTTTTTTACAGCGTTACACTGTACACGTTTTTAAGTCTACTTTTGCTAAAAATTATGAAAAATTTTTAATCAGAATTATTCCGATTAGAAATTTTCATTTGCACGTGAATGGTGCCCTATTGGGGCTTTCACCTGGGTTATAAAGCAAAAAACAAGTTGGGAACTGACGAATCAATACCGTAGTAATTCCCAACCGGGTAATCTCTATAAGATGTTAGATAGTTGTCTTTGGCTTTTCGCTGTAGAATCACTACCAGCAGGTACGAGTATGAGGGCAACAATTCAAAATCATTTTTGAATAATCTTGTTTGATTTCTGAAAACTGAAAAACATTTACAACTGAACATAATAAATTAATTTTTTTATAAATAATCTGGCTCGCGGGCATATGATTAATATTAATAGGCCTTCTTCATTAAGCATACGCCAGCAACTTTGCTTTCTGGCAATAAATTTATTTTTAACCCTTTATTGCATGATTTTTTCTTTTGGAATAAAATAATTTTTTCTTGATATAAATTGATCTTATAAGCTCAAAACAATTACTAAAAAAAAAAATCCGGTGCTAGATTTCCTGGAAAACACCAGTTTCCTTCCGTTGCAGATCTGCATCATCATGCATTTATGTACATATAAAAAAATTAAAAACAAACATTTTAAATTTTGATACTATATAAAACTTTTTTATTAATTAGAAATATATAAATGAAGTTTTTAGTAAAAATAAAAAGGAATTCAGTCTTAAAAAATTTTTACAAAATAAAAATAAATCTTATTACAAATTTTAAAAAATAAAAGTTAAATTTTTATAGCTTATTTATGAATGAAAAGTTTGAAAACAGTTTTTGTTTTTATTTAAGCACAAGGCAGAGTTACATTTTTCACATTTTATAAACGTGTATCCTGTACAATTTGGTACCCTGCACCTAAGACGCTTGTCCATGTAAACTGGCATATATGATATTTTGTCCAGCCTTATATCCTGTGAAACATGTGATCTCGAACATTTTCTTTTTCGTATTCCTTGTTCTGGTTGTTGTGGAGAGCTGACTGGCCTACCCCTTGATCTCGAAAGCACTAAACCAGTTCTGCAAAGTGATTCTGCAATATCTATACGAAAGTCGCACAAACTCATCGGCTTCGTATTGTGAGCTGAACATACTCTTTTATATAAAATCCATGAGTTTACGACTGTTATATCTAGCAAATGGTAAAATATCCGCATATACCATTTTCGCGATTTTATTTTTGTTCGATAACGTCCAATGAGGCTGTCTAGTTGCACATATCTGTTCATCTAAAGATAAACACTCCTCTAGTGGGATCGTTAAAAATTTCTTAACCAATTCGGTCTAATTTTATGTAACCTATCGTGTTTAGGATGATCCCTAGGCAACATGCTGCTGTTTGTATTAAAATGCATATATCGCCGAATTTTTTCAAATTCATTTACAGTCATAGTGTTTGCAATAGTTTCATTTCCAACAATAGGGCTCCAATAACGGCGAATATTAGGCACTTGAACCACTGACATTAAAATGCATATCCCAATATATTTTCGTATGTGATCAGGCGATATTACCACAAAATGATTTGGATTTTTTTCCGTTGCATACAGGGCTGATTCTGACACAATACAAATAATCCTCTCCAATTCTTTATTTGATAAAAACGAAGGCATACTGAAAATCACATTCAAAAGTATAACTAAATGCATAGTGTTGCAGATATGCATCATAGTTTATTTATAGAAAATTAAATGGTTTTCTTGATAAAATATGAGCATTTTAATGTTTATACAATTGCTAGATATATAATAATCTAAAAAAAAATACTTACCTAGAAAAAAATTGTTTTAAATTAAACTTTTTATCAAAACACTCACACAAAAAATTAGCTTTATAAGCGTGCGCTTTTTGTTAACTTTAAAATGATTTTTTTTGACTTGAACGCAGTTCCAAAAAAAAAAAACAGTTAACTTATACAAAACATAAATAAAAGAAAACAAATAGAGTAAAAAAAATATAATCCGTTATTTATTTTCGTAAGTAGACACATTTCAAGAGTATGATGCAGATATGCAACACTATGCAATAAAGGGTTAATTTTTAATCTTTCAATTGTCAATCGGGCGTATGATTAATATTAATATTACTCTTTCATTAATCATACGCATGCAAATTAGCTCACAATAAATTGAATTTTATTATTTTTCACTTTCAATTCAAAATTTAATTTAATTTTGCTCCACTGTTGTTCGTTTTCCTTTTTTGGTTTTCGTACATGAAAAATCAGCGTTAATTTATAACGACCTTCGTTGGTTGTTTGTGCTGAATTGAGTAATAAATCCCAATTAAATGATCAAAAATTAATATCAAGTGTTAATAATATTAAATAATGGCCGTTTAATTGAGTCCTGTATTTAAAGGCCACTTCTTTGTGAAGCAGGAAAATAGCAATTATACTATTTGCAGGTGCGTGTTTACACTACACTGCTTATTTATAATTAAAATTCAGAATAAGTTACTTTTAGCGTGGAAGGAAGTCTTAATCATTTAACACAACATTATGGATTTAATTATCAATTTAGTTCCGGCGGTAGTGCACAGTGGTCTTTGGATTTCCATGAAATTGGAATGAGAATGATGTTTTAATTTATTTCTAAGATATTAAAGATTTGTTGGCTGCTTATGTCATCGCTTCGGCTGAAAATGTTAAAAACAGAACTGCCAAGTTGTTTAAAAAACAACCCTTCAGTTTAATAACATTTTTGGATTGTTCGCCGCGTACGTGTGAAATTACCATTGACAACTTAAATTAAGCTGTGCTATTATTCTTCTTTTTTGAACATCATGTTTATAAAAGAATTCGTATCTACATAATTTCGTAGCTATAAAATTAGTAAATATTTGCTAAAAGTCAAAAATAACAAAATGTTTATGGCAGATAAATGTTACCCTGCCCGTCAAAAACAAATCCAAAGTCGCGTAATCCACTTCTAACTTGCTTTTAATACGATGAATGTATCATCAGGCAAACATTTTATAATTTGTATTTCTTTGTTTGTATTGCCTAAATAATGAATATCATGGCAGATGCCACACCGGTGGTGCTGCAAACAATCACATATTTAATATCACCAACTACTGATTCTCCGATGAAGCATTTCTAAAGCCAAATTAAGTGGTCAACAAATGGTTGCCATTATATTTAATAGAATGCTATAAGGCAAACAAACGTGATGAACATTACAAATATTCAGTTTTTGGCTCATATCGGCAAAAACAAATCCACAGAGCCTAAAAAATGCACAGCAGGGGGTGTTTATCAGTGTGTTTAGTTCGTTCTATAAGTATGCTTTGGCAGAAGTAAAAAATAATATTTGATATAACATTTTTACATTTCCCCTGCAAGTATGCTTTGGCAAATAACAATCGGCCTAAGATTGTGTACCATTTAAATGTTGAGTTGATTATGATGCAGTCTGTGTTTTTTAAAAATACATATAATTCATAATTGAAAGGGATTATCATTGTGTGAATGATTGATTCAAGACAAGCAGCAGATTTGAAGAAAATCTTGAAATTGTTGGCTCTTGAGATTTGTTTATTATTTTTTCCATCCGATTGAATATTTTAAAACAAATGAAGAAAATTGTGTAACACAAATTTTCTTTGTATATTTTTGGTTGTTATTAAATGCAAATCTGGTCCCAAATCGTACCATATTTTCATACATTTTAATAAAATTTTTTTAGAAAATATATTTTTTTTTATGACTGTGCAATTTTTAGGGCATACATAACACAGGTCTGCCATATATAAAAATATGTGGAATGCTTAAAATTAACCCAGAACACCGATAGCACACGTTCTGACAATTTTCTTTTTTTGCGCCTGTCT
The DNA here is from genome assembly GCA_963924685.1 of Dexiosoma caninum. Classification (NCBI taxonomy): domain Eukaryota; kingdom Metazoa; phylum Arthropoda; class Insecta; order Diptera; family Tachinidae; genus Dexiosoma; species Dexiosoma caninum. The sequence continues at coordinate 3,682,782 of OZ004728.1, forward strand.
ATATGCAACAAATTTTGGTGAAAATAGTCTTCATTTAATTTTGAATATAATCAGCATTTGTGGCTGGGTTTGACTTTTATTTTATGCCCGGTATGCCTTACAGAGGTTACACACCATACGTTTCGAACTCTTACTAAAATATCAAGAAATTGTTTATCTGTTGTAAATTCTGCTCAACGTTCTGCTCAGTATACAAATGAAAAAAAATTGTTTTTTTCTTTGATAACCACTATATTTTTTTAATACACTGTGTTCACTTAACTACAGAAATCAGCATTATTTTAAATTCTATGGTAAGGTTATTGTAAACAAATTTTTTTTTATAAAATTTGTGTTTTATTGAAGAGGCTGCTCCCTACATCTGGTCGTAACTTCAGAAAGACTTATTCAATCTTGTTATGCAATACGTACAAAAATTATAAATTACGCCAGCTTTAAGTTTTGTTACTATCATTGTTTGCTTTAGCCATTAGTTTTGGAGTTATTGATGAAAAAGTGAAAAAAAAATGTTTTTTTTGGAGAAATTACCAAATTTTTGAATTTAAAAAATTCATAAAAAATATAAACCACCAAGTAGTTACTAGTTTTACTACGGAGTCTTAAAAGTGAATGTAATGGAAATAAAATAAACTTTATTTCATGAAAATCCATGAATAAATGCGTCTTTTATTGCCGATTAAGTGAAAGTACCTACTTTTGACAGAAAAAATTTAAACAACAGTTCAGTTTTTAGCATTTAGTAGCTATTTTTGAACAAACAAAGTTAAACTAGTTATATTTTAATCAAAAAGATGAACAAAGCATTATCTAAAAATAATTCAAAGTGTTTTTTTAGTCTCTTATGATTTTTACAATTTGATCCTCTCAAGAGACTTCCAAGAGCGATTATTCAGAAATTTTAAAAAAGTATCTGAAGGATCTGGATGACATACTCTTTAAAATCTGCATTTACATTCTATCGTTCAATGCTCTTAATAAAACTTTGTGTCAATTGTTACGTTTTTTTATTCAAGTTTGAAAATATAAATCTGCTACCAGACACCCTTTACATTCGCAGTTGCATCGATTTGAATTTTTTTAATAAAGTTGTAATTTTCGTGGTCTAAAAATTTGCGTGCAGTTTGATAAAAAGAACCATAATCAATCAAAAACTCGATTTCGAATTTTTGTGCAGTTAATGCAAACCATTCAAGGTGATGATACATTTCAATAAAACCACTGTGCTGAAATTAATGTGAATCTAATTAAATCTGAATTTTCTTATTTCAATGATGAAAACGAAGTCATTAAAATAAATTTTGAGTATTATAGCCGAAAAATCTAGACATTGTTTTTTCATTTTTAAGGCCACTTAAAAAGTTAATAATTCGAAAAAGTTAAATACCCTTGGAACATTTTGGTTAACTGTTTCCAGACCCTACTGTGTTTAAAAATAATTTAATAATTTGTTGCCGACCATTAAAGCTCAAACCCTTTTTCTGAATCGAGCCTACATTTGTTTTACCATTTGCTTTCATTATCCAAAAATAATACACAACACAAATTTAATTATTTCTTTTTTTTTTCAATTCAATATTTAAGTGGTTTTAATTTATTGGAATTTTTAAAACACAGTTTTTGTTTATATGAAGTTTAATAAATTTCCATTTTCGTACAGAGTTAACAAGTTTAATTATTTAATACAATTTATTGGCTATCCTGTTTTAATTTTGTTTTTTTTATTATTTAGTTTTTAATATTTAAATTATTTACAGCTGTAGAAATAAGCAAAAAAAAACCAAGAAAAACAATGTATTAAATTTAAAAGAGAAGTAGAGATTTTCATTCAGTATCAACAGAAAATAGCAACGACAGCAATTCATAAATTAATTTTATTATCATTTCGTTATATCAAAAATTTTAACTAACAATTATCTGTACATTATTTACAAAGGCCACTTAAGCCCGATGACAAGTTCCTTCCAATCTTTGCAATTATAAATTATTTTTATATTGTAATAAGTCTTCTATGCAGTCACATATGCATTTGTGTACTAATTAATGAATCAATTAATTAATTAATTAATATGAAAGAGCATGCAAGGAAATCTAGTTTGTAATTTTTATAAAACTTTTCTCTATATATACGAGTATATAATGATGACTCTTAAATTTTGTTCTCTTTTTTTATATTTTTCATAATTAATAAGTTAATATTTTTTATTATTTTTTTTGGAAATTTATAAATATTTTTTTTTTATTTTACGGAAGATATGCAAATTTATATTATTGTTTTTAAAACTAAATTAATAACTACAAATAATGAATTTATTTTTTATATTATTGCTATTAATTAGTTAAAATCAAAAAGTTACATATACAATATTTTTTTTAATATATAATTGCAATAATATTATTTATTAAATAATATTATTTAATATATAATAATAACAGGTTTTGTTTCCAGCAAAATGTTTTTTTTTGTTAAGAATTTCACTCATAAAAATTAAAAACATATTTTTTTCTTAGTTAATTTAGTGTATTTTTTTTTTTTATAAAAAAAAGGTTTTTTTTTAAGAAATAAGAAAAAATAATTTTTTCGTCATAGAAATAGTACACAGTTTATTTTTTATATGAAAAAAAAAAAAAAAAAAAAAAAAAAACAGCATACTTTTAGAGGGACGACTAAAAACTGTTGTTATGATCAGTGTTGTCAACTTTAAAATTTTACAGCGCATTTAAATCCGTGAAAAAACGCTATTTTCAGAAAAAAGCGCTACATTTAAAATATTTGTTAAAATTATATTAAATAGAGCCTTAATTCGAAAGTCATTATAACACATTGCACTTGATCAACAAGTTTAAATATTAAATAAAAATTTAAGATTTTTTAATCCAAGTCAAAAAACTATTTTTCTTTAGATTTGAATTTTATTGCAAAAATCCAAAGACTTCATGATTTTTCGACTGAATAAAGTAGGGTGACCAATTCTATTGGCTCTCTTGAGCATCCTCGCAACGTGGGGTGCGTTTCGTTGTTCTATCGTTACTCCAATGGGATGTGTTCTAATGAAATCGGGGAACTCGTTCCCGCAACGCGGTCATTCACGCACACGACGCGTTCATCATTAAGAGCGCTCCCATTTGTGGTCGACTTGGCAGTGAATCGCACTACTCATTACAGAGAGAATTAGTTTTATGGCGGAACAGCACGTATGTGGAATGGACTGCCCGCAGAGGTCTTTCCTGTCACTTTTGACGTGGGAAAATTTAAATCGAATGTCAATAAGCACTACTCCCTCTATCCTTTCTCCCAAAACCTTATTTGCTTATATTCCGGCACAATGCACCGCATGTATAGGGGTCATCCCCTGAGTGCCGGTCCAAGAAAAAAAAATGTGAGATTTTAAAAATTTCGAGTTAATATCCTCTTGTTGATCAAGTGCGTTATGTAATTAATTAAAAAGGATTAAGAAACAAACTAATGGTGGTGGCTGAATCGCATAAATTAATTAAGTGCCTTCTTCGACAGCCTAGTATTGCTTTCCACATTAGTGATGTGTTTAGAAAACGAAAACGAACAAAATTCGTTCATGTATTTACTTTGAAAACAAAAACAATTTCCTGTATTTTATTATTATTTTCAATAAAAATACCCGCACGAATTTTTTTTTTCGTTTTCTAAAAACAGGCAGTCTATATGCCAAATAAAAGACAGCCAGTTTTATTCCCCAGCTTAATTTAAATCCAACAAAATTATTATTGATAAATAAGTGTGTGTGTGTACATGGTTGAACAAAATATATCGCAATTCATATGGCCAATGCACAGTCTGTTTTATGAAACGTCCGTGACACGTATTTTAAATTAATTTAAATATTTTTTTTTGTTTAATAAAATTAAATTACTTTCACCTTTAAACCCTTTAATGGGGTTGCACGCCTATTAGTATGCTTAATTTTATAATAAACTGTAAATACTTTTTATGTATTTGTGGGGGTTATATTTTTATGTTTTTTGTTTTCATATTTTTTTCGTATTTCAATTTGTAAATTTTTGTGCAAAATTCATTCAACACTTGTTAGACACTGCAAAACACAACAAAAATGTTTAGATTTTCATAAAATTTATACATTTTGGGGCTCAAGTCAAACGGCATAATTTATGTTGGAAATTGACTTTGCATTGCAAAAGAAGTGTTTAGATTTCTTTATTTACGTAAACGTGTTTATAGCTGTATAAAATTAAATTCTCTAAATTATTATAAATGCTTGGGGGAGGGGGAAGTCAAATTACGGCACTCGATCTTCATCGAAAACTTATATATACAAATGGCAATGTATGTATGTATGTATGTCTGTTTGTATGAGTGTGCGTGTATTTATGCCTTATGGACTACTACTAAACGACTGAAGTGGGCATGGTGCCTCCCATACAAAATTTAATAATGTATTTTGTATATCTTGAGAACGGTTAAAGCTAGAATTTCGCAGTTTGGTCTGAGGGAGTTGATAGTAAATTTTTTTGTGCTTCGTGCAATTTCATTATTTCTGCAGAGCTGAAATTCGGTATACGGGGGATTCAATAATGGGAAAAAATGAAAAGTGCAAATTTTTCAGCTGACGCCGTTACTGTTCAGTGACCTTTGGCACTGAAACCTTTCGACAACAACTGGCACAAAGACACATAAATGCACAGCAGAAAAAATGCGAGCTGTTTTTATGGCCTGCAACTGGGGTTGAACGCGGAACATTTTTGGTTTTGTAGTCAACGTGCAGACTACATCAGCCAACGCCACCTTCATGAAATTATGTGCTGGGTCTTTTTTCCCTCCAACTTTTCGTTTCATTCATTCGTCAATGAAGTCATGTATTTTAATTTGTGTGCTCAAATTACAAAAAAAAAGTAAATAGAAAATCAAAGCGGACGAAGACGGACATCTGTTAGCTTCAATTTTAATCTCTTTTCTTTTTCAAGCAATCTGCTAGAAAAAGAAAATTTTTGCGGAAATCTAGGCGATTTAAAAGGTGGTGACTGTCACGCAATTATAACACTACTTGACATATGACAAGTAAATTTCAACAAAAACATCTGACCATGCAAGCAACTAGTGGTGCTTTAAACTGCATTACATAAAAAATTTGTGTTATCGACACAATTGTGCCGGGGTACATAGAATCCGTCATATGTCATATTTTAACTTTTCAACTGACATTAACGTACGGCCGGATGAAGTTGGCACAATGAGTACTTTGCTGTCGTGTATATCAGCTAAAGGGCTGCACAACATGTTCTAAAATACACATTACACTACTATGCAGTAGTGTCAAGCACTGTATTTTACTTCAGTTTTTACAAAAAAAATCAACTACTTCTCTTCAACATTTTCAAATAAAACAAATTCTACATAACTTGAAAAGCTTTCGCTACAGTGCTTGACAGTATTTGAGTTCTATTTTATAGTAAAAATCAAAACAAAATATCAGACTGAAACAAATAAACCATTAACCATATTAAGCATATCGAGTGCAGTAAAACGTTGACAACAAAAAAAAATGGGAATTCAGGAACAGTGTTGTTAACGTAGTTTGCATATCAATATTTTTAATGCTTTCTAAATACGGCGTTTGTAGCGTTTTTACACTACTCGCATGTAACATATTGAAATGCTAAACTAGAGTTTATTACGCTAACTGGCTGGATCACGATGTCACTCGAATTCGTTCGTTCGCATAACAACATTCAAAATAAAAACAACTTTTTAAATTTAAAAAAAAAATCCTCTAATTATTGTTATAATTATCAAGAACCCAAATTTTCTGTTAATTCAAGCCATCATAGATTTTTTGTTCTTTTCCAAAGAGCCATGTATCGATATTAGCACTGATATAATCCAAGTTCAATCGTGGCGCCACAAAAATAAAAATTATACAGAAGACGAGACAACTGGTAGTGGGCGTCCTGGAGAAGCACACAATCTAGAAGTTATCTCTTAGTTGGCGGTCGACGTGTTAAATAAAAAGAATTGTTGACACGTAAACAGCGCTTGTCGTCGCTTTTGTTTAGGCAACTGTCTAACGGAGTCACAGTTTTGACTTTCAACTTGAATAAGGCCGTTTGTTTATAAACGATGAAATATGGAAATAATGAAATAAAAATTTGTGTGTTTTTTTTTTATTTTTCCTTTTTGTGTTACAATAATTGAAACTAAGAATGTGTGATTTTGCTAACTCAGACGGAAACTTCTTTGGTGAATTTGGAACGATCATTTAAATTCAATACCAGCTTGTCAGGACGTTTCGCTTTGCCACTAGAGCTGCCCGTGGGGTCAACGGTGGTTGTTGGTGGTGATGGTGCTGTTGGTGCTGTTGGTGCTGCTGCTGCTACTGTGGGCGCTAGTGTTAGTGCTGTTGTTGGTTCGAGTTGTTGTTGCTTCGGTGTGTGGTCTTTTGTGGCAGCAGCAGCAGCTGTTATTTCCAAGGACGTCGTTAGCACTTGAATGGCATTGGTGTTTGTTGCTAATAAGGCATTTATGGATTCCATCATTTCCGGCTGTGATTCGGTGGATGTTGTGCTCGTTGTCGTTATGTTGCCCATTGACAATGATATGCATTTAAATTCCACTGTTGCTGGGTGTGGCACTCGAGTATCGCTTTTACTTTGCGTTAAAATGGAAAACAAATCATCTGCTCGATTGGCAGTTCCCTCATCATCACCGTCCTCGTCGTCGTCGTCGTCGTCGTCGTCTGTACTGGTGTCAGTTGTTGTGTAGAAAATTATATCATCGGTGGAATATTGGGGTTCTTCATCACAGTCATATGTTTTATTATGTTGTTGTTGTTGTTGTTGTTGTTTGTGTTGTTGGTTTGCTGTGGCCGTTTTACCAGCCATCGTTGCCTTATTTGTTGCCCGCATTCCTTGAGAATTTTCAATGTCCGCTATTAATTTATTACATCTACTGTTTAATCTGCTTAATTTTCTATGCTGTTGCGACTGAAACTTGGTTGCTGGCATTTTCGTTTTGCCCAACGATGTTTTGCTTTTGAATTTATTTTTGCAATTATCACAAATTTGCTGCAACGGCTGTGGACTTGTAAAAGTGTTGGGTGTTTGTGAAATTTTACGGCAGCTCAACTCCTCACCGGGCAGACTGACAGAACTCAGGGCCTTAACAGCTCTGGTTTGTGGCAACAATGACGTTGCTGTGTGGCTAGTGAGTTTGCGCGTGTTGCTGGGTGGCGTGTTTGTGGCTGCCGTACGTTTTGTTATCCTCCGCATAGTCTGCTGGGATGCTGGCTGCTCTTCTGCCAGCTGATCCAAGTCATCGGACTGCGAGCACATACAATCCAATTTGATGTTGTTAAAACTAATGCTGCCTTCGCGTTGGGGCGAGCCAAGAATTTTACATTTATCCAGTTTACCAGTCCCGTTGTCGTAGTGCTGTTTACTTTTGCACTTGTCGTAGCAACGTTGGCATATGATATGTTCGTTTAGTTGCTGCAGCTGTTTGAAATTGTCCTCTGCTAAGCAGGCACTGATAATTTCAGTATTTACAGCCTTCTCTGCACACCGTCCGCCGGTGGTACTACTACTTGTTTTGTATACTGGTGTTGTTGTTGTTGTTGTTGTTGTTGCTGCTATTGGTTTTATTGTCGCCGTGCTGCGGGTGGACGGTAATGTATTGGCTGGCATTGATTGCATGTCAGTAACATTGTTGTTTGTTGCTGTCGGTGTCGTTGTTGTTGTAGTTGTGGTTGTTGTTTTTTTAGTCATTTGAATTTGTTGATATTTTTGGATTTCTGTGTTCAAGGATAGAAGTGCAAGTGCTTCCGGCTTTTGTTCTGTTCGCAAACTTAATTGATTTCCACCCACACAACTGCCTGGTACTTGTGAAGCTGCAGCTGTTGCCATTACCATGTTGGCCGGTGCTTTCAAACCATCCAATAGACTAGAGATGGTCATGACAGCAACACCCTTGGGGGGCGCCATATCTTGTATACGTTGCAATTGCATACTTAATTGCCGTATTTCCTCTAAAGCCTCCTGATCAGACAGTTTGGTTTCTGCAAAGAAATTAAAGCAGGAATTAATAAAATTTTTAGCGTTTTATACTGTTTCAGTTGTTGTTGTTAATTCTTTGATAATGGTAGAACTGATGGTCTCGCAGCATGTATGTACATTATATTGTATCACCTTAGAGGCAAAAAAAAAGTAATATTGGTGGTCCAGATGGCGAGTAGATGGTGTGTTGGCTTTGCAACTAGGAGAACGTGGGTTCGATTCCCAGCCCTTTCAAGTCAAAAAACAGATTTTTTTATGGGTTTTGCTGTGCTACAGTATCTTACTCGTCGGTATTTGAATAATAAAATATTGGCGAAATGTACCTTAAAAAAAATAATGCGTCAAAATAATGTGACAAAAAAATAAGGTAGTGCGGACTAAAAATGCATCTGTGTGACAGTGCGTCAAAATTAACATCAGAGACGCCGTAACTTTGTTTCACACGCTACCGACGACTTGTTCAAGAATTAAACTCGAACTGTCTACCACTTTCACCACCTGTCTATTCTCTACCCAATCCTTCTCTCTGTCTCTGTCTCTCTCTCTCTCTCTCTCTCTCTATATCTATCTAGGATTTATGCTGAGTTCGAAGAAAAGTTCGAAAAAAATTTTTTTTTTTTTGCCGAATTCAGGGGTCGCCTTTTTAAACTTTCCTCTACAAACAGCTAAAAATTCCAATGTAAAATGAACATGATTAAATGTTGACTAAAATCATTTTAAATTTCTAAAACAATGTTTGATCAATATTTTTCGTAGTAAAAATAACATTGCACACTGTTAAATACAGAAAATGCCGTTTTATAAAGGATGTCCCAAAGTTAACGTAAGATTTGAATTTGTTGCTTTTTGTGCAGTAAAGTGACAGCTGACAGTTTAGGGTGAGTATAAATGGATCGTTACACGGTAGAAGAACGTGCCTTCATTATTTCCAAAAAGGACGCTGATTTTTCGAGCAAAAACATACTCAGCAATGAAGCACATTTTCATTCTGATGGCTTTGTTAAACACCCGCTGCATCAACGAAATTCAGGCTAACCCCTCCAAAATCAATTTCAATGTTTTCTCTTAATAAAAATATTTTTCTAAATAAGTTAAATATTTTTGCGAAAAGTAGTGCCCAATTTTATAATTCAGGCACATTTAAGCAAAATGGCCACGGAACATTTCGACAAACGAGTGTTTTTGTGCATGCAAAGCCGCGGAGGTCGTTTATCCTATGTGCTATTCCATCAATAACCATATCCTATGCACTTTACGATTCTGAAAAAAAAAAAAAAAATTATGAAAAGACAAAAAACTGTATTTTCTACTTAAGTCAAGTCTTGCGTTTTGGGACACCCTTTATTAAAATTAAAGATTTATAATGTTAAAGCAATGTTGCAATCTTAAAAAGCAATAAAGCGAAATTCCAGATTTTTGGACAAAGATAGACAAACAACGTAAAATTAACCTTGAATCAGGTAAAATGAACGTTGACCAAAGTTAAATTAACAAATGAAAAATTTCAATTCAAGCTTGGAACTACTTTAAAAACGTTTTTTCTCTTTGTATAGTCGGTATTCTCAAAGACTTTTTGGCAGTTTCCAAAGAAAAACATTTGCGATTTCTTAGCTTTTTCAAGAACAAGTTTCGGCGTGAATGTCTTTCTTCTTGATACGATTTCATTTCGATTGGATGTTTCTGCCTCCAAATCAATGGCTGTGATTGCTTAGAAATGTTATTGAAACAAGGTCCTTATAATTGCTGCTACAATTATCCTTGTTGCCTGCACATATTAACCTGCTTCGATATAATTTCATTACAATTTAGTTTTTTTCCCGCTTCGTCTTTTCTTCTTCTTCTTGTTCTTTGGGCAATAATTGTGTTTTAAGTATTTTCATGATTTTAAAATTACACAGCTCTTGGTAAAAGAACATTTTCAAGGCATTCATGCATTATTAATTCTTATAATTTGCCAAAGTTAAACAAAGTATCGTATGTATACACTTCCATATGTACGTGCGTATGTTTGTATGTCTGTTATGTGGATATTTGCCACAGTTTAAAGTTCTTAAGTGCAATTAAAATTTATGGCATTGAAAATAAATTAATTTTCTATAATTATGGCATATGAAATATTGGAAAAGTGTCTAATCTTATCTTTGAATAACGATAGAGAATCTAATAACGTGCAATGCACACACATACACACCGGAGCATTTCATAATTAAATTACACATGGTGAACCGTCACAGTTCCCACGCTTCTTAAGTTCTCTTCCTGTTGTTGCTGTTGTGATTAATAGCTGCTTACCCCCCGGTATGTCTAAACAAATCACATTCCCATTTATCGTAAAACATATTCGCGCAACGATGTATTACTTCAATGAAAGCTGAATACCAACTTTTTTGAGCAGTGATGTTGAATTTTTTTTTTTTCAAATTTCTGTACTGCCCCAATAAAATGACCGTTTTTAGGTAAAATTACCGTACGCAAACAAAGTCTTGTAGAAACATACATAACAATTTCTTAAGAAAACTGTTTTATACCTATGGATTTGTAATTTAATGTGCATATTTCAAAATAACAAGAATTTCAAGAGACAAGTACGTAGTAATAATAGAATAAAGTATATACGGAATTTGTTTCAAAGAATTTTGTTTTCTTCGATTACAATGGCGTGGTGCTTCATGAGTTCTTGCCAACAGATCGTACGGTTATGCATTGTGTGCGTGAAGCAATACTGCTCAAATGATCGGAATTATGGAAAACAATCATGGATTCTGCTTCACGATAATGCACCGGCTCACACATTAATGTTACTTCGTAATTTTTTGGCCAAAAACAACACCGTAATCATGCCTCAACCACCTTATTCAACAGAAGTGATTCCCTGCGATTTTTTCCTATTCCCAAAACTGAAGAGACCAATGAAAGAAAAGCCAGAATTGATGAGACCGCCAAACCGAAAATGACATTTCAGAAGTGCTTCGAGGAATGGAAGAAGAGCTGGCATAAGTGCATTATATCTGAGGGGGATTACTTTGAAGGGGACAAAATGGATATTGATGAATAAATAATTACTTAAAAAAAAAAAATCCAAAATTCACCTTTTATTTTGAACAGACCTCGTATATACATTATATATATATATATATATATATGTATATATACGTATACTTGTTGTATGGTGAAGCTGGTCTATATGAAAATTTCGTTGGTGCTTATCCCAACTCTTCCGTAGACCTTCGATCTCATTGTCCAAAAATAAAAAAAATCAAAGTCTAAAGTTTATCACCAAATGTGGCATCACCAATTCTTATAAAAACAAGGTTTTATATAGTTTTTTTTAGTTGTTTTTGTTTTATTGTAACTGTACTCTTTAAAAACAGCTTCAAAAACGAGAGCGAGTGAACGATTGGTTTTTGATGTGTAAAAAGTGGAAAATTAAGTGCAACTTTAAATTAATTAAAAAAAAAGAAAAAAAATTTATGTTAAAATAGATCGAAAAGATTACTGAATTAAAAGGAATTAACTAAATTTAAAAATAATTACAATGTGTTTGTTGTGGATTTATTATAAAATTAATATTTTATCAGTGTCCATATATTCGTCCATATATTTAAATTTCAAGAAGAGTTTTGGTTTTATTGGTCCGACTTTTATTGTATTATTAGTTAATATGTTAATATGAGTCATCCACCACTCCCATTTTACCACTAAATAGTTGTGACATATTTATAAATCAGTGAGCGAAGTTTCACGACTGGAAGTATTTTTGCCCGCCGACTCCATACAGTTCCGAGCAGTTTGAAATGTTTGAAAAAACTAGAAAATTCCATATGTTTATATAAAAACTCTTAATATACGTTTGAGAATTACTTTCACTAAAATCAATGTATGCATTTTTGTAATATTTAAGCTTAGTTTCGTCGTTCGTCGGAGTATGAAATAAAAATAAATCTATCTTGGAATTCGTCACGCAGGACGAATTTCGTCGACGACATTATTGTGTTTATATCCATATGCACAGATGTGTTTTATTTCTGCGGACGAAACTTCGCAAAGAATAATTCGACGTTCGTCGCAATTGTGTTTCAATCATTAAACTTAACCCTTAACACATAAACATATACATTGAGCATTTTACGCATTTCTTGAAAGAATAAAATATAATCGTGTGCCACTTTTAACATGCCAAGAGAGGGAAAAGCGAACGAAATGACAGATTCCCATCACTTTTGGAGAGGTTTTAAATTTTAATTTTAAAAATCTGTCAATTGTTTTATTTCAAACGACGTTAAAAAAATCAATAAAATAACAACATGCCAATATTTGTTTACAAATGTTTCATTACACTAGCGTTTGTTTGTTTGTTTGTTTGGCTGTATGTATGTATGCATGAATGGATGTGTTTATGTGTGAATTTAAATACATAAATTCCTCAGCGTGAAGAACATGTTTTACATGCTCATGACGCAATGGTTTTAATTAAAATAAATAAGAAATATGGTTAGTTTTTCATTTATCCAGCTGGTCTCAAATTACGGCATTCGACAAAATTTTAATTAAATCTTTGAGAATTTCGTTCGCTATCGTTCGCTAATCATAAGTACCACGAAGAATAATTTCAATTGGATGAAGCCGTTAATACAGATCTCAAATACAAATCTCAAAAATTATATTGCAGACTTCTCGTATACATTTCATTAACTTTGTCAGGTTAAAGTTATGATATAGATTTGTGGACTTTACAAGTAGCTCTTTGGTGACACAAAGAGTACTGATGACGTAGTGTTCAACAATATATATGTATATATACAGTTGTGGTCAATATAGTAGTTGTAGTCGATATTTTTTAGTTAAAAAAAATATTTATATTTTTTCATTGTAAACAAAAATCAATTTTGCTGAAGAAGCTAAACAAAGGAGTAGCGAAATATCGTATAAAAATAAATATTACATATATCAAGAGGACCTGCGCCTTAAATAATTAGTGTAATTAATATAAAAAGAGGTAAAAAAACTAGAAGAATTAGTTTGTTTTATTTAAATTAAAAATAATTTTCAATTGTTTTCTATATATTATTTTACATATACCCAGCAAAAAATTATCGCAATTTAGAATCACTTAGAAGCTTAACGGAAGCAATACCTTGCATATTTAGGAGCAAATGTTTACAAAAGTGCTGCCGAAATGTAATAAAGTAAGTAAATACACTGTTTATAGCAGTATAAATGCTGAAAAATGCATTCTTGTGCCTTTGTCTTTTCGGATACATAAAGTAATGCTTCTAAGCGGCTCAAGGCGAACAAAACCCATTTAATTATAAAAGCGTAATTGCAAGGGATTCCACTATGATGCCTCCCAAAACAAAAATGCTTCCAGTGAAGCACTATATATATATAGGGTATATTATCTAATCTGGCTACTCGATAGTTCGGACTATCCGGTAATCTGGACAAATCAATATTTCGGACAGTTTATAAAAAGGGAAAGGAAAGAAAAGGATATTTTATTTTTAGAAGAATTTAAAAATAGAGCAGATATAGATATATGTATGTGTGTGTATTTAAACAAAAAGAAAATATTATTTCACGCAATAAATATTTTTCATCACTTTTGGTAGAACTTTTTACTTTTTTACTTTCCGTAAATTCTTAAGACTACTTATTTATATTTTGTTGTTGATCTGCAGTTTTTTTTTGGAAATAAAAAGTAATAATCGACCTACTTGCGATTGTCAACGTCGACGTCGACATAGAAATGTAGGCTCTGTTACGTCGAGATGCGGCGGTTTTCATTTAAAAAGTTTAATTCATTAATTTAAAATTTACATCAAGTAAAATTCTTACGTGAAAGCTATACCAAATCGCTTTGAGAGAGGCTACATTTTGGTGTCGACGTCGACGTTGACAACAGCAATAAGGCCGAATAACTATATTTTGAGTATATTTAAAGTTTTTTAACTGTAGTTCGGACGATCCACTAAACCCAACAATGGGTATAACTATATATTTTTCATTGAAGGTCTTCGTAATAGAAAATTTTAATAACAAATAATAAATGCATATTTTGAAAGTAGACGGCTTTAAGCCGCCGCCGGCGTCAACTACAACTCGATTTCGTCCTAGCCAACAACAAATGTAGTGCAGTGCAAGTGTCGCCTACTTAATTATTTTGCAGACGACAGCTACACCGTAACCAACTTAAAACTGATACCAGATGTTCTTAGATAAAAAAAAATTTTGAGTTGAAAGTTGAAATAATTTACATTGATAAAAATGAAATCAGTTTTCTTTTTGTTTAAAACTTCTGGATTAATATTATTATGTATTTACAGTGTTTCACTTTACGAAATAAGATATTTTTAAGCTCTGCAACTATAAAATTTGTATGCACTTTTGTGGTGGAACATTGACTCTGAATAGTTAAAGAGAAAATTGTCATATGGCGGCATAATTTCTCAATTATTATATAATTTAATATGTAAAATTTTAACTCACCTGCTGATGTGGTCACTGCAGCTGGCGCAGTTGATGTAGTAACTGAACTGGGGTTGGCAAAAGTGCGCACTTGGGGGCGAAAATTGAATTTGGCACCCGAGGATTTGGCACCCATGCCAATATTTTCCTGATGAGCTTTGCCGCTACGCAACACAATATAAACCTGAAAATAACATGAAATGAATTTAATTCGAAACGTTGTGAATAATTTTCTTCATTAATATTCAATAGCAGCAGGTAAAATGATTTTCCAAATTATTGTGACAATTTAACTGTAAACTTAAACGCACAAAGAAATTTCCATTCATTCATTTGTAATAATTGTAGTTGAAATAAATAACACTGATTGTAAATTTTCAAAAACCTCCGACAGTCATCGCACTTCTTAAATTTACCCAACTTTCAGGCAATTAAATCAGCAAAAAATAAAAAACTTACAGTGTATTAAACCTTTCACTACTAACTGTTTCTATGGTGTTACTGCCACTTAAACATAAAATAACTTTTGTTCATTGCAAAAACAAGAAAAACGAAAGTACTGAAAAACTACTAGAAAGTTGTATTTAAACTCTTTAATTTCCAAAATGAATAACGAAGACTTCAAAAGAACTAAATGAAAATTCATTACGAAAATAATTAATTAAAATTAATCTCACCTTGCTGCCAAATATTAATGCCAACAACAAAGTGATTGTTAATTGTGTGTGGCAGAAAAATATGATGTACAATAAATCAGGATTAGCTGGGGATTGTAGGAAGAGCCTTGAAAAATAGAGTGTAACAATTAAAGTGAAAACGAAATAAAATAAAAGGAAATATCAAGTGTCGTTATTTTTAATTTTAAAACACAAACTGGCAAATTATTATCTTACATGGAAACATTGAGAAAGCAAGTCAGCAGAAATTCATTGTATATCGCCATGGAAATGAAACGACTTTCATTGAATTCGGAAGGAGCTTTGCGTACCATGATGCACAGTCTAACACCCCAAGCCAAGAACACCACCTCCACTGGAATTAAAATCATGCAAAAAAAAAACATTAAAATTATGCGAAAAGAAAAAGAAAAAAACACTGCGCATTACATAAGTAAATAAAATAGAGAACTGGGCGGTATAGCCCAGTTAATTACAATTTTTCAATTTTAAATAGGATAATTATCGATAACATACAAGCAGTCAATATTACATGTGATAGTTACTAAGAAGCAAACGAAAGCAAAGACAAAAATTGTAAATCACACTGACAGACAGCAGCAGAACGGAACAACATGCTGTTCTCGAAGGCTGCTACACACACTGCTACTTCATCTTCAGCGTTCTTCGTGTTTTGTGCAGTGTGTGTGTGGTTGTTAGCAGTTGTAAATTATTAGCTTTATGCATTTATTATTTTCTATAAATAGAATATGCGAAACTTACAGTACTGCCGTACTACTTCGCTTGCTTATTTCGCTTCTCTTTTTCAGAAATCTAGTTTTTCTCAGATTTGCACGCTTTGAGGTCAGAAGGATGTATTCTAAAATGCTGCACTTCGCCGCATTTGTTACGCATGTGTGATTTGTTTTTGTATTTCTTTCTTTCTTGGACCATTGCTCAGAGTATATAATTTACCCAGACATCTAACAGATTGCGCAAAATTAATCATCCAATTTTTTTAACCTTGTTTCTTTTAATAAATATTTTTATATTATCTGAAATTAATTTCAAAATGTAAAAATTTTTCAAAAAAATAATAAAAATTTCCTGAAGATGTTAAGTCATGTTTATTATTTTATTTCGTTATTTCGTTTAACGAAAAAATAAAAAATAAAATCAAAGCTTTAAACTTAAAAGATAATATTACAATATTTACTAATCATCCAATTTTGGTTTGGAATAATTTTTTTCTTAAGAAAAAGAAAAAAAATAATAATATTTTGAGTGATGAAAATATTTCTTGAGACGTCTAAAATATTTTTTTTTTGTTCTGAGGAAAATATGATACGCGTCAAGTGGCTGCCATCAGTGTTGTTCCCGTTTTACAGCATTTTCCAAGTCTTCCCGCAAGATTTTCGGTGATAACTGTCGGCATTCCTATCGAATAACCTATTTAAGGGCTGCAATTGTCTCGGGTTTGTTGGCATAAATCCACGACTTCCAGTAGCCCCAAAGAAAGAATTCCGGAACGAGTAAATCGAGCGATTTTGCCGGCCAGAGTAAATTCTCAAAGAAAGAGATTAGCTGAAACGGCAATGCAATCCTCAAACTTTGTGTTGTGGGTCGTGCAGTGCGCTCCGTTGTTGCAGCCTGCTGGAACACTGCTTCTCCCGTCTCAATTCGTTCAGTCGTTGAGCGTGGCTCTGTAGCGTTCGCACAGTAGTCGTTTGACCAGCGGCGTTTTCAAAAAAAAAAAAAAACAAGGTCCAATAATATCTCCAGCCTAAAGAGCACAGCACACAGTATGGCTGACTTCCAAAACGCATGTTGCTTTGTAGTGTGTTCATAAATGCAACCCCTGAAAATTTTGACAATGTTTTGTGTTCCCATTTGCAACACTGTTGTAGTTAAGACGCAAGAAAAAGCAAGAAAGACATCCAAATAAATTTAGATGCAAAATAAATACAACATGCAGCACAATGGCGACGTAGGAAGCTAAGTGAGATGTTATTCTTATAATTTAACATATTTCTGTATTCACTTATTCGTCTTTTTATGCAGTAAAATATGGACACAAAGCATTAGTATAAAATGTATTAAAAAGTGACTACATAATTTATCAACTTGGTATTAATACTGTATTGTTGTAATGGCTCTTTATGTATTATACGCGGTTTTTTACGGTGCTTAGAAGTTGTTGTTGCGAAACTTCTGTGAAAATTATAGTTTCAAATTCCACTGTAATTCATATTACAAATATTTTAATCTGCTTCATTTTAATTGAAAGTTTTGTAACTCTAAAAAAAGAACAGCCACTATAAAACCCACCAACCATATGCATTAGTGCACATAAAACAGTTATACTTGGGCAGGTCTTTAACATGTATTTATATACGTACATACGTATATATTTTCATATTTTGAAATACATATGTATATTTTTATTACCCATTTCATTTATTTCTTATTTTCATGTTCATTTTCCACCATTTAAATTCTTCTCTCGTTTTTATCACCCATTAAGGAAGGAATGCTTTTGTTAAACTTTCAATGTAATTTTATGCATTTCCCCAAAGGACAATTATTCCGTCTTATCGCCGCTTGTCGAGCAATGTTTCGGGGTCATTATTTAATTGCAAAAAGATGCGCAGAAAATGCAACATGAAATAAAATAAACTCGTAATTAATATGGCCAACAGATTGTGAAGCAAATTCATTTAATTTGCGAAAAATATTTACTCGCATTTAAACCACGTCTTAACAGAGACAACTGCAAGCAGAATGTAAAAGGAAGAATATTTTCTTAAATAAAATATACTACTGGGTGTGAGATAAAAAGTAGCGGAGATAAAAAGTGTTCATGCCAGCCTTATGTGATTGTGTCAAAGGAAATGACAAAATCGGCTGCTTCGGTAAACTAGTGAGTAGTGTGGGGATTCTAGGTTCGATTTTTGAAGGCTGCTGTAGTACAGAAATCACAGAAAAAACTTATTTTGATTTGACCGCGCTGGGAATTGAACCTGGGACCTTCTGGTAGCACAGCCAACATGCCACCTACTCGCCATCAGCACCCCATGAGAAGAACCCCAAGACATGTGATTTCAACACAACGGCTCATGTCATATTGGATATTCTGCAGGACCGCTTCAATGCCCTGGTTATGTCACGTGCCGTTAATGTGAACGGATCCCTGAGATCGTGTCATTTGTCATAAGGCAAAATTTACAACGGCCCTCAAAGTCAACACATCATGTGATATCGTTAAAATTCTGCCTTATTTATGGGCCGGAGTTGTGGAAAATTCGACATTTTGGATAAGTGCTGTCTAACGATGCATCGGCGGACATTTACAAACCGTTATATTCGAAAGATTGGAATGTCATCGATTGGCCTTTCAAATGTATAAAAAATTTCGCTGACGTCTCACACACACCGAAAAAATACAACTTAAATTTTTCCCTATTAAGTTTTTTCTCACTAAAGTCGCTTTTTTCTCAATTAATAACTTAATTGAATCGACGATTTTTTTAATCGATTTTTGGTGTCAAATGGAAAAAGAATTGTGCAATTTTTTTCAATTAAAACAATTAATTGATTCAGCAAATTTTGTAATAGATTTAAAGCTAATTATTATTTTAATTCATTCTACGTATTTTTTAATTAAATCTTGATCTTACTTTTTGCTGTGCTCGCTTCATAAGTTTCAACAAAAAGTTCATTGAATTTATTACCCGATTCTGCCCCATTCATTTCAAACATTTTCATTTTATAAGACCGCTTTACAACACTGTAACTGCAAATATTTTGAAGAAATCAAGTGAAAATTGAATCGAAATCACTGCTTGTTTTATTTACATTTCCAAATAAAAATCGCTTAATGCAAGATCTTTTATAAATCACTACCAAAATTTGTTTAGGCAATTGCTCAGGAAACGTTACAACTGTCAACGGAGCTTGAGGCAGTTTGTGAGATGATTCCAAGTCCATAAGCGCTGCCTTTCTTTACGAAATTTTTTTAATGCTGTAATAAGGGCAAAGCAGCCGGCATCAATTATTATCACTGTCACTATTGATATCAGCTCTAAATTGCTTTTGTTCCTTTTGTAATATTGGCACTGATCTGGCCCAATTAATATTTTGTCCTCTTCTACATGTAAAGCACACACTAAATTGTGCGATTAAAAAAAAATAAATCCTCCTTTTTTATTCATCACTTAAAATTTGCAACCACTGACCGACTGAATAGTTAATTAATTTAACTTACTTGATGTAAATGTGTAATCCCACCAGTCGGTTTTACATAAAAATGCCTTTAAATCATCTGCCGTACGACCGACAACTACGTCAGGCGGTGAAACCAAAGTACGCACCAGCAGGCATGTCCCAATGGCGGCACAAATACAACCCAGTCGCTTCAGTAGCGCAGCATCTGTTATTTTTACAGCTTTGGCAGAACGTACACGAAATATCACCGATATGCTGTAAACGAAATTAAACAATGAAACATTTAATTAATCAATTAAAGCAGAGTATGGAAACAAATAAATAAAAACAAATAAACGCATTAAAAAAATAAAAGAAATGAAAAAAGATTTCCGTTCATCAATCAAGTCCAGCTGAATGCTGTGCCTGTAATTGGCACAACGAAGAAGCGAAGAAATTTAAATTTACATTTCCGTTTTAATGTACGATATGTCGTCTAGAGCAAGAAATGTTTTTAAATTGTAAATACAGGGTGTCTCTAAAGAAGACTTGTTTTCTTTTAAGCCGGATAAAAGTTACGAAAGCGTTCACTGTCCAACGAACTGCCATACTGTAGCAAAATTTCTTTAAACAACTCGGCAAATCGACCCCGTTTTGTATGTCATTTCTTAAGGCTACCAAGGAAGTAGGTTAATAGCTATACATTTTATATTTTAGAAAAAAGTCATAAATGGTTGAATCAGCACTGCGTATTTTTTTTTTGTTCTTGGACCAGCTCCAAGGAATGTGCAATGCCTATGCAATGCATTGCACCGGAGCTAATTGGAAAGGCATAGAGGCATGTAGAGAAGAGGCAGGTGATGAAGTGAAATAGAAGAAAATATAGAGCGTGCAATTCAGCAGTTGTGCATTTTTGTCAACTTATAAATCACAGCTACTGCTGCGTCTATGGTATTAGGTTGGCGCCTTCATTTTGAAGCTAAAGGAGCTTCATTTCTAAATAGTTTTTTACTTGGCTGACATTATTTGCTGAAATACGAACGCATCAAAAAAATTTCACCACTGACTGGGAATTAAACCCACCATCTTCTGGTTGTATAGTCTCTAACTACTCAGCCAATATCAAATTTCCGTGGTTTATAATTTTTGTGACCACCTTTGGAAATCGTTCAAACTTACAATGCAATTTATAGAGTGAAGCCTCTGTTTGTTACCCTGAGCCTTTAAATCTTGCATCAATAAAGCTTTGGACTGATGTTTGCTCATGGCTTTAAGCTTTCATTAAATCGAATTGCAAAATTTGTCATGATGGCTCGGTTGATAGGCACCGTCATAGATGCCTTTTAGTAAGATTATTTTCCGTTAAATCTATACAAAATAGAATGTGATTACGTAACGTTACGTAACATTGGTATGCATTTCCATAGATTTTCATACATCAAAGATTATGGTTCAATGCAACTACATCTATATTTCGACACATTACAGTCGACTAACTGAGGCTCAAGTCTTTTTCTCCAATATCCAAATCGGTTTCTTGAAATTTTTAGATTCATTTTGGCAAGGGAGGTACATGTGCCCCATAATGACTCAATTCCTATACGAAACGAACATAAATTTTCTTTCAAGAAGTCGTGTGTTTACAATAATTTCTATTGTAGTTTACTTAACAAAACCTAAATTTTCTCTCTTTCTTTGTGCTTTTTTTATATATATTCTTCTTCTTCTCTTTATACTCGCTAACAGTGATAAGGTCACTTTTCAAATTTATTTGCTATAAGGAAACAGAAAATTAAAAAGGAATGACAGGGGTATAATACGATTTCTGTTGGGATTATTAAGTCAAACACCGTCATAATTCAGAAAATGTAGTCTCACGGAAGATGAAATTTTCAATTCGAATAAAGTGAAAAATAATCTTCGTCCCTCGTTTTTACAGTGATGTCGTGATGTCTGACTAAATTATACCCCATTTCCTCTTGCTTTTACTGCTACTGTTTCTAAAAGAATATACTGTGACCATATCATATTGGTGCGTACATAAACAAAACAATCGTCATCATCATCATCATCATCATCATCATCCAACGGTACAGTTACAGTTGAATAAATATTCCAACAATTCAGTACTCACCGCCATGTTTTCAGCATTAAAGCGCCATACGTTAACGAAAATCCAATTTCTCTCAGCCATATTCGTGCAGTACACGTGTACAAATTAGGATTCGGATACATAACAATGTTCTGGAATAGAAATTTTAATAAAAATGAAAGAGGAAAACAAAATAAAAAGGAAAATGTCAAGTACGATTATACACACAGTGGGAAGCAAAAGCAGTCACCTTAAAATCGTGGGCGCAAATTGCGGCATTAGATTGGAGATGAAATTTTAAAGAAAATTCTATTTAAAAATATACATACACCCATATCGAATGCCGCACATTCGACCCATGGACTGTCAGATCTGAAAGTTTTAAAACTTATTTGGCAACATATTATTTAATTAGACGACTTGGCGATCTATATAGAAGTTCCCGATTTCAGTTTTAAATATGTTTTTATTCATGTGTAGGCGAAAGAAATAAAAAAATAAATAAAAACAAACACTGGCGATGTTGGCGATTTTTGAGTTTAAATTTGGCAACTCAGCCTTCAACTGCTATATAAGTTTTTTACTACCAAATAATCAGCCATGGCACTGATTCCGTTTGGCATTGTTTTTATTCCGTATTTGACATTCCGTTTGAATTTGTTTATGCTGTCGCAGATTCCGATCGTGCGAGTTCGATTCTCGCATAGATTCTGGCTGTTTCTTGTGGTATCACAAGGGGATTAAACTCTGAGATTGATGAAACTAATGCCCATGCTCTACGCTATGGGGGCATCCAAAATTACAAAGAAAAAATCCCAGCAAAAAAAATAAAAATTCAAAAGCTTAATATTACTTTTTGAAGCTTTAAAATCACTTTTGACGTTTTACATTTTCTTTTGTTTCGTGTGCTGCCGTATTTTGATTTTGACAAAATCTACACAAAAACAGATTTCGCAATGCAGCTTAAATCATTTCCAATAATTTTGTTTTCTGGCAACATTTTTTACACTTTTCTTTGCAAAATTTGCAAAATAAATAAAACACTAAAAATTATGTAAAATAAAATCTCGTATGAAATATAATTAAAAAAAATCATTTCTTTCCAATAAAAACTGATTTGAATCCGAAAAGTTTTTTCGTTTTTCGTTTTCTGAAGCACCAAAATATGGATTCAATTCCGATTCCGAAGCGAATTTAACTCTGTGACTGGGCTGAATAGTAAAAAATTTATTTAAAATCTGTAATTGCGATGTTTGAATGGACACTTTAGCTCCACAGTGCATGAACGGTGGCTTAAATCCATTTATTATCAGTATCAGTATTTCTTGTATTAAATTGCTTTACCTTTCAATTGAAATTAAATTAAACAAAACAAAGAAGTTTGTTTGATACATGAAGAAGGGTCACAGAACCAGGGTTAGGAAAGTAGTATTTAATGTAAACGAGTATTTATGCGATCTTACTACTGACTACAGGAAGAATTACATAAATCGTAAAAGATACAATTCCCATAAGGCTATTTAAGGAGCTTTTACTTTTCACCATTTGACTTTGTCCACTGAATTGAAAAGAAAAGTCGCCATTGCTGAAGGAAATAAAAAAGAAAACGCGGTGATTCAAAGGGTCATATTACGTCTTTTATTGCACGGCCTTCTTGGGAAATCTAAATTAGTAATTTAAGTGAATACGGTGTCGAAATTCTGTTTTAAATTTGTCCATTGACGTAATGATTTTCGTTTAACTGCTTCGTTTTTCTTAAGTAGACATTTCTGCAACGTTTGAAATTGTTCCCGCAATAATCTCTAAAAGTTAAATTAGACGTACCAAAACGATAATCAGAACCATACAAAACAGAAAACCTTACAATTTCATTGTCACATAGTTGTCCGACAATAAATTTATCTGCCAACATAAATTGTTTGTTAACACGCTTGGCAAAAGTTGCCATATCCGATGTTTAACATTGTATCTAAATATTTATGGTCAGCGTTGTCAACAGAAATATTTATCTGACAATGGTGTTATTGTACGCTCCACTAAATTAAGACATTAACAAATGACCGTACAATATCTGGCAATTATTTGTCAATGGAAAGGAACGGTGTTCTCACGATTGTCAGAATTGTGACAATATTATTGTCGTACAATGTATTGACAGTGATAGTGGTAAATTGGGAGTTAAAACGGTTGTTAAACATTTTATTAAAAATTTCCTGTCAATATTGTAATATATGACAATGGTGTGTACATTGCTTTATCATAATGTGACATAGCCATAACCATAACTGTAGAAACAGTCGAATTTTGTTTTTTTTTCTCATAAGCAGCTGTTTGCCGATTAAACATACTTGTTGTTTTTTCTAATTAACACCTTTAATTAGAATAATATATTTTTCCAATTAAAAGTTTAATCAATTCAATTAAATTTTTAATTAATTGTTTAAATCAATGCTTCTTAAAAAAATAAAGAATTATTTTTTTTGTATGAAATTCTTATTTATTTATTTTTTTTAAACAACACAAACTCTACAAATCTTTCTATAGTTTGTCTGTAGAAACAGCCAGGGTCTAGGCGGGAATTGAACACGTATCACCAGATTGGTAGGCTACGGAGGCACCTCCAATACACAAAAAGACGGCGTATTTTTATTTAAATGTTTATGTGATTGTGTTACTTCATATATGCAATACTTCTTATACAAATAAAAGTTAATGCCCAATAATCATTCAAATAATTTTGTTGAAAATTTTAAAAATATTGAACAAAATTTTTTATTATTATTATTAAAAGTTTAATTGAAAATAATTCAATTATATCAATAATAATAACTTTATTAATAATATTAATTTCTTTACCGGTGAAAATTTAATTAATTTTTTTAATTCCTATCACAACAACAGTTTTCATTAAAATGTTGTTTTATTTTTATGTTTTTTTTTTTTTTTATCTTTAAGCAGCACTCAGGACCCCTACACATGCCAATGCGACTTGTTTTTATAAGTCTGAAACTTGGGTTGGAACCAGGAAATTTTTGGGTTTGTAGTCAATCTGCAGTCTACATCGACCATCGCCACCAATTATTTTAGTTTATTTTTTTGTTTAAATAAAATTATTTATTAATTACATAAACAGCTGTTTATGGTTCTGTCAACACTTATAGAGGTTCAATTACACATGACTTAACCAGAACCAGAGAGAGCAACTGATCAAACCAATTTTATGGCGATTAATGTATTCGCTTGTAGGTGGCTTATAATTTTGCCACATCCATAACTCATGGTTAGAAATGTTGGAAATATAATTTGAGCATTAACACTTTACTTATTCAACATGTATATTCACATAGTTGGCTTTGAAATATTTTTTATGTTGTGTCACTTTGTAGAAAAATTTTATATATAGTTTAAAAAGAATTTGTCATCAATAAAAGTCATACATGTACATTGTGTTTTGTACATTGCTTTTTATATAAGAACTTTGTGGAATTAATCAATTTTGTAAATTAGACAGATGCAGTGATAATATAATGTTGGCAAATAGAAAATCAATTGCTGCTGAAGGAATAGGAACAGTCAATCTGTTTATAAATAATAATAAAATTGTACTAAAAGATGTTTTATATTCCTCAGATCTGAATGGAAATTTTTTATCTGTCAATAAGGTCGTACAGTATGGTGGCAAAATCAAATTTAATAATAAGGGTGCAATATTTACTGATGCTTACGGTGAAATAGTTTTAAAAGCCCGTAAAGAAGAAAATTTGTTCCAATTTAAAATAAAAATACCGAACGAGAAATTATGTGTTTTACAATCCATTAATGAAACTTGGCATCGTCGATATGGACATTTGAACTATGAAAGCCTGTTTGAGTTGTCGAAGAAAAATATGGTGAATGGTATAAATTTGACGCAGAAACATCAAGATCCGTGCGAAATATGTATGGTTAGCAAAATTCATGCTATAAAATTCCCGAAGAAATCTGAAAGTAAATCTGGTGAGTTGTTAGATTTAATACACTCGGATGTTTGTGGTCCTATGAAAATAGATTCAGTTGGAGGTTCAAAGTATTTCCTCACATTCATAGATGACAAGTCAAGAAAAGTTTTTGTTTATTTTTTAAAATACAAAAGCGAGGTATTTGAAAAATTTAAAAATTTCAAAGAATTAGTAGAACGTCATACAAATCGTAAAATAAAATGTATTCGTAGTGATAATGGAGGAGAATATATTAATAAAGATTTTAATAATTATTTGGAGCAATGCGGAATTCAACGTCAGTTAACGGTACCTTATACGCCGCAACAGAATGGGGTAGCGGAAAGGTTTAATAGAACAATAGTAGAAATGGCTCGTTGTATGTTAGTCGATGCTGGTTTAAAACAAGATTTATGGGCTGAAGCTGTAGCAACAGCAGTTTATTTACGTAATAGATCTCCATCAAAAAGTCTCGATGGAAAAACGCCTTATGAAATATGGACGGGTCGTAAGCCATGTGTAAATCATTTTAAAATTTTTGGTACAAATGCAGTAGTTTTGAATAAAAGAAGAGGAAAATTTGAATCAAAAGGTGCAAATATGATGATGGTTGGTTATTCTAGAGTATCAAAAGCATATCGCTTATATGATAAGAAAACACGAGAAGTTATTGAAAGACGCAATGTTTTATTTAATGAATATAAATTACCCTGTAAAGAAATTAATGATAACATTCAAAATTTTATGGATTTCGAAGCAATTGTAAATAAGAAAGATGTCGATGAACAATTTGAGACAAATAATACCTCAAATCAAGAAGATTTAGAGTATAGCATTGTAAGATCAGTAAATAGCGATATTTCACTTGATGAGGTTGTAGAAACAAATGAAAAAGGTAAACGTGGGCCAGGTAGACCTAAAATTTTTAGTAATGGTAGGCCAGGTCGTCCAAGAAAAATATATCAACAACTGAATAATGCAGTGAAGGAGCAAGTTCCAAAAACTTTAGAAGAGGCATTATCCAGTCGTGAAAGTGAAAAATGGAGAGAAGCTATGAAAAAAGAAATGTCTTTGTTGGAACAAAAAGAGACATGGTCATTAGTTGATTTACCAGCAGGTCATAAAACTATTAAAAGTAAGTGGGTATACACTTTAAAGAAAAATAGTGAAGGTGAAATTGAAAGGTTTAAGGCAAGGTTGGTCGCCAAAGGCTGTAGTCAAAAATACGGCATAAATTACGAAGAAACTTTTTCCCCTGTTATAAGATACGAAACGATAAGAATGATTTTGGCATTAGCAGTTGAGCACAAAATGCATTTGCACCAAATAGATGTAACTTCAGCATACCTGAATGGAGATTTATATGATGAAATTTACATGCAACAGCCTCAAGGTTTTGAAAACAAAAGGTATCCAAATAAAGTGTTACGTCTGCACAAATCTCTTTATGGTCTTAAGCAATCCGGGAGAGCATGGAATTTTAAATTAAATGAAGTTTTATGTAAGATGGGATTTGAAAGTTGCAAAAATGAACCGTGTTTATATAAAAAAATACAAGACAAAGAATTGATTGTAGTCGCAGTTTACGTCGACGATATAATAGTTGGATGTAAAAATAAAGCAGAAATATTAAAATTCAAGTCTCAAATTAGTAAGAAATTTGAAGTATCAGATAAAGGTTTATTGGAACATTTTTTGGGGATGAAAGTTGAACGTAACGGTGAAACTGGAGATATAAATATCTGTCAGGAAAATTATATTAAAGATTTGTTACAACAATACAATATGGAAAATTGTAAAACATCATCAGTTCCACTAGAACCAAATTTTCAAACAAAATGCAATGAAAAATGTGAAGAGGTTGATAGCACATTATATCAATCACTTATTGGCTCTTTATTATATTTATCTTTAACGACAAGGCCAGATATATTATATTCTGTAAATAAATTAGCACAAAGAAATACTAATCCACATGTAGAACATTTTAAAGCGGCAAAACAAGTTCTTAGGTATTTGAAAGGAACTAAAAATCTTAAATTAAAATTTTGCAAAAGTAATCAAGACTTAATCGGTTATGCTGATGCAGACTGGGGTGGATGTAAAACTGACAGAAAGTCACATAATGGATACATATTTTATCTTGGAAATTGTGCAATATCTTGGGAGTCGAAAAAACAATCCACAACAGCATTAAGCAGTACAGAAGCTGAATATATGTCTATATCAAATGCAGCAAAGGAAGCAGTATACTTAAGAAGATTACTACAAGAACTTGGTTTCATAAATGAAGAAAGTATTAAATTGAACGTCGATAATCAAGGAGCTTTAAAATTAGCAACAAATCCAGTATTTCATAATCGCAGCAAACATATAGATATAAAGTATCATCACATTAGAGAAGTAGTAAATAATAAGGAAATCTATTTGGAATACTGTCCTACGGAAGATATGATTGCGGATATATTTACTAAAAATTTGTCTAAATTAAAACATAATAAATTTGTTACTTTGTTAAATTTAAAAACATAAAATCAGTTTGTAAAATATATATGTTGAGGAGGAGTGTTGGAAATATAATTTGAGCATTAACACTTTGCTTATTCAACATGTATATTCACATAGTTGGCTTTGAAATATTTTTTATGTTGTGTCACTTTGTAGAAAAATTTTATATATAGTTTAAAAAGAATTTGTCATCAATAAAAGTCATACATGTACATTGTGTTTTGTACATTGCTTTTTATATAAGAACTTTGTGGAATTACTAGAAAGGGTTTGCATCACCACAACTACATTTCAATAAGAAATCAATTGAATTTTGGTTTTCTGCCATAACCATAAACTACTGAGCAAACTGAGAAGTAAATTGAATTGCTGCTCATATATTTTATCTCACTTTTGAAATAATTAAAGAGAGAGAAAAGCTGTTTATGGCATTGGCAACACTAATTGACGAGAAAAAATTCTATTATGGTTATAGCAATTGCTTTGGCTATGGTAAAAGCATAGCCGTAAGTGTAGCATATGTTGTTATGGATATGGTAATGGTTATGGTTATGGCGAAGGAAAAATTATAAGTCACGTCTAATTGAACCTGAAGAATCTCCCGGGGTATCGTTCTACTAAATAATAAATAAGCCCATTAATGTCTGCCGTGTTTCCATTCAGTTGTTTGCATTTCGCTGTTCAAGCCTTAATACGACGAAGACAAGTAAAAACGGCGTCCATCTTGTAATTTGAAGAAGAAATAAATACAGAGAATAAACAAATAAATACAAAGTGATAGCACGACGGCCATTAAAGTACTTTCTGTATTAAATAATTTATTTGTACACATAATAAACTTATTTTATTTCTTTATTTAAGTCCGTCTAAACATAAATTTTTATCCATAAAATATTATCTATTTTTTAAGACAAAAAAAAAACATTTCAACCATTAAAAGCTTTTACAACACAACCATAAATCTCAACAAAATACACAAATATAACATGCAACATTATTGACCATTTAAATCAATATCAAGTCAATTAAATTTGATTTATTGCAAAATACTCGGAACGTGTTCGCTTGGAAAGGAATAAAAGGAAACATTGTAAAAATAAATAATAAAAATATTGCATTAAATGTAAAAATAAATTAAAAATATTTCCAATGGTTTGCACGCTGCAGGAAATTTTTCGTTCATGTTATTTTTATTTTGTCGTTGACAAATTCGACCATACGCTTGTTCTTAACTTGCGTTTTTCGCAAAATTGTTAAATAAAAAAGAAAGAAATAAAATTGCCGTTATCCGTTTTGTTCTCTGTTTTAGTCAGTTGGTTGCATTGCAAACATATGATTTTTTTTCAGACTAAAAACCTTAGGGATTTTAAGAGTCACTTTGAACCACACAATTGAAAATTTGACAGAAACAACTAAGTAGAGTTCAGAGCAGCATATGCTGCCTCAATAAAAGTCAGTCGAAAATTTAAATCATTCCGATTTTCGCATATTGCGTTTATAATTGAAATACATTTCACCCCAAGACATATTTCTAATACATATAAACTTTAGTTTACTAGTTTCGTAGTAGAAAATTTGACAGAATTGAAATAATTCCTTTTTTAAATTTTTTATTGAAGACAAATTTTTTATGACACGTTTACCTAATAAAAAATAACAAATGCAGATGTGAAAAACAAACAAACCCCAGTACTTATTTGAGATTTTTTCTTAAAAAAAATGTTAAAAAAAAAATAAATGAAAAATTTGCATCTAAAAAGGTGCAAAATTAATAATTATCTATCAGCATTTGTTTTTTTATCTTGGACCAGCAGAAGGCAAAGTTTCACTATCATACAACTCGGCTTTTTGCACGTTCTTTGTTTTATAGCAGTGTTGAAGCGCCTCTAATGTCACAGAGACCTCAAAATTCTTTGAAATGGAATAACATACCCAGCCAACAAAAAACTTTTAAATTTCGATTATTAATTAATGTATGTTTAATTTGTGTTATGCAAATGGCAACTCATCAGTAGATTATCACAAAAAGTTTAGAAATTCCATATACATAGTACAGATTTTTATAGAAGCTTGCCAGAAATGATTGAGAATTATACTTCAAATATTTTTTGTATGGTTTTGAATTTATTTAGTTAAAAAAAAGGTTTACTTTACACAAGAAGTTAGTTTGCAAATTTTTAACAATTTTCTGCTACAAAGTGTGAGTCCTAATAACTTTCAATTTGATTTCGAACTGAGATTTCTTGCGAGCACAATTCTGTCATGAAATTTTTGCGGCGTAGAAATTCAGTTGTTTGACCTCACTAATCAAAAGAAAAATATAACTTTATAAGCAATAAAAATTCAATACTAAAAAGCAACAACAATTGCATTTACAGAAACAAAACAACAGCAAACATAAGTCAATCGCAGAAAAAGAAAACAAATTAAAAAAAGAACTGCTTTCCCCCATAGATGAAATTAAGTAAAAAAAATCATCTCTTACCTATTTATTCAATAATAACAACAACAACAGCAACACCCATATAAAAAGCAAAACGGCTTAATTACTCATCCTGTTCTTGTTTACAAAACAATAAACACAATAACAACACAACCCATGTTCGTATGCCACTCGTTTTGTTCATGTTTTTGCCTGAAATTAACACATCCACACATGCTTAAATATTCTGTGTATTTGTCATGTCTAGAGATGGCAACTAATTCCTTATTTGCTTCTTAAATAATGAACCGATTTCAATAGAATAAATACGGTCTGCTAAACATGCTGGATAATATCGAATGATAGTTAAGGGAAAACAAATATAGAAAATCCGTTGACGAATTGAGTGACAATAAACATACTGAATATATATCTTTGTCTATTTACATATTAGATATCGTCACCTGAAATGCAAAAGGGCATAACAAATAAACAAACTCAAAATTGGGTTTTTAATGGATATTGGTACAGCGCATCAAAGCACACGTCTTTTAGCTTTCTCTTTTTAAAAATAGGAACTTTATTAAAGACATTCAAAAGGAAGTTTTTACTAAGCTTTCAAAATCAATGTATTTTTTGCTGTCGAGAAATAATTAAACAATTGGAAAATGTTACCAGGTAACTCTTTTTGAGACATAATTTTTAACGTTGTAAATAAACTCATTATTTTATTTGGATGATATTACGAAAAATCATATTTGTAACCACAACCCTTTTCATTGTATTAAGTTTTTAGCCTCTCCTGTAAATTTTTTTTTTTTATTTTATTTTTTTCTAACAACACAAACTCTACGAATCTCTTATAGTTTGTCTGTAGAAACACCCAGGCTCTAGGCGGGAATCGAAACCGCACCTCCATATTGATAAGACTAATGCTCATGCACTGGACTACGGAGACGATGTTAGGCCATTTTGCATTTTAGCTGACGTTATGTACATATACATATATGTACGAGTATATAACTAATACAGAACAGACTTAGGAAATATCAAAAGAATTTTAAATTCAGCTTATTCCTGCACAATTCTTAGCATTAAATTTCCAACTGAAGAAACTGTTTCTTCTTTTATTTATGAACAGTCAATAATCGTTATTTTGTAGAAAAAAAAGGAAAAACTGTAAATGAAGATTTATTTGCTTTTAAGCATTGTTATGGCAAATAAGCACAGCAAAACGTTAAGAAATATTTAATATTGAATGCATTACTGATGCATTGTGTTAATATCTTTAACACAATGAAAACTTACATTGAAGTCTTATATGAGAAGTGATTTTATTTAGGAAACAGCTTAAATATGGCACGTACTTGAACAAAAGCAAAAGTTAGTTACAATAGTTAATTAAGTAACTACTTTTTCATTTATTCATCGCAAGTTAAAATTAATGACGATTATTTAGCTGGTCTATATGTAAATTTCATAAGTTTATGCAACAACTCACAAAAAATCTTTGAGAATTACGAAATATACAAACAAAATAAATTAAATACAGGTTGGGCAAATTTGAGGTTAGGAAGTAAATTGGCTCTCAAATGATGAAATGTCAAGAATAGAGCTGTCATCCTTTAATATTTATTTAGTAAACAGTTGGGAAATTTCAACCATGGAAAGCTACATTCTTCAACAAAGAAGTTTACTATCAAAATGGTGGAAATTGTACTGTATCACTTCGTAAAATTCCAGCAGCTTCATCTAAGCGTGCTAGATGTGGACATTTAACAGATAACACATTATTAATTCCCATATTCCTACTTTGAATTAGTTAAAAAAAAAAATTTACTTTGTCTAAAAGTGTGTTTTTAAGCCAATTTACTTCCTAACCTCAAATTTGCCCACCCTTTACCTGTTCCAAAAAAATTTTTTTACATATTTATTCTCTTTAAATCTATTTTATTTTCCTAAAGAAATTTAAATTTAATTTTAACACACATAGAGATAAATAGTTAATTAAATAATCTATTAAAAAGGGTGTTTACTACATTTGACAAAAACGAGAATTTTTCTATACACACGCTGTGAATTCCCAAAGGAAAACTAATAATAGTCAATATACCTGGCTGAATGCGTCTTAATAAAAAAAAAAGAGACATTTGTTAATTACAACAATGAAAATTACTTATTTATTATTTATTATTACAATAAAATTAAATTACTTGGATTTCCATACACATTTTTGAACAATTATTAATAAAATAATAATTTAATCTGTTTAGCAAATTAATTTAAGAAAAAAATTATTGCTCCGTCAGCAGCAGTCAGTTCACTTTTTTTTTTTAAAACAAAAGCGCCATGTTTCATTGTTTTATTTAATTAAAAAATTTTACAACTCAAGGAAATGTGCAAAAATAGTTTTTATTTTTTTTTTTTTTTGGGCAGCTGCAGTTACAATTTTAATTATTAATTTCTGTTGTTTTCAACAGCAAAAGTGCAAAAACTTACCGTGCAGTAAATGAAAAAGGCACCCAACGCAATGACGCGTAATAATGCTGGACTGGCAGCACGTACAACCTGAGAAAACAAGACGAAAAAAAAAATATTTGTAAAAATTATCAAGTTGAACATATTGAAAACTTTTAATGAACATGATAGAAAAAAAATGGAAATATTTTTTATTGCTGCTGTTTAAATCAATCAATAGAAGAAGAGAGAAGAGACAAGTAAAGTCAGTCAGTCACTGCTCGCTTTCCATTAAAAAAATAAAAAAGGACAAAAATGGGTGAAATCAGTCATTTAATATGTGCGATCTATACAATCAAAATGCAAAAAAAAAAAATGATCAGACACGTGTTTGACACTTTTCTTTTAAAACCATGTACATTTAAGGGCTAAAAAATGGACAAAAACTGAACTTTGGTACTTTTTTGAAACCCATACATCTTCTTAAAGCATGAAACACATTCGCCACAGCAGGCTACGAGCTACAGAGACTACAAATGTAGTTGGCTGCATTCGTTCCCTTGTAGCCGGCTGCTTAATTATTTTGAAGACGGCAGCTACATAGTAAACAGCTGATTGTGAAGTTTGACTGAAATTTGATTGAAAATTTAAAAAAAAACTAAAAGTTCTTAAAATAATGGCTGAAGAAATTATTGTGAAATTTATAAAATCTATTACTAAAATAGTTCATATAGCAAATATGGTATATTTAATTAAAAGTTTTAAATTATGAACAACTGCTCGCCACAGAAATGTGTATTTCGTATATTTCAGTGGCGCCACTTTAAAGCATTTCAGTTTCATAAACAAAAAAACACTTGTTTGAAATATCCTAATTCCACTTAAATATTTAAAACAGGCCAATTTATCTATGCAAAACTTCTCTCTTGTTAATATATGAGTTAATAATATAATATACTAATTTTTTCTGTTCTGTTCTTTTCTTTTCAAATAAAAGTAAGTATTTTTAAGCTCTTACATATTAATAATTTCTCATTACATTGCCAGCACTGTAATTGCATATTGTCGCTTGTCAAAATAGAAATTACCGTAAGTTGGCGTTTCCAGTAACAACCTTAGAAAAGTTGTTTTATAAAATATAAAATTCTGCAAAAAATGTCCACTATTTGGCAACAACACTTGCCACAAAGTTATTAAAGAGCTGAGTGAATTATATTCATGTTTAATGTCTTTTCATACTCGTTGGCTACAAATGACAGATTCTGGTTCCGCCTCCCCCCTCAAAAAAAAAATAAATAAAAAAAAAAAATGGAAAAAATATTGCGGTTACAACAACATACCTTGACTTGTTGATAGCGGAATGTAAACCAGGCAGCTGGCGGCAATAAACCAATTACAAGACATGCCAATGCCAAAATACTTGTACGCATTGGCCAGTTTAAGGCAGCAATACAAGGCGAGCCATCCTCACAATATTCACATCCCTCTGCACAGGGCAAGCACTCGTATTCATTGACAATGTTGTAGGTTGAATTTCTGCCCTGAAAATATCAAATAAAATTAATTCAGCATGAAAATATAATTAAAATCAGGCCTAAATGCGACAAAACTAAACCAAACAATGTAAAATGAGAAATTTTGTGTCTTGGTTTCTCTTATTTCCTTCTACGTCCTTTCTGTCACTATTTTACAAATGCAAATGGGACAATTGAAAGCAGCAATTGTGTGTACGAATACATTTGACAAGGTCATGTGGCACTGTTGTTGCTGAAGAAATATGTACATTCGGCAACTGTGTTTAAGGGATGCCTGGCCAAATAATAATAAAGAAAACTATTTAAAAAGATTTAAATCGTCTTGTTTATGGCGCAACTTAATTAAATAGTTGCAGCTCAGTTTGAAACAGATAAAATGTTTTTTTTTCAGTTTTAATATTTTTAGAACAGCTGTTTCCTTTAATATGGACTTTATTGTAGAGAATGGTTTAATTAATGTGATTATTTTTCTAACACAAAAATGACACCTCATTAAAATTTGCATCAAATGCCTCTCCAGCCTTGAAAAGTCCGCCTTGTTTTTTTTCTTGGACATGGACTCAGAGCATGATCCCTACATAGGGAACACATTGTGCTAGAACGTTTTTGGAAGGGAGAAAGAGGGAGTAGTGTTTATGGACATTCGATTTGAATGTTCCCACGTCAAAAGTGGCAGGAAAGACCCGTGCTTCTAGTTTATTCCACATACGTTCGGTCAAAAAAAATTAAGAGTCCTTGTAATGCGTAGTGCGATTCGCTGCCGAGTCGACCACAAATGGATGTGCACTTCATTATGAAAGAGTTGGCTACACTACCGTCTCCAAAGAGTTTCTTCGCTCTCTCCAGTACATGCTCGAGTAACTCCAAAATAGTCTTTGAAGCACCGACCCATATATGAGAGTTGTATTCCGAATGCTTCCTTTCGGACCTAAAAAATATGCTCAGTCCATCGAACAGTACACTGAATAATTTTATCATTACAGGTGAAGCAGCATGATCGGGCATGCGTAAGCAAGCATCATAGGGTTTTAGAGCATTGAAATCGACCCTGTTCGCGTGACTATATACCGATATTCTCGTGAGGTCACCATTTAGCGAATCATTCGCCGCGATCATAGCCGATGTCGATCTACGATCAAATGAATATAAATGGCAGATACTGCTGTCATCTGCAAAATAGTGGATGGTAGAGTGGAAGTGTGACATAGAAGGTCATTAAGAAAGACAAGAAATAGGGTAGGAGAAAGAATGGAGCTCTGCGGTACCCCTGACTTAATCTTGAACTCGTTGGAAGAGATCCCGTCTATAACAACTCTTATAGTGCGAACCTTGAGAAAAATAGATATAAAGCGAGAGAAGATATCACGGGTAGTCAGGATAGATTGGCTGTCTTCGTATTCTTCCTCCCTACTCTATTCTATTCTTTATTATTTCTTTTCTTTGTTGTTTCTTTCCCCGAAGAGAGTAACAATGGACTACTGGGTTATATTTGTCTTATAAAACGAAAATTTAAAGAGCAAAAAAAAATTACTTACCAACATCAATTTTTCATATTCCTCCTCCAACAGACTGCCATTAAAATATTTATGTTGACTTTTAGTATCTGGAAAATAATAACCTTTGCGGCAAACACATTTATATGAACCTCGGCGGAAGCCTAATCCCTGTATGGGCTCACACTGTTGCCGCGCATCGATGACGATCCATGAAGATGCACAAAAGAAACAACAAAACGTTATTGTTTTGGGTTATTTTAAATGAAATGTTAGACGGTATTAAAAAAATAAATAAATTGAAAAGTGTTTGTGTGTGTGTGTGTGTGTGTGTGTGTGTGTGTGTGTGTGTGTGTGTGCGGTACTGTGAATGCCTTTTTTCCCAAAAAAAAAAAAAAAAAAAAAAAAAAAGAACTAAACAAATATTTTTCCAAAGCGAGCAAAATAATGGCTGCCTTTGTATGCATGCTCCTTGCCTTGGGCAATTTTATTGGGCTAAAAATTTATGGTTATAATTTTTATTTTTTACTTTGTGTCAACTCACCATGGTCGTGCGTTGCTTGCATTTGTCTGTCCCAGCAAAAATATTCAATGGCTTCGTTGAGCCAAGTATGTTACGCTGGGGACATTGATCAATATCGACACGTCTCAAATCAATATCAATGCCAGATGTGCCTCTGGAAGAAACAAAAAAGAAAATGAAAATAAAATTTAGAAATTTGGAAATGTGGTGCGTTAAAGATGATGGTGATGGAAATGAGAAGGCCTTTTCCCTCCCTCGTTTTTTCCTTTAAAAATTCATCAAAAAAATAAATTTTTATAGGTTTTTCATCCAAAGCATTAACACATGTTTAGAGACCACATAACACATAAAGGGCTACCGACTACAATGCGTCAAAATTAAAATATAAAAAAATTATTTATAGCCGCCGTTAACTTGAGCTAAAAATTATTTTAGTGAGCGCCATATACAGATTTAGTGTTGCCAATATAACAAGAAATAAAGACTACAGTGGAGCTCAAAAATATTTAATTTCATTAAAAAAAATAACGTGCCAACGTAACAACGTAAATTTTCTTAATAAATTAACAATCCACAAGTTTTGCACAAAAGAATAATTTTTTTTTACGATATTTGTACGTGTCATAAATAATATTTTGAATAAGTGCTGGTCTTTTCATAAAAATAGAAATGTGGCAATACTGAAATATGTGCAAATTTTTGCACCATTAAACAACTGTCCACTGTAGCTGTATGTAACCTGCAAAATAAATAAGCAGCTGACTACAAGGGGGCACCTGCAGTCCACAACATTAGTTTTGTGGTCATGTAGCTGTGTAGCCTGTCGTTGTCTATGTGTTTTCAATGCTACTAAAAAAAACCAAAGAATTTGTTTCTCATTGAAGACAAAAACAAAAATTTTATATTTTGCGGATAAAACTATAAAATGCCGAATTTAAAACAAAGTTTTTTAATTAATTAGATTAACTAATCAATGCAGGACTTTTGGATTTTTTTGAGCTCTTGAGCTAAGAAAAACAAAGTCATTTTTGTTGTTTAATAAGTTTTCTTAAAGCAATGGCTTTAGATGATATATGAGGGCAAGTGTTATCAGAGGTTCTACTGCGTAATTTCAATTGAAAGGAAATGTTTTTTTCTGAGAATTTATTCCTACATGGATTTACGTGGTGCTCAACCAGGTCTTTGGTCAAACTCAAAAAATGTGTTTAAAATCTAAAAACGGTGTATTTTTTAATATTTTTTTTTTCGTTTGTAGTTTTTTTTGTGTTTCTGTAATTAAATTTTTAACATGCAAGGAAATATTTGTCTTAAATAATTCTTTTTTCTTTTTATTTCAGCTGCTTTCAAAGAACGGGGTAAGTTTTCTTGTTATTTTTTTTTAACTTTTAAGATACCAAAACTATTATTTATGGATAAATTAAACAAAAATTGTATTTAACAAAAGTCTGGCATTCATATAAAATTTGCAGAGCATCAAAAATCTATTCAGCATATCAAGTTGCTTTAGGACGCATTTTGAGATATAAAAATACGGACCAGTAGTTGCTGGAAATATTAATATTTTTTTTTATTATAGTTTGGCATAGAAAAATAAAAAGGATAAAGGATATATTATATATTTACATTGATATGGGTGATATGCTGCTCTCACAGTCTTCACTGCCTGTCTTTTTGAACAAAAGACGAGCAATTTTTCAATAGCGCCACAGTTGTGCACAGAAAAAATAATAATTAAATTTTTCCCAATTAAGTTTTTGCTCTGAAAAATTGTTTCTTTAATTATCAATTTAATTGAAACGGCGTTTATTTTAATTGATTTTGGTGTTCTCTCAAAAAAGTGTAATTAAAATGGGTAAATTTTTTTTCAATTAAAATTGTTAATTTGTTCTGCGATTTTCGTGATTGGTTGCAATCTAATTAAAATTTTAATTGAATCTTCATTTTTTTAAATTGAATTTGGTTTCACCTTTTTTGTTATCTGGAACCAGCATTCTGGAGATGAACCCTACACATGCGGTGAATTGTGCTGGAATTAGAGGAAAGGGATAGTAGGAGAAATGACGGATGTGAAGGTTTAATATCTTACAACACTGATTTTGCACGTTCTTGTGTTCCATAGCAGTGTTGTAGCGCCTCTGATGTCACTGAGACGTATGCAATTTTGAAGCTTCGTTTTTAGTAGCCATTTTTAGTAATTATTTAACTTCGCCGGTGCTATACAATATCGACCAAGGAGGGCGTTCTGATGTGCATTTGGATTGGCTACAACTGAAGCCGTTACTGTTCAGTGATCAGTGACTATGAATTCGCCACTGAAACCTTTCGACAACAACTGACACAAAGACACACTAATACACATCAGATAAAATGCGAGATGCTTTTATCACTTAGTCTGAAACTTAGGTTAAATCCAGAAAATTTTAGGTTTTGTAGTTCAGTATACTTCGACCATCGCAAGCCTCACTAAATTTTTTCTGTGTGAAAATATTTAAAAACCATAGTAAACGTTTAATAATTATTCATATCAGCTGTTTCTTAAGTTGCACTTTGTTTTGCGCTGATGTTCAAACATCGGTGTTCCTATTACCCTGCGTTTAGGCTGGTGTTCTCGTTCGAATAAAATTTATTCGAAAATTGGAAATTTTTTTTTTTCATTTCTGTTCAAACGAACAACATTTTTCAATTTAGAATAATCAATTAATTCGAATTGTCGCATAATCGAACATTCGAATAATTTTCTTAACTACTTTCTATAAAAAAAAATCACTGTCTTGGAAAATTCCTTGCAAGTTGACTTGAAATATGCAGGTGCAAGTGCCCAAAGTGTAAGTGTGTTTGAAAAACTCAATACCATCGAGTTTTTTTTTTAGCAACTTACACTTGCACGTTTAAATGCAGTTAAGTTAAATACGAAATTCTTGCAATTGCCAATAAGTGTCAATGTTAAATATATCAACAACTGAATACCACCACCGTTTTATTTTGCTGTTTAACATCCATCATCAGCACTGTTACTAGCAAAATTTATCATTTTTTTTAATCTACTCTTCACCGTAGTAAGTTTTCTTGTGCTCTCCTGTAAGCGGATAAGCGCAAGAAATTGTTTTAAAAATGTCAGCAAAAAATACAACCATGTTAAGGATTATTACACATCGCACTCTAAATATTTCTGTCTGCTAAAGAGAAATCTCTGCTCCAGCACGCCCGGCAACTTTTTTACCCCGGAAAGAAATACGATGACGTTGATTTTCTTGTATTCAGCTGCAGAGAAACACTTAAAAGATTATTTTAGGCATAAAATCCAACTGAAAAAAAATTCAAATGAAAAGCTTGCTCTTTCTTAAAAATGCTGCTGTATGAATATGTTTGCCCAAATATCTCTCATTAACCGAAATAAAGTAACAACTCCAAAAATGGATTTTTCTTGATTTTCACAGACGACTTAGAACTAGTCCAAGCCTAATCCATATGTATGGAGAAAACATGGTGTATTTTATATTATGATGTTCTAAGGGTGGACCATATAAACTAACTTTACATTACATCGGACTACATGTAGTCCATCCATTGAGCACCTCAGAGATTAATTTTAGTGCGACCTAGTAATCGTAAATACGAAGAAAAGCACGAACACTTGTCGTATAGAAATTTGCTATTATTTTCAATCACATGGTCCATGGCTGCTTTACCGCATTTGTAATCAGTTCATTTCAGCCACATTTGACCACGTAATCCAATATTATCTGCAGGGTTTTAATAATGAAGGAAAAGTCTTCGTTATGTTGGTATACAAATTTCACTTAAATAACTTGTATAATCAGGAATAGGCATATGTGCTCCTTCTGAAGTCAATTCACCGCGAATTATAAAGAAAGTTTTTGTTGAAATCATTTCTCTCCGATTTGCAGTGGCATTCTCTCTCGGGATTTTTGCAGGAGCTGTGAGTCTGTGGAGGAGGAGGAGAAGACGATTGCTCACCGCAAGTGCCAGCGCGCAGCACTTGCCATGAAACGGCCAGATTCCTCGCTTCACATTTCATGTCATCATTGACGGAACTTTTTCGGTTGAGAATTCCCGCAACAGAGAAATATGTCTTGGCAACGGCGTGGTTTCGTGTGGCGAATGTCTGATCCCCGGGTGTGAAGGGCTTGTGGTATCACAATGGCTCTAAGCTGAAGTGGGACGTTCTCCTTCGAGGAGTGTTCCCCAGCTAACCTCACCCACCTATAGTGGAATTTTTAGTTATATTTCTGTTGTGAATAATTTGATTTCACAATTTCATTTCTTTATTGAAGAGTTCATGAAAAATATATTTAAAAATTGTTTTCCTAAAAATTTCCTTTCTTGAGTTATGACACTGTTCGGGTAAATGAGCATTATGTATGCCATACAAAAGTATGTGGCAGTTTCTTTGAAAAATCTCTTTTTATTTCTTCCTGACAATTTCAAATTTGTGACCTCTACCCTTTTTTTATTTAGTGGGCGACATGCATACTCAAGCTAATAAATGTGTCTCTATTGCAGAGTGGCTTTTAAGCTACAGTGTGTCAAAATTTAGTAACCCACTGTATAAAAATATTTTAGAATATTCCATGTTTCAAACATTGGAGCATTGAACATTGGAACTTGAGAAAATCTAAAAATTTTACATACATTTTGTTTTTTAAAAATTTTAGAGAGTAAAATTTTTCAATATTCCCATATTTCAATTCAAGAAATAGCAAATTCAGGGTGAATAAATATTATAAATTTTTTACAGTCAAAACAATTTCGGTGATTAAGTTTTAAAGGAAATCTTTGCGCTCACTTTTCCTTGGCACTGTACTTCAAAATTGTCCCACCCAGGAAAACGTTTTGGAGCACCTATGCTTAACTTCATTGTCAGACCCAGAGTGGGTAATCGATAAAAATTTATATCTACAGACATACCGTAATCCTGTCCTCGGTACGGCTTCGGATGGACCGCCAGACTAGGAGAACTACCGAGGGGCCGACTGCTGATTACGTTGGCGGTGCTGACGGGCCATTGTCATATTGTTCTTCACGCCAGGAGATTGGGTCTACCATATAACAACTTCTGTAGGAGCTTTCGTGAGGGTGAAAAATTTGTTTATACGGTACTCGTGATGGCTTGAGACCGATAGGACAGGATGAAGACTGATCCCGCTCAGGTAACACAATGGGACCCACGAGGACCCAAGTGAGCTGATTACTTTTGGACTTGGTGGCTTGCGATACTAACCTAACCTAACTTTTACCATAATCCTCTCTATAACGTGGTGCTCGCTTTTTCATACCCTACGCAATTTCATACTCTACGTATAGCACAAATAACAATGATTTTTCATGATTTGTTTGTTATTGTTAAGTTTTTGAACTAAAATTTCAAGTAAAAAAACGAGTTCGTCGTGTTTCTTCGGCTGCAGCTCGGAAACTATAGAACTGCTGCAGCTAAATTTAAATAGCACTCAATTCAGGTCTACTACTGACCGCTGGACACCAAACCAACTCTGTGTGATGTTTAGTTTGGCCGGAAAGTTGATTCAACAAACGCATAGACAGACGGACAGACGGACATGGCACAATAAACTTCTCTATTCAGCACTTTTCTGAAAACAAACAAATTTTTTTTTCAGAAATGAATATTAGAGACATTTTACATAGAATGATAAACTTATATATACCCTTTACACTTAAAGTAACGGGTATTAAAATTCGATTAAAAATAACCAAAATGGCAACACTTTTACTTACGTTACGAGTATTTCGCTTCTTTAATTTCTTTTACTGCAAGATTTAACTTTCGAATTTATAGTTCCATTTTTATTTTCTTTTTTGTTTGTTTTTTTTTTTCTTTGCATTTTCGCGTAGCCAAATGTAGGCAGAAAATGCAGTAAAATTTTTCTGGTTTTTTTTTTTGTAAACTTCACAGTAGTTGAGCATTAAAAATGTGTTAAAATTTGTGTTCTAAAGAACTTTCATGGGCAGAAAATCTTTTAGATTTTTGTTACACATGACGTACGTTAAAAAAGGAAGCATTAGTGTTTTTTTTGCTTCTTTTTTTGTGCTCAAATTTCCAGAATACTTAGGGAATTATTTATAATGGGATTTCACAATTTTCAAAGAGAAACAAAGAGATGAAAAGAGATAATTAGGGACAGGTTTAAAAGGAAAATTTCAATCGTACAACGAATAAAATTCAAGGTTTGTGGAAATTAAAAAAAAATTAAATGGAAAATTTAATGCTTTTTTTCGTTTGTAAAATATTCAATGAGGCCATTATACGGTAGTGGAGAATATATTACTCTTCCCTGTCATTTAAACAGAAGTATAAATCATTGGTGATACACAATGTATATGAACTATAAAATCTATGAAACTAATCAGCTGATTTTCTTCCCCTTTATTTGCACATACTGTGCTTGTCAAAATATTTTGCCTTTTTGCGAGCTCCGTTGTTATTTTGTATATATCTGTTCAGTTTTTGAAATAAATGCTTTAGTTTTGTTTTGCTATTGTGGTCAGTAGTTTTTTGACAAATTTCTGACAAGCATTTGTGTGGCTTTGTGTCAGTTGCTGTCGCAAGGTTTCAGTGGCGAAGTCAGTGTCACTGGTCACTGAACAGTGACGGCTCCAACTGTAACCAATGCACAGGCACATCAGAACGCCTAAAATAACTACTACAAATTGCTACTCAAACGAAGCTTCAAAAATTTAATACGTGGTAAAAGCAGAGCTGTAAGAAATTGAAGCTTCACCACCCATCATCTCCCTCACCATCACTTTCCATAGGATATGTA
This sequence comes from Dexiosoma caninum, assembly GCA_963924685.1. Classification (NCBI taxonomy): domain Eukaryota; kingdom Metazoa; phylum Arthropoda; class Insecta; order Diptera; family Tachinidae; genus Dexiosoma; species Dexiosoma caninum. Next base: position 3,725,953 of record OZ004728.1, read on the forward strand.
GTGGTCACCCCCCTGACTGCTGGTCGCAGATGAAAAAAAATTCAGTAAGATTTTACACAAACAAAATGTCAGTAGTTTTTGGTATTGTTGTATTATTGTAGAGTTGCATCGTAAGTATGGAGAGTGAGATCATTTCTCGTTAATTTCTGGTGGTAAGCAGTGTTGCCATATATTTTAGCTATAATATCTTCAAAAAATCTGCTAGAAGAATCTGCAAAATCAGTACAATATTTTCTAAATCTTCAAAAATCTAATGAAATCAAAATGTATAATTTTGTTGTGGGTCAGGCATATTCAGCTCTCGTAACTGATTAAGAAAATAATATATATTAATTACACTAATTATTTAAGCTTCGGGTCCTTTTTATATACATATATAATATTTATTTTTATTTCGATATTTCGCTACAGAAAAATGTTTTTTTTTTCATTTTTAATTTTATATATTAATAATATAAAAAGAAAGCAAGAAATTAGAAAAATTATAAAATAATATGTAATAATAAGATGTGCTTGGTCGGCTATTTGTTGTTTTTTGATACATACATGATTTGTACACTCATTATAATAAAAATAATATTGCGTGGAATATAGCCTTTATTGAAACTCCACTATAGCCGCAATATTCTCTTGACTATGGTCTGAATGTGATATATTTAATGGCGCATCAGTTTTTTTTTCTGAAGAGCATTGATTTTCATTCTTCAAATTATAGAGCTTTCAAACTTTGTTCATCTTTGAGAATAGTTAATTAAAATAAATGTTGTTCACATTAAGCGGTGAGCAAGTTATCGCGAGTGTTTTATATACATTTTTTGTGCTCCCGTACTTTTCTACATTTTTTGAGATAATTTTGAAATAAATTATAGTTTATTCTATTTTTAACGAAATTTAAAAATAAAAATAAAGAAGGAAACCTAATAATAGACAATGGTTCTAAAATTCTCGCGTAATTTTGCCAATAGTTGAATATAAATGACGCATAACATAAAATGCACCGAAGACCCCGGGAAACAGTTCTCACAGAACGTTGCGGCACATGTTCTGTAACAAATGAACACATTAAGAAAAACCTCTGAATGGAGCTCCCAGTATTTTTTACAAGTTTAAAAATCAGCATGTTGCTAAACGAATTAAACTTAAGCAGGTTACCTTATTGCCACAGAAATATTATTCATTCCGTCTTTTTCCACCACAAATGTTAAAATTTCTTTCTCACAAACAATTGAAAAAATCCTTGAATTTTACTAACATCACAATTTACCACCCTCATAAATAGTTTTATCCTTTTATTTGTGACAGTTAAATTCGAGCATAAATTCCATGCCGATTTCAAGATTTTCTTTTTGTACAAGAATCTCATTTTTTATATTTGATAAATAAATGTAAAACAAATTTATTTAATACATATGAAGCCCTCGTCATCACCATTTGCCTTCATGTGAGAAATTTTTTGAAAGCATACCAATGCTCAACTTTCGTTATAAAGGCAATTGTCTGTGTGAGCACAACTGAAATCGCTATTTCTAGTATATTTTATGAAATATATGTATGTATGTTTGAAATGTTCAACAACTATTTCACAAGCACAAGCAATCTCGCCAAATATTCAGAAAGCTTTGGTAAACTCATCCAAACGCAGCCATATGTTAAAATATTAAAGGAAAAATAGTTAATAAATATCTTTTCAACAAATTTCTGTTTGCTATTGAAATACATATTTGCATTCAGAAACAACTAAATATACAGGTTGTCTAATATTGGGTTGTATAAAAAGTATCGTCTTTTTTATTAAGAAATAATTTTTTTTTTTATTGAGAGTAAATACTTTTGAAAAAAAAGTAAAAGTTTTTGTTAATTTGTAAAGCAGAGTCGCAGCAGTTGAGGAGTTTATTTATTAAATTCAGTAATACATGTGACCTCAAGGCCAATATAAAATATATTACAAGTATAAAAAGAGTGGTTATAAAATAATAAAATAAAATTTGTACAATCGTATAACATTTCAAAGGCTCCAACAAAACAGTATAGTATAGGTAGAACAAAAACCCAATCAATCAGTGGTAAATCACATTAATGAATGTATTGAGATATATTTCTCTTAAAAGATGTCAACGTAAAACCAAAAGAACGTAATTCTCTGGTTTAGTAATTCTTTTAAACAGCGTTAATAACAAATTATTGTTGTTCTTTCTTGTGATTGGTTATACATTTCCCACCACACCGCTATTCAACAACAAAAGAGATGTGGTAGCATTATGAGTGCTCTTTCTTGCAAAAACAAAATAAAGAAATGCAAGAGAATTTTTCTTATGTTTAGTTTTTTTATATACAGTTGCATCTAATCAAAAGTCTTTAGTATCAATTTGAACACTGATGTAAAATTTTTTAATTAGTTGTTTAGCTTTTGAAAAAAAAGTTCATATTAATAATCAATTTAATTTAGGCAAAATACACAAACTGTGAACCAAATTCGAAGTCATAATTGTGATTAGCAAGAATTATTTTGATTAGTATGTCAATTGGTTTTTCGGTCATATTTTACTAGAATTGATTTGTTTTAACTACAAAGTCCGTTCGACCATATCCAGAAACTTTCACTTGAACCATTCTCAAGATACACAAAAATAAAAATTTACTTTGTATAGGCGTTGTAACGCCCAGTTGGAATTTATGAATTTTATTTAGCCTATCGTTCCCTCTAGATATACAGAGAGATGATGTGAAAATGTCAATTAAATCGTTTCAGCCGTTTAGCTGTTACAAACAGACACACATACAAACATTTTACTTTTATATACTTATAAGATATGTATGTATAACATCTGTATACAGATTATGAAAAAAAAGAAACTTTTCGACTTTAACTCTCAAAAATTAAAACTTTTTAAAATTACGGTACAAATATCGAATGGTAGGCAGCGTTCGTATGAGTAAATTACCGTACAATACGGTGATTACCATACGGTTAACATCACTGGTTGATGGTGATCAAAGAGTCACCACAAACAACCGACAAAAGTAATGAAATGGAGACCCAGTCTTAATATTTTTCACATCAAAATTAAACGAAATTTTCCCTTCATTAATAAAATACTGTACAAAATAAAAACTAAAGAAATTGTATGTCCAGCATGTATTTATTTATTCATTAAATAAACAACATAATTTAATATTAAAATTTCATTATGCTTTCTTATGACTACTTTCTTCATATGTAGCCCCCTACTTCAACTCTCGCTTACTACGACCTCTTCACTCGAATTACAATTTTCAATTAAAACTTCTATAAATTCTGTATATAGTGAGTCTAATTACACAATATTTTCTCTGCTTCTTTTTGCTTTTAAATTAAATTCACTTACAAAAAAAAAATGTGAAAAAGCAAACTTTTTTTTTTAAATCAGACAACAAAACAGAAGTTAAGAAAATAAATAAAACAACAACACAAGTCTCAGTTGCTTGCAACTTGCAATCGATGGTATAAATGGCAGAGAGAGAAAGGGACAATTGTTGGTGAATGTGTATGTGCGTAAGTGTGTGTGTGTGTGTGTGTGTGTGTGAATATATACGAGTACAAACAAGTTTATTTCGAATTCTTAAAATTTAATCTTATGAAAAATGCCATAATCCTTTTTCTCCATTCCATGTTCTATTCTCCATTTTTTTTATTTATTTTTTTTCGTTGAGGGTGGAGTTGTCCTTTCTTTTCTTTTCTAACTGTTGATTGTGTTGTTTTTGTTTCTTTGATTTCTCTCTTATTTTATTACTTAACTAACTGACAATGTGGATAAAATTACTGAATAAAATATGAGGATAAATGTCCCAATCATTTAGGGAATTGAAAAAAAGTCATGTATGTACGTATGTTCAGTGATTGTGCATGGCTTTGTAAGTACAAGGAAGTGTCTCTGGCTCTGGCTCTGGCTCTTACTGTGTCTGCCTGACTGTGCGTGTGTGTGTTTGTTTAGTACAAATACATTCTATGCAAAACGATATGTTTGCTTTTCTACACACATGTGTATTTTTCTGTGAAATACTCGTGTAATAAAATGAAAATGGAAGCTAACGATTCTTGTGTAATGAAAATTTCACTCATTTGAAATGAATGTAGGGAATTTATTTATTTTATTATATTTATTTACGAAAAGTTATTTAATATCTTTTGCATAAAAACGGTATATGCCAGCCAGTTTTTTTATATTTTCTATAATGCAAATGGGAAAAAACCAATTTTTTTACAAAAAAAAATAAATAAATGAATCACTTCAATAAAAGAGTTCTTGATTTCAATTAAACAATATGGCAATAAGATGATAATGGGATATTGTTAGGTAAGGCATGGCTTCATGCAGCGCGACCAGTTTGATCTATTGCCCTCCCCAGTAAGACGTTCATTTCCCGGCTCCACAGGGAGCATTGGCAAATACTCCTCTTTTAGTATTATTATTATTATCTTAGGGGCCTTGAAACACCACGACCAAAGAGATCTATTGGGCTAAGTCCCTCACATTATACCCGCAGATTGAGGCTTCTAAGGACCACAAACACTATTTGGCGTCTAGTGGTCCACATGTTGTGTGGAGGCACCAAAGTTCCACCCGGGTGTAGAAACCTCTTATCTGCCGAGTACAGGACAATAATGTAATTTTCACAAAATCGATAGACCTTATTCTGCATTACTACCAAACCTCTTTATGTACGTTTTGAACCGAAACCCACCCGGTTCGGATATTGCACATATTTTACACAAAAATTTTGCATTTTCACCAACATTTCATTGTTTTTGCATTTAAATGTTTTAAAATTTCCCATTAAAACTAAGAGAATTCGTCACTGAGTCGAAATCATTTTCAGTTTAAATTATAATTCAAAAATTTATCACTGATTGAAAATCGAAAATGCCACCCGGGAGGGGTTTGGTAGTGCGAAGGTTAATGTCATTAAGCTGCGGTATATCGCTGCAATTGTCCACCATGCTCCCTCCACACATATTTCGACTCGAACGCTGCAACCGTCCTTAACCAAATTTAAGGTTAGCGTCTGCTGCAACTACAATTAACGTCCTGCTCTACCACTTCATCACCTGTCGCTGCGCTACACTACTCCTTGCTAAATATAAGGTCACGCACAAAGTCTGATTGATAACATGAGTATTCGTAAGAAAAAATAGAACAAATGTCAGGGCTAACATACTAAATTGTAGTTCCCCTATGACACATATTTCACTGGGGTCTGTGCGTATGCTGTGCTTTAAATTTTTGATAATGACAACGACCCAGTTATTTTAATTGATGCCATTATATTATTGCCTTCTGAAATATTCCCAGCAATATTTGCACTAAAATATTAACTAACACATACATATTTAATTCACACACCCACACACACACACACACACACATCCATAAATAGGCAATCACTATACATACTAGTGACAGAAACTAAAATCTTTTAAAGTTATTGTGGGTATTTTTTTATATGGATACATATCTATATATGCGAGGTCTGTTCAAAAGAAAAGGTGAATTTTTATATAATGAACTTATGCCAGCGCTTCTTCCAATCCTCGTAGCACTTCTGAAATCACGAACAAATCACGAACAAGCACATTGTTGTGCGAGCTGATGCATTATCGGGATGCAGAATGCATGTTTTTTTTTCCACAATACCGATCGTTTTACGCAAACGTTGCATAACTTCATTGTACTATTCCTTAATAAACGTACCACCTGTTCGCAAGAACTCACGATGCACGATGAAGAAAACAAAATTCACGTTTTCTTTTGAACTACCCTCGTACATACGTACACATATGTATATTTACTTTTCCTTTGTGAATAGAGATGATCAATACCAATTTCTTAATGGTTGTAAAAATGTTCTTTTCTTTAACTATTCCACCCACAGTGCTCGCTTGTATTATATCCAGCATTATATTCTCTATTTTGATATTTTTCTTCATTTCAATACAATTTCATGAAATTATATGGCGTCCCAACAGCGTAATCAATCCATCTGTCAAACGAAAAAAAAATAATGGAAGAAAAGTTTCATTCAAAATTAAATGAATCTGTTTTACTTGCCATTCTTTCTTGCTTTTTATTTTCTTACACATTTTCTGTAACTTTTTTTCGTTTTATTTAAAATTATAGGAGATAATAAATTAATAATACATTTCATGTCATAATTTCGTATAAATGATGATAATGGGAACATTTCCAGCTTTAGTATAACATGCGATTTTGGAGCAGGAAATGAGATGCGAGTGTGGGAAAACGAAAAAAGAAAATGAGGATCATAAACTCAATTTAATGGAAATCTTTTATTGTCTATTTAAACTATTGAAATGTATTGGAGTTTGCGAAATAGAACTGAAACAATGAAAGGTGAGCGAGACTTATAAAATAAAAATTCAAGCACTTCCGAAGGTTCGATTAAGGATCAATACAAGAAAGAGATTACGAGAAGTAAGACTGACAACTAAGACGAAGTCACAGATAATCTAATCTTTTTCTTATTTGAGATATACAATTTCAGAAAATAGTGATGCGAATCATGATGTTATAGTTTCGAATAGACAAGGCTCGTAGGACCATGTACACCCTAAGAATGATATTGATTAGTGTTGGGTTCGTAAGCTCTTTGAAGTGAGCACTCTTTTTAGCTCTGCTCAGTTAATTGAACTATGTCGCTCTTTTAGTTCACTTGTTCAGTTGCTCAGCACCGCTATCTGAGGTTATCTAAAATCAGCTGTTTCTTATTGAAATGCCAACATAAAAAGTTGACAATTGGATAATAAAAAACAAAAATTTAAGAAAAAATAATAATTAAATGTTTCCCAATCAAGTCTTTGCTCAGAAATATATTTTTTCTCAATTAATAATTCAATTGAATGCACGTTTATTTTAATTGATTTTGGTGTTCTCTCAAGAAATGGTCAAATTTTAAAATTTTTTCAATTAAAACTGTTAATTGATTCTGATTTTTAATGTAATTATTATTTTAATTGAACCTTGATTTCACTTTTTTCTGTGCAAAAAGAAACAGGAGCTCAAATTATATTTGCAGAAGAGAACGAAAAATGAACTACGTAGTTAAAAGAGTTTATTGAAATGCCCGGCTCATTTTGTTCATTTCAGTGAATCGTTCTATTGAACTAGATCGTTCGCGAACTGCACAACTGAAATATGGCTGTCTAATGACTTGTCCTGTAATATGAAATTGAGAATTTACAATACATGCGTTGAGACAATCCTTCTTTGTGGATATTAAACGCGGGCTTTGAACCAGAATGGTATCAGAAGACTACAGACTACATATTACTAACCGTTGCCTAAGCTGCGACGAACCACATATTCAGATGTTTTCGGCGAGAGATTAATAGTAACGACGGCCTGACACATCAACCGCCGATTGCCCAAGACGATCAATTGTTACATGTTGGGCTCAAAGAACACCATCGGGAAAACAGTTTTAATCGAAATCTTATTGGAAGCAAAAATTTACAAATTCGTAAAATGTGGGGAGGGTGGTTACAATTAAATTCGCAATTCCCTTCGAAAGGAAACTGTTCGAATTTGTAATTTATTTACCTGGTCTTTTGCAAAATATTTTCTTTTCGATTTGGCATTACAGAATAACCTCCCTGATTGCATGTGATTACCAATTATCGGCATTCTACTGTACTTTTTCGATAAAAGTACTGCCTGTAAATTACGGAATCGAATCAAAGTTTCAAATCAAATTCGAAACAAAAATTTAAATTTCATTCGGCATTTAATGCTGCTGTTTGGGATGCTGGCGATTCTACTGTACTTCACAGTGGTGCTAATTAAAGAGAGAATGCTTGTTAATATTAATAACGCAAAAGTTTAATTTTATATCGAAATGCTACACTTGTGGAATATATAATGCTGAGGGTGAATGTGAAAATCAAACACGGCAGACAATTCAAAAGTGTTTATTTTAAAGCACGTGCTTTAAGGGGTTTTTATTCAACTGCGTCGATGCATCAGCTGAAAGGGTAGGGCGTACATGAATTATGGTGATGTTGGCGGAGTAGTTACCGCATTGACTTGATGCAACCGGAAGACCGCCGGTTCAAGAGCCGTTTATACCAAACATTTCTCTATTGTGTCAGCGTTCACAGCCTTAACTTCCTCGTCACTGGTGCAAAAAACGAAAACAAGAAAAAAAGTTTTTTGTATGTCAACAGAAAATTATTTTTTTTTTTTGACCAGCAGTCAGGAGATGATCCCTGCACATGCGATGCATTGTGCTGGAACTAGAGGCTGGGAATAGCGAGAGAGGCGGCAGGAAGTGATGCCACTGTGGTGACATCAGTGACTTGATAAAAATATTGTATTTGACTCCACTGTGCCTTCAGTGGAATACAGTGCGGCTGATGAAAGTCTCTACCACAAGAAAACTTGATAACTTTTTTTCTTCATAAGTATTCTGGAATATTTTTTTTGTTTTTGTAGACTGATCGTGAGGCTTAATGAAAATGGAAAACTGGTACAGTATAAAAAGGAATCTAGATTGTGCGCCGCTATCACGCAATGTAGTCTGTAGTTTTAGTTCAAAGAGAGTATAGGGGCACGTTTGGCGGTAATCCCCAGAGTAGATGGACCATTATGAGCATGTTCCCTTCGAACAGAAGAAACTATCGCTGCCATACAAAGCAATCCCAATATTTCAACATTTATTCACAAGGCTTGGAACTTATTCCTTCCACAAGAATCCAAATGGCTACTAAACTTAATGAAATTAATTCGATGGTCTAGCAATTGGAAAAGGGTTGAGCAAATTTCATGCATTGCAAGAAAAGTTATTGCACTTTCTTAATGCAGCAAATTTCATCGCCACCCTGTATTTTCTTGTTTCAACTTCCTGTTACATGAAAAGCATCATAAATCAAGGTTAAATATTGTAACTTTTATTATTATTTTCTGATAAATATAGAAAAGATATAAGCACGTTCCGGTACATTTTGCCAATCGCATTCGAAGCTAAGCCGAGAAAGAAGAACTTGAAAAAAAAAACTCCTTTTCTGTGAAGATAAGATGAAGTTTTTTTACCCGCAGGAGATGAAAGTGTTTTAGTTACGACTTTTTTGCACAAAACTTTCTCTACAAAAAAAAAAAAAAAAAAAAACCTGCAGTGACCAAAAAATATCAGATGAGTAGCACATACAAATAAAGTCACGTACACAATACTTTGCTCAGAGTGAAGAAGAAAACTAAAACTAGAAAAAAGAAACGAAAATTTTAAACATTTTAAATCAGATGCTAAAAAAGAGATTCCAATAAATTTTCATTTTATTAGAATTAAATTTTAAAAGCAAACGACAACAACATTAAGTGAGAATTATGAAGGTGCTGTCAGCGAACACATTTTCTGAATGTGTATCGAAACAAGCAGTTGATTTTCTTCATTCACCATTAAAGACGTACGTTAATACAGTTTCATCTGCAGCGTTTTGTAAGCCGGGCAAAGAGAAGTTCACACAACATGTGCCATAATACACACAGAGTTTAGAGAATACTCGTGCTTGAAAAAATACTTCTTCTACCTCAAGGAAATGTACAAGGAATGATTATGTTGGCCTCGCACAAGGCCTTTTAGCCATTTCTATGCTTGAGTTGTCTTCCTATTATCATTATTATTATTACTAGTATTTTTGCTGGGGCCAAGAAGCACGCCGACCAAGAAGATCGGTTGTGGGTAACCCGCCCTAGATCCCCATCCTAAGGCCCCTAAGGATTCCAAACACCTATTCGGGTGCTTAATTTCGTTTATATTCACTCAATGCTTTAGAGAATGCACGTGTTGGAGTAAATGACTTGCCCAAGTTTAACCGTTCACTGATGTAAAGAAGTGCTTCAAAGAAGTTTTCGACAATTTTAAGAGACTTTAACTGGGCCATTTGAAAAGTTTGTATTTATAAAACAAGCGAAGAGTTTTTGAAAGAGGGCTCCAAATACCAGAGCCCTTTGAGCTTTCATCATATCATGTACATAAATACCGCAAGTATAACACGTGCATGTGTGCACTAGTTAAGGCAGGTGTGCATATGTGTGTTTAAGAAAAACTAACCGTGACTAATGGCGTTTCCATTCGAAGCATCGTAATACTGGAAGTGAAAAACTTAAATCTGCGTCGCTTCTAGTACTTAATATTCTATACGTGGAAATCTTTGGGCATAAGTTCATTTCGATTTGTTTAACTATCATTTGGTGGGTATCAGTTTTACTTCCTCGTTCTGCAGTACATTTTTTCCTGCAAATTGTCTCGAAAACAAAAGGAAATTTCAATTTTCTAATGATGTTGTCAATTACGTTTCGGGAAGACTTCTTCGCTACGCTTAAAGAGGGAGGCCAATTGGTTTTATGCAAAAGTTGTTGCAAAGTATTTTGCAATACGTCTTGGCTAAATAACTATTAAGGGTGGCGATGACTGAGAGTCAACAAGCTAACTACTCATCCATGTGTAGTTTGTGCTACTCTTGGAATTCTTAAATCTTGGAGAAAGACATACGACGTAGAACTAGCCTGTAACATTTTAAGACAAATTCACTTTAAGAAAGAATTCATGCACTTCAAGTCAAACCAATCCCAGAATGAAGGAAGACATCAAAGTAGGCTACTTCACTGGTCAAGTATTCTTAATGAACATGGCGCGGACTTCTGACCATATTGAACCAGCACTCTGCTTCTCAAAGGGATATGAGGTTTGGGTGCTTCCGTAGTCTAGTGCATGAGCATTAGTCTTATCAATATGGAGGTGCGGGTACGATTCCCGCTTAGACCATGGGTGTTTCTACAGACAAGCTTAATAGCTTCGTAGAGTTTGTATTGTCTTAAAAAAAAGAAAAGGTTTTTTCCCTGCAAGGGATGAGTGGTGGGTGATACAGTTGGATGAATGATGGTTCGAAAAAATGGTATACCGATGGATTGAAAACGTTTAGTTGTATGGGTGCAGGGCTTCTAGGTTCAATTCCTAGCAGAGAATCTGGTCTGTATCACTATAACACGTGAAAGTTTTTTTCTGCAACAGGTATCACAATGGAACCACAATAAATTGGATCCAAGTGGGCTGGGACCAGTTTTCTTTACCTTTGCATTCAGCAACCTCCCGACCTGACCTAACCTAACCTACGGGTGCAGCACTACGGGATCCTAGAATCGACAGAAATATCACTCTCAGCAATGATACCACCATATTTCAGGAGGAGGTTTTCACAATACTGGATGAACTACATAGTTTGTAGGAGGAAGACTGCAGAAGGGTAAGGATAACATTACTTTAGGATAGTCAGTCTGTTCTGAAGGCATTGAACGGCTATACTTATAACTAGAGAATCCTTTTGGGGTGTCACTCAATAATCTGGCATCCAAGAACAGTGTTAGATGATGGTAATGAAAAAGCGTACTTGCATGCGAACAGGGAAGCGGGACAGGTATTCATTGGAGATGGCACCATGTTTGGCTCCAACATGAATCATCTGAAACGGAAGGTGAAAAACTGCACTAAGATCTTGATAGATCGATATTGGCACGGCATAGTCGGCTTAAGACAGTCCATACGATTTCTGGATTTTGATAAAGTCGAAATAACTGTCGGACTGGATAAAAGGAGCATTCCTGTACTCACGGGATGTCCCACAGATCATTTCATCTGCAACGCACATTTTTACACACCAGCCGTCAGTAACACTAGCATCTGCATGTTCTGCTGTGAAGATAATGGAGCATCTTAACACCAACTGTACGGGAATAATGAATAGAAGTAGAAGGTTCTTTGACGAGTTCACGCTCACGGAGGGAGACCTCCGGCCTCTCCCTCTGACGGAGCTATTTCGATTCATGAGCCTACTATACAGGCGATAGACAGTATGGGGTACACAATGGAACAGTAATCTCCATTACATTACATAACATGCCGAAACGACAGTCCATTCATCATAGTCTTGGCACATCGTTGGATTTTCTCCCGACACTACCAGTTGCTAAAATTCAATGTTGCAACATGAAAGTGCGCAGAAGAGCTTTTCAGCTTTAATTTGACTACACATTTCCCGTAGAACAGACGCTCCAGTGAATTTACATGAATGTGTCATTCACAATGAACTGACAGCATTAGTAGAACAATCACAATAGAACATGAATGGGAGTTCTTGTGTCCCAATTGGAAAACCCTTTACTTACACCAACTTGCAATGACTGTGAATAACAAATGGATACAATTCAAAAGTACAGAAATTTCTTTCAAATTTAAACGTGCATTTAAAATTGTTTTATAATGATTTTCTTCTTCTGCATTTCTTAAACAAAGGGGGGCTGGTTTCATTTAAATAATGAGACTTTCACAGCACATTGTCATCATCTGAAATAAATATATTTTCCTCAACAAAGTACTCGTGTGTGAGTCTGTCTGTATGTGTGTGTGTGTGTGTGTGTGCGTGTGTGTGTGTGTATACATGGATTGTTATATAAACATATACTTATGTATATCGCACCGTAAATCAAAAACAGTCACAGCTCAAAATTTATCAAAAGTTGACACAGAAGACATTTCTACCGAACCCGAAAAATTTCTTTGCCAAAAAATGCTTTACTAAAGGGGAAAAATATCGTTACGGTTGTGTGTTTAAGTCAGCTTCGTCGATGGTACAGATGTAGTGAGGAGCCTTCCGGGCAGAAACTGAAGTTCCTGGGGCAAACTTCTGACACCAATGGTAGAAGATTTAACCAGCACTTTACGCAGACGCAACAAAATTTCATTCAATCATTTACATTGAAACAATAACAATCGAATCGTTATTGCTACAATGGAATTGCTCAAACAACAATCTCGCTGGCCACCCGATACGTTGCCAGTAAGTCTCCGCTCAGACTTCATAGCCTCAGCTACTTGCAGTTGTCCCGCTAACAGTTCAGTAGGACGATTCACTAACTTTACTTACGAGACTAAGTATCGTTTGCCCAGTTATAATGGAATTTTATCGAATTTCCAATTGAGAAAAATTTTTAACGATATTCGCTCTCACTACAAGTCAGCTGTTATCGTTAAGTTTGCGTTAGTTAGTTTTTTTAAACCACAGTGACAAACACTAGCAGAGCGGAACTTTATGCTGTGTTCGATCGCTGCTACACAGTCATCACCAGCGTTCTTCATGATTTGTTCACCGTTTTTGTAAGGTTTTAAATTTTTGGAGTTGTGACTGTTTCTGATTTTGTATGCGATACATGTATAGTCGCACACACAGCAACAACAACCCGTACAAGCATGCTCGTACATGCATTTAAATATACTTAAGGCTAAGTGGTGCTTGTAGCAGCAGCTCTAGTCGGTACATCGTTATTGTCAGTGAATTAACATTTTTGTATTTGAAGTTTCTTATTGTTGTCACGCCGTAATACTGTTAGTTAAGCATCATGGTCATACCCTTGCCACGCGTTCTATACTCTATTTGTTACTTAACTGAAACCACGTAGAACGATAAACAATACACGTTAATAGGAAACTTATATATATACACACACACACACACACACACATGCCCATACGCACCCGGCAACAAGAATAAAAACGATATAAAAAACAGATGTTGAAGCTGGTTCGGATTTTGCTGGATAATAATGTCAGTTTGTGTAGTAAACATATGCATACATACACACCCACACACACACACACACATCCATGCCCATATATACAGGGTCTTCCATTAAGCCCATGCTATCTTTAAATTTAAATAAAACAAAGTGTGCGTGATATGTCATCGACATTTTTTATTCGTTTTGAAAGGTCTATTGAAGCCATTATGTGTGGAATATAACATCGGCCAAATGTCCGCCACGGCTTCTCTGAAATATTTAATTTTCCATAAGTCTGGCGCCATAAATCAGGCTGAATTTGACCGATGACATGGGTTATGTTGGCTTTGAAGACCGCTGTGGTTTGTGGCTTATTCGTATACAGCTGCGACGTAATAAAACCGCACAAGAAAAAGTCTAACGGGGTCAAATCGCACGATCTCGGTGGATAGTTCTTCACACCTCCACGTGAGAAGACCACGTGACCTCAAATCGCTTGTGCAGAATAACCAATGTGGCAAGAGCTTTGTGGCACGTAGCGTCATTCTTTTGAAATCACATGTCGTTGGTGTCCACATCATCCAATTCATACCAAAAGAAGAATGGCCTGGACAAACACGGTTCTAAAAGAAATATTGATCGATGACACCGCCAGCCCAAAATCCACACCCCACAGTGACTTTTTCGCAATGCATTGGACGTTCTCGGATCTCCGTGGTGGACTGTTACCGTCCGAAATTCGATAATTTTGTTTGTCACGCTGAAGATAATTTTTCGATGAAATTTAGGGCCTGTTGCCAACTGCTCCAGAACCCATTTAGCGAACACCTATCATTGTCTATGGTCGTATACCTTCAGTTTCTGGGTCAGTTGAATTTTGTACGGGTGCAGATTCAACTCACGACGCAAAATTTTCCAAGTTGTGGTCTGCGAAAGTTCGAGTGCGAAAGTTGTGAGCGACGTGAAATCGACTGCCTCGAATTCTCCTGCACAGTCTTAAGGGCAGCGGCAATGTTTTCGGCAGATCTATATCTTCGTCGATGTAGTGGACTCAAATTTATCCACCACATTGCGAATAGACCTCTTGATAGATCGATTAAGGCGACCATAAAATGGGCGAAGCGCGCGATACGCTGAACGAATATAGAACACCCATTTTATTAAAGAATTTTATTATTTGCACGTGTTGTTGAGTGCTGTAGCCGTCCATGGTGATTGGGCAAAGCAGACTCAATAAATGACAACTAATTTGACAGATGTAGCTTCAACAAGATGACAGTTATCAGTTGTCATTGTTTAGAAGTCCCTGTTGAAAAAACCTGTACATGTGTAAATACTTAGGAGCCGGTATAGGCGTAAGTGTAAGTGAATGTGTATGTATGTGTATGTGCACTTGTATTTTGTTTTATTTCGATTGTCAGAAATTTCGTTACACACATCCATCGTGTGATGCGTCTCTGTAGGAGAATGAATAAATTTCAGTTTTTATTGTTTTTCTTAACTTGTACAGATTATTGAACGTGAACATGCAATTATTTAAGTTTGAAACAAGTTGGCAGAAAAACAATTGTATTAAACAAAAACAAAAACAAAAACAAAAGCCCCAATAAGCTTAACAAAAACCCAAGAAATACTAAATGTCGGTTGGTTGGGCAAAAGTATTTTGTGGTTTTTGCTATTTTCTTTCTTTTAAAACTTGAAAAGTAAAACTTTCTTCGATTTAAATTATAAAGCGGATTATCTGACAAAAGCATCGAAACCCGAAACCCGAAACCCGAAACCTGGAGGAGAAAAAAGAAATCAATAGATTTTTATCTGACGTTGGCTGTCTGCTAATGATAATAAAATGTTTCAAAATTTAAAGAAACCATAAACCATTTAACTTTCTTCATTTTAAGTTGGTAGAAAATCACAAGAAAATGTAATGTAAATATTTTATTTTACAAAACAGACACAACTTGGTATGGTCATGGTGCATGGGAGGGTGCTTATTTTCTTGTCAATTGTCTGTCTGTCTGTTTTGTGTTATTTAAAAGGCTGCGGAAGCTACTGTCGCTTTAATTTACATTTTTTGCGGCTCGATTATGAACAGCCAGGTTATAGGTTACGTATCTCTACTATACAAATGCTGAATCATTGATTAAAGATCATTATTGATTAATATTTATGTTCTCTTTCACTCTCAATATATTTCTGTCTCTTTCTCTTCCCATTGAAAGTTCTCTAAAAGACTTTCCGATGCAGCTTTGATTTTCAGAGTGCCAAGAAAAGATTTTCAAGTCTTTTAATTACGTAATTAAGTAAATGTTTCGCTATTGCCTAGATGGCAAATGACGAATATGTCATTATGGATGGCAACTGAAAACTGGTAACTGATAATTTTAAACTTAAATTGCTTTTCGCTGCTTGTCTGGCAATGAAAAATTGTTGTTGACTAATGAAGTTCAGTTGGCAGAATAACATTTATTATGACGGCTGGTTAGCTGGATTCCATAAGGCCAGTGCCGGTCACTACTTAGTTTGCGGCGTTATATGAAGCACAATATAACTCTAACACGAGTATAAATGCCATTATAATGCCATAAATATATGAGTTGTCTAGAAAAAGTGTGGAGACTTTTTAAATTTCGTGGGCAATCAACGAACATTCGATTATTGATTTTTTTTTGATCTTGTTGATGTTGTGTTGGCACATATCTACCCCTGTGCGCGAAATTATATTATGTTACAAAAACTGAATTTTATATGAGAGCGTTTTGTTGTTGTTGTTATTTGGCTGACAGCATTATGCTTTAAACACATTCGCCACATCAAGCTACCGACTTCAAGATGTCAACAATAAAATACACACGCTTATATGAGAACGATTATTTTGAGGACAAGAATACAATACAGGTTTTTGGTCCAAGCTGATTTTGTCCTTGTAGTCAAATTAAACTAATTTCTATTTTTGTTGGCTACAAAACAAAAACAGTATTGAAAATATAAAAAGAAAAGTGACTACAATAACAACTTAAAATAAGGAACAACTCTATTTTAGTGAATCGGATCGAAATGGAACCAAATTTACATATGTACATGCTATAAAACCTAAAAATATGAAAAAAAAAATGAAATAGAAAAATTTGGCACGACTATTTTTTTTTTTATCTGGGACCAGCACTCAGGAGATGACTCCTACACATGCGAAGCATTGTGCTGGAACTATAGGAAAGGGATAGTAGGAGAAATCACAGCAGGTGAAGCTTAATTACTTATTTATGCAGCTCTGCTTTCGCACGTTCTTTGTTTATACTCGTAGCAGTGCTGAAGCTTCGGTTCAGTAGCCATTTTTATTATTGTTTTTACTTCGCCGGTGCTACACAATACCGACGAAGGAGGGCGTTCTGATGCGATTGCGGATTGCTATCAGCTGAATCCGGGTTTGTCCAGTGACCAGTGACTATGCCTTCGCCACTGAAACCTTCCGACAACAACTGACACACAGAAAGACACACTAATGCACATCAGAAAAATGCGAGATGTTTATTTTTATTTTAAAATTTTAGTCTAAAACTGGGATTGAACCCAGGTCTGTTTTGGATTCGTAGTCAACGAGCCTAGTTGGACCATATAAAAAATAATTTCCTAAAACCTTTTTTAAATTGGTTTTAAATTGATTTAAAGAAATGCAACCTTGATTTTCATGTACTAAAGGCAGTGCTGCCAAATTAAAAAAGTGAAAACAGCTGACAATTTAAATGGCGTTCAGTGAAATAAAAAACAAATAAAAAAAAAAAATAAAAACTAATAAAGGAACATTCGGTAAATAAAGTCACTGCAATTATTTAAAACAATGAACGCAACAGCAATAACAATAAAAAAGTCCAAAGGATAAGAAGCTATTAGTTGGGTAGAGCACAATGAAAATCCTTTCATCGAGCCTGAAATAAATGAAATTTTATTACAGAAACTTGATTAAATTAAACTAAGAGAGAGAAGGCAAAATCAGCTGTGGTTTTAACTTTGAAATCGGTGTTTAACTTTGGGTGTGAAAACAATATTATTTATAGTCTTTGGCCTCTGAGTGTTGTTTGTTTAAAAGAAAAAATAATTAAATAATCCAAATATAAAGCAGTGCATATTTTCATATTGATTCCATTCCTCAAAATTTATTAGCTGGAAATATTTTACAAAGACGCACCTGCTTTTTTGTATCATCCAAATAAATTATGCAAAATTATTGTTATCGAAAAATATTTTTCTCGTAATCTAAGATGCAAATTATTTAATTTTCTATGGTACTTGAATATTTCTCAAGTTTTATTTGATTTTTTTTTCTTTTTCAAATTCTCTCTCATAAGCGTCTTCTGAATTTAAAACATGTGGACCGTAGTTGACAAAATCCCACACAGATGCAGTGGAATTACCAAAATTATAGAAACAGAGAATTTTTGTACACGTGTTTAATTTCATAGTATTGTTGCTTGTAACTCAAATCTCCTTGTTTCAGTTTCTTTGTCTTTCGTAAGAGATCTCTGTCTGTCTGTCAAGGTTTTCCTTGCCTGGCAATGTTAAATTCCAGTCATCATTTGGAATGTCTTTTTGAGTACGAGTGGATGCTTAACAAGAAAAATATTTAATATTTTAAAACAAGTGTAGTGAGTCGGGGCAAATGTTTAGGAAACCCAAATTTTATTGTAAATCACAAATGTGACAGAATACATGTGAGTAAGTATGTTTGTATGTGCGTGCATATGCATGTTATATTGTATACACATACATACGAATACATATGTACGTGTGTACACACATGTGGTTGCTTATCATTTTCTGAAACAGTAGTTCACAAGTTCTTAAGTAAATAAACACAAATCTAATGTATTACTGTGCGTAACATACGCATACTCGTTCATAAAGGGTGGTTAAATTACAAGGGCCGATGTTGATTTTGAATAAAACACAAACTATTTAGGAAATTATTGTAATTTTATTTTATTATGATATATTGGTATTACTCAATTATGTACGGCGGCACACCTCCATCCGATGGTCCAAATTTTCGATGACCCTGAGGCATAATGGAGGTTCTATGCCGTTAATGTGCCGAATTATCTCATCCTTTAGCTCTTGAATTGTTGCTGGCTTATCGACGTACACCTTTTCTTTCAAATAACCCCAAAGAAAAAAGTCCAACGGTGTCAAATCACATGATCTTGGCGGCCAATTGACATCGCCATTACGTGAGATAACACGGCCATTGAATTTGTTGCGCAAAAGAGCCATTGTTTCGTTAGCTGTGTGGCAAGTGGCACCGTCCTGCTGAAACCACATATCGTCCACATCCATATCTTCCAATTCGGGCTATAAAAAGTTCGTTATCATCTCACGATAGCGAACACCATTCACAGTAACTGCCTGACCGGCCTCATTTTGGAAAAAATACGGCCCGATGATGCCGCCAGCCCATAAACCGCACCAAACAGTCACTCTTTGTGGGTGCATTGGTTTTTCGACAATCACTCTTGGATTCTCATTCGCCCAAATGCGGCAATTCTGTTTATTGACGAATCCACTGAGGTGAAAATGTGCCTCATCACTGAAGATGATTTTCTTCGAAAATTGATCATCCACTGTTGCCGTGGTCGCGGCGCCCATTTGGCCGATATTTTGTTCCATACATAATTGAGTAATACCAATATATCATAATAAAATAAAATTACAATAATTTCCTAAATAGTTTGTGTTTTATTCAAAATCAACATCGGCCCTTGAAATTTAACCACCCTTTATATATAAATAAGCAGTCGTGAGCACGACTATAGCACGTTTGTGTTATTGGGTTATTTGGAAAGTTGAAATTTGGATCATTCAAATCGGCATGGCTATTGACACTGGGCGTTTTAAGGGGTTGATAATTATGGCCTCCTGCATCGTAGATGGCTTATCAGTCTCTATGTGAGACCTTCCATTATGGAGTTAACAATTTTATCTGTCAGAACATTTCTTGTACTGAGTTTACATTTTAGGAATGAATGTTTGATTTCACGACCCATCGATCGTGGAGCATTTAAGTTTTTTTTAAAACATTCCTTTAAAACACTTGCATTTTATTATGCTGCTATGAAGCGAATTTACAGCACAATAAGAGTCTAATTCTTTTAATAAAGAAAATTAAAAGTATTGACCTGGGCACCTACTTCTCATTATAGCTCAATAATTATTTTTCTTTGAAAGAGATTTAAAATTTGTTTAAATGCACGCTGCACACTGTGTGCTAACCATAAGTCCATCTCTGTATGTGTATCATATCTATCAATATTGTCAGCGAGTAAATGTTAAAGGGATCAAGTTGAACGTATGAAGTCTATAGTTGCACAACTGCTAATGGCTGCTTAATTGAGTGAAGCCCAACTGGATGTTTTAATGGGCACTCAAAATATTATTTAAAAATTCTATACTGCTGCTTTCTGGCATTTTCTTTAAAGACATTCCAAAAAGTAACCACATCCACTGATAATTATGTACCCTTTGGCAATAAAATTCAATGTTTCGGCTAAATTTAAATAGCAAGCAATTCAGGTCTACTACTGACCGGTGGACACTAAAACGAATTGTGTGTGATGTTTAGAGTCTATTTCACCAATTCTATTTAAATATCAATTCATATTTAAATGTCGATTTTCATTTTCATCTAGATATACTCATTGAATATTTAAATACTGTTTAAGTAGCCAGCGCTCTGCATTTAAATATTGATTTTGCAACAGCATGAAACAGCTTTGAAACAGCTTTTAAACAGCTTTTTAAAAAGCTGTAAGTTGACGCTATCATTTAAAATATCAGAGCGTTACCATACTTTCTTGTGTTTTATTATTTCAGTTGGTGAAAATAAAATTTTTTTAAACATACTTTAAATAAAGATCGTTAATTAAATTAAATTGTGTTTAAATAAGTGTTGGTGAAAGAGACCCTTAGTTTGGACGCACAGACAGACGGACAGAAGGACATGGCTCAATAAACTTCTCTATAAAATAAATAAGTTTTTTTTTATAGAAATGAATATTAAAGAAATTTCACACGGCATGGCAAACTTATACAGTTGCCCAATAAAGTCTACATGCAGCACCACAATTAAAGTTTTCTTTTTATTTAAAAATAATTATTTAAATTTAAGTTAAACAAATATTTTTATTTTCCAAATGAAACATAAAAACAACAAATATTCATTTATTTTTTGGCTTAAAATAAAGTAATAAAATAAAAATGTAGTTCAGTCTTAAAACATATCACAAAAAAGTGTAGATACAGCTTATATTAGACTTTGATTTGCTAGATTTTAATGAAAATAACTTTAAACTACTATTTTTTTGGGCCACCTTTAGCATCTATGAATGGTTGTATGCGTCTAGGCATTGATGAAACCATTTTTCCTTTAATTTTTGATCCAATTTTTTGCATACTCGTCTGTTAGTGCTTTTTTTTAGATCATCTTTGTTAGATATTTTATTTTTTTCCACGCGACTGTCCACTTCATCCCATAACTTTTCAATTGGATTCGTACCAGGGATTGACGAGGAGAATATAACTGTTCGGGTACATTATAGAGACCCTTTCCCTTATAACAAGAGATGTATGTTTAAGACCGTTATCTTGCTGAAAGTTCCATTTGCCAGAAAGACCCATTTTGCTGGCGGACGTCTTCAAATTTCCCTTCAGAAGATTCAAATAAACATGACGGTCCATTGTGGTGTCAATAAATACCAAATTTCCATGTGTGTGAAGATAAATTTAAATTTAAAACCCAAGACACAAACCATTTTTTTTAGCGGAGCCTCTTTTTCTGCTTAACAGCTGTACTACATTCGATGAAAGTGTGATAATAATTGTTTATTCCGGAAATGTGGTGACATCCAGATGTATCCCACTACATGTAAATCGTACTTCAGAGACACCTCTAAGGGGCAGAAAAGGTCTTATTACCCAAATAATTTTGGGAGCAATTCAATCCACAATCGCATCAGAACGCCCACCTTCGTCGGTATTGTGTAGCACCGGCGAAGTAAAATAATAATAAAAATGGCTACTAAAACCGAAGCTTCAGCACTGCTACGAGTATAAACGAACAAAGAACGCCCGAAAGCAGAGCTGTAAAATAATTAATTAAGCTTCACCTGCTGTCGTTTCTCCTATTATCCCTTTCCTATAGTTCCAGCACAATGCTGCACATGTGTAGGAATCATCTCCTGAGTGCTGGTCCCAGATAAAAAAAAATAAATAAAAGAATATTTGTTGTTTTTATGTATGTTTTATTTGGAAAATAAAAATATTTGTTTAGCTTAAATTTAAATAATTCTTTTTCAATAATTAAAAAACTTAAATATTGGCGCTGTATGTAGACTTTATTGGGCAACTGTAAACTCGTTACACATAAAGTGCAGGGTATAAAAATGAAAATAGTTAACGTAATGCTTGGAACAATTGTCGTATGAGTGATATTTATTCAAATTTGCTGGCATATTCCTCATACGTACGCAGCGAATTGTGCCAGAGTGGAAAAAGACACAAAAAAGGCGTGCAGCAATCATTTCTAATTTTTTTTGTTAAAAATTAATAGCGATTTCGATTCTCAAAAAGTGCATTGCACTTTACATTTTATTTATGAAAATTGTTGTACACTATTCTACTCCTGTAAAATGCTAAAAAAAAATCACTTTATGGCGGCATAGAAAAGTGAAAATGTCTTCAAGGAATGGGGGCGAATCGTGCAGGTATTGCAAAGTACTTTTGGTTGAAAACAAAACAGAATAAGAATCAAACCAAATTTGAGTTTATTGTTGTTGTTTCCTAGTCTCTCAAGTTTGGATTATAATTGAAAAAAAATTTTTTTTTGCCGGCATTGTATTTTTTATTTTTACATTTCCAATTATTCAATTTCACGCATTTTTTGCAAATATTTGTGCCCTGCTTGCTGCGTTTTGGTATTACAAAAAACTTTACCACTTCTAAACTGCAAACATTTCCACCTGCTGGCGTTACAATTTTTAAGTCGGAAAACATTTTTATTATTTTTTATTTTATTTTTAGTTAATAAATGTTGCCTTAAGTATATGGAAAGAATAACAAATTTCCTGTTATGACGATAAATATTCTTTTAAACTTCTGAAAATTTCCATAACGATGTTATTCACTGATTTTATTGCGAAAAGTTTTCCCTGTTTTTGTTTTTTGTTTTATTTTTCAAGCATACAATTCAGTTGAAGGAAAAAAAGAAAAAAACAATTATGTTACGAGTATTTTCCTTCATTCATTTAACAAACATGAGAACTTAATGAATAATTAGACCTGATGTTTCCATCGCATCACAAGACAAAGCGGAAGGAAAGAAAATCATATGCTGATATATACACATTTTCATTTTTTTTTCTTTCTTTCAATTTCCAGTTGTAATTTCCTGCAGAATAAAACGTTAATATTTTTGTAAGTTCAGGAAAAGTCAGTAAAGCCTACAATTAGTGAATTAAAAAAGAAAAATACAACAGAGAGAATTAATTTGTTTGTTTTTGAAAACGATGCTGTGCTCAAAGTTTTATACTTAAAAATATTTTGTAAGTAGAAACCTGTACAGTTTTTAATTAAGTATTAAAAATACACACGCACACTTATCGTGGGCCTAATATAGGGTACTTTTTTCTAAGGCTTTAAGAGGGAAAAGTCACTGTATTTCGAGATTCGTTTTACTTTTCTTGCCCCGAAAATTTGCAAATAATTTTAAACTGAGTCTGGTACTTCAAGAAATTTATTAAAAAAAAAATACATGACTGCTCTGTTTAATGTTCATAGTAACGCGAAAAACTTTTCATTAGTCGTATTTGTGTTTAAATGAATACTTCAGCTAGCAAAATTACCCAATAGAAAGTTCCATTTAAGGCAATATTTACACCCTGCAATAAACGTCGCAACTTTTTGTTTGATAGTGTGCGGTGCCGAGAAAAATCGAGCGGTGGAAAAGTTGCATACCGACGTCTGACGAAGCCATTTTTCCGCTTTTGTTTTGTTTTACTTTCACTTTTAAATTCAAAATGTTGTCTTCTTTTTTTTTAGTCAAGAAAAACGTTTGTATTTTCTCAACATGTATTTGAATTTCTCAATATTAATTTGTTTTTTCTTAATAAAAATTTCGCTTTTCTCAATTCAAACTTAAAAAGGTGTAGTATTTAGAAACATATAAAACTATTTATATTCAAAATTTGTTTTATTTATCGACATACAGTTAAACTATCTCGTTTAAAGCTGGACTATTATGTCTGCAATTCGAAGTTGATTGAGAGAAAAGTAAATTTAGTTATAAGAACTTCGTGCATATAAAAAAATAACATTTTCAAACGAACAGAAAATAATGACTTCACAAGCATCGATTTAGTCTCACGCCTTGTTAAAATCATTAATTTGGTAATCCAGTTGCGAAGTGATTCCACCAAAAGTGCTTAATTCTAAACTCGATTACTTTTTTTAAAATTTTTTTTTGCCCGGGGAAGTACCTTATTTTAAGGTTTATGCAGTGTTGCCAGTTCAAACTATATTTTTCTATTTGAACCTGGCTTAATCGAAATCCCTTTATTTCGCAAACTCCAGTAATTTGTTAGAAATAACTGGCCGACTAGAAAATTTCATTTGCACCTGAATGGTACCCTCTTGCGTTGCCCAATTGGCTCCCTCACATGGAATATAAGGCAAAAAGTTAGTTGGGAACTGACAAAGCAATACCGTTATAATTCGTCATTACTTTCTAATTCTGGTTCCCCTTCGTAATCAATATTTTCACAACATTCTGATGTATTTTCACTTGTCATAGAATTGAATTTATTATAAAAAAAAAAAAATTGTCCCCACTATTAGTTTCGTCGGTATCAGTAGTACCATGGCCATTTGTTAAATCTATAAAAATATTTTCTTCTGCATTATTTGCATACTGTGGAGAAGATTCGCGCTGTCTTCTGCTTTGTTAATGTCCGATTTATGTCTACCTAATCGTCATTTGTCATTTTTAATTTGCAAACAATACAATAAAATCAAGTTAAACAATAAACATAAAGAAAATATTACAAATGACATTAATTAAGTCCGTGCTACTATACTTCATGTGAACATTTTCCGTATATAAAAATTAAATTAAGGAAAACTCAATTAGATAAAACTAGAGTAAGTGCGGGTAATGTGGTATACCTATTTGTATTTTGATTGCCAAATATTTAGGTATTGCCCGATCAAAGTAGGATTTTGCCATCCATATGCTGCATGTGTTATGCTTCCAGAAAGCCACTTGCGAAGGATACTAAACACATATTTTTAGAGATTTTTGAAAAATTGTTGAAAATCTCATTAAACGTGAATTTAAAAAATGTGCAGGTAATGTGGTACACCCCATGATGCTAATGTGGTATAGTGTACCACATTACCAGCTCATGGTGATTATTTTACATTGGATCCTTTTTTTACACATATGTATGTGAGAATTAGTATTTTATTGCAATTTAAAAAAAAAAACAAAAATAACAAATTTAATTCATTAAAAACATAACAATTTCATTAATTTCTACTTTGTTGAAATGACTTAGAACTTTCAGTCTTAGCAATAGTAACTCAAAAGAAAAGATAGAATATAAGGTACACTTAGTTGCAAGAATCACAAACAAAAATTGCGCTTCGCTTAGGAATACAGAGCTCGTGAGCCCAAACCTGTTCGCATTGCAAACATGCAACCCATGGCATCATCTTTATAAGCCTTTTCACAGTAATTGCACAAGGTGTCTCTTGTAGGTGGAACATCTGAATAGTCCTCTTCCTCGGATGTGTCATTTAAGTTAAGGTTTTGATCACTATCGCTTGATTGTGAATCAGTTCGAGGTTTCTTTCTGTTGCAATTTTTAGGCACTTTTTCAGCAGATGCATTTATGGGAACTTTACGTTTTCTGTTGATGTTTTCAATGCTCTGCATTAAATCGTTTTTATACGGCGAAGTTGTGAGTACTGTAGCTTTAGTTTTTCTACCCTTGCGATTCGTTTCTGGCTTCCGCATCTTAGGTGGTGGAGAAATCTCCCAGGGGGTAATGTGATTTCTACTCGTGCTAGGGCTTTCCTCTGCGCTGGTCCCACTTGGTTTTCTAAAGCTTAAAACGCTTCGATGACGGTTAATAAAACCGTTTAACCAGTATCTTCCAGCGCATTCTTTCATTATAGAGAACTTGTTGGGAATTTTGTTGATTGTGGCAATTTGAAAACATAACGATCGTATATCAGCCTTGTTAGTCCCCAATATCGTGACTCCATTTCCAATATATACTGAACCAACTCATTTTCCATATTCGCAGTCAATGTTGGGGGTCGACCAAGCTTACTTCCCAAAAGTTCTTCAATGGTTTTATCACTTCTTGCATTCCGTTGCAAAGTTGTATGGGGTACACCAAATGTTTTTGATGCCAAGAGAATACCCATTTCACCATCTCGAACAACCTGTATGGCTCTTCTCATATCTTGAGTTTCCCATTGTCTTATTTCCCCTTTTTTCGGCATTCTGTTTTCTTTGGAAGGTAATGTGGTACACTATACCAGATTAGCTGCCTCAAGCTATACCACAATAGCTGCACTTGTGTTTGATGATAATATTTAATTATTTAAAAAAAATGACTAGATATATATATGGAACAAGTGTATTGTTCACTTATTTGGTACTTACCAATCAGTATACACTTAAATTTATAAACCTTAAAAAACACCTTCAACAAAAAAACTTATTTTTTATCACCAGCCAAAAAAAAGTCGACCACACAAAAAATTGAATTTTTTCAACTGACTTGCAGAATGACTTCCAAAAATGAAACAGATGATTGCTCTCTTAATTCTCAGAGAGCCCCAAACTATTAAGCTTGTTTTTGTTATACTTGTGTTGTTAGTTTAAGAAAAACGCTACTATACCACATTACCAACCTATACCACATTACCCGCACTTACTCTAATATCAAATCCCTTTGGAATATTCCAATTAAATGTCATATTCGTGTCTGCACAGAATAAGTTATTTTAATTTAAAAAAGTATTTTATTTGTAATTTCTTCTGTTTGTGTTAGAATATCGCAAGAATTTCTTTATTGGGCCCCACTTGGGAAAACCTGTTGATGGAGCAGTAACTTTTTCGTTGGTGTAGACCAATAAACTCCCAACCAGATCTCTTGTAGGATGAACCTATTGAGTTTGCCACTGGCATTCCCAAATTGTTCGAAGTAAGTGTTTTGGGAGAATTTCTATTCGTTTGCTCCCTCCGATTACGCATTGAAAATGAAATACTTCCACAAAAAAACAAAATAAAAATTATATAACTCCCAAAGCAAATGAAGTTACATCTAAAAACAAACTAAAATGATAAAACTACCAAAAGAAATTCTTTTAGGACTTATTACATTTGAGAGTAATTGCATTATGAAATAAATTATAGGCAAAAAAAAATAAAATAATTCCCAAAAAAATTAAGTAAATGCGAAAGGTGTGACATAACCCGCCATACTATTTTTTTCCTACAAATTAATTTCCGACGATTCTGTAGAAAACACCCTGTATATGACAAATATATTTCAATTATTCTGTATTGTTATCAAAGAACATGTGTTTTTTTTTAATTAACAAGTTTCTAACAATTGTTTCCCATGGAGAATACCAGACACTCAAAAGAAGGTACGCGTATTTTAAAAGTTTAGTTTGGTGTTTTATTGGGGGGGTTGTTATTGGAACTCCCCACCCTTTTTTTTAATTGTTACAATGAATAGAAAACTTTGTACTAGTTTTTTTAGATGAAAAAAATTATGTTCAGCATTTGTTTTCTTGGACCGTAATTCAGGGGTGACCCCTCCATTTGACATGAAATTAGGTTATTGGAGGGAGGGCATAGGGAGTAGTGTTTATGAAGATTCGACTGGAAAGACCACAAACATGCTGTTCGGCCAAAAAACGAGTTATCTCTGTAATGCTTAGTGCGATCCGCTGCCAAATCGACCACAAATGGCTGGGCTCTTATGATGAACGCGTTGTGGGCATCGGGAACAAGATGCTTGATTTCATTAGAACAAATCCCATAATTACAGCATGATCGGACATGCCTCGTTGTGGCAGCATGCCAACATGAAATCGAACCCGCTCGCGTGACTCCATTGCGATATTTTTGCGATGTCACCATTCAATGAATCACTCACATTCTGCCTCAGTGCCGTGTTCATAGTCGATGTCGGCCTACGACTACATGATTATCAGTGACAAAGGCAGCTGTCATCTGAGTGTAAAAGATTGGTAGATTGACAGAGAATGTCATTAAGAAAGACAAGAAATAAGGTAGGAGACAGAATGGAGCCCTGCGGTGCCCCTGAATTAATCTTGAACTCGTTAGATGAGATCCCGTCTATAACAACTCTTGTAGCGCGATCTCTGAAAAAGCTTGTTATAAATCGAGCGAAGATATCATTATTATTATTTTAAAACACTACTCGGAACAATTTTGAAAAACATTTTAACCCACCAACTGTTTCCGATATGGGTCTTCTCAGTACATTTCCTGGAAAACCAGCCCCACTACTACGACGTGAAGTTATGCCTGTGTAATATACGACAAATGAAGCCAATTTCATATTAAAATCTTGCAACAATGACTCTGATTAGACCATTGATTTCATGTAATCAATCACGTTTTTGACTTCAACTGAAAATCACTTTCAATATTTTATTGTGCGTTTTTATTTGCAATTAAATGTCGTTCGTGTAAAATGAAATCAATTGTTTTTATACGCTGCCTTAAACGCGAATGGGAAGAGCGTATATATAGAATTAAATGAAAATAAAATCGTGTGTTTTTCGAGGCCAGCATTTTGTTTAAACAATCTCTTCACGTTTCTAATTTAAACTTCTAATTGATTTTAGCTGTTGCCACTGTAATTGATTTTCAACTTTGGCTCTTTCCAAAACTGTATGAATATCACGTTCCCAGTGACTTTGGAAAAGAAAAAAAAAATTTTACACACACACACACACATATTGAAACAACATTTTCCAATGACTGGTGAAACGGTGAGTGGAAAAAAATGACTGTTGTTTTGGTCATTTCAAGGAGAACAAATAATTGGATGGGCAGAGCACAAATTGTAGAGGAAATATTTGAAATTAATAAGTTAAAAGTTAAGTAACTAATTAACTTTATTAAGAAGATGTTGCTAAGCAACATGTTGCAGATGTGCGACTCGCAAAAGCAGTGACCTTAGCAAAATCCTATGAAGAGAATGCTATGAACTTGCTGAACAATTTCATTAAAGAAGATCGCTTTAAAGGAAAACGCATTACTGCTGTTAAAGCTGAAAAGAAACTTAAGGTGCAGTTTCTTTCACACGAGGAGTGCTTGTTATTTATATGAAAAAAAAAAACTCTAAATTTAGATTAATTTCCATACAAAATTTTTAGGACAAGTACTTTTTTATATGTTACTAGAAAAAAATGTAGCGTGCGTCACAAAGGGTTCACGACTTTTGAATAAAAAAAAAACGACAAAAATTTTTTGGCGGTAAATAAGTTGTTGCACCTTCACCTTAGGTTACGTGGCAGACCCTGCCCAAAATATAACGCCCCACTTACGACAGAACTTAGACCCATTGGGATACCACAAGAAGAAACATGCAGGGTTTAGGCGGGAATCGAACCCGCACCTCCAGACTGCTGATGCACTACGCTACGGAGGCACCCGTAGCTTTTCGCTTTACTTTATTACGCAAAATTTATTAAAAATTGCGAAAACATAATTCAACTATCAAGGTGTTACATCTGTTTTAAGTAGCGTGCGTCACAAAACATTGTGATCAATTACTTCGCAACAAATACCCGTTAACAAATTAGCTTTTATGCCATTCGAAAGAACACTTAAATGCCACTAAATACTAGGTATAAGTTGAATCTTATAAGTTGTATCTTTTTTAATATTTTAAACCGATAATGCCCGTTATTGTAACGTTCGTCACACTGTATTCAGCCAAATGCATCCGGCTGTTGCTAAACACTCGCATGCGGACAGAAAAGTTGTCACGCTCCTGCAATTAAACACACCATGTGAAATGTGTGTGCATACTACAATATTTCATATGCTTTATTTTTATAAATATTCCATGGATATGAAAAAATCATAACGAGTTACAATCAATCAGCCACACATATGTTTTGTTGTTTTTTTCTTTCTTTCTTTTTTTTTTGTGTCTATAAGAGGACAGTGAGGCAGCGCGTTACTATGGAATTAAATATGCCATGAAAAACCAATCCCTTTTTTTAATCCCCTTCAACGAGAATTATTTTATTTTGCAATGTGTGTGTGGCGGTGTAGCGAGCACGTGCCATACAAATCGCTGAAAATTATTTATATTGAAAAGCTTCGGTTATCACCTTGTGTTCCTTTTTTATATACATATGTGTGTGTGCATATGTACGTGCATGCACATATATTGAGTTAAAAGTTTATAAGCTGTCGGCTTAAAGGTACACGAAATGCCATAATAAACGTGGTTATAATCCGAGGGCTTAGTTTGGCATTACATTTTTAAAAATTGTCGTTTTTTTATGGAAACTTTGATTTCATGTCAACATCAGCATCCCTTTATTACAATGGAATTGTTTTTTTTTTTTTTTTTTTTTTTTTTTTTTTTTTCTATGCGTCAGTCAGTCCTTAAATTTTGTGCCATGGAAGTTATAAGAACATTAACTTTTGCCTGCTCTTAATTATCATAATATTGTTCAAAGATTTTTCAGTAGAAAATTAAATTACTGGTAGGGGAAGAGTGAGTTGCCATCAGGGTTACCGGTAAAAAATCTTTAATCGCTCAAAAATGTCATTTAAGAACATGAAAGTATCACGGTTTTTTTCTAACAAGACAACAACAACTCATTGCAAAAGCCATTTCCAACATATTTCTTTACATATCGAACCTTTGGTGCAATACCGTCGTAATTCAAAAAATCGTGAACTGAGAAAAATGCATTTGAAGTTTTGAGCCATCTTTTTGATAGTATTTTTGTTTAATAAAGTTATTTTTTTTACAAGTTTTAAAATAAAGAGGCATGTTTTGTAATGTTTTCTGTTTGTAAATTTCTTGTCATAAAGGATATATTTCATTATTGCAAATAAATATTGTTGGAAATAGCTGGAGGCAATAAAGACATTTGCAGCTGTAGAATCTGAACAGTTAGCGATATAACCATAATCTTTTTTCCTTTAGATACATATATATTTGCCCAAAGATCAATTCTGCATACCCAGCTCAAAAAATTAAAATTTTGAGTTACTGCGGTATTGCACCAAAGGCTCGATATGTACACATACACTGTATGTGTGTACAGTGGAAAAAAATTTCTAAAATTTAGTCATTTTGGTTACTATTGTAGCGCTAAAGACCCTGCACAATCGCACGATCCACTCACAGAGAATGATTGGGAAATCTGAACAAAATTAAGAAAATCGATTCAGAAAGACATTGTAAATGCCACACTATAACAAAAATAATTAAATACATAAAAGTATATACACAGAATGTTACTTTCGTATTTTTGATTAACACCTTTAATTAGAATAATATATTTTTGCAATTAAAAGTTTAATCAATTTAATGGACAAAATAATGGAAAAAGAACCTATTTGATTTGTTTCGTATATGCAAAACTATTTACACAAATTGAAATGAATACTCAATAAGCAATCGAATTGTTGTCCAATATTTTTTTGTCATTAAAAATTTTTTTTTTTAATTTTCAAAATAATTAATTAAATATTTAATTGTTATTATTAAAAATTGAATTGAAAATTAATTCTATTAAGTCAGAAGCAATAAGTTAATTGATGCTATTAATTTCTTAACAGTTGAAAATTTTCTGCGATGGCTGAAGTAGTCTGCACGTTGACTACCTGGTTTCAGTCTAAATTTCTAAAAAAATAACATCTCGCATTTTTCTGATGTGCATTAGTGTGTCAGTTGTTGTCGGAAGGTTTCAGTACCTGCTTCAGCTGATAGCAATCCACAATCACATCAGAACGCCCTCCTTCGTCGGTATTGTGTAGCACCGCGATGTAAAATAATATTAAAAATGGCTATTAAACCGAAGCTTCAGTACTGCTATAAACAGAGAACCTGCAAAAGCAGATCTGTAAAATAATTAATTAAGCTTCACCTCCTGTCGTTTCTATAACTATCCCTTTTCTATAGTTCCAGCACAATGCATCGCATGTGTAGAGGTCATCTCCTGAGTGCTGGTACCAGATAAAAAAAAAGAAATTTTCGTAGTTGCAGCCCAATGCCTCGCATGTGTAGGGATCATCCACCCAGTGCTTGTCCACGATAAAAAAAAAATGGAGAAAAGGTCGCAACAAAATAGACAATGTCTCAAAATGACATGACACACCCGCAAAAAAAGGGTAAAATTGCGACTTTAGGCGAAACGAGCGGTAACCCTGGTTGCCATTTAAACTTAAATTAAGCAGCTCAAATGTTGCCTTCGCAAACAATTTATTACAATGGCACTTCAATTCTTGTATTTTCGGATTCGGTTGGCTGGCAACTGTCTTTGTTTCTTTTTTTTTTTTTCAAATTTATGTGTAATTTTTTTTTTTGCGTCACAAGAAGAAAAGTATTTCATTTGCCCCATAAAAATGTACGGATTTTATTTCTTCTACTTGTAGTTGGTAGTTTTTAATTCCTGTCTTTTTTCATTGTACATTTTTGCATAAATTTTTGAGAGGACAAAGACAGTGCTTTTATTTGCATTGTTAAGTTTCTGTAGCGAAGACGGCATTAGAGGACAATGAAATATGACGCAGCATTAACAGCAGGGCGCATCTTGTTAATGTTGCTTACGATTCTTGAATTTATATGAGAAAATAAACTGTTTTTAAACAATTAAATTCATTGAAAATATTGCATTTGTAAACGAATTTAAGAACAATTTCCAGCACATTGATTTTTTTTATTTTTAAAGTCATAGAAATCGGCAACATTGTTAATCATTCAGAGTAGTCTGGCTGTAATGCTGTGTTCCCGTTATCGTGAGTGCACTGTACTTTAATTTCGATGTTGGAAGATACATTTTATGAAAATTATAGCTTATAACCGAGATTTGTTATAAATTCATTAACATAAAAATTTATATTTTGAATTTCACAACAAAATCGTACAAATGTCGCACGTTCTTTAACGTGACAATTGTCGAAGTACTGTCACGAGTAAAGTTATTGACATAAAAATTGATATCTTTAATTAAAATAAGAACTTAAGTGGTTCCCTTTTAAAATCAAAAACGTTCTAAATAAAGCCCATTTGTTATGAAATCACTTACGTGCCCTGTTAATCCTCTTTTTTATATACAAAAAATAAAGAAACAAAGCCTGCGACTCATGATATGAATTTTGGGGCGAAATATATTTTTATATCGTAAAAAGATTGTTTTTATTACTGTGCGTGTGTGTGCGTGTGTGTACCGCCAAGGAGATTTTGGCAGAAACCACTTAATTTAAGTCACAAACTGCTACTCTGTTTTTATTTTATTTCATTTAGTTTTTGCGTACATTTCATAAACCATCAGCATATTAATCTGGAAGTTATAGTGGTGCTTGGGATAATACAAGTATTTCCTACATCAAGCCAAACAAAACAATTTCATTTTAGTATTTCTTTATTGTTTAAGAGCTGCCTGTAAGACGAACACAGTAAATTAGAAATATGAAAAAGAAATTTAAATTTTAAATAAAACAAAAAAAAAATTGCAAATTATTGTCGGAAATTCCACTGAAGATTCTGCTTTAAGAGTACCCACGTTTAAGATTCAGCAGATCTGAAGATAAAACTATTTTTGTTTTTTCATTTCTTTATTTTAACATGTGCCCCAAAAGATAAGAAAAAAGCATATGTATGTCAGGCATGTTGAAAAGTCAAATAACAACGTTGTAAAATTTACTTGAATTTAAAGCTGAAAAGAAAAAACTTCAACAGTGCAGTGCGGGCAAAAATAATAGCAGCGTTAGCAGTAGTTACATGCCAGCTCTCTCTCTCTCTTTCTTATACAGGGTGTCTGGTGGCAAATTTATATTTTTAAATACGATTATTTCAAAAAGTAATAGACGGTGCGGAGGGAAGGTGGCGTCACTGGAATTTTCGATTGCGGGGATTTGTCAGTATTCGGCGAATAAGTGATGGACCGAGTGTAAATTTAATTCGTTCGTGGGTGCAGAGATTCTGCGCAACTACTTTGGTTATGAATTCCCCCCCGGCCAGGGCCCATTCGTTCTTCAAGGACTCCCGAAAACTTTGAACTGATTGAAATCAATTTACATGAAAATCCGCGTTTTTCAATACGGAAAAGAGCAGCCTTACTGCGACTTCCAAAAGCGATTATTCATGAAATTTTAAAAAAAGATCTGAAGGATTTTTAAAAAATAAAATCCGCATTTCCATTTCATCGTTCAATGCTCTTAACAAAACTTTGTGTCAATTATTACGTTTTTTATTTAAGTTTGAAAATATAAATCTGCCACCAGACACCCTGTATAATTGTGTTCATTTAAGTTACTATTGAAAATGTAACATTCGTCACGTAGCGTGTGTCACGTGACAAAGTACAACAGCTCACAGGCTTTTGATAAACGGCAAATAACTTATTTCACAATTCTCTCATATTGATCTTTCTTTTTAGGTATTCGATTTGGAGTGCTTTATTATGCAAAATTCACTAGAAATTGCGAAAACATACTTCAACTCTGAAAGTTCTTTCCGTATTTTAAACGTGCGGCACAAAGGTTTGTGAGCAATTATTTCACAACAAATATCTATAAACAAATCCCACTTAAATCCCAATGAACTACTCTGAAGGCTCTGCAAAAACCAGACTTGTCAAGATGAAGCTTTCACCTGTCTAGATCCCTTCAGCATCAGTTATCACTTCCATTAGCCCTTTTCTATAGAAGGTAACACGTAGAAGTAGGCAATTAATGCCTAAGCGTAACTTCTCTTAAAAAACAAGTAGTTATAAGTTGAGTCATGGCAACTATTCAACTGGCGAGCTCTTCAAAATAAAACGTGTTATTGCAACACCCTGTATGTTTAAGCAATCAAGTAACGGCCTCATTAGGCATACGTATGTTTTCCCTGTCAAAAGCCTTAATTTTTCCACAAGAACTCCCTTTTTACCTGCCAAAAATTTTGTTTTTTTTTTTGCTTGTTTTGTTTTTGTCGTCGCAATGTAATTGGTCTGCCTTATTATCAGCGCTGCGACAAGCTAATAAAATTTATGCTAAAAACTTCACAATTAAGTACATATTGTGCTGATAGTATAATTTACAAGATAAAAGAGCGATATAAAAATGCTTTCAGATGGAAGCCTAAAGCAGGCCAAAAAGCTCGCAGGGAAGTTTGGCAAGAACTGTTAACACGGCCATAAATTTCATTTCTCTGACGCTCTACCTGCTGCACAGAGCACTGCACATCGAAAGATTTCTGTATTTCATCATAAATTTTGTAGCGAAACTTTATGTCGTTATGAAAACAATTTAATTAACAAACATATAACATTTTATCACTGTGCCTGTGTGCAAATGGAATGTAATAAAAAAAAAAGAAACAAAAAAGAAGACGAGAAATAGAAATCTAAACGAACATAAATGAAATTGTAGGGCTCAGGTGTACGTACGTATTTATCGCTGCTTAGTAATCACCATAATAATGCTGTATTAATAGCTCAATTTGCTAAAAGACAAACAAGCCATCAATATTGCTGTCGCACAGTAAGACAGCCAGCGAGGCATAGGATCACCACTGGGAGAATTGCTGAACAAGACGTTTAAACACTTTTATGGATTCTGCTTGAAGTGTGTCGTGCACTTGTAATAAATGGGGAAAAGGTTGAGTGTGGGAGGGAGGTAGGGAATGTGAGAAATGTGATATGTACGTACAATTTGCAATCAGCATTTATTACTTTTACTTTTTCCTTACTTTCTTTCTTTTATTATTATTATTATTATTATTTACACTTTTTCTGTCATTAAGCATTTTATTTGAACATAAAGAACCGACAAGACGTATAAAATAAATGGTTGAATAGCTACCAGAGGGAGAGTGAGTGTGTAAAAACCATTTGGTTTTTATGAAGCCTTTTTGTGAGTTATTGCAGACGTTTTCGCAGCTGCTTTAATTTTTCTTTTCCTTCTTTAATTTGAAATTGTTTAGAAAAATTGTAAATTATTCTTTTACCACAAGTGTTTCGTATGAACTGAATCCCCAACGGCTCGGGCAGCATTTTAAATGGGGTATTACAAACCCAACGCAGCACAGCACAATTGAATTACCAGGCTGTAATTAAATTAAAGGTTCTTGTTATAACAATTTATAACAATATTGTTAACTCTGCAGCCGCACGAACAACTACTTCTACCAATATTTTTACTCTCTCTCTCTCTCTCACTCTCTCTTAGAAAATCATGTGAGTTGATAGCTGTGACGTATGCAGGCAACACAAAAATCGTCGTGTTGAACGAATACGATTATCCAGGTCCCACTGTAATTGGAATTTTAAACATAATTTTCCACAAAAAAGGACAAAATGCAATGCGTTTAATATTTAATTTAAAACCATAAATTTTTGTGTACGCTTTGCCTGAATTATGCACAAATTGAACTGCCTTAATTGAAAGTCATTTTACTTTCAACATTATTAAATGCCAATAAACACACACTTAATCTTCAATAACTAATTAAATTTATAATCAAAATGTGCAGTACGACCATTTAAATTAATTATTCACTTCTTAATAATAAAATCAAAAATAATATTCTTAGATTTAAATGGCAGTTGCACACAGACAAGTGCCAAGAAAACATTCAAACACTCAAACAAACAGACAAACTGTTTGTAGTGGAAAAATATTTCGAGTTTTGAGTTGCTTCTACAGATGTTCTTGATGCTTTTTACAGATTGAATTTTATATAAAACAAACGAAAAATAGAAAAACTTTAGTCGTCACATTATTTTTTGTTTTCAGGCGAATAAGTTGCCTACCAACCACAATGGTGATAGTGTGTGTTATATTCTTTTAGTGAAAGTAATAATGATGAGAACTAATAGTCGATTAAGTTACAGCTCAGGGTTTAAGCAGAGTACATCTTATACAAAAAACTGTTATAGTTCGGTTTTATCATTAAAACCACCCGTTTATTTGTTTCCATAGGAGAAAAGCTTCATTTTGAATTATTCTATGACGGTTTTATCAATAAAACCCGTCGTTTATTTCTGTTGCAAGAATAACATTTCCATAGCAAGTCTCTTTCCTGGGCATATACAAATTTCATACCTTCATTTCTAATTATTTTAAAGCATGTTTCTCTTTAAAATATGCCGATTATATGTTTTTATAGACGAAAAATCAGCGAAAGAAATTTCACACTTTGATTTCGAATTATCCTATGGGTGGTTTTATCATTAAAACCAGGCGTTCTATAAGCGAAAAATGAGCGAAACAAATTCTTCAGCTAGAAATTTAATTATTCTATGGTGGTTTTATCAATAAAACCCGTCGTTTATTTCTCTTCCAAAAATATAAATTTTTTTCTAGCGAATTTCTTTCCTGGCTCTGTACAAATTTCTCACCTTGATTTCCAAATATTCTATAACGGTTTTATCATTAAAACCAGTCGTTTATTTGTTTTTAAAAAATTACTTTTTCATAAGACGTCTTTTTTTGGGCGAAAGAAATTCTGATTCTGACTGTTTTCAAATAATTGCAGAATATAGTTTCGCAAAGCAACCGCTTATGAGAGATTACACTGCACATAGATAAGACTGTTACAATCCTTGTCTAATGCCACTTAAGCTACTACCCTTGATTGATAATAGTTTCGTGTCTAAAAGAAGCTGCTGAATAAATTTACCTTTTAAGATTAATTTTATGAATTCAAAGTATTCTAAATAAAATTCGAATTTAATTTTGCATAAAAATTTTAAAAGACATTTCCATAAAAATGCCACTAATGACAATTACTTTCTTCTTCGTATAAAATTATTCCAGCTTAGAATTCAGTAATAAATAAATCGTATATATATGTATTTAGTAGTGTATTTTACATACATACGTAAGTGGATAAGTAAAATATGTTATGCATGTGTGCACTTGAAATCATGTAAATTCCTGGTATTGCTGCGTAAGGGATCAACTACAACAGAGTGGAATGTAACACAGACGAAAGCAACACAGAACACGAGTGGGAGTGGTACAGGGTTTTATCGCATGTAAAATGCCTGCAACAAACACAATAAATGAGCAATGAGTGAAAAACAAAAGAAAAAACATGAAATAAATAACACACTGTAATTGTGCTTTTAAGGTTTTTTCAATCTCATTTAACAAAAAATGTCGAAAAGCAGACAAATATTCGTTAAAATCCTTGCCAACTGGCTGGCTCATTGCACATATTTTTAAAATGGCTTTAATTAAATTTTGTGTTAAATACATCAGAGCTCTTTAATTACGAGTAAATTAAAGGGTTTTGTCTTTGAGGTTTTTTAGACGGCAAGCACGGTAAGTGAAAAAAATAAACTAAAAATACGTTTGAAAAGAGAACAAAAAAAAAATGTTAAATCTTAAAACATTTTGTTGTACATCGTCACATTAGGGGTGTTCACTCTTCGATGTAAAATGCGCTTGTAAACCTTGTTGCTCTTGTTAATATTGGAAGAAAGTCATGTACAACAATAAAATGAATTAAAATCAATTTTTCTGTAACGTTGTTTAACCGCAATACGAAAGTTCGTTTGTAAATATTGTATATGTGTTAACAGCTGTGAAAACAGCTGTTTCTAAATGATGACAAATTTTAGTTTCGTAATAAAAATAATCTGATGAATTGAAAAAAGTACCGTGAACTCGCTATAAGCGGGCCTATTTTTTTTTTGGCGTAGTCGTCATAATTTTTATTGTCGCTTCGTTCTGATGTAGGTATTCTTGAAATACATTGAAAAGAAGATGAGATGTTATGGAAAACAGAAATAAAATTTATGAAAGTTTGGTAGCGCTGCAAAAGTTCACTGGGTTATTTTCGAAAAAAAATTGCAAATTTTTGCGAATATTAAATTTTTACAAGTCTTCATCGGAAGATGTTGCGACGACACTTTAATATTTTTCCCATTCACCATCCAATGTAGGAATTGTTATTTTTATAGAGTAATTTTCATTACATTGGGTGCCTCCGTAGTATATATAGTGCATAAGTATTATTTTTATCAATATGGAGGTCTGGGTTCGATTCCCGCTTAGATCCTGGGTGTTTCTACAGACAAGCTTAAGACTTCGTAGAGTTTGTATTGTCTTAAAAACAGATATTAATTTTTCTATTTTTCTTAAAATTTTCGAACACCTTCAGACTCAAAAAAAACCCTTTCAATACGTCCTGGAACAAATTCGTGCAAAACGTAAAAGCGAAAATATCTATTCATCTCCATTGAATCGTCGTTCCAAAAACTATCGAAATTTAGGGTTCCCTTTTTTAAGACCTTAGATTTTTCCATTTCGGAAATTAAAATTTCAAAGTGTTTAAAATTTATTATCTTAATTTTTATTTTCCAAAAGTCGTTTCAACTTCGGTACAACAAAGAAATTTTTTAGTGTCGTTACTATCTTCGTTTCGCAATGGAGAATACCGCTACATCTTCGGTAAACGCCCGTAACGCCAACAGTGATGCCAAATCATCGTTTTTATTTCGTTTTGAAATTGCAACGCCAACGGGTATTGGCCCGAATATGAACTAATTGAATTTTTTTAGATGGTTCATATTTGTGAATAAAGTCGAATTTCCCTTAAAAAACATTTTCCCATAAAAATGAATGTTTCTTATTTTAAGTATTTTTGCAAAAAAGCTTCTAATTCTGTGATTTTTTTGCTGTCTTATTTTTTTTATGTTCGTCCAACAATCAGGGAATGACTCCTGCACATGCGATGCATTTTGCTGGAAGTAGGGAAAAGGGATAGTGAGAGAGAACACAGGTGGTGAAGCAATAGATAGACGACTAATTTGACACATGTGGCTTCAATAAGATGGCCGTTATATTCGCAAGTCCCTGTTAGAAGACCCTTTAGATACGTTTTGGAAGTCAACTCGATAGTGTAGAAGTAGTGTTGCTGCAACTCAGGTAGGTGTGGAGTAGCTGCAGTAATTTTTAAGCTAAAGCAGAACCTTTTTGGTAATTGTTTCACTTCGTCCATGTCTACTAGTTCAAATATCCATGAAAGAAGTTATGCGATTCACATTAGCAAAGACTTTGTGGCTGTCGCAGGATTTGAACCCATAACTATACGATCAACGTGCCTGCTAACAGTACTACGTTCTCTACTCAATAATACTGGCTTTTTATTGCAGAGTACAAGTTGAATTCATTAAAAAAGTTCTTGCACTCTTCTTTTCCGTCTCTGGTGGGAAGCAATTAAATTTTTCTAAATTGAAAGACAACTTGAAAATATCTCACAGTTTTGCAGTGAATAAAATATAAAATGCCTCGACTGTTTGGCAATCACAAATTCAAGTGATTTTGCATCTGTTTCTGTGTGTGTGTCTCTGTGTGCATCAGAGAACGACAAAGTGTGATTGAAAAAAACTAAATCATTCGCTTTCAACATCCCAAAAAAGTGAATTTTATTTTTTATTTTTATCTTGGACCAGCACTCAGGAATAGTTAGAGAAATGACAGGACATAACAACTCTGCTTTAGCACGTTCTTTGTTTTTGTGGCAGTGTTGAAGCGCCTTTGATGTCAAAGAGACGTATTAAATTTTCAAGCTTCATTTTTAGTAATTATTCTACTTCGTTGGTGCTACACAACGCCTACAAAGGAAGGCGTTCTGATGTGCCTGTTAATTGGTTAGAGCTGAAGCCGGTATTGTTCAGTGACCAGTGAAAGCTGGCCTTTGCCACAGATTCCTTCCGGCAACAGCTGACACAAAGACACACTAATGCACATCAGAATAAATGCCAGATGTTTTCATGATTTAGTCTGAGAAATTGTGATCGAACTGTGCTTCGTTCAGTCATCGCCACTCTCAGGATATGAATCATGAAATCAAGAAAAAGAGTGATTTTTATCATTCTCTGCTGTGAATATATTCTCAAGTCATTGTGTGTGACAAAGAATTACTATCAAAATATATAAATTGTTGACAATTGAAGTGAAAGGCAAAAAAAAAATGATAATTAAAATAAAACAAACTGATTACGATTCTACAACAGCAATAAAATTGTATTTATTTAATACCCAGTTGTAAAGTGTACCACTGCAAACGCACTTTCAATTTAGAAATGGCAATTTTGTTGTAACGGAAATAAGAGCCTCAATTGTAGAAAACAGTAAGCTGACATGTTTCAAAGATTTCTAAAAACAAAAAATAACATTTATTTTCCTGTAGCGAGTGTGAGTGTGTGCGTAGTTGCAACCAGTATCTGTGGCAATAAGTTTGTTGCCTGTGCAGCACACAACTGGTTTTCCTTCTCTTTTATTTGTTCTGTTTTTCTTCATCACTAGAACGAAGGCAACATACTCAGGGCAATATGTGTTTTGTTGGAGATGGCCATCGCTCACAAGATGAGCGATGATGATCTTGAATTGTTCCAGCTTCTTGCAGTCACGGTTTGTAAACTTCTTCTGCTCATGCTGTCATCATAACTGCATGATATTTGCAGCACTCAATTTATGCAGTAAACTAACCGGATTTTAATTTTTCTACTTCATGGTATTTTCTTAAAAAAAAAAGAAAAAAGTGCAATGCATTTTTTACCCCAAGTTTTCCTATTCATTTCAAAATTTACACTTTTCTGTAACGCTTGAAATAGATTTTACAGCAGCTTAAAAGAAAATAATAAAATGTTAAACTTTTGTGTAAATAAAGTGCGAAGTACAATGCACTTTCTTAAGGATCGACATCACTATGCTGCTTCGAATAGGTCTTATTTAGCGAGCACCATTTTAGTCAGCTTTTAATGTTGATTTGTGTTTCACTGCCTGGGGTGCCGTTCACGGTTCTGCTAACTATGAACAGTTTTGTAAATTCTTCTGCTGGCTAGTTTATGTGGGCTAACCCACATCAGTGTCTGCGCACACTGCTTGAACGGGGTTTATGATTTTTTTTTTAAAGCTTCCATATTCGCTTAAACATGGGCCTGAACTATGCATTGCATGAGTAGGGGTCATCTGCTCAATGCTGGTCCAATCAAAAAAAAAGATAGAAATTTAGTGAATGTAAGGAAGCCTGCATTTAAAAACCATGACATTAAACCCTCTGATGTGACACAGGGTATTGGACAGCCCGAATTAACTCAGCAATGACTATTGGATGGCAACTTATGTATACCTATAGTCAGTCAGTAGTTGCCTTTCCATGTGCCCGTGGGAGCGGTAATGAACGTCAGAATTCATGCGCTGTTTAGAGCTACGTCAGACTAGGCCCTACGAGTAAGCGTTGACGTAAATCTTCAACACAAACTGTGTCTGTGTCTCTTCTAGTGCTTGGTCAGTATTTAAAGAATGAAATTGTCCGCTTAGTAAAATAATAAAAAAAACAAACCCATCTGCTGTAATTTTAAAAATAATTCGTTTAATCAACACCAGAGCTGCTGAGGGTGGCGATGGTCGAAATAGTTTGCACGTTGACTACAAAACGAAAAATTTTCCTGGGTTCAACCCCAGTTTCAGACTCATGAAAACATCTCGCATTTTTTCTGATGTGCATTTGTGTGTGACTTTATGTCAGTTGTTGTCGCAAGGTTTCAGCGGCAAATGCATAGTCAATGGTCACTGAACAGTAACGTCTTCAGCTGCATCCCATCCACAGGCATATCAGAACTCGAAATAAAATAACTACTAAAAATGGCTACTAAAAATGAAGCTTCAAAATTTAATACGCTTCCTTGACATTAGAGACGCTACAACACTTCTATAAAAACAAATAACGTGCAAAAAGTACTGCTGAAAGATAGTGAAGCTTCACCTTCTATGATTTCTCCTACTATCGCTTTCCTCAGTTCCAGCACAATGCACCGCATGTGTATCGGTCATCTCCTGAGTGCCGGTCCAAGACAAAAAAAAAACAAAAACCCTGGTTTATGAAACAATAAAATTTTAAATGGCAGAGATTGAGTAAAATGAAGTTGAACTTTATCACTTCACCACTTGTCGCTTCTCCACACTATCGCTTTCGAAAAAGAATGTAAAACACAATGTCATCCATCATCAATTGCCAGAGTGTTTTTTTCAAAAAGAAATTAAATTAAATCGAATTAATAAATAAATAAATTAAATGCTGGTAACTAAAATAGTTCAGGCGTTCACCCTACAGCCAGAAATTCGTGTGTTCACACTCGCCACCAGTATTAAAAAAAATATTCCAAAGTTCATTAGCGACTCGGCGTTTGGCGTCAAGAAAGAAATACACATCATGCACGTGCAGGCATAAGTTCTGCCTAGTTTTGCAACGGCATGCAAAATCGTGAGTAATTTGCACTCACGGTATTATCTCCAATACATACACAATACACACCAATATAGATACATATGTGCATACCATATTTACATACATATAGCCAGTTATTGTCGAGTTATTAACTGTGAATGTTGATGCGTATAGACTTCCTGCTGGAGTATGTGTAAGCAATGGTATTGGCAATGGAATGTTGTAAGGAAAACCTATGAATCTCTCGTCTGCAGAAATGTAATTTTATTGTTACTGAATCTTTATAGTTATTTAAAAAATTTATATGTACACAAACGAGTGCATTTGTTGAAAGCTTATAAATTATCTTTTTGGAAAGTTTTTAAAAGGAAATTGATGTTGAAATTGATTGCTAAAATTTTTCTATTATTTCGCCTTTTGAAAATTCAAAATACAAATAATATTGAGAGCAGGAAGAACAAATTTGTAAATAAATGCATTTGAGTATGTTTACTATTAGATATATCGTATTCGGAGAATGTGTCTTATTTAAAGTTAAAATTTGTCATATAAACAGAGCAGAAGAGTACCAAAGGATGAAGGGAATTTGAAAATAAAAAAAAAAAAAAATAATCGACCCTCTTTCTTTTTCAATGAAAATAAAACAGAGCGAGTGAAATTAAAAACTTTTTGCTTATAAATTTTGTTTGTAAACTTTTGAGGGAAATCTAATTTTAAATTATGGTAAAACAATGCCATGAAAGGCTTCCCATAGCGTTCCCTATAAGTGCAACAATATGTTTTTTTTTTTCGAATGTGTAGATGTGAATTTTTTTTCATGATTTGCTTATATTAATTATATTTATTTTTGAGCGATGGTCTTTTTTATGAAAAGTTTTTCAATTAT
Source organism: Dexiosoma caninum (assembly GCA_963924685.1). Classification (NCBI taxonomy): domain Eukaryota; kingdom Metazoa; phylum Arthropoda; class Insecta; order Diptera; family Tachinidae; genus Dexiosoma; species Dexiosoma caninum. The sequence continues at coordinate 3,769,959 of OZ004728.1, forward strand.
AATTTATTTCTCAATATTTCGCAACCAAATAGGTGTAGCATCGTCAGGAAATAATAATTTGTATTAACAAAAATATTTTTTTAAAATAAGGAAAAGAAAATATTTTTGAAAAGAAAATTTGAAAATTTTTTGTCATTAATATTAAAAATATTCTTTATACACATGTATAAATGTGTGTACATGTATACATAAATAAACAAGTTTTCAAAATTATTTTCTTTTGTACATACATATGTATATACATGTATGTAAAATAATATATTTTTACAATGTAATAATAACATATATCTATTAGAATATAACATAATTATTAAAAATAATTTAATAAATGACCTATGACTATCTATTATTAATTAGATGTTTGCATAAAAATATATATATAATATTTCTTAATACTTTTTTTTTTTTTTAGGTTTTTGTTAGAAAAGTTAGAGATTAATAATATACCAAAGTCAGATAGAATAAACTTTAAAATAGATACAGATAATTTAGCACATAACTATAGATATTTAGTTAGTAAAAATGAAATTATTAGAATTAATATTATGTTGGATATTATATTACAAAATATTTAACTTAGAGGATATTTTTAGGCTTATATTCATTTAATGTTTAATTTATTTTTTTTGTTAGTTGTTTAACATATAATTGTATATTAAAATTAATATTGTGAAAATGTAATAATAATGATTTGAAGTATTTTTTATGTGTATATTTATATATATATGTATATGTATATGGATATATGGGATTATAAGTATATATAAAAAGATATTTTAAATGTATATTTAAATGTAAATATTGTAAAATATTTTTGAATTTTATACATTTTGTTAATATTGTAAAAAAATTTTAAAATATTTTGAATCATATTCTTTTCACAATTTTTATGAGACATGTTATGTTCGAAAAATTTTTATATATATAAACTTAAAAAAAAGGGAAAAAAATTTTAAAAATAAAAACTTCCTGAAGATGTTAACCGAAGGTTAACGAAATATCGAAAATAAATATAAAAATAATAAATAAAAAGAGAAAAAACCTTAAAGCTTATAAAAAATAGATTGTTAAAATATATATATAATACATAATCTAAGTCTAAATTGTATTAACTAAATATTTATAATTTTGTGCTAAATTATCTATATCTGATTTATAGTTTATTCTATTGTCCGCAGGTATTTTAATTATCTGTAACATTTCCAACAAAAAACGTCGTTTATAATTAGTTTCTTTCTCCAATATAGTTGTGTCTTCAAATTTTGGACAATGTGTAGTTAATGCTGTTTTTTGTGTATTTATATGTCTGTCATTTTTGATCTGACTTATGTCCTGCTAATCTAGTTTTAAGTTTGTTCTTTGTTGTTCCTACATATACTTTATTATAACTTTCTAAATTATTTCCTCTAAATTTATCCTGTATACTAAATTAGATAATTCTGTGTTTTTAACTCTATCTTTCATTTTATTAAATAATTTTCTTAAAGTATTATATGTTTTATATGTTATTCTATATTTTTCAGTATTAAATATTTTCGATCTTAAAAGTTGTTCCGACATATTTGGTATATATGTAGTAGATTTATAAATTCTAGGTTCCACATTATTATTACCATTAATATCATCCCGTTTACCGTATTTTTCCAATAATTTATGAATTATTCGTGTTGGAAAATCACTTTTCCTCAATATATCTATAATTATATCCTTATTTTTTTCTTATGAAATTGACTACTACTACGATTCAAAACTCTGTCAATTAAATTTCCTGCCGTATTCATTATAACTCCCTTTGGATGTTTTGAAAAATAGTTTATTATTCTATCTGAGGATGTAGGTTTATGATACCAATCTATTATTAAATTCTGACCTCTTCAATTTTTTTCTTTTTTCAATTTTTTTTTTTTTTCAAAATTCAAGGTTTGACTTTTTATCTTCAAAATAATAATTCATTCAAATTTTCAAGTTTTGCTTATTAATTTTGAAATTACAGATTTAGTATGACGTAAATATTATTAGATGTCCATGCCATGTACTGTAAACCATTTTTTTTTTTATTATTTCAGTATTAAATGTGTCTATTCCCTCTTTAATACAACCGTTCCGTATTAATAATATTCTAGTTTTTTATGTCAGTCTCTTTCTTCTATAAAGTTTTCATAGTTCAAAATGCATGGATACATATTTAAGGAGAAACGTTAAGGATAATTGAATATTTTTAGTTTTTGGTGTTATTATTTTTAAGCAACAATACAATTGGAGGAAATAGATTAGAATGCTCTAGAAACACTTCGATGGATAAAAATCGTGGGAAGAATAATTTTGTTGTTTAACTTTCATTGTTTGTTTTGTTTTGTTAATCTTATTTTGAATAAAAATGAATTCAAAATATATATTTTTGTGCTTTTTTTTTCATTATTTGAACACTTTTGTGGAAAAAAGTTTTTTGTTGAAAAATTAATTTTTTTTTTTATAAATAAACAGTTTTTCCATACTAAAGAAATGTTGTCGTGTTCAAGTTCACAGTTAATTTATCACAATATTGTAAAGAAATTACATTCGTGAGTAGAATAAAGGAAAAAAGAACAGTTAATCTCCAACACGAGTTGAGTATAAGGCACATTTTCTATGCCACTACGCATGTCATCCGTACTCTTTGTGTCAACAGGAATGTAATTTCTTCACAATATTGTGATAAATTAACTGTGAGCTTTAGTATGTAATAACTACAGTTCAATTAAAATTCTATTATTAATAATAAAAAGTGTTTCTTAAAAAATATATGGTAACGCTGCTCATAACTAAAGAAAAGTATTAAATGATAGAGAGAGCGAGAGATCTGTTCAAGATTTACGTGGACTCCTACGCATAGCGTCTAATTCCACCGAGTGAAGATAATACGCCCACTAATGCGAACATAAATATACATGAGTAGCAATTCGAGAACCATTCATTTGGACATGGGTCTTCCCTTTGGTGAAGAGTTGAGCCTGTCTAAAACTCATGCCTTTATATAGGTCAGACAGCCGCTTGCAATGCAACTGCACACCGAACAAAACCCTTACTCTCCCCGCGATTTGGGTACCACCACAACTACAACGTCGCTCCCACAAAGGGGGCCTCACAATCGTCAGGCAAGAACCGACGTTCCTGGGGCTCCTCACGCCCGAGGTATCATACTTAACCATCAGGACATACCTATGTTAAGCAGAATTCTATCGATAAAATTGCACTGATAAAAATAAAAATTTCATCCAGTAAAATTATACGCCAAAACTTCCGCTCCATTGGCCATGTAGTGATGATAGGTCTCTGATCGGACCTCGTAGCTACCGCTACTACCAGTTGAACTCCAAACAGTTCAGGACTGGTGGCCTTCCGTAGCGAGAGAGTGAGAGAGAGAGAGAGTGAATACAAATTTTAACTTCCCGTTAGAGTAAAACACAAAAATTCAAGCAAGGTCTGTGCAACTCGCCATGTGTTTTACAAGTATTTTAGACTCGACTGTCAAAATTTGTTTATATTTTACTCATTTGTTTAATTTGAGAGTGCAAGACAGAGAGAGGGTTGCAGAAGCAATTAAGGCATACTTATATAAATGACATTAATATTTTACTTGCTATTGCGGCCTGTGTGTGTGTTTACTTTTGGGAGAGTAGTAGTCTCTTTTTTAGGCATTCCAAAGTTAATTTACACAAACAAAATGCCTGTTGTTTTTTGTGTTGTTCATTGTTGTAGAGCTGCATAGACCTAATAAATAGACCTTGAATTCAAGTAATTAACAAACAAAGAAACAAAACGGAAAACGTGAAACGTGAAAGAAAAACTGATGATTAATGAAACCAACAAATTAAATAAAAATTACATACGCACATGGTCCCCTAATAGAAGTGCGTGTGTCTGCTGATGTTTATCATCTTCAGCGAATTTGAACACGCGTTCTGACACATTTGCACAATTCACCAAAATAAATTGCTACTCCGTTCTACTTGTGAATGCAATTGTCTGGGGAATCAGACAGGAATCAAAAAGGAAAGGAATCTGCCATAACTTATAATTTATGATCAGCCGTGAGTTGTTAATCAATATAAAAGCAAATCTGGCACGTTGGGAATGTCTGCTTACAAAACGAAATATGAAACAAAAATGCCCAAGTTAATTTATTATTTTCTTATTAAATGTTACACATATTGAATAATTCAAAGCTGAAGAACAAAGATCTTCGCTTGCTGTAGGGGGGAGAGCAGAACAGAAATTGAGCAGTGCCAAAGTTGCTGTTAAAAGTCGGGCTGCTTAACTGGGAATATCAATTGAGGCAATTGCTGGTTTTCCAAAGAAGCACGCACACTGCCACAAATGAAATTATATCGTTTATTATTCATAAAAAATAAAATAAATTGTTGTTGGCAAATTGCTCACATATTTACTGGCAAAATTTACCAAAAATATTTCTGCTTTAATAGAGAAATTTTTAGATAAATATTTATTTTTTTTTTGAATTTTGTGAATGAATTTTAATAAATTTTAATTATTATTTTTTTTTTCATGCAGAACAAAGAAAATTTTTGGAAAAAGTTTAAAAGTTTTGTACATCATTTTGAAATTGAAATAGCCGGGGGTTCAAAAGCTAAGCAAATTACCCATAAAAGGAAATATTTCTAAATGATTTTTTTTGCAATTCTCTTTTGTTTGGATTTTATATAATTAAATAAAAGAAATTGCATTAAATCTCTATTAAAAAATTAGATGAAATACATTAAATTGTGGGTATAACAAACTTGTGTGATATTGGCGAGGGGGGGGTGGTCCAGCTTTAACCTTGAATTTATTTATATTTTTCTAGGTACGATGGAACAAAACAACAGCAATAAAATGGCAATAAAAATGTTTTTTTATTTTTTCTTTCCCCAGCAATTCCCGCCTACTGTCCCCAAAATTTAATTTTTTATTTATTTCTTATATTTTTTTTTTATCGTCTGAAGTTAAGTGTTTCGTTTGGATGCATTTCAATGCCAAAAACACAATAAAAATTAACAAAAAAAAAAGTAAAAAATATGAGCAACTGAAATCGAAAAACACAATGGCAGTGAGAATGGGAGCAGTAAAACAAAAAGATGATGTTTTCAAACGAATGCATTTTCGCTTAACTGAACACAAGCTGCTCGGTACAGCTGTTAAACAGAAACACAATGAACGCGAAATATAAAAAAATATTAAATGGAAAAGGATGCAGTTGGCTGTTTGTTTGTTTCTCGTAGTCACAGCGAAATTGTTTTGCGCTCTCAAAAAGCCTTTATTGTTTTTGTAGTGTTGCCAATTATTGGTGCGCTAAAGTGACAGGATAATAAAGCAAAGTTATTCACAAATAAAATTCTCGCCAAATAATATTAATGCCAGCAGCTTTTGGCTTTCATCCTCTATCCGTCACGTTGTTATGCACTCGTTTGAAAAACAGCGCTCAAAATTTATTTGCGAATCGTGTGTGATTGTGCAGCATGTGCAACATTTTGCGTAGGTATGTTTCTTTTTTTGATCCGTAATAATTCTAATTTGCTTGCAAACTCCTTGGTGAGATTCTTACCCGCGGTGACTCGTTTATTACGACACTTTAAAATTTCCAAATACATCGGGGAACATTCCTAAAGAACGACTTTAATATATTCTATATATAAAGTGTCGTTATTAGATACACAATTAAGGACTAAGGAATTAAATTAGTGGCATTTCCTTGAAAAAAAAAAAAAAAACTGTTTTTTAAATCAGTCGGATTTTTTGTTTCACTGAATTTGAGGTTCTGTTTTTTGCAACCGCATTCGCTTATCAAATTTCGTCATTATTTTTAAAAGCTGCATCCGATTCTTTATTAAGGTCCCAACTTACTGGCACATCATTTCAACTCGTTTTTCATTTCATTCATTAATTCTTTTCAAAATGACCCAGCCTAATAGGCCATAATCGGTTCCACTATTCTACACATTCTACCACAAAACAGCAGTTTTTCTAACCAGTTTATAACTTGAAACTGTGCTGTTTATGATTCAATAACTGAGAACGAATCAACTCAGTAGTGCCTCATGACATGATATTGAGGAAGCAAAGAAGCTTGTTCGACAGTCGGATGCTATGAAGCGACAACGCTCAGAATCAGAACTACATATCACCGAGAGAGAAAGTGACATTATTGTCTTATACTCGGAAAACAGAGATTTCTCCACCTGGGTGAAACTGTGGCACTTCCACACAACCTGTGGAACACCAAACCCCAAATAATACTTGTATTCCTTAGAAGCCTTAAGATGCAGTTCTACTGTGAGGTACTAGATCTTCTTGGTCGCAGTGCTTCTTGGCCTGGCCCCTACCATAATAGGGTAATACCCCAGTACCCTTGCACCAGACACGGTCCATGGACTTACTGAATCTAATTACAGGCCGTTAAACTCCTCCATCTCTTACAGTTAACGGAGTTCTTTAAACCGTCCCGCAGATAGTGAAAATAACATATACCTGCGTATACCCCAATGTTTTTAACTGCAATTTATTTTATTTAATTAATTTTTTATTAAAATCTAATTTTTCAGCTGATTTCACGATAAAATCTTTTGGAATTAAAATAACTGAAATTTTGTTTTTCCTTTTAAGTTGCGCACCATTTGCGTATTCAACTTTCAGCTTTAAAGTATTTCAACGTTTAATCTGCCATCAAAAATTTAATGAGTTTTTCGCTTCATCTTGTTGCTTTTTTATGTCTTCACAACTTCTATTTTGATAAAACGTTCTTTATAAAAATCATCATTTTTATCTGCAATCAGGCCCCCGCCCCCTTTATGAAGGAGAAATTAAATATAAAAAAATTAAAAACAATTTCAATTAACTGATACACTTGTAGTGATATGATGATATATTTCACTGCGTAAATTAAAATTAAATAGAAATAAAAAAAAATACGGAGGGGTGCGACAGCTATTCAAAAAAAAAAAAAAGTAGAGAATGATTTTTTGTTTCCAAATATGTTTTTCTGAATTGAATGTAAAAACTTTTCACTGAATTATACTGATGATGGTTCAGGCTCATCAACAATGTCGACAATTCTGCTACAATGCCATTTTCAACTAAATGCCAGCAGCAGGTGTATTCTTTTGAAAAGTGATCTCAAATTTTTTTTTTATCTTTGACCAGCACTCACGAGATGACCTCAACACAAGCGATGCATTGTGCTGGAACTAGTAGGAAGGGATATGCAGAGAAATGACAGGAGGTGAAGCTTCACTGTCTTTCAACTCTGCTTTTGCACGTTCTTTGTTTTATGGCAGTGCTGCAGGGCCTCTAATGTCAAGGCGACGTATTAAATTTTTAAAGCTTCGTTTTTAGGATCCATTTTCTGTAATTATTTTATATATTTTGTGGGTGCTACACAAAACCGACGAAGGAGGGCGTTCTGATGTGCCTGTGCATTGGATACAGCTGAAGGCGTTACTGTTCAGTGACCAGTGACTATGCCTTCGACACTGAAACCTTCCGACAGCAACATACACTCAAAGACACACTAATGCACATTAGAAAATTGCTTGAAGGTTTTTTATAATTTTAGTCTGAAACTGGAGTTGAACGCAGGTCTATTTTTGGTTTTGCAGTCAACGTGCAGACTACAATCCATCGTGTCATCGCCACCCTTAACAGTATGTCGAGCTACCTGTGCACCTTCATACAATTCCTATTAAAAAACGATCTTTACAAATATATTTTAGTGCAATGTTACGCATAACAAAATGAACGGAAGTCGATATGAAAACGTCACACTGAAATATTTATTTCTTGGAGGAAAAATAAACAAATATGAATGCCCAGAGCAACGCAAGTTACCCGGCTACGTATATTATTATTATTTATTTATCTATCATCACAGCACTTTAAAATGTTATGAAAAAAATTTTATACAGATAATATTGAGATTTTACTTAAAAGTATTTCAACAAATGAAGTTCATTTCAAATAATTAGAGGAAACTATTCTATAACTAAATTATTTACATTTTTAACGAAAAAAGATATTAAAAACCTTATTTTTACAAAAGAGAAATTTTAAGAAGATTTAAGACCAGCCCTTATGAGATCTTCAGAGTTGAAGATCTCAAAGCGCTCACTCTGCAAACCCGGCTACCTATATGGCAAACATATAGGAAAGCAAAATATCGGTTCAAATTTTACTTCAAAGGTACGTGTTTTGTAAATCTCAGACTAATTTTACATGATTTTATGCAGATTTTTGTTAAAAAAAATTTTGGCTTCCACCACTATTTCCATAGAGGTGGTATCCGGGTGCCTAATTCCCCATGGACTTAAAGCGGTTTTTTTGCCATTCAAATCGTGTTCACTTGTTTCTTTGCCTGAATCTTGGGAACGTATGAACAATATTTTTTCTTTTTTAAATACAAATTTATATCACTCATACGGAACGCATGCTGTAAAGCAGGTATAGTCACGATGCTGCCCAAGTCTGCTTGATTATTCTCTTATTTACACCAGTGATGTTCGCCACATCCCAGCAGTCCGGTTACTCATCACAAATTGAAAGCCATCCGATTGTATAATATTATGTCAATAGGGAAAATAAAACGAAAATAGTTAAGCCTTTACAACTCGCATCTGATTCGGATTTGTCTTTTTCCCATCCAATTGTAAAGTTAAATGTTTATTAGAAATGAAGATCAAACCAAACACAAATAAAAATTTTGCATCGCATTACCATCTGATTTGGATGGCTTTGTAATGTATCATATTGTCATTTCGTTTTAATTATGAATTTTGTTCTTTTTTCTGAAGTAATTTAATTTCCGTTATTCTTTCTTTTTCATTTTTATTATTATTCCAAAGTAAAATTTGTATCAAGTTCATAAGTGTTTTTAAAAGTGAAGTGTTAGCGGCATTTTTTGTGGTAATATTGTTATAAATTATTAAATAAAAATAATTAAAAAAGGTAAGTGACTGTTTTATTTTTATTTATGTGTTAATTTATATACATAAAATTAAAATATTGAAAAAAATGAAGTTCTTAATTCAATTATGCAATAGTTAAAATTCATTCCAAGATCAATGGCATTCAGATACATCTTATTGCACTCCGAATTCACCATAATAGTTGGACCCATCCAACCTTCGCTTACAATGTATATTGACCCATCCAACCTTCGCTTACAATGTATATTGTGTTGGATAAATCTTACAGCCTAGGCCATCGCTGTGTAAATGTAAATAGAAATTGTATACAGACATTGGATGGGTCTTGCTTACATTGTCATTGGTCTCAAATCGAAGACGTATGTAGCAAAAATTTCACTGGGATACAACATTTGTTGAAAAATTTACACAGACAGTTGTTATTCTCTTTTAAAAACATTCATGCAGTCGTCGTTGAGCAAGCGATGAATACACATGCGGATGGTTGTTGTCATTTTTTTCAGAAATTTATTAAGCATTGTTGTTGTTTCTTGATGGACGTAGCACAATAAACACACGCGATTCAATTAGAATTGAATACGAAAAAAAATTAAAAAATACTAAAAGTTCACGAAATGAAATGTGAAAAGTTTTTTATGGTAAACGATGCTTTTAAAAACATTCAATGCCTTTTATGTTACAAAACATTAAAAGCGGATAAAGAACACGTTTCAATCAGAGCTAATAATACTTAGATTTGAGGTAAAAGATTTCGATAAAATTAGAACTCTAGAGTTTTGGAAAAATTTAGATGCTGCGATATGTCCCCAGCTCAAAAAAATTAATTTAAAATATTTATCATTTGTTTCCACTACTTATGCGAACAAATATTTTCAGACATGAGAAACGTTTGTTCCAAGCAGCGAAATAAAATTATCTCGTTGAATTTAAAAAATATTTTACTAATTCGCAATTAGCATGCAAGTATTAACATGGCATGTTTAATTTAAAATTTTCAAAGCGATTTTAAAAATTATAATGAGGAATGACAGATGGTTAAACGTTTTAGTCTAATATTTAAGCCCAAAAAAACTGTTTTATATGAATTTATTTTTGTTATTTTTTTCCCCCAAATAAATGTTCTAAAATTATTTATTGAAATTGATAACTGCTATTTATCTTTTTCTTAAAATTTAAATTACATTCATTTAATAAGTTGTATATAGCTGGCATTTTCTTTCTCATTTTAAACGTTTGACATTATGTTTGCTGGGCAAATTCTCTCAACAATACATCTTCATTTTATTTTTGAACACCACTGATTTACACGTACTAAAAGTACGTTCACAATATTTGCCCAAAAAAGCGTAACCACTAAATTATATACACTTTATTTTATTATTTAAAAATAATTTTATATTTTTAAAAGACCGGTTATTCGTAAACCTCCTTTTAAAACTTTTGATAAAGTGTGGCATAAGGGATTAATATATAAACTGACCCAGTACCTTCCTGAAAATATTTGTAAGCTACTGGAAAGTTACCTGCTTTGTCGCAAATTTATTTTAAAACAAGGTGATTGGCTGTCATCACCGCAACCGATTGAAGCTGGAGTTCCCCAAGGCAGCATATTAGGTCCATTGCTGTACTTGATATACACCGCAGATTTGCCAACAGTCGCTAACATCCATACCTCTACTTTTGCCGATGATACAGCTTTCTTAACCCTGCGCAGAGACACATGTCCTCCTATTCTGATCAACAACCAGTTAATACCTCAACGTTTGGAGGTCAAGTATCTAGGGATGCACATTGATAGACGGCTAACATGGAAACAGCACATCGATGCAAAATTAACTCAAATGAAATTAAAAGCAACTCAACTAAATTGGCTTATTGGTCGAAATTCTGTGCTAAAACTGGACTGTAAACTTTTGCTTTACAAAGCAATTTTAAAACCAATATGGAGCTATGGTATCCAGCTATGGGGCACTGCCTCAGCTTCCAATATAGAAAAAATTCAAAGGTGTCAAAACAAAATACTGAGAATGATAACAGATGCGCCGTGGTATATAAAAAATTCTAACATGCACAAGGATTTAAATATTCCGACAGTCAAACAAGAGATAACAACATACGCAACGTCATACCTAACCAAACTCCAAGATCATCCAAATATACTAGCCCGAAATATTTTAAGCGAAAGAGGGTTCATTCGACTGAAAAGAAGGGATACTCTTTCCCTAGGCCGAACGTAGTAGACGCGGAAATAAAACTATACGAGCAATAAATAATTTTGTACAGCTAGGCTGTACTTAATAATAATTAGCAATTAGTTCTTAAGATTTGAATACTTATTGTTAGTTCAATTGATTTTGAAGATTCAATAAATAATATCTATTGTGTAAAAAAAAAAAAAAAAAAATAATAATTTTGATTTGAAACAGGTCTTTTTCTTAAATAAAACATCGTTGCTTCTCAATAAATTATTACCTCAATCCATTTTGACGTTTACATCTTATGGAATATTAACAAATTAGTTGCGAAAATAGTGGTTACGTTTTTTTTTTGGCAAATATTTGCCGTATCTTTTTTATACAATCATCTAGAGAATTAAACAACATTAGTTTTTTTTTTTTTTTTTTATTAATCTTAAAATAGTTTTTCTATATTTTAATTTTTTTTTTGCCTCAGCGCCTTAGAGGCTTTGTAGAGGCTGTTACCTGTAAGAGAAACAGTACTATATGTATATCTAAATTAAAAGTGCTTCCAGATTATTCAACATATATAATTTTAAATAATGTTTGAATGATGATATAAGAGTCATATTTTTAAGTCTACCTGGTAAATTATTGTATTCTCTTGGTCCAGCATAAGTAATACGCTGTTTGGTCAAATCTATGCGACATCGTTGCAATTGTAGATCATGTGCTTGCCTTGTAAATCTCGCCGTTCTGATAATATTTTGATCAAATTTTATTGCCTTTGGATTGGATAATCTCACTGACTTAAATACATATAATAGTATCTGTTGTTTGTATAACCCACAAACTGGCAAAATATTTTTAGCTTTGGTTTTATATAAATCTATAGTAGAATATCGCAATGGCAGATTGAAAACTGTTTTAAGCGCCTTGTTATGTGCTGATTGCAAGCTCCTTAACGAATCTGATATTCGACAGCCATTTTGTTGCACAAGCGTTAAGTCCAGCAAGGGTTCCTGCCAGCTCATAAACAAGGTGAACATATCTCGGTGAGTTCCTCCCCTCTCACTGGCCACGTTGTACCACAAAAAAAAATTCTATTACATACAATATACTTCTGCTACTACCGACAATGCGGCCTCACGTTTGACACCAAAAGATTTCTTCAGAGGTGGATATTGTTCCTCTGAAACTGCCCTCCCATCCATGTCTCATTATCATCTCTTCCCTTAATTACCGCCCTGTGATCCTAAATTACGCGGCTTTTTCTTTCCGCCTTAACTTACCTTCATGCCTTTACCCCGACTAACCAATTATTCACGATACATTGTTAAATTTTCTCCTCACATCAAAGTACAGTATTTATTAAAAAAAAAACAGTTAAATCTAAAATCTTAACACTAATTAATGATACAGCAATTTCCGCTATTTAGTACCACCTAACACTACACAAAATTTAAACCGAATTGTTTGACCTTTATTAATATATATATCTACTCGAGATATATATAAAATATGAATTCACATAATGGTAAGTATGTTAAGTGCTAGTGAATGAGTGATTGATATATCATTAGTTTAGTTATTCTGGGTGGAGCATTCAAAGAATCAGTTTGTGTCATGGGTTCTTGCTTGAAATCAGTGTTGTCAAAAAAAAAAAAAAATTTCTCCTCCACAAACATTGTTGTTCTCTTAAATAAACATACTGCAGGAAAATATGTTTAGCGAGCGATATGAACTAAACTTTTTATTTTTAAATTAATGAAAATTCTCTGTCGTGTTCAGCGTTGCCATTTCTCAAGTTTTCCCTTATTTTTGAAGATTTTTGTAATGCGAAAAAGTTTTTAAGTTTTCAGCTTTAAAAATAAGTTTTTTTGAAATTCATTCCAATTTTCAAGTTTTGCTTATTAATTTTTAAATTACAGATTTTAGTATGACGTAAATATTATTTGATGTCCATGCCATGTACTGTAAACCATTTTTTTTTTTATTATTTCAGTATTAAATGTGTCTATTCCCTCTTTAATACAACCGTTCCGTATTAATAATATTCTAGTTTTTTATGCCAGTCTCTTTCTTCTATAAAGTTTTCATAGTTCAAAAAGCATGGATACATATTTAAGGAGAAACGTTAAGGATAATTGAATATTTTTAATTTTCGGTGCTATTAGTTTGAAGCAGCAATACAATTGGAGGAAATAGCTTAGAATGCGCTACAAACACTTGGATGGATCAAAATCGTGGGAAGAATAATTTTGTTGTTTAACTTTCATTGTTTGTTTTGTTTTGTTAATCTTATTTTGAATAAAAATGAATTCAAAACTTACATTTTTGTGCTTTTTTTTTTGAACACTTTTGTGGAAAAAAGTTTTTTGTTGAAAAATTTTGTTATTTTTTTTTTAAATAAAAAGTTTTTCCTAAAAAATATATTGTAACGCTGGTCGTGTTCAAGTTCACAATATAGTGAAGATATTACATTTTTGATTAGAATAAGAGAAAAAGGCAATCAATCATTCTATGCAATTCTGTATCTGCTGTATCTGCTCAAATAACAAGGTCATCGGCATAAAGCAGTAATCTTTACATTAATGTCAGCAATTTTTACTCCTCCAGGTAGCACATCGGCTAAAGCATAAACATACAATGAGCATAATAGAGTGCTTAATATACAACCTTGTTTTACACCACTATTTCTACGGCCAAATTATTTGAATAAGAATTACCATCCCAGACAAAACTGTCAGTATTTTCATACATGAGCTGTAAAATTCTTATTATTTTAGAAGACATGCCAATGCACAAGAGCTTGTAAAATAAACTTGTACTTCGTTTGTTGCAGTTGCGACATATGCTACAGCATTTTGCAACCAAACAGCAGCTGTTAAGCTAAATTTATGTCATAATTCTCGTACATTTGAGTTGACACATTAACAGAAACAAGTAGTTCAAGTTTAAATGGTACTTCGCCTTCCTTATTTTCTTTTATTTCGATTTCCTTGTTTTGTGTATTTTTTTTTTCTTTGGTCTTAAAATTTAATGGCAGCCATGAAAGAAATGTCATGGCCTGTGCCATGAATATAAATTGAACTGCTTAAAAATGGGGAATTATTCTCGTCTCTCTGTCTGTTGTTTAAAACCAACAGACTTAATCGGAAAAGAGAAGACAAATTAATTAATAGATTCTTTCAAAGGGCATAGTAGACTTACTTGAAATGGTAGGTTGAATTTTCATGGCCAAAAAATGGCACAGTATATGTCAACATCCATATATTGCCGCCACCACAGTCGTAGTAGGGTTTCGACCATCGGCCATCTTCATACTTCACAGCCAGTGTATCATCTTCGATACGTTCGTCGCTTTTGTTTGAATACAAATGAAATGCTGAAAATAGAGATGAAAGATTTCAAGTTTGTTTTAATGAACAATTCACTGTACGAGTGTAATTAAGTTTTATTTGCTGTGGACTGCTCTTTCAAATGTATGAGCTCATATGTACTTTAATGGAAGAATTAATGGGAGTAGTACAGTTGCAAGTAATTTAAAGAGAGAAGTTGCAGTCATACTTTAGTGCCGCGTGGGAAATGCTTTTTTTTTATATGAAAGCAAAACCTTTTGAATGTGATTTTTATTAAACTAAATTATGGTTGGTTATTTCAAATGCCACAAGTCACAAGCCACACTGTTATAAGTCAATTTTAACCACCTAAAAGTGTCTGACATAGTTAACGACAGGCTTATCCTGCCGATGACTTTAAAAAGGCACTTCAAGCTGTCATATTTTCCAGCAACAACAGCCCTGTGTTTTCTCTCAGGTTTTACAGTCAGTTTTATTTTAAACAAAAACTAACATATGCACCACTCGATGACAAGAAAAACAAAGTCGTTGCCACGACGAATTTTTCACAGTTTTCGGTTCACTGGGAGCAACAAATGAGCAATAGAAAGAATAAAAAAGAGACATGTGATGAAAAAACGATCGCTAACGCATCCATGGGCACTTATGGAGCAGCTTGTGATCGCATGCAAGTACACATATCCCTGGCTATACGATGTATAGCGCAGTTTACCTTCTCCGGTGAAGGATGATTCAACCTGTCCAGGATCCATGTCCTTTGTAAATAATACTACGAAGATGTTGGTGTTTTAATATTCAGGTCGCCTGACCTAACTTTTTCTTGTGACAGGAAGTGTATAAATGGCAAGCGAGAAATGTGGATGAACTAAAACAATCAATTCGAGCGCCAATAGCTGCAATTCCAGCGTCAACTTTGTCGGCAGTGATGGACAACATTTTTTGCTAAGATTCTGCAACTGCATCAACGAGCAGAGCGAGCATTTAAAATTCAATTATCCTTATAACTAATTCAATGGCCTTTAACATAGAAAAGATTGAGTAAATTTGAGGCACTACAAAAAAAAATTATTCCAGTTTCTTAATGTAGCAAAATTCATCAGCCACCCTGTACAAAAATTTAAGATAATTTCCAATCAGAGACTAACATCTCAATAGTGAACATAATTTCACTACGTCACTCTGTTTCCAGAGATTGATTTGGTCATATGAGTTTTACGGATATCAGTATCGGCTGCTCTCTGGCAAACTCCTGAGACACTTGCCTGCGGTCATGGGGTCATCTGAGGTTGTCAAACCTAATTTGTGACATTATTCTCTGTCTCTCTATTGAAAGAGATACGAGGTCTGTGCAAAAGAAAAGGTGAATTTTGATTTTTTTTTGAAAAGTACTTATTTATTCATCAACATCAATTTTGTCTCCTTCAAAGTAATTCCCCTTCAGATATAATGCACTTATGCCAGCGCTACTTCCTATCCTCGAAGCACTTCTGAAATGCGCTTTTCGGTATGGCCATCAGCTCGTTTCTCGATTTTGACTTTATCTCATCAATTGTGGCATAACGCTTTCCTTTTCATAGGTCTCTTCAGTTTTGGGAATAGGAAAAACTCGCCGGGAGCCAAATCTGGTGAATAAGTTGGTAGAGGCATGATGAGGGTGTTGTTTTCTTTGGCCAAAGAATCATGAACAAGCATTGGTGTATGTATGAGCTGGTGGTGCATTATCGTGATGCAGAATCCACGATTATTTTCCCACAATTCCGATCGTTTGCGCCTGTTGGCAAGAACTCACGATGCACCACGCCATTGTTATCGAAGAAAACAAAAATCACTTTTTCTTTTGAACAAACCTCGTACACTGGATCACAAAGTCTTAATGAAAATTTATACGTTACATAAATGAATTAATTCATGATGTTTTATACTGTGTTCAGACATACATTTTGAATTGAGATAATTTAAGCAATTTAATTTAGTGTTCACATTTATTTAATTTATTCAATTTAACGTACTCAATTAGCAATTCTGAGCTGAAAAAAATTCCACATTTTGTGGCATAATTCGCTGGTCATCTCTGTTTCTGTTTAGCCTTTTGACATTTGGCTTGCCATTGTACAGAATTTTTTCTTTTCACTGAACATACTTCTCAGTAAAAATATTTGTGAGAAGCGGAATGCTTATTCCAAGTTTTACTCAATATTTATAACAATTTCGTATTTATTGCTCAATAACTTAATTTCCATTTTAGGTGGCGATGGTTGTGGTAGTTAGCACGTTGACTACAAAACCAAAAGTCCTGGGTTCAACCCCAGTTTCAGACTGAATTATAAAACCACTTCGCATTTTTCTGGTGTGCAGTAGTGGGGTTTTGTGTTGGTTGTTGTCGAACTGTTTCCGTGGCGAAGGCATAGTTACTGGTCACTGAACAGTCCCGGCCTCAGCTAACATTAATCCACAAGTAGCATCAGAGCGCCCTCCTTCGTCGGTATTGTGTAGCATCATCGGCGAAGTAAAATAATTAATAAAATGTCTACCAAATACAGCTTCAAAAATGTAATGCGTTTCCTTAATATCACAGGCTCTGCAACACAGCTATTAAACAAGAAACGTGCAAAAGCAGTATTGTAAAAATAATGAAGCCTTCTTCTATCTATCCCTTCACCACCTGTAATCTCTATCACTATTCGTGTGCTGATGGCGAGTAGTCAGCGTGTTGGCTCTGCAACCAGAAAGACCCAGGTTCGATTCCCAGCCGGGTCAAATCAGAAAATAGGGTTTTCTGAGTTGTCTGTGCTACAGCACCCTCCTTCTTTGGTATTTGAGCAATAAAACGTCGGCGAAGTAAAATAATAAATAAAATGGCTCCATTAACTTAAAAATAATGCGTCAAAAAACATCAAAGACGCCGCAACTTTGCTTTATAATTTACACGCAACTGCAGAGTTGTGCAAGAATTAATGTCTATCTTCCTACCACTTTCACCACCTGTCTATTTCTTCCCTATCCTTCTCTCTAGTTCCAGTGCAATGCATTGCATATGTAGGGGATAGCCCCTGAGCACTGGTCCAAGATAAAAAAAAAAAAAAAAAAAAATATGGAATATTAAGCTCAGTTTTGGAATTTATTGCAAAAATCACAATAAAACTGAATGCCTGACCGCCGTATTAGGCCACGCTTTAAATTTAAGGCATTTATTAAAAAGTTGTAGAATTATGAACGGAAATTATAAAAAAAGTATTTTTGCCGCAATTAAATAGCCATAAGAAAATAATTAATTAAATTGAATAGATTGCCTATTCGCGAGAATATTCGATATGTAAACCATTCTGCAGGTTACACAAAAGGCCTTTGGCGCTGCAAACCAGCTAGAAAAAACTGCATGGTTTTTTTTTTTTAATTACATATTTAAGCGCCAGACCACCAACATTCTACCGCATGAAATAAAAATTCAAATTAACCAAAATAATGAATTAATAATTCAATATTTCATGAAACTTGTAGTCCATAGAAAAAAAGACCGATAAGCGTATTCTCAGATTCCAATTTACAAATACTTTTATGAAGAATATCATGGCCATAAAATAAAAAGCGAAAAACAATAATAATACGATAAATAAATTTACGAGCATTATCCACCACAAGTAATTAATTCAAACGAGAACAAAAATATAAAACCATGAAAAACGTAATGAAATGCGCAGGCTAAAAATGCAATAAATTTCATTAACGTTCAATGCTGCTGCGTTATTCCAAAAAATAATGCAATTTTTTTTTTTAACTTAACAAAAACAAAAACAAAAACTTACCTTTCAAATATTGTTCATTGCGCGCTATAACTTTTTCAGCATTTTTGCGCGCCTGAAAAAACCATTCCGATGTATTGCCCAAATAATGATATTCCATGGACAAGTCTTTGGCCAAAATTGCACCCAAATTGGGTGGCGGCATACGATAGGCAAATGGGCAAAATAGACCCGCCTGTGATGGATGCTCATTCCAATCGAAGCAATTGCCAGCAGCAAAAATATCATCATCGAATTCCACCATCGATAAAACGGATGCATGCAATAGATTAACATCGGCCTGAGCGGCAGCTGAAGTCATTTTGAAAATTCTGCAAGTACGAACAAAAAACAATAAAATAAATAAATAAATTAAAACAATTTCATACAATTACTGAAAAAAATTATTCAAAAGCTGCGAACTGATGGGGTAGAGAGAAGTGCTGAAATTAAAGCAGCCACTGCTGTCACAGCAAATTGTCAAAAAAAAAAAAAATTACAAAATTCTGTTAAAATAAAAAGCAAAAAAATCGTCACTTGAGTTTTGAAAAATCAGCAGAAAAAGTCGTACGAATGAATATGAATTTTTTTTTGTTTTGATATAATTTTTCTAAAAAATCGCAACAATTCATGTTGCGCATTAAAATGATTTAAAGACATACACATGGCGCTTATTTACTCCATTATTTTGAAGTTAATAAAGCAAAAGAAAGCCTTTCATCCATCTTGTGTGAAAAATTCATTCATTCTTGTGATAGAAGAACATCCACCCTTATCATAGCTGGCTATTTTCCTCTTGGGCAATGACAGTTTGCAATATTATAGAAAAGAAAATTGTATGACTTGATTAGCCCGGTGCGCTTCATTGAAGAAAACTACATACAGTGACTCCAACGCATAATCGGACAAGAATTTGTGTCATGTAAAAATGCTCTAAACAAAAACAAAATGTTATTAAAATATTGTTTTTTTCGATTTTATTTTTATTGATTTATTTATTTTTATTTTTATTTTATCTTTGTATACCGGAATTAAAAATGCTTGGAGTCGAAAAACAAAGAAATTCCACAAAGTCAAAATATTCTATGGAAGTACGCAAACAGTTGTTAACACAAGGCAACACAGTAGGGATGTCAATCGGGATTGATTTTTAAAAATCTCGCGATTTTTTTTATTTTCTTGAGGGTGGCGATGGTCGAATTAGTCTGCACGTTGACTACAAAATGAAAAATTTTCCGATGTTCAACGCCAGTTTCAGACTCATAAAAAACATTTCGCATTTTGCTGTTGTGCATTTGTGTGTCTTTGTGCCAGTTGTTGTGGGAAGGTTTCAGTGGCGAAGGCATAGACACTGGTCAGTGAACAGTAACGACTTCAGCTGTATCCATCACATAAAACACTTGTTTTATTTCGTATGAAATGCTGAAGAGAGCCCCATATTAATTTTAAATTAATTAAACACATTTAACTTTAGAATTTCGTTTAAATACAAGCGTGTATAAAAAAAAATGTTATTTATTGATTTGAGTCACACTATTTCTTTGCGAAAAAAGAGATCAGCCAACAGAAATTTACATTTGATTATTATTACATTTATGTAACTAAAATTTATATACATAGTATGTATATATAGAAAAATTTAATTTATTAACATGTTTTTCAAATAATTTTTTATTTTTTTTTAGAATTAATGAACAATTAATAGTCGATAGTTTGTCGAATTTGAAATTATCGATTTTTTATATTTTTACTAAATTTATACAGAGTGGCACAAAACGAATTATATGGTTAAATGGTTTATAACCATTTTATTTGTGCGATTATTATAATTGTTTTTTTTTTAAATACAGTATATTATTGGGGAATTTTTTGCAATTAGCTTTGAAAAATGATATCCTGTAAGCGATATCCATTTTCTGCTTAACACATACGTGCTCTTTTTAGCATATTTTCCATAACTTTTCGCAAATTTTCGGGTGTAATGGCCATGATTTCATTTCGAATGTTTCATAATTAATTCCCCAAGTTTTCTTTACAAAAATAGCTGGAAAAAAAACAAAGGAAAAATAATAATTAAAAAAATTATAAAGAATTCAAACCATATAGCTCCTTTTGTGCCACCCTGTACATAAAATTTGGGGATTCGGGATTTCATATTATGAAATAAACATTATGGAAGTATGTTTCCATTTAATTTTTTGCCTCATATAATGAGTTTTCACATAATATGTGACTTTTTTAGAACGTAACTACCGAGTTGTAGCAGGGTTTTCTCTACTGAGATGAACAATAAACACAAATATTTTAATTTAAACCGAATAGATTTTAATTTTTATTTAAAACTAATTGATTCAGTATAACAAATTTTCCATATTAACGAAAGCGTCTGACATTATGTCTTTCGTTATACCGGGCTTCAACTGTTCTTTCAACATTATTTAACTATAACCAGACATTTCAAGAGAAAAATAAAAATAATTAAATTTTTATCGCCCAACGAATAATCGGACAAACCGAAGTGAAAATATTTAAAATACAAAAATCAAACAATACTTTGTTGCATATCATTTGTTGTCCAGAACGGCCTGTAAGCGTTTGGGAATTGATTTCACCAAATTTGGGCATACTTCTGGCTCTATGGAGTTCCAAGATTCTAACAAACGCTCCTTTAGCTGGCCTAATGTATTGAACTTTTTCTGTTACACTCTTCCACCTAATTCCACCCAGAGGTGCTCAATTTTTTATTTTTTTTTTATCTGTGACCAGCACTCAGGAGATAACTCCTACACATGCGAAGCATTGTGCTGGAACTATAGGAATGGGATAGTAGGAGAAACGACAGGAGGTGAAGCTTAATTAATTATTTTGCAGCTCTGCTTTTGCACGTTCTTTTGTTTATACTCGTGCTGAAATTTCGGTTTAGTAGCCATTTTTATTATTATTTTACTTCGCCGGTGCTACACAATACCGACGAAGGTGGGCGTTCTGATGCGATTGTGGATTGCTATCAGCTGAAGCCGGTATTGTTCAGTGACCAGTGACTATGCCTTCGCCACTGAAACCTTCCGACAACAACTGGCACACAAAGACACACTAATGCACAAAGACACAAAATGCGAGATGTTTTTTATTTTTATAATTTTTCAGTCTGTTTTTGGTTTTGTAGTCAACGTGCAGACTACCATCCATCGTGCCATCGCCACCCTCGCGAATTACATTGAGGTATGGCCCCTGTGCAACTGTTTCGATAAGTTTTGCAACTCCTGATGTGTGCTTAGCATCGTTGTCTTGATAAAAAGCAAAATTGTGCGCAATACCTAATTTCTCTGCACTTTGCTCTACATTTCGCACTGGAAAAGAATTTTGTCTTAACACTGGTCGCAATACATTACATAAGTATGAATATTATGAGAGGGTTCCCAGAAAAAAAACCATTTATAGGCCTTAAAAATAAAAACCATAGAGTAAAATTCGCAAAGGAGTACTAAAAACTGAGGATTTTTGGAATCAGATAATATTGAGCTAAATCATCTTGAAAAGCATTTCCATTGAAAGTTTTCTTCACTGACGAAAGCAAATTTATTTTGCATGATTCAGATAGTGGACAATTTGTGTGGCGTAAACCAAATTCTGAATTTAACCATCAAAATACAAAAGCTACTATTAAACATGGAGGAGGCTTTTTTATGGTTTGGACCTGGCGTAGGCAATTTGCATTTTATAGACGGACAAATAGATGGACAAATTTGTCTATTTATCTGAACATTTGGAAGCAAGTAGAAATGTAATGGCAAAGTAAAAGCTGCACTTTGTCTCATAACTATGTAGTACCCCAATTACAATTAAAAATTCTCCTTCTCCTTTATTGACTACAGAAATTTCTTGCTTTCAATTACGAATTTACAATTCGAGAAACACTTTTCTCGCGCGTAATTGGTTTCGCGTCATAAATAAAATATTTTATTTTGAATATTTTAAATCTTCTTATTCTTGTCATAAACTTCAGTTGGCATGCTTCTAATTATTCCTTGAGGTATTGCGTAGAAATGTGAGTGGAGCCATAATGAAATCCTGTCATTTATTCATCTAAGAATATTTCTTTTTTTCAACATAAATAAATATTAAATTGTGTCACCTGTGCATCTTTACTTTTTGCTTTGAATTCATTTTAATACAGTATTTATTTCTTTTTAAAAACGACCATCTTTGCTGTGAAAAAAGAAAGAAAGCAATTAAAGCTGCTTTCTGTTGGGCTTGTTGGACTTGAATTTGATTAATCAATAATGACATCCCAGCGGAAAAAAAGACATGCAAAAGATATAGTGAATGCATGGATTCCATTGCAAATGAACTGGTTAAACTTCACTGAAGAAAGCATGATTTTAACATGGGGATGTCATTTCAGCTGCTTCGCATGCCACTTGCGATGATGTTGTTTTTCGTGAGGCACTGCTGCCTCTTTTATTATTTTTACTTCGTTTTCCTTTCAATAAGGAAAGTAATGGGATGGAGTTGGTCAGGCCGCAACAGTACCCCGGTGTCACGGTAATGCTGATTACAACCAGAGGGCGCTCAGTAACACCGTTAGAAGAAACGTACGAATGACACCTGGGATTTTTCGAGTTTTCCTCTTTAGATCCGCCATTATCAGTCGACAAAAAGGGCGCCTCGTGCTGGAGTGGCAAATAACCACAATGGGCGGTCTTTAGGCAATTGGCGATTGCCACCGCATGCCTCTGTATCTACTGTACTTACTTGGGAAGCACTTCACCTCCAAAAATTATAATTATAACTGCGGAGTTGCTCACATGAATTAATCGTTTGAATCGTTGAAGGCGTTTGAAATGAGTTCAAAAGTGCTAATGTTGTCAACATTTAAGATGACATTAAAAATGAATTCATATAAAGAAGTTCTTAAGAACTGCATAAGAAGTCATGATAATACCAATTTATGGCGAACGTATTCACTTTTTCTAATGCTGCGAAGGCCAACATTCCCATATTTCTTTTTAATTTCTTTCTTTTAAGTTTTCAAAAAAAAAGGGTTTGATTTTATTGCTTAATTGCAAATTATTGAAACAGTTGGAAGAGACGCGGAAATGGATACAAGAAATACTTGATATAATATTTATTTTTTATTTAACAAAGTCCACATTAAATAACTTTGATAAATGTCAAAAGTGCGGCTTATGAACACATGTTTTTTAACGTCAATTCACGACTACAACGAAATAGTGGTGATGTACATTGTTGTGTTCACTTAAAGTGACTGCCTCTGAAAATAATGTGAAAAAATAAGCTGGCTTATCGTTGCATTTTATTAAGTACGGAATTCCATCTATAAATCCCAAGATTTTAAAAACAGTCTGAAACACTAAATCAGAGAGGGTTGCCCGTAGAACGCCTGTAGGTCCAGGATTGAAGTACAGCAAAAAAATTTACTTTCTTATTTTCAATTAACAACGTTAATTAAAATTATATTGTTTTTTCAATTAAAAGTTTAATCAACTCAATTAAATTTTTGCTTAAATTTTCGACTCGATTCTTAAATAAAAAATTAATTTTCAATTCTTGAAAAATGCCCATTTTAGCACGGCTTAATCAATTTCTTTCAAATTACATGAATAGTTCGAATTTAGTTCCACATTGTTTTAAATCATATTGAAATTTTTTTTTTGATTTGTTTAGAGTAACAGAAAAAAAAACTATAGTTTTTTTAATTTTAATTAACTTAGAATAATATATTTTTGCAATTAAAAGTTTAATCAATTCAATTGAAGTTTTAATTAATATTTGTTTTCGATACTCAGTTAAATAAATTATTAATTAGGTTTTTGCTACGCAATAAGCATTCGAATTGAATTCAAAAATTTTTTGCTATTAAAATATTTCTTTTTTTTAATTTTCAAAATATTTAAATAAAAAATATTTAATTATTAAATTAAATTAAAATTTAATTGTAAACTAAGTCACCAATAATAATTTAATTGATACTATTAATTTCTTTATAGCTGAAATATTCATTGATTTTTTAATTTATATTACAACATTTTTAATTGAAATTTTGCTTTATTTCTTCTTAGTTTATTTCTTTGAGAAGATACCTGTAAGAGAATTACATTCGATTTATTATTATTAATTATTGTATTTTAATAATTTCATTTCGTTAATTTTCGTTTTTTCTGTTTGTCTTCTTTTACTCGTATTATTATATTTTTACATTTAGCTGTTCAAGCACATTAATTGTAGTGTGAACACTTCGCTTTAATATTTTCGAAAACTTACTTAAACATGTTTATCTCTGATAGTGTGAATGCCACAAAAGGTGAACTTGCAATTTTTCATAAGAAGAAAATTAGAAATATTTTCCATAACCTTTGTGAATGTGAGAAAACCAATTTATCTTCTGCTTTTCACTCTTTTGGCTTGAATTTTTTTGTGCAAAAATAAAAACAAAAACATTTTGCAGAGGTTAAAAATGATGAGACTAAGAAAACCAAAATTAAAAATTAAATGCCCACAAATATACGACTACAAACCAGAATTGGAAATAAAAAAAAAAAAGAACTGCTGAAAGCGAAAAAGGAAATTAACTGCAAAACGTAAATTAAGAGAACAAGGTCAACCAGCAATTACCTCCTTATTCCCTGTTTTTGCCTTCTACCGTCATTAACACAAAAAGACACAAACAAAACCTTTAAATCGAGTGGAAGGACTGAGTAACGCGCGTAGTGTTCTCTTCAAATGTCGTTGCTGTTTTTGTTTGTTTGTTTGTTTGTTTGCTTTGGGCTAATTTTGTGAAATGGCGAACTTCTTCTCTGTATTATTAGAAGAAATGGGAAAAGTAGCTGCAGCTTTATACAAAATATTTTCTGGTTGATGCTTTTTCGTTATTCACAGCAATTTTTGTCCTTCCTTAAATAGTTGTTCATCTTTTTCAAATAATTGGATTTTAAATAAGAAATTTATTTTTAAATATGATGAGAAGAGAATGGAATGGCACATCAGTAGAAGAAAATCTGCCAGCTGTTACAGAGAATTAAATTTTGTACGAAATTTGCTTGGAGGATCCGGTCAGTACTTGTCGGAGCAATAAAAATGTCAACTGCCTCGATAAATAATTCGTATTATCAGCCATGATACGAATTTTGGAACAATGACCAAATTATAAATTTCGCCTCAGCTCTAATGGCCCTGTAGCTTGTGCTAAGTGACTGGATTTTTTTTAGAGTTTTTAGTATTAAATAAATTAATAATAAAAATTAATTTTATTTAAGTGTACTGCTTGTTAATTAGTTGGTGTGTTGAGTTTAGAGCTAAGATCTCAGATCACCTTGTGAATACTTATATGTGAATATTTTTACATTCAAAATGAAACTGACTTAATTATTAATTTCTTTTTTATATAAAGAGTGTTGCACACATACGTCAGTTTTTGTAGTTCATAGCAAAAAGAAGTGAATTATTTATTTAATTAAAAAAGCCCAAAAATTAATTAAAACTTTAATTGAATTAACTATACCTTTAATTGGAATAATATATGATTCTAGTTAAAAGTGGTGTTAATTTCAAATTACAAAAGTTAATATTTTTTTCTGTGCATTTGAACTGCAAACGTTTTTATGAACACAAAGCACTTCTTACAAAATTTTTTGCAATTAAACTACAACATTTAATGTTTCATAGATTTCAAACTATTTAAGTATTTGCTCTGTTTGTTCTCCTTCTGCTTAAATTTTCTTTATGCTTTAACATCGTTTTCCTTTTTGTTCAGCTGTAATGAAGACAATGAAAAATGTTGTTGCCTGTTGGTTGAAAAATAAAAACAAAACAGTTTTATTTGTGGCCCAGCACTTGGTCACGTAAATGATTCTTTTGTTCTAAGAACGCACATTTTTCTTTATTGCAACAAGTAACGATTTCTGGTCATCAATTATATAGAAGTGCAGGTCTTGTTTATGTTATTTTTTTTTTGTTCTTGTTCTTGGTAGTGAAACAAAATACTGATAAAACGAAAACGAAAACAAAACAGAAAAGAAAAGAAAAGAAAAGAATAGAACACAACAGAATAGTACCATCAACGACATCAACAGCTTCCGAGCATGATTTTTCAATTAATAGTTGAAAGAAAAGAAAATAAATTCCTTCTTCTTACCCCGCCCTCAGTCAGATATCAATTGAAGACGACACTAGCGGTACCTATTACAGCAGCAAGATTTTAAATGCTTTCACTGGTTTAAGAAAACGAGAACAAAAACCAACAACAACAAAAAATAAGGGAAAGACAAAATGAAAAGATCAAATATGATTGTGCTGAGATTTTCTTGAATTTTTATTTCAACGGAAATTTATTTTCAACTCAGGCAAAAAAAAAACAAAATAAAAAGTTTTTTGTTTTCTTCATTTTATAGAAATAATCTTTTTAATTTCATGATTTTTGCAGTGATGTTAACGGTACGCCGTATAAGAATTTGGATAAAATTGTGATATTTCTTTAATAAATATGAAATGAGAAGTCAACAAAATTATGTAGCAGATTATAAAATCGAAATAAATGTTTCAACTTTTTATCAACTCTGTCCGTCACTTTGATTCAGGAAATTAAAATTCTTTTCTTGTTTAACACAAAGAAACTTCGAAGCTTCAACGGTTGTTTGCAGAATAAAAAATACAGTGTCGAGGCGAGAATCAAACCCATCACCTGCACATTGATTGAAAAATGCTCACGCACTAGACTATGAAGACATTCACAGCCGTGACGCATTAATGACGGCAGCTATCGTGATGAGGAGAAGACGGTTGATCACTTGCTGTGTCACTGTGCCGCTTTCGCCGTAGGGCATGCGTCTGCGCTGGGGTTTCCCTTCCTCCGGGACCTTACGGAAGCATCGACACTCTACGTGAGGAGGATAAGTTTTTATTTATCCGGGACTCGGAGTGGTGGGAGACCGCTAGGACGGGAAGAGAACTGATCGCGCTCAGGTAACACAATGATACCCAGGAGGACCCAAGTGAGCTGCTTCCCGTTAGAGTTGGAGGCCTGCGAACCTAATCTAACCTAACCTATGCCAGATTAACAAAAACAAAACTAGAATTTAATTTCTTTTCCAGCATAGCAGCGGCAGGTTTTAATTCTTGTCTCAGTGCTGAGGGAAAACCGCCCCCCAAAAACACCTCCAATACGTAAGCAATATATTCCACTAGAAAATTGGTTATTGATAAGAACAGGCGGTATTTGTGGTCGTTCGATATGAATTTTCCACATTCGTAATTGATGAGAAGGAGTTTATTTCACATACGAACATTTCTGATAAAAAAACGTTGGGAAGCAGAAAATTTAATTATGTTTTTCTATTAAAATAATTCATAAATTGAACAATAAATGTACTTTTGTAGATATGCAGCAGTAAACTAAAACTGGACGCGCTAAACACTTTAATATTCTGTAGGGAATGTAACATTTCAACTGGCCATTATTCTTGCAGCGGTATTATTAGTGCCAGACTTGGGCATTTTCAATTTCATTTAAATTCAATTACAGTTATGTACATGTAATTTCATTTGAGATTTTTGTAATTGTAATTGGAAAAAATTGTAATTACTATGACAAAATATAACGAAACTTTTCAATTACAATTGCCAAAAAAAAATGTGTAATAAATTAAAAATGTAATCCTGACTGCCCCAAGTCACACTAAATTAAGAACAGTTGCTCACAGCTGTTGTGTGTTCGTCATACGACTGCTTTGTGAATCGCCAATTGTCGCCAAAATGATTCGCAAAAAAAAGTTAACAACACTGATATGGTTGGCTTTTAATTTACTTGTTTTTTTTTTCTTTAATGTAAATAAATTCTTAACTTTTGTAATTACTTCATTCTTTGGAAATCTGAATGACATCTGCCAAAACCAATGTATGTGAATGTAAATTAAAATTGGAAATCTATAAACAAAAACTCTGTGGGTGATTAAAAAACAAAATGTAAATTTTAATAACATTTCGGAAAAATAATTGCAATTTTTTCCGATAATCATTTGGAAGAGTTATGCAATATTTATTTATAATTTACTGAGGCGGCCACAAGTTGCTGTAGCTGTTTTAATAGTTTTCTTGAAAAAAAAAAAAATATTTGCTTAATGGGTCCTTCTAGGCGCACCCCTATGCACGTTTTAAATTTCATTAAAATCGGTTAGTTAGTTTCGTAGAAGCGGAAATTGCCAGATAAAGAAGTGCTTAAGAAGATATAAAAATAGTGAATGTATTCCCTTTGTTTTTGCTGGGTATAAAAAATACTAAACACGGCATGCCACAGTGGTCGGAGCTGGTATGTAGTCGGCGGCCAAAAATACTTCTAGTATTGGTGTCATCGTGTAACTACGGGCATGGCTTTATATGTATGTCAGAATACTTTAGTGGTAAAATGAGAGGTTGATGTCTAATAGTCCCCCCCGCCCCTCGTACCCAACTACCCACATTCACCCCACGCAAGCAAAAACTTGAGAAAAAAAATGTACGGAACGTTGTTTTTAATTCATATGTTAACAACTTTCTTACAAGATTAATTCAAAAAAAATAAAAATATTGACTATTTAAATATTTTTTTTTTTTTTTTTATCTGGGACCAGCACTCAGGAGATGACTCCTACACATGCGAGGCATTGTGCTGGAACTATAGGAAAGGGATAGTAGAAGAAACGACAGGAGGTGAAGCTTAATTAATTATTTTACAGCTCTGCTTTCGCACGTTCTTTGTTTATACTCGTAGCAGTGCTGAAGCTTCGGTTTTAGTAGCCATTTTTATTATTATTTTACTTCGCCGGTGCTACACAATACCGACGAAATATGAAATAAAAGGTAATAAAAAATTAATTCTCCTTTTTATTTGACCTTCTATTTTTACTGTATGTAATAATATTACTTAGCAATGTAGGCCTTTTTTCTAAAAAAGTTTTTTAAATTATTTATTTTGTCGATATTTCGCTAACCCTCGATTAAATTTTTTTTTTTTTTCGA
Organism: Dexiosoma caninum; assembly: GCA_963924685.1. Classification (NCBI taxonomy): domain Eukaryota; kingdom Metazoa; phylum Arthropoda; class Insecta; order Diptera; family Tachinidae; genus Dexiosoma; species Dexiosoma caninum. Next base: position 3,799,244 of record OZ004728.1, read on the forward strand.
ATAAAATTATTTTAAAAAAATCAAAATATTTTATATTATTTTCTATAAAAAAGACCAACATTGCTAAGTAATATTATAACATATGTAATAAAAAAGTAAAAAAAAAAAGTTAGGACGGGTTGTTACTGTAGTGAAAGGCTGTTTTAATATGTTGATTGAATTTTATTTATTTAACTTAGTGCTCAATCGAGGAGCTCATAAGTGTTTAAAGTACAAAATAAAAGTGTTGTTACATTCTAAAATTATTCTACTTATATTTAAGGAAAGAGAAGTTCTAGACGACTCAAATGAGTGGGAAAATAAATGTCACACGACTCAATTATTCAAGGCCAAGTACTAGCGGCAAATATTTTCCCATACAAAGAATCGAAGTGGAACACACACACGTACATAGATTTGGCTCACTTCTATTAATAATTTATAGCTTTTAAGTATTGTTAAAAAGCGACTACTATATGACCTGCTGTCTTAAACGAAAAATATTTCCCACGACAAAAGTGAAGTGGGCCAAATATAGATGTTGTGCGAAAGTGTGATGTCCAGTGTCACACTCATGTGTGGCACACATTGGGTCTTAGTGACAATTGATACTCCCATAACTGTACATGCCTTTCAAGTAATGAAACATGTGTTGTGTAACAGAGTTAAATCATAGTGTGCTACATTACATTAAAAAGGAGCAAATAACAATAAAAAATAAATAAGAAATCATATGTACCTCTGTTTTTTTATTTGAAAAATAAAATATCGTTATATTTTTAAAAGTTTTTAACTCAACTAGAATTGCCACGGTTGCCAAGCAATTGTGGGATGTTTTTTTTGAGCGGTAGCGATGGCACGATATATGGTTGTCTGCACGTTGACTAGACAACAAAAAAACAGACGTGGGTTCAACCCCCGTTTCAGACAAAAATTTTAAAAGAAAGATAAACATCTCGCATTTTTCTGATGTGCATTGGTGTGACTTTGTGTGTCAGTTGTTGTCGGAAGGTTTCAGTGGCGAAGGCATAGTCACTGGTCACTGAACAATATCGGCTTCAGCTGATAGCAATCCACAATCGCATCAGAACGCTCTCCTTCGTCGGTATTGTGTAGCACCGGCGAAGTAAAATAATAATAAAAATGGCTACTAAACTGAAGCTTCAGCACTGCTACGAGTATAAAAACAAAAGAACGTGCGAAAGCAGAGCTGCAAAATAATTAATTATGCTTCACCTCCTGTCGTTTCTCCTACTATACCTTTCCTATAGTTCCAGCACAATGTTTCGCATGTGTAGGAGTCATCTCCTGAGTGCTGATCCTAGATAAAAAAAAAAAAAAAAAAAAGACAAAAGACAAAATCAACCGTTTTGGTCTGTGGCAGATAACGGAAAGATGTCCAAAACTGTGCAGCTGACTTTATAATCTTGGAATATTAACTAATAAACCAATAAAAGTTCTATTGAAGATTTCAGGGCGGAACACAAATAAAACTCTAGTTTTTCTTAATACTTTTTTTAACCTTTTTTATTATTTTAACAATCTATTTTTTTAAGCTTTAAGGTTTTTTCTCTTTTTATTTATTATTCTTATATTTATTTTCGATATTTCGTTAACCTTCGGTTAACATCTTCTAAACTATAGTTGTTGAAATTTAAATATATGGAAAAACGAACATTAACAATGAGACTGGAAGCATATTAATTTTATAAAAAACCACTACAAGCTAAATACAAACTAATTGTTTTAAAATTTACTTAAAACTTTTGAATTCAATATTCACTTTGATTTATTTCAACCCAAATTTGATTTATTTAGTTTAGTTTTCCACTTTTTAACACTGCAAAAACCAACTGTTAACTCGCTCCCTTTTAGGAAGCTGCTCTTAAAGCGTAGAAAGAACTATAAATTTTAAAACCTTGTTTTTATAAGAAATAGTGATGCAACATTTCGGCATAAAATTTTGACTTTGATTTTTTATTTTTGGCCAATGCGATCGACGACACTGCATGCGGATGATTTTTATTTTTCAAGCAAAGCATAACCAATTGAATATCAATCATACGCCCGAGTAGTGCTTTGTCGCACTTAAGCACAAAAGCAAACGTACCAGCAAAGCAGCTGCTAATATCCACACTCGAATGTAAACAAAACCAAACTGCAGAGCAAAGCAAACACAGACACCAACAAACACACGCGTATAATAGAAACATGTGTGTCGAATGGTAAACAAGATTACAACAGTAATAACAACAACTCGCACATGGTTTGTGTTTTCTTTAGCTAATGTAATCAAGCTCTTGTTAAAAGCAGAAGCAACGTATTGAACTGCGATACATGCCCCTGCAGCGCTTACTGGAATTTAAATGCCAGCTATTCATGTACCGTAGCAGGTGTTGTGCAAACGTAGTTTATTAATTATTATTATAAGAATATTTTTAGCAAAAAAAATGAGTTTATAATGAATGAATGAGGAAGCGAGAAATTTTTATTAATTTCTTTTTTAATATTAATTATAGCAATCGACTGAAGAGACGTCCCTGCACGCCGTAGTATGACAGCATAATTAACTATATAAAATATATGCGTTTCGAACGAAAGCTTAATAACCTTTAAGAGAAAACACAAAATTCCCAAATAAATCTTTAATTTTTTATTCATTTTATTCAACGAGTTCATATTTAATATCACAAATTCTTGTGACACCATCAACATCAATAATCGAAACCGCTTAACTTGAATTCTTCAACTTAAGGCGCCTTTCAACTTTCAAACTACACATGACAATGTCTATTGTTGGCTGCCACGTGACAACTTGCGGCGTTTGTATGAAATTTCTTTGTAAATCTTTTAAGTATTATTTACTACAGGTTGAATAAGTTGAATGCATGTTGAACAAGTAGATGCGTCCTACAAAGCAGATGAGTGCCTCCATCTGTATGCTTGTGTGTATAACTCTATTCTGTTCTTTCTGTCTGTCTGTTAAAGTGCTTAAGCTGAGTGCATAAATGGCATTCTTGCTAAACACATTGCAAGAACAATTTACATACAGGAAATATTTAGGGCTTGTGAATTGTTTACAATAAAATGAAAACAACATAAATTTGAGAAAACATTCGTTGAAAATAAAAACAATCAGACGCCTGGTTTTAAAAATGTTTATAAAAAGAAAATAGAAATAAAGATCATAAACCAATGCAGGAAAAGTTATAACGTAATTTTTTTTAATTCTACAATTTAGCATCAACAAAAGTTCTTGCAATATTTATATTAAGAAATTTTTTTCAGCTTTGACTTTTACAGAGTTTTGAAAGCGGGGGCCTATGTGGTTCTTAACTCTTTCCTTGCACATAAATTGGAGCATAATTTTGCTTTTCAGTCCTTTTATCCACTGCGGAACCATCAATTAATAACAAGGTTTCTTTATACTGGTCATAATGACCAGGGGTTACATAAGAAAGCATTTCATTTGTGCTGCCAAATGGTCAATGATTATTTCACAAACGAAAGAGTAAATAAAATATTGAATGTAGAGAAGGCCTAGTCCGCATTTCCAGGCTTTATTTAGCTGGTCTCAAGAATTAGAAGGACATTTTATTACTATTCCAACAGAAATATACAACTTTTTATCAGCACAGCAATAAATTTAATTTTTTTTTTACTTCCTTAGGCTGATACTGAAAATTGATACCATCACAGGCAATGAGAAATACATGCGCTAGTTATATGCTAAGAATTTAATTTTATTTTGAATTTAATTTTTTTATTTTAATTGGTAGGAAATATTTTTCAATTAAAAGTTTAATCAATGCAATTAATTAAATAAATAAATAATTTTTTTTTTAGGTATGAAATACATGCTTATCTGCTTATATTATTTCATATATGCAAAACTCTTCATACAAATAAAAATCAATACTCAACAAGCATTCGAATTAAATTATAATTTTTTTTTTGCTATTAAAATTTTGTGGGAAATTTTATAAAAGTAAAAGTTAAAAAACTCAATTAAACTGTCAATGTTGTTTTTTTTTTATAGTATATTTTTAGATTAAGATTTGAACACATTTTGTTAATTCATATTGAAAGATCCAAAATTCAAAAATAACATGGGAAAAAAAAAAAAAAAAAAAATTAAACTTGTAATTGTTCCATAATATTAATTAAAAATTTAACAAAAATTCACTTAAAATTTTATTTCTTGCTATTAAAATTGTATTAGAAATTTTATTAATATTTAATTAATTAACTGAATTTATTTTGGGAATATCTCTTTATATATATGATTCTAATTGTACTTTTTTCCCTTAAAAATTATATGTGAAATTTAATATAATAAATAATAAAGTATGTAATAACAAAAATATTTAATTATTTTTTTAATTATTATTATTGAAAGTAACTACAGTAAAATATGAAACTAAATTTGAATTAAGAATGTTGTAGTATCAATTAAAAAATTAATTATATTTTTACCAGTAAATTAATTAATAGCATCTTTTCATCATCATTTCATCATCAATTTCAACAAAATTTTTAATACTAATAAATAAAAATTTAATTAAAGATTTTGGAAATTTGAAACAAAATTTGAATAGCAAAACAAGTATTTGAAGATCAATTCGAATGCTTGTTGGTTATTAATTTCTATTTGTATGACGAGTATTGTATATATAAAATAGAACAATCAGATAAGCATTTAAATAAAAATAAGTAGTGATAAAATATTTAAATATTTTAATTACAAAAATATATTATTCTAATTAAATGTGTTAATTAAAAATAAAAAAGTAAAGTTTTTTTCAGTGAATGTAGTAAACACAACAAAAACATTTATTCGAACTGTTGAAATTGTAAAAAAAATCCGCTAACCCGTTCTATCATTGGTTGCTCGTTCTCAGTGTTCGCGGGTTTAAAAGCGAAATTTTAAAAAATCTAAAGAAGCCATAAGAATATAAAATAAAGCAGAAATACAAATTTAATTGATATTTTCTGTAAATAAAGTGAGAACTCTATTCTACATTTTTTTTTATAAATAAATTCTCACATCTACTGCATAATCTGCTATTGAAATAGGCACTCACACTGTATTGATAGCATGATATTTAATCCTACATGAAAACTTTTTTTAAATAACACTGTACAATACGAAAAAAAATAGCAAGCTTCTGTCAGCTCTTTCTATTAGAGGGAACTAAAAAAAGATATTCGTGTATTGGCTTTTTAAAAGTTTACATCTGTAACTCGTGTTACGGCCGTCTTGAAGTTTTATCCTTGTATAGTAAACCGACAGAGAAGATCGTGAGATATTTATATTTTTAAAAGTTTACATCTGTAACTCGTGTTACGGCCGTCTTGAAGTTTTATCCTTGTATAGTAAACCGACAGAGAAGATCGTGAGATATTTATGTTTTTGGCATACGATGTATTTAGAAAATTTATTTAGAAGACTACCAGGAACATTTTGTTGGTATATATTAAATGGCTACAATCAACTTTTAAAAAATGTTTCGCCATCAAATTTTGCTATAAGTCTCCGAATACATTTAAGTACAAAATTCAACTTTAACGACCGTAATAAATACAAAACGTAAAATGCGCTCTAGGATTAATTTTGTTTGTGTTCACTGTACAGCACGGTTCGCTGCAATCCGTTAAGCAAGTGCCTTCTGGCAGATGTCTATAATGCAATTCTAAATTATTTCCGTTATTTATTGTGGAGAGAGAAAGAAAAGAAAATTTTTATATTAAAATTTAAACTTTATTTCATATTTTCCTTCGCTCATCATCTTATTATTATTACGCCAAGTAATATTTATTATTTTATTTCTTTGAAAAACTTGCATTAGTTGATGTTGAAAAGGGAAAAGGAAACGCAAACATAATCATGATAATAAAAGTTGAAATTATGAATATTTGTATATTTTTTCCAATATAATATTTTAATAAAGTTTTATGTTTCCGCTACAGTTTCCTTTTTTATTTAGTTTTAATACCGTTCGTTGCTCAAGCCTCAAGAGATTTTTAAGTTGTTTCAAATCAGCAATTGTTTGTTTTCTTATTAACTGCTCCAGTGGGTTTTTCTTTTTTTTCAAGTTTACTAAATGAAAAAAAAATGCACACACAAATATTTTGTAATACTTCTGTTGTCTGCTGTATGTTTATTTGGGTATTTTAATATTTCAAGCCTTCAAAGTGTGAACAATTTTCAAACGTATATTAATTTTTGCTTTAAATTTCTTTTAATAATTTTCAATATAATATGTTTTTCTGTTTTTTCTAATTGCTGTAATAATAAAACAAACAAAAAACAAATGAATATTTAATTAATCAAATGTTATTCTCTCACCAGCATCTTCTTAAAGAAATAAACTAATTTTATGCTAAATTTAATATTGCTACGCTTGGTAACTCTTTAAATACAAGCCGGAGCTGTTGTAGACAGATAGAAATAAAACAAAATTTTAATTGAAAATTTTGTAATATCAATTAAAACATTAATTATATTTTCACCTGTAAAACAATAATAGTATCACAGAAATTGTGATTGTTGACTTGATTGAATTAAATTTCAATTAAATTTTTAATATTAATAATTTAAAATTTAATCAAATTTATCGAAAATTTCAAATGAATTTTTAATAGCAAAAAAAAAATAAATTTCTATTTGTTTAAAGAGTGTTGCATTTATGAAATAAAAATCACCCGTCATTTTGGGTATTTCATTGCAATTACAAAAAAATAAATTTTTAATTATTTAAAAATATAATTGAATTGATTAAACTTTTAATAGCAAAAATATATTATACTAATTAAAGGTATTGAATAAAAATCAAATAAAAAATAATAAAAATTTCCTGAAGACTACTGCGCCGACATTTTTTTAAATGCTCAGATACCAACGGAGTATTGAACCCACGCTCGTCTGGGTGTAGATCGTCAACGCGCTAAGCGCTCCGCTAGTGGTCAATTTGAAACAAATTATTTTTAATTTAACAAACGTTCGGCATAAAATCAGTAAATAGTTCGTTCTGTTAATTAAGAGGACGCCTTTGCTTCGCAGATTGAAAAGTATGTGTCCAAACCCTACTACAGTCAGTTATTAAAAACTTTTCTGCTGCCTATCGCTATACATGGCAATGTATTTGAGCAATGAAAATGTCCAATAAGTAAAATAATAAATAGAGCCCACTGATGATGTTTAAATATGCCCTGCAGCAGCGGTAGAGCCGTTCTAATGTTCACAATGTATGTTTTATTCGATGAATCTGGGTTAATATATTCTTTTTAATTGCACCCATTTCATTGCCTCTTTAGCTATATATTTTATTTTATTTTATTTCTTTGCAAATGCATAAATATTACGAGCCAAATAATAAAAATCATTATTTTTATTACCCAACCGACTCAGCGGCGTGTAAAAATAATAAAAGAGAATGAAATAAACACTGGCATTTAGAAATACGTGTTCTCGCACAAACTTTCATACACTCACTCACACACACAAACTTACAATCAAACAGCTACAACTACTGACATTTAAACTGCACACGGTAAATACACAAACAGTAAATAGTCAGACATAAAAGTTGCAATAAAATGGAAACTGTTGTTTGTGCTCTTCATGTTTGAAATTGTTTTGTTGCGAAACAACAGCTTTTTATTATATTTCTTTTCTTTGTTTTTTTTTTTGTTTGTTTGCACAACCTACAAAAAACAAGAGATCAGAAAACACTCGGTTACCCACCACAGCACATGTCAGTTGTGGTGATAACGACTGCTTTAGCCGCTGCATCACACAATTCATAAGAATTAGGGTATTCGAGAGATTGATTACCCACACATCAAATAACCGATTTTAAAATTAGTAACATGTAGGAGGCAATTAGTAGGCCTACCAACAATGGCGACGTTGTGTGTTACTTTCTCTCGAAAATAAAATCTTCCCACGATTTTCGATTTTCGAAAATCTTATAGTTCCAATCAATTTCTGAGACTTCCACTTCCCTAATAGTGTTTTCACGCCAAAAGTGAAAACCTGACTTTAAATCACAAACATCTGATTTTGCGTTCACCCTATAAGTTGAACTAAATCAGGTTTTTTACGTTTGTGTAATAAAATTTCATTTATTTTGTCCTTCCACGATTCGATGCTTTCATTATGCATTTTCATTATGCTCCACCCAACCAATACCTTCCTTTTCTTTTGCACTTTTTTTCGTTGTTGTTGCTGCGTCCATTGTTTTAATTTATTGTAGTGACTTTATTTTCCGAATTTAATTTAATTTTTTTCATTTCATTGAGCTCCATTTAAATTGCCAGCTGTTTTCAATTCTTTAACTTGGTAGCACTGCCTTTAGTGCATGAAAATCAAGGTTGTATTTCATTAAATCAACTTGAAAACAATTGAAAGTACGTTTTGAAGATAGTTTTAAGAATTTATTTTTATATGGTTAATCCAAGTTAACGTGAAACCAAATGTTGCTTAATAAGTCATTGTGAAAACACTATAATACGCTATTGTTACGTCAAGTGGTTGACTTTTCAATTCTTTGAGATAAATTTTCTTTATTTTCTTGAAGCCAGCATTGCTAGACATCGTTCTTTGATTTGGTAATGAAAATAAAAGCTTATGAAACTTAAAACATTTTTCCTTAACAAAGGCGTGCAGAGGGTGAAGCCTATATATAGTGTAAAATGTGGCGGTTATCACCTGCGGCTGTTAGGAAATGTGTGCTAGTCTAGACCGGAGTAATAAACACTTATTAATGTTTGATACCCAAATAGTAAAAACAAGTGAAGAAAATAAAATAATTTGACTTTTTAATATACAGGGCGGGTCAAAAGTCATGCCTACGTAAAAAAATATGATGTTCGATGAATAAAATCTAAAAAAAAACTATAAAAAATTATAATAAACAAAAAAGTTATTATAATTTTAACAGGCAGGTGTGACCTTTGGCCCACCCTATAGTAAGTAAGAGCTCACATGTACGTCTTGTACAAATTCCAGTTTTAATTAAAATAATAAAATTTTTCTTTTGGCATACAAAATTGCTTAAACAAACATAATCGAAAACAGCTGTTGTCAGTCATATGTGCTGAGAAATTTTTTGGACTGCGGCTAGTAGGAAAACGTTAAATAGCTGCCAGCCAATGAGGTTACACAAATAAAATTTGCTCACCTGTAAATTTTTATGTAGTGATTTTTTTCTTTAGAAATATAATTTAATATAAAGGTAAAAGAATGTGAACAATTGTAAACAATTTTTTATTCGTATATGATTTATATGTAGCTGCGGCATTATCAAACATTATCGCCGGTTCGGCTGAAGCGTTTCAGTGTACGACTCAGGTTTCTACTGTTCTTTTATGGTAAAACAATAAACCAGGGTACGGATTTGCGACTGAAAGTGCACCACATTTGCAAAAATTGTATGTGTGCCACATGCGCACATACCAGCTACAGTTGCACATTGTGTAAGACGCTCTTAATATGTGCGACATGGTGTGCCAAGCCGTACCCAGTCATAAACATACATGAACAATATGACATTGTGTATTCCCCAAATACGTTTATATTGTTACAACTGTCAGCATTTATATTTATTCAGTAGTGATTGCAGTACTTAAGCAAATTTCAAAATAGAAAGAATCTACAAAATTACAATTTGCTAAACAAAATAAATATGGAAAAGTCGGCGCCGACGATTGGCTATTAGACAATCGGCTTCATCCTCGGAAGGTGTGATTGGATACTTGACATACATTTTGTTGTTGTTGTTGTTGTTACCAATTGAAAACTAAGTAGAGTCGAATAAATAATATCTAATAACTGCTGCTTGAATTCTGAAGGCAAAGACAGAGTCTTACGTTTTTCTCCCTGTAAATTTTATTGTGTCAACAAAAATTTTAATATTTTTTTCTTTCTTTTATTATTGAAATAACTTGCTTTGGACATTTAAATTGCAATCATAAAGATTGTCTTGCTCCCATCACAAGTTTAAAGCATGATTTATTATTTTCTTCCTTAACAGCCGCAAAGTAATTGACTTTCGAAACTAAAACGAAAAATAAATCACAATTTGTTACCTTGAAATTTATGGCTTCCCGCACAAATTTCATGGTTATTTCGCATTAAATGTTGATGGGAAAAGCCTTCTTGTTGTTTGTACAAAATTTAATATCAAAGTAATTTCTGGTTGTTGTTGTTGTTGTCGTTTTCGTGGTGCCCGAACTGCCATGTATTATTTGTTAACAAATGAGCAGAACAACAGAATGTTTACAAAAGTACAACAAAACTGAACATTTTGTAGGGAAAATTTCTAAAGAAATACTTTTATTTGGTTTTTTTTAAAGCACAACAGAGTATTAAATTTCCAGTGAAATTCAAATAGCAAAATTGATGCCTCAACCAGTTGTTGCATCATGAGTAGAAGGATGCAGCGATAGAATTTGTTTAAATGAGGAGACAAATAGTTTTGTAATTTCTTTCTTGTTCTTTTAGCTGGCAAGTTGTTTATTGCACAATGCAGAGAATGTCAAATTTTATCGCTATAAATTTATTAGAGAAAATGCCAAATGCATTGTTGAGCAACATTTACATGCCGAACTTGTCATTATATTGTGTGGTGTGTAGTCTGTTGGCATAGGCGCACCTTTTTTTCCATAGAAAATACAGTTGCCGTAGACTTGTAAAGGATGCTGCCACATGTTACAGTAACAACAAATTTATTGTAACCTGATCTGTCACACTCCTGTCATTAAATCACTTAAATCACCGCAGCGATAGTGAATCACAGCGTACAGGAACAAACCAACAACATGTTATTCTCACATGGGTGCTACATCTTCAATTATCCATGTTCTTGTGTTTGTTACATTATGTGTGGTTGTCAGTCCGTGTAAGTCTTTAGCTTTATATGGGCATCATTTCATTGTAAACAGAATACGAGAATTAAATTGAGTCAACATATGAAAACCTTCATAATGGTAAATCTTCTGCTTTCTTTTGCAATAACAACTGGAGAGAATTTCCTAAAAATCCTTTTTTGTTCTTAAAAAGAAAAATTGTGTTGTTGAAAACCCCCATTTTAAAATTTTTTTTATTTTCCTGACGAAGCCACTCAAAGCAACGGCGAAATATTGTTGTTGTTTTTATAATTTAGATAAAAGTTTTGAGGTAATTTAATTTATATTGCTTATTGCTATTTAATACAGTAAAGCCGTTTGAAAAGCATGGACTGAAATAATATTTTGTGTTTTATTTTTCTTATCTGCCTTTATTTAAGGCAGAAAGAAGTCTTACCTGTGAAAGCTTTGAGAACTATTTTCCGTAACAACTCTTTCAGTAATAAAGATTGTTGGGTATTTATTGTTGCGTAATTACAAAACTTTTACAAGATTATTTAAGCCCACAACTGACTCTTTAAAAGAAAAAATAAAGAAAAGGAAAGGAAAGTAAAAAGAAAAATTCTTTTCCAGTTGAAGTTTTCTTTGCTCTTTTGCAACTTGTAAAACCAACTACAAACACAAACTGAAAATGTTTGAGGTTTTCTTATGTTGCACAATTCCGAAGTTTTGCAACTTTCGCAAGAACAAAAAAAAAAGAACGGAGGGAAGAAAAAAAATCCCAGTAGCAGATGAAACGCTTTTAACTATTTTCTGCTTTTCATTTGATTTTTATTTATTTTTTTTTCTTTAACGAAATTTCTTGCTCTGCGGCACTGGTTTATTAGCTGTTGTTGTTGCTGCTGTTGTTTAGTTACTATTTACAGTTTTTTTTTTATTTCTTTTTGTTGTTGTTGTTGGTGTTGTTGTTGTTTCCTTTCTTCGAAGTAGTTAAAATATCAGTTCAGCAAATTGCAAACTTTACGGCAAAGGAAACTAAACAAAGTTTTTATGCTTTTGCATCTTGATTATTGCGATAATACGGGAAATGCAAGCATGAGTATGTTTATCTTTTAAATGAGCGCGTGTGTGTGTGTGTGTGGCTATGTGACTGTTGGTGTATGATTGTTATTTTATCTTGAGATTTTAAATACTTAAAAGGGGAATTTAAAGAAGAAGTTATTAAAAAAATAAATAAATAGAAACAGCTGTACGTGGTGCTATTGGTTCTTTAAAAAAAAAAGTTACTTTTCATGAGAAGAATTATGCACGGATGGATAGAAAAGTAATGCCGTAAAAACAAGAGCAGTGGGGAGGATAGCCGACCCGACCTAATAAAGAAAACTCAACTGGGTTAGGTTGGGTTACATGGTGGACCCTTGCCGCAGGAGGACGCCCCACTTTGGCCGATTGTGAGACCACAAATAGAAACACCCACAGTCTAGGCGGGAATCGAACCCGCACTTCCATATTGATAAGACTAATGGCCATGCACTAGACTGCAGAGGCAGCCAAATTGCACTAATGCACCGGACAATAGAAGTAGAGATTTGCCAGAGCAAAGGGGATGAGCTCCACTGCCAGCAAAAGCAATAATTGAATTGTCTGTCATCCACCACATATTTTCAATTTCTGCACGAAATTCTTCCATAATTTTTATTTATTTATTTTCCATGATTCTCAATGATGACAATGAAAACGATTTTTCCATCCATCCTTATCAATTAAAATGAAAACCAATGACAACTAACATGTATTCCTTCCACCCACGTATTTTTCCACATGCCACGACTGTGAAAGTGAACAATCGTGACATTTGAAATTTGAAAAGAAAAACTTCTTATCATTAAATTTCTATTTATTGAGTAGAAATAACAGGCATTTTATACGAAGGGAGAAGAAAGTTTGGCAAGCAAATAGTCTTGTGCAAAGTCTGGAACAATAAAATTGTACAACATGTGTCAATACAAAACGATGCTATTAAAGTTGTTTAACTGATCCGATAGACGGAATATGCATATGAAACAGGCAGGAACGAATTCCGAGTGCTGAAATTTATTTTTTTTAATACTGAATTTAATGGAAAAAAAGTTAATTCTATTATTCACAGAATACAAAAAAAAAAATACCTTGATGTTTATTAAGCGACAGATATCAGGGAGCAAATTACGTAATTCAATAGTGATCCAAATTCTCATACATTTTAATAAAACATATTGTTAGAAATTCCGATTGGAATCGAATACCAGATCGCTTTTACCGTATTGCAGTTGCAGCCATCTTGCCATCCTTGTTTGAAATCATCTGTTCAACACAAAAATAAATTTAAAAAAAAGAAAGAAAAGATTTGCTACAAGTCTCCATTAAGCAAAATGGGACTCTTATTCTTTCGGAAATGGTGGAAAGAGTGCTGATGCGTTTTACAGGGCCTAGTGCTAACGCTGACGCCGCATACGTAAACAAAAAGAGACAGCGCTATGCTAATGATAATAAATAGATACGTGTGTACAAAGTATATTTATCAACAAAACAACAACACCAAAAATAACTGAAACCTTGCCACAACAACTGACACACAAGGACACACTAATACACAACACAAAAAATGCGAAATGTTTTTATGATTTTAATCTGAAACTGGGGCCGAACACAGAACTTTTTGGTTTTGTAGTCAATGTGCTGACTGAATGGCTACCAAAACACACAGCTTCAAAATATGAATGCATCTCCTGAACACCAGAGACGCTGCAACACTGCTATAAAAACAGAAAAAAAAGTGCAAAAGCAAAATTTTAAAAATAATAAAGCTTTCGACCAGCTGTCATCTCTACAACTATGGCTTTCCTTAGTTTCGTTGCATGAATTGCATACGTATGAGACATCTCCAGAGCACTGGTCACAGAAGAAAAATTTAAAAAATTCCAAGAAATTTACAGAATTCTGCCAAAAAATTGGGCCTGGTGCGCTTTAATTCATTTCCTGGAGCAGCTCCGCCTTAAAAAGGTGACCTTAATGATTGTTGAAAACTTCGCTTTTTAACACTCTGGCAAAAGCACTTCTCATACTGGACGCTTCAAAGCTGTGTTAAGGCACACTGATTGCGTAGTGAAAGTTGTAGAATATTTTACGCTTTGACAGTTTTCAGTGGGTTTGTGTGGTTACTCGTCTTGACGGGATTTTTTTTTCTTTTGGTTCAAAAGTTGTTCATCACTTGTTATTTTATCAGAAGGCAACAGCAAAAAAAAAAAAAACGAAAACTCTGGTTACTTTTTGATGGTGGCAAAACGAAAAAAGAAATCTCGATTGGAAAAGGCAAAAAGAAGAAACTTCAATTGATAAATGAAGACTGTTTCCTTTTGTATTATTTTCATCAAAAACACTGATAAGAATGCATGTACTATGTGTGTGCGTGTGTGTGTATGCGTGTATACAAAATACACACCCACTTCCATTTATTAAAATTGTTGATTGTGGCGCTCTTGTATTCCCAGTTGGCGAAATCTTATGGTGTGCATGTGCAGAATTTATATTAAAGACATTGGCAATGAAAATTCTTGTTAACACGCTGGCAGACATATGAAAACTTGTTTGAAATCAACTACCCCACAGACACATATACAGACACAGACACAGACACAGACACAGCCAATGACATGATGACATTATGATGTGATATTTTTACATTCCTGAAGGCAAGTCAAAAGTTAAGATTACTTTTACTACAAGGTAGAGCAAGCAGCCTTTTGCGACAGTTTATATTGAAGGCAATAATTGCCAAATGAATTTCTCAACTTATTTAAATGCACAACTTGGGACTTTTATTTCTTGAAAATAATATCGCCGCAATGTAAATTCTATAGTTAATTGGAAGCGGAGAGAGGCTAAAAGATCAACTTTTAGTTTTAAATTTTTAACACACAATTTTTAATCTACTTTGAAATACACTCATAATCTTTAAAAATTTACACCAACATGGGCATTTGAGAGTGAACTCTCAAGGTTTTTTTTTTTTATTTATTTAAATTTAGTCAATGGAAATAATCCTTACCGACTAATAACAAGGTACTTATGACTATATTGAATTTATGAATTCAGAACAACAATGATTTTATGCTTTATAACATTATTATTTAAAGAAAAATCAACAAATTCAGACAAATTATTAAATTGTCGGCTTAACCTCGTAAAAGGATGAGCCATAGCATAATTAGATCTACAAGTTAATAACAAGAGGATTATAATGACGAATACTACGACAAGGGGCCTATTTCTCAAAACTACAAGTTACAATTATACAAGTTACAAATTACATGTTCTAATTATACAAGTAATGTTAAAAGCTGTTTCTCAAATATGTTAACAGGAGTAGTAATGTTACTGCGCTGTTGTTAAAATTTATACAAGTAAATTTGACATTTCATATGTTAGTGGTGTAAATCTTTTTAATTATTTGCCTACATGTAAGTAAGTAATTATATAGGAAACAGATACTGTTTAAAATTTGTAAATATATTAGAGATGCTCACCATTCACGTGATTAGCGTGAAAACGCCTGAATTTTTTGTGAATTTTGTGTGTAGCACCACACCATTCTAATGCTGTTGGAAATATGCTGTTAAGTATAAAAATTACGTACAAAAAATTTTAACATTTTTATTATAGTTCCTTAGATACATATATTACGAGATGTACCGTCTTGATAAGGATCTATGTATGTTCAAAGTTTCGTTAAAATCGGTTCTGTCGTTTAGCAGTGATTGACACACAACGGAATTTAAAAAAATTTTTAATGTATGTCCATGTGTACGTACATGTATGTATGAATGTACATATATGGATTACTTCGAAGTTGAAACTCTATTTCTACCTTTTTATACTTGTTCCCTTAAAACAAATTATATTTTTTTGGTAAGCTTGAATAAACTAGACCCGATTATTTACTGTTTGTATCGATTACCAAATACTACCTAGTTGAATTTTACACGTCACAAGAATGAAAATGTAAAACGTCAAATTGGATTTTTTTGCTGTTTGGTGTTCTAGGAGCATCTATTTTAATTAAAGTGCCGTCAATACATCCACAAACCACAGGCATTATTTTTATATCATAAAATTTGGCAATCTTGTTCTGCATATTTTGTGGGAATTTAACGTAAAGGGGAAGCACTTTACTGTTAATAGCACAAATAACATTGCGATTGGATCTGCAAACACTTGCCTTCGAAATCCCATGCATATCACCAATAGCATTATATTGCGACCCTGTTCCCATCGAGTGTAGAGCAACTTGAAGTTGTAATTTCTCCGTCAATGGTTTATTTCTGTTTGTTGGTCTCTGTAGGTGCGCGCTGATCAGTTTTAATATACATACTTTCCATTTTATGCGCCGTGAGCCGGAATCTTTCATTAAATTCATAAGTGAAGGCAAGCTCGTCATAACTAATTCTTTGGCGAAATACTTTAACTCTTCTTATAACGACTGCCTCTTCATCATCACTGGAGTCACTGGACCACATATTAATGAATAGTTTTAAAAGTACCTAAATTAAGAAATTTATATATTTAAAATTTAAATATTTGTTAAATTTTACTTACTTGTATATTTTTTACGGTTCGCAATAAACTCTCAAGAATTTTGACAGATACTACAAATTACAATTGATACTTCTTACTTTCAAGAAACAAAATTATATGTAATCCCCTTGTAAAATGTTAAATATACTTGTGAAAAAAATTAACAGACTTGTGACTTGTATTTTGCAAGTGTATTTTAGAGAAACACATATTTATAAAATAGTTGATTTTTACAAGTATTTTAGTTGTAATACAACACTTGTAAGTTTTGAGAAATAGGCCCAAGGTACACTAAATTTAACAGAATTTAACAGAAATTCGGAGCAAATATTACCATTGATAAGGTTTATCATAAAACACACATTTAACATTGTACGACGACTTTTGAGAGTCGGTAGTTTTATTAATGCTAATCTACTCGTATAGGAAGGCAAATTTGTTGAGGAGGCTCCATCGAAGGCCACGTAAACAGAATAACAAGAATTGTTTTTGCACAGATTCAATACGAATATTATGAAAGTTATAGTGAGCATGCCATATGATTGATCCGTATTCTAAAATAGCTCTAACTAGCGACACATACAGCTGTTTCGTAATGTAAGGGTCAGAAAACTCTTTAGCCCAGCGCTTTATAAAGGCAAGCACACCTCAAGCTTTATTTACAGCCAAGGTAATATGAGAAGAAAAATTTAGCTTAGGATCCAGTAAAATTCCAAGATCAAGAAATGAATCAACTAACTCCTACTGATGATCTCCCAAAGAGTAGTTAGCTGCAATTGGGTTACTTCTGGAAAAGCGCATGCATTTACATTTCTTTAAATTCAGCTCCATCATGTTATGAAGATAAACGTGGTCGATAAAATTATTAAAAGAATAAAAGATTTTAACATCGTCAGCGTACATTAGTATATTGGCGAAGTTGATAACATTAGGAAGATCGTTACAAAACAGCGAAAATAGAATTGGGCCAAGATGGCTGCCTTGGGCAACACCAGATGAGACATATACATACATATACTTAAAAGAACTGTTGTTAAAACGAATGGTTTGTTTTCTATCAATTAAATACGATCTTAACCAGTTTAAACTGTTATTAGTTACGCCGAATAGATGCAGTTTAGCAAGAATAAGTTGATGGTTGACTTTATCAAATGCTTTACTGAAGTCCGTATAAATGGCAGCAGTTTGTTTCTTCTGGGTAAATGCATAATTGACTAAAGTAGTTAAATGAAGAACATTAGTTATAGTTGAGCACCCTTTTCTAAAACCATGTTGATAAGGTGACATTAACGATGCAGTGTGATGACATAAAAAATCGGCAAGTAGTTTTTCAAACAGTTTCGGAATGGCACTTAATTTAGCAATACCTCTATAATTCGTAATATCGGACTTATTACCAGATTTATATAGAGGTATTATATACGAATCTTTCCACAGTCGGGTCAAATCAGAAAAAAAAGTTTTTTCTGAGTTTTCTGTGCTACAGCACTCTCCTTCGTCGGTATTTGAGCAATAAAACGTCGGCGAAGTAAAATAATAAATAAAATGGCTCAATTAGCTTAAAAATAATGCGTAAAAAAAACATCAGAGACGCCGCAACTTTGCTTTATAATTTACACGCAACTGCAGAGTTGTGCAAGAATTAAGCTCTATCTTTCTACCACTTTCACCACCTGTATGTTTCTTCCCTATCCTTCTCTCTAGTTCCAGTGCAATGCATTGCATATGTAGGGGATAGCCCCTGAGCACTGGTCCAAGATAAAAAAAAAAAAAATTGCCATATTTTATCGAAGCATTAAACAATAAAGTTAATGGTGTGGCAAATGATTCAGCACATCGCTTTAAAATGCAACTTGGAACTCCATCAGGACCATAATTAATAGACATTTTAAGTTTTTTCAAGTTAGACAAAATGTCAGTGCACTTTAGTGCAGAAAAAGATATTACTAGATTCGGTGCAAGCGCATAGGGATATTCATTTCCATTATCGTAAACAGCATCAGAATAAGTACTGGCGAAAAACTCAGCAAACAAATCACAAATAACATCAACGTTGCTAGATTTTTGATTATGAAGTTTCATAACAGATGGATATCCACTGGATTTTCTTTTAGAGTTAACAAATGAATAGAACGATTTTGGGTCCCGAACAAAATTGTTATTCACTCTGATCAAATAATCCTTATACAAAGAGGGTGGCGATGGAACGATGGATGGTAGTCTGCACGTTGACTACACAACCAAAAAACAGACCTGGGTTCAACCCCAGTTTCAGACAAAAAAAAAATTTTTATATAAAAATATACATCTCGCATTTTTCTGATGTGCATTAGTGTGTCTTTGTGCGTGAGTTGTTGTCGGAAGGTTTCAGTGGCGAAGGCATAGTCACTGGTCACTGAACAATACCGGCTTCAGCTGATAGCAATCCACAATCACATCAGAACGCCCTCCTTCGTCGGTATTGTGTAGCACCGGCGAAGTAAAATAATAATAAAAAAAATGGCTACTAAACCGAAGCTTCAGCACTGCTACGAGTATAAAAAAAAAACAAAAGAACGTGCGAAAGCAGAGCTGCAAAATAATTAATTAAGCTTCACCTCCTGTCGTTTCTCCTACTAGCCCTTTCCTACAGTTCGCAGCACAATGCTTTGCATGTGTAGGAGTCATCTCCTGAGTGCTGGTCCTGGATAAAAAAAAAAAAAAAAGCGTGATTGAGCAGGTTATATTGAGAACGACTGACTGTGTACTTTCCGTAGTCAACAAGCGAACCAGACCGTTTATATTTGTTATAATCTTTGTTCTTAATGTTTTTTAGACGTGACAGCTGCCTCGTATTCCATGGTGGTCTAACTGAAGTGCGAACAAATTGTTTAGGAATACAAGTTTCAAAAAACGAGTAGATTTTATCGTAAAAAATGGTAATAATCGAATCAATATCCGCATTGTTATTCATCGGAATATTGAAAATGTCACTCCAACATGTATTTTCCACTAAATCATTCAACAAACTATAGTTAGTTCGTTTGAAACAATAAACTTTACCAGCTACAGAAGCCGGCAACTTATCTTCGGATGGAATAGAAGAGCTAATTTCGATCGTAGGATGATATTGGTCTTCGGGCAGTGTAATACGTTCCGAACGAATAATATTGCAATCATCAACATCATTAACAAACACCAAATCAAGTAATTTCCCAAAATTGTTTCAATTTGCAGTCAAGAAAACAGCTGATGTTTCAACTTACAAAAAAAAAAAGAATTCCAAAGAAGTGAAGAAGATTCTAATATCGTGGATCATTTGCACTGAATTTTGTATAGGCTGGTCCTTGCAGGGAATGTTCTCCTTTTGTCATGCCCATTCAGTGCATCGGAAGCAGTGCTCAATATGTTAAGAAATTTGCTTCCCTTTAGTGGCCGCACTACCAATACAATGAATACTAATTTTTCGGTCGAACAGCACTTCTGTGGAATAGACACTCCCTGTCACTTTCGACGTGGAGAAGTTCAAATCGCATAAACACTACTCCCTACATTACCCATCCATAACCTCATTTCCTAAGTCCAGCGCAATGCATCGCGTGTGCAGGTGCCATCCCCTAAGTGCATGCTCCAGATGAAAAATAAATAAACTGCAGAATTGTGCAATAGTAGAAGTGTTCTTTCCCTGAGCACTTGTTTAAGAAAAGAAAAATAACTAACAATTAGAAATAGCTTGCGGCATAAAGTTCTTCAAATGTTTATTTCCGTATAAGAATTTGCAGTTGTTAAACGATATAAATCACATACGACTTTACAAGAGTATGCCATGTGTTATAAATTGTATTTTCGTGAGAACACGCTCCACCAGCCGTAAAGGTTGTTGCACAAAAGTGATTACAGGCTCATGATGAAACGAATCAGCTCTTCTAAACAATTGTAACGGTAATTTCATCTCCTTTTTTGTTGTTGTTTGTTTGGCGTTCTCTTCTAACTCAATTTCGTTGTATTTAAATGTTCTTTGTTTTCACTTTTGCGAATAAATGTGAACTGAGAGGTATTGAATGGCAGAGTAATTCGGTACGAAGTCATTTGTATTCTTTCTCGATTTTAAAATGTATCGACGCTTTGAATACTTTGGTTTTACTGGCCTTACAAAAGCATCCCTAATTTTATCTTATTTTAATTTATTTTTTTCTTTGTTGAGAATTTCCTTAACAAACACATGGGCATTTGATAAATGAAGTCTGTTTCATTGTTGATGTTAAAACATCAAACAGCAAAGAATTCAATACATTTTATTATTAAACCAGTTTCTATGTTGATTATTCACCTCACTTGGATAAAGTTAATTAAAGGGTGGCCCAAAAATGTGTACAAAATTTTAATTATGCAGGAATTACTCCCGTAAAGTTGTTAAGCAGCCTATACACGTTCCAGCTCCTTGACTTCAAATTCGCATACGTGTGCCGGATGTGATTTGTCAGTGTCACACATACACGCAAATTTTCACTAACCCCACCGCGATGTTTGATAATTATTTTCAACATGTACTGGCCTTTTTATATTTAAGAAAAACATATGATATTGCATGAAGCAACTGATGTGTCAATTGTGTTTCAGATCAGCTGATCTGCTTCCTTATGCTGAAATCTTATGCAGCTTATAATGTTTTCACACTGACTGGTTTTAAAGCAAAAGTTGGTTTTTCGTTAAAATCAACTATTAAAACCTGGGGTGGAATCGTCACATCCGTGAACGTACAACTTGTTTCGTAAAAACACACATTTCAGATTATGACATACGTCAACGGATGATAATTCACAATATTTGGAATTATGACATACGTTATCGTATGACTTAACGTACGTATTCTACGAACAGTCATTCGTTAATAAAATTTAGTTCGAGTTCATTGAAAAGTGTTAGAAATTTGCTAAAAAAAAATGTAAGTTATATGAAATCGCTTAAAATAAATAAATTCGAATGATATGTTGTTTAATAGGACGAATTATAATAAATTAAAGTAAAACGAAAAGAGCTAGAAGTTTTTTACTTTCAATTTAAATATTATACGCAAAAAAAATAATTTTACAAAAGTTTAAAAAAAATTTATTGAGCAGTTGCAAAAATAATACGCTTCAAAAACAGTTTGGGCAGTTTTGACCCACAAATAAGGGTTAAAATAATAAACATAAGTGTATCTTTTAGCTTTAAAAAATTAATACATCTACTACAGACCAAAGCTGTCGTGACTCTTACAACCTACTCCAAGAGTTCGAAGAGTTATTGCAGGACGTAGGTTCAGTGGAAACTGTTCGGAATCGCGCAGACCAAGCAGTGGCGACAGATCACTTGCTCGACGTCGAAGCACGTTGTCTTGAGCGTCATTTTAAATTGCCAGCTGTTATCAATTTTTTAACTTGGTAGCACTGCCTTTAATACATGAAAATCAATGTTGCATTGCATTAAATTAACTTAAAACCAATTCCGAAAAGGTTTTAAGATGGTTTTAAGAAAACATTTTTATATGGTAAAACCAGGGGTGGAATCGTCACATCCGTGATCGTATCGGTAATCATACGAAAAAAAATAACGTGATACGTCAATCGTATGAACTGAATGGCATCATCACATACGATTACAAACTGTTCGTAATCTTTTGTTCAATTCACAATAGTTTTCAAATTCCACAATACTTGTGAATGAACATGTAATTCAGAATAGTTGTTTAACTATCAAAATATATGAACGTTGAGACGCTTCGCAAGGTCATCCCACAGTTTGTTAGCTGTAGCTTTTCCTTGCGCACAATTGGCTATCATATTTTTTCCAAGTTTTTGTGTTCATTCATGAACTCGGCCATAACTTCCTTTTGGCAGGGATTTAATTTATTATATTTCGTCCTATTAAACAACATATCATTAGAATTTATTTATTTTAAGCGATTTCATATAGCTTACATTTTTTTTTAGCAAATTTCTAACACTTTTCAATGAACTCGAACTAAATTTTATTAACGGATGACTGTTCGTAGAATACGTACGTTAAGTCATACGATAACGTATGTCATAATTCCAAATATTGTGAATTATCATCCGTTGACGTATGTCATAATCTGAAATGTGTGTTTTTACGAAACAAGTTGTACGTTCACGGATGTGACGATTCCACCCCAGAGTAACTAATCCAAGGCCCCAAAGCTTAAAAAGGCGTTGCTTCTTTTGCCCAAATCGCTCAAGTAGTACAAAATACTCAATCAAATGTTCGAATTGCGAAAAATTTGTTTGCAAAAATCATTCTGAGACCCATATTACATGTCATGCGTGCAAAAGAACTTAATAATAAATAAATATAAAAATATTCTTTATATTGGGCAAAATTGACCCATTAATGTCATATGCGTTTCATTTTCGAAATACAGGATAAGGGTTAATAAGCGGACGTCAAATACTGACGAAAGAGGGCGCTGTAAAGTATTTTAAGCATAGGCGCCAGGTTGCGACGAGTAGGTTTTGAACCCCTGAACTTTGATTAGAAGATTCGGCGCCATATTGGCCATCAACTGGGCAATTCGCATTACATTTATTTTTCAAGGCTGCTCATACCTACCAACCGAACGAAGTCAAAGTTCAGCTAGGTGCATCAAAATGTCTAATAAATTATTTTCATGCCAGTTCGAAAGGTGATTGACTATTTTGCAAGTAAATTTATAATATTTCCCAATGCAATTCAAGCGTAAAATTGCTACCGTTTTAAAGGCAACCCTGTAGCATTGTGTCAAATCGGTTGTTTATAAAATATCGATACCGATATCAATTTCAATTTCATTTATTCCTTTTTTCTTTTGCTATATGGTATCATTTCGTTTTACAATGATGTTACATAAGTTTCCGATTTGAAGATATGTTTAATTAAAAGTGAAAAAAAAACATTGTTAGCATCTGCATGTTCAGGCATGATGTAAAGCAGTACAGTAACAGCAGTATCAAAACAATAAAACATATAAAAGATTTTTTAACGTTTCTAAAGAACTGACTGATGCATTGCAAGTGAGTGTTAAGCGAACATTTCAGTTAGGAAATGATGTGAAGAAGCACTGCTCAGGAAATGTCCCCGATGATTTCAAAATTGTCTTTTGTTTATGTTATAAGTTTTTGATAAAATAAAATAAATAGAAAAATATTGTTAAGGGTTTAAATCCGATTTCTCAGAAAGTAGTCGGTTGTTTTTACCGCGGTAAAGTATTAACCTATTCTCAAATAGTTTAGGTAAATTTTTATATAAACATGTAAGATTTTTGAAAAATTTTTTTGCTGAAGATCTACACACGAAAGTCATCGTATGACCAAACAAAAAATATATGTAAATTTATAATAAAAAAAAATATATACAGTGAAAGATTGATAATGCGCATAATTGATTGCCGAGCAAAATCCGAATTATTAAATTATTCGATTTATCGAATAAAAATTTAAAAACGTTGTTCTTGTACAGGGTGGCCAAAAAGGAGCGTAGAGGTGTTTTAATTCCTTATAACCTTTTTTTTGTTTCCAGAATTTCAAGCGATTAAATTGATGTTTTTAAATTTATTCATTATCATGAAAATAAATCATGTGTGCGACAGAAAAGTCTTAAAATTTCAACAGCTCATGAAATAATTTTTTTTCTTTTTTTATTTTCCTTCCACCTTCATCCTTCTTACTGCTAAAGTAAACAGTTAATATAGTTCGAGAGTCTTTAGAAAACGCTTAAGTAGCATCACAAGCACAAATATCAGCATGTTTGTTTAAAAAAAAAAATGTTGTGTTTTCATATTCTCAATGGGAAAGAAGTTTGCTTAATTGAGCCCCCAGTGTATCCTACAAAGTTAAGTAACATGTGTCATGTGTTGTTAAGAACGTGCATATACATATATATACGTGCATTTATATGAATATGTTGGCACATATACCCAGCAAACAAGTGCAAGCGTCATATGCTGTTCACCCTGCAGAGGTAAAACATGTTTAAATTGGAGTGTGTATTTTTCTCATACATTGAATTGTTTTCACGGCACGTAAAGTTCAACATGTTTAGGTCCCCGCAACACGTTCGAAAACAAGTAAAAAGCTGGGAAGATTTTGTTTCCAAGATTGTGTTCAGGTAAACTTTATTTTCATCTTTCACTGAACGTACCTTTTAATAGCGGCACGTCATAAATTTTAATTGAATTGTTTGCTGTTTAAAGTGAAAACAAAAATGTCTTCTTCTTCACGTAGTAAAAAAAGGAAAAATATTTATTAGTGCATCGTTTATATATTTCAAATAATATCCCGATAAATGAATTTTTAAAATTTTTATAGTTCACAAGCTATTATTATTATTTGTTTTTTATATCACCTGTTTAAGCATGCGGCAATACGTCAAGTAAAACACTATGAACACTTTGGTTTAATTGTTTTATAAACTTACTTAACTTTAGCAGTGTGAAGTCCATATAATTGGCATATGGGAAGCGTTTTTCTTTTTCTTATAGTGTTTTCACACCCAAAGTTAAAACCTGATTTTAACGTTAAAACAGCTGATTTTGCATTCTCCCTATAAGTTTAATTAAATTAGGTTTTAACACACAGTTTGCGTAATTGAACTTATTTTATGAAAGCAAAATCATTATGCTCTATCTAATAGCTTCTTTTCCTTTCACACTTTTTTATTGTTGTTGCTGCTGCGTCCATTGTTTTAAATTAGTGTAGTGAATCTATTTACCAAATTTTCCATTATATTTTTTTCATTTCATTGAACGCCATTTAAATTCTCAGCTGTTTTCAATTCTTTAACTTGGTAGCACTTTCTTTAGTATATGAAAATCAAGGTTGTATTTCATTAAATCAACTTAAAACCAATTCCGAAAAGGTTTTAAGATGGTTTTAAAAGAATATTTTTATATGGCAAAACCAGGTTTTAATAGTTCGTTGTAACGTGAAACTTGTGCTTTAAAAGCAGTCAGTGTGAAAACACTATTGAGTCCCCATCAATACTTGCAATTTTTATTGCAACAATTCTTGAGGTTGGTGGCGAGAGAGGTGAGAAGATTGGGCAGATGTTCGCGGTTTTATATGTTCTGGAAAGGCCTCTTGCTTTGCAATTCCCGCTATTCAACATGAAATTTGTTGTCGGTGTATTGGCGTTGTAGGTGAATAAACTACATTTTCATAATGTGTACACAATTGCAATTAAAAAACAGAATTTTTAGAAATAGCAGCAATAAACAAGGCAAGTCTGAACCGGAACTATTTTGCAATTTACAAAAATGTTTATTTATTTTATTTACGATGGCTCACACGTTTGCTATTGAAATAGAAAAGTATTATATTTGAAATGTTTGCTGGGTATAATATGAATTCCAAAGTGGTGGTGCTGTTGTTTTGAAAAATTCTTTTACGAAAATATTCCACTTTGTTTTTTTGTTATTTGAATATAATTTTTTTTTTTTGTTTTTTTGTTGGCAAAAGTTTGCACTTCTAAAGTTAAATCGAATTAATGTGAAATTTCGAGAGAACTAAATTACCGAAACTAGAGCACAAAATTATTAACATATAGACATACATAAACGAGCTTATACAAAGCCATTTATACGAGAGTGGCTTCCTCAATTCCAATATAAAAATCAAATATAAAATTCATAAAAAAATTGTAACAGTCTTAAATGAAATTGCAGTTGGAAGTACATTTCTCCCTACTGTCGAATTTCTCGATACTTAGAAATCACTTTCTATCTTCAAAGGAGCTCTCTAGAAGATATTTAATTCTGGACTTGAATACACGAATGAAACAGTGCGGTTTAAATGCGATTTGTTATTGCGTAAAGTCTTAGTATGCCTGGCACCTGTACATACAGTTCATAATGTTGCTTCCTTTAAAAATTTCTTATAAATCCCAGAATCCTATCAAAACCCTTCAGAGATCCTCAACGTAACAATTACTCGTATATTTTTTTTTTTTTTATCTAGGACCAGCACTCAGGAGATGACTCCTACACATGCGAAGCATTGTGCTGGAACTATAGGAAAGGGATAGTAGGAGAAACGACAGGAGGTGAAGCTTAATTAATTATTTTTGCAGCTCTGCTTTCGCACGTTCTTTTGTTTTTATACTCGTAGCAGTGCTGAAGCTTCGGTTTAGTAGCCATTTTTATTATTATTTTACTTCGCCGGTGGTACACAATACCGACGAAGGAGGGCGTTCTGATGTGATTGTGGATTGCTATCAGCTGAAGCCGGTATTGTTCAGTGACCAGCGACTATGCCTTCGCCACTGAAACCTTCCGACAACAACTGACACACAAAGACACACTAATGCAACATCAGAAAAATGCGAGATGTTTATTTTTATTGAAACATTTTTGGTCTGAAACTGGGGTTGAACCCAGGTCTGTTTTTGGATTCGTAGTCAACGTGCAGACTACCATCCATCGTGCCATCGCCACCCTATGGTATTTCACAGGTTTTCGGTAGTCTTTATTATGGCCGGAGCCTTCCTTCTTAAAGACAAAAATACCCCGTTTGGAGCATATGATTCAAATCCACTATCTTCCGCATTATTTTGATATTTTGTGTTACCTTCTTCTCGGAAAGGTGTAGAGCGGATAAGGGATGATATTTTTTTTTTTTTTTTTTTTTTTTTTTTTATCTTGGACCAGTACTCAGGGGCTATCCCCTACATATGCAATGCATTGCACTGGAACTAGAGAGAAGGATTGGGAAGAAACAGACAGGTGGCGAAAGTGGTAGAAAGATAGAGCTTAATTCTTGCACAACTCTGCAGTTGCGTGTAAATTATAAAGCAAAGTTGCGGCGTCTCTGATGTTTTTTGACGCATTATTTTTAAGCTAATGGAGCCATTTTATTTATTATCTTACTTCGCCGACGTTTTATTGCTCAAATACCAACGTAAATACAGTGTTAACCATTCAGACCCCTCAAGAATAAGAAGTGTTGGCCAGAAATCACGACAGTAAAAAGTGCGGTCACATAAAAATTAATTGAATTAAGACCGATGGGCAGGGGTCATACCGAGAGTGATTCTTCAAGATAAGGAAAAAAAGCAAAAAAGGCAATTGTTTGCGTATCTTACAGACCTCTTAAGTATTGGCGAGAAAGTTAATAAATGCTAATAAGTGCTAATGTTTACACACAAACTACCTCATCTGCTTAATATTTCTGTTCAGAAACCGCAACACTTATAACGGCGAAAAGCAGGACTCATTTCGTATTGTGAAAACTCACTGACACAGCAGAAACGATTTACACCGAGCATTAACAGATTGATATCGCATTAACATTCAACAATTCCCAAAGAATACAAAATTAATTAAAATAAATTGAGATTTTCATATTTATTTTTTCTCACATTTTTGATTCCACCCTCGTAGCGTATTTATTTGAACGACATACGCAGTTATTGCTTGTGTTGCAAAGCATGTGAAATGGTGATGGATTTGCTAAATGTGTTTACGTTTGGATATTGCTTGTGGACATGTGACATTAATTAGAATGTCAGCGACATTAATTGTAAGAATTTTATGAGACACGGCGAATTTATTTGATATTAATGACTGCGCGTAAATCCATTATGTTTGATGCAGCTTCATAAAAGTTAATTTTTGTCTTTATAAAGCAATGAAATGACAGAAAATCCTGGTCATACATACTCCGAATCAGGAGTTTACGTGTTATAGTGCGTTTTTAAGAAGAGGGTTTTAATATTTGAACAAAAAAGATGAGAGAAAGACTTCAGACCAATCTATCGAATTTCCAACATTTCATAGATATTATTACGTTAAGAGATTGAATCTGTCTTTAAATGTCTTCTTTAGGAGTTGTCGGGATGAGGAGGAGGAGACGATGGAATGCTTCCTGTTATTGTCTTGCCCCGGTACTCTAGCGAGTAGTGTGCTAGTTTATCAGCTGGGGGTTCCGTGTTCGACTTCTAGGAGGTTCTGTTTTGCATCACTACAACACGTGAAAGTCTTTTCACAACAGCTATCACAAAGGGTCCACAATACATTGAACCCAAGTGGGCTGGCAATTTTCTTTACCCATTGCCCATCCATGACCTATTGTCCAGCCCTTTCCAGGAAGTGCCCTTCGACATTTACACAGGAGTGTCGGAGTGCACCGTCGGATATTTTATTATGGCAATGGGTTATTTTCACACCGTGGATAATGGGGGCGGATAGCTTGATGCTACAGGTTGTTTATCGGGCGATACAATGGGATCCCTAATGCCCCGTTTTTCCTATCTAACTACCTGCGAGTATATATTTAATATTGTAGTTGCATGTTGCAAGACGCTGTGTTATTCCTCAGTGTTCAAAGTAACAGGTAATAAATCGAACGGATTATCTGCAACAGAATATTCTTGATATGCTATCGCTCTACTAACGAAGCTTCTGGGCCGCATGGAACACCATTGTTGGTCTTGCAGCAGAGCTCCTCTATGCTTGCGTATTTTGAGGTAAACCCCTTCAGGATCTTGTGTTATGCTGGTATATTCCCAATATGTGCCCCGAAAAAAGGAAAAAACCCGCCCTCTCATAATACGGTCCGCAGTCAAAGTGATGGAGAGATGTGTCGAATAAATTTCCTGCAGAAGTGTTACCTGTCAATTGCAATTTTAGAAAGTTCAAGTTTAAGGTCCACAAACACTACTCCCTCTATCCTCCCAAAGTCTATTTTCCTAGTTCCGTTGCAATGCCTGAGCACTGGTGTAAGATAAAAAGAAAACTAACGGCTTGATTATGGCTGCCAATCGAACCTTAATTGAATTGCTGTTTGGCAACTACAAATTTGTAGTTGGCAGAAAATCTCTAAGTAGCGATTGTTGTCATCCTTAGCCGGGACATGAACCTGCCAGATAAAACTCAGAGAATAATTTGACTATATGAGATAAAGCTGATACTGACCGCATTTTACGATTTAGAAATCGAGTAAAAAGAAAATATCTATTTATAGCCACGGCTTCTTCACACACTTTAATAGACAATAAAAATATGCTGGTCAGCTGTTAGTTGACCAGACATATAGCGTTTTAATCAAAAGTTACTTACCTTGTCAGCATATTGGCACGATTGACAGCGACCTCGGCTTCAACACGAAAACGATCCTGTGCATAACGATCGACGACGCCCTCGCCTAAATTGAGTGAAGTTCCCGCTTCACAATTCGAACCGAGCGAATGTTGCGTTTCAACGATTTGTAAAAATTTCGTAACAACATCACGACCGTGCATTAAATCGCGACGATTACTACGCGATATTTCATCCCAATCGTAAATCTCTTCCGAATTGGCCGCATCTACTACACCTTCGAGAAAATGATTCGTTTCATCACCGCTGGCCACTTCAAAAGTACCTTCTGTTTCTGTGTCTGCAGCATCCGAGTCCGACAAATCCAATTCACTTAAAACGAATACATCATCATCATCATCGTTCACTTCATCACCATCATCATCATCATCCGCATTATCACTAATGGCCTCATCCATAACGATATCCTTCGAATATGACACTTCATCGGACGACTCATTGAAAGTGATTCGTTGCTCTTCATAAAATCTAGCGGGATGAGGCGGCGAACTTCCAGCACGTGCTTTAGTGTTGGCGGTTAAGTTGAGTAAAGTTTCCAGAGAATAAACTGCCGGAGAGAATGTCATGCCATAAGCCAACTCTGTCAGAGTAGAGTTATTTAGGAGAAGTGAATCTTCGGTTAAGTTATGGCGTCTAGGAGAATGCCCTCTAAAATCGCTTGTTGAATTTAGTTGCTTGAATTGCTTTTCCCCCAACTGCTGCCATGTTGCTACAACAGTTTCATTTTCATTTGCATTGCCGTCATCATCTAGTAAATCCACATGATTGTCAATGTCCTTGAGAAACTCGGAGGAGAAATTCTTAAATCCTTTATCAAATTTCTCATCATCCAAAAAGGAATCTGCTGTAGTCGCAGGCGATATATCAATGTCATTGACAGCCTCATTGATGTTGTTACCATTTGAATTGCTATCATCGTTTTGATAGAACTCATCTGACAAGCTGCCATCATCGTTATCTAGTTGTGAAACATCGCCATCATCATCGCCATCATTATTGCCATCACCAGCATCAGCTCGCTCCATTCTATTTGTTAAATCATCAGCATTTACAATTTCATTTGTGTCAATAATACTTGTAGCCAGCTCATCGGCATCATTGCTGTTTGACTCTTTGGCCAACTGATGACTGTTATTACCATCTGTGATGGCAACAAAGGTTGCTTGTTGTTTTTCTTGGTCTTTTAGCTGAATCTGTTGACGGCTAATCGCTGCTGTTGAGGGAATTTCAGTTGTGAGCTTCGCTGCAGCTTGTTGCTGTTGCAAATGTTCGGCCACCAACAAACTACGATGATGGGTTTTAACCACATGACCGCCACCATTACCACCGCCAGCAACACCAACTT
Organism: Dexiosoma caninum; assembly: GCA_963924685.1. NCBI lineage: Eukaryota > Metazoa > Arthropoda > Insecta > Diptera > Tachinidae > Dexiosoma > Dexiosoma caninum. The sequence goes on from OZ004728.1 coordinate 3,830,137, forward strand.
CAACATTTTTTTTGGATTTCTCAACATTCAGTTGTCGCAAACTTTCCACAATTTTCTTTTTATGTAATTTTTGTATTCTGTGGACTACAAGTTTAGCAGTTGTGGCAGTTGCTGGCGCCGTAGGTGCTAAATGATGTGTGGCCACTGTGGTCTCCAGCAGCATACCGTCAATGTTGAAGACATTATTGACATGGCTGTTATCCTTGTCATCATAATCTGCATTATTTAAATTACTTGTTATATTGCTGACAATATTAATGGCAGCAGCATTAGCTAGTCCAATATTGTTATCTCTACTTTTCGTTGTATGAAGATTGTGTAAATTTTTCTGCAATTCAATTTCAATTTGCTGTCCCTCATCATCATCATTTCTTTGATCACGGATATCATATTGCGAATGTAATGGCTTATTCTCTGGCCTAGATTCATACAAGTTTCTTATCAGGTGTTGTTTGTGTTCAGTAGTGGCATGTCTGCGCTGCTTTGAACGTTCATGTCGTATATTGAAGAAATCCATAACATCGGCAGACAACCCTTTATTGCTCCCCTTACTTTCACTGTGTACTAGTCCAATAGTTGCTGCATGTTTGCTGTTATGGGAGCTGGTAATGGAGCTATTGATGGCTTGTGCTTTGCTCTGTGTTGCATAAAGGACATTTAAGATTAGCATAATTTTTGCTAATTTAATAATGATATCGATGGACAGCATCGTTCGTTTTCCACTTTCTCAAATACAAAAACAAATAAAGGAAGGGCCTGAATAAAAATTAGTGCAACTTTATGTCCGGTTAAAGCTTTCTCCTTTAACGTGAGCACGTTTCTCGATCTTTTTTGAAAAACTTTTATAGTTATTTTGTGTTTAATGAGACGGACTACCTTTGAATTTTTAAACGTTTCAACTTCACCGTGATCGTCTCATTACAATTCTCAAATATTTTCATAAAATTTTTAGCTTTTTTATTAATTTTTGTTTCATAAATTATGCTTAACATGACGCTACATTTGTTTTTTGCTTTCATTACCGCATAAAACTGTACTCGCCTAACAAGTTGTTGCAACATTCAATTTGCCGAAGCATGTTAATCTGGAGAAATGGGATTTCGTTTTTGTGTTCGTTCATATCAATTGCCGAGAACAGCAATCAAATCAGTTAAATCTGAAAAGAAAAATAATTACCAGCTTTTAATTGATTGTTTTAAATATATTTTAACATCTACATATGTGATATTCATATTTCTTTTTTGTTTTTTTTTTTTGTTTTAGTTTAGGTAGGTTTTCACACTGACTGGTTTTAAAGCAAAAAATTATTAAAACCTGGTTTTACCATATAAAAATATATTCTTAAAACCATTGTGCAACCTATTTTGAATGGGTTTTAAGTTGATTTAATTAAATACAACCTTGATTTTCATGTACTAAAGCCAGTGCTACCAAGTTAAAGATTGAAAACAGCTTTCAAAAATGGCACTCAATGAAATAAAAAACAAATAAAGGAAAATTTAGTAAATAAAGTCACTACAATAATTTAAAGAAATGGACGCAGCAACAACAATAATAAAAGAAATTCCAAAAGAAGAAGAAGAACACTTATTAATAAAAATGCTTTCATCGAGTTGTGGGTGAAGCAAAAAAATTAAATTTTATTACGCAAACTGTGCGTTAAAGCCCGATTTAATTAAATTTATAGTGAGAATGCAAAATCAGCTGTTTGTGGTTTTAACGTTGAAATCAGGTTTTAACTTTTGATGTGAAACCACTACAAACATGCCTAGAATTATTTTCCTTATATGAATGGATGTTTGTTTTTATATATTTCTGAATTTATACATATAATCATGAATGAAATTTAATTATTGTTTGCCTTTATATATGTATGTTTATCCAAGAATTTGCATAATTGTGAATTCTAAAACTAAACTTACTAAGGGCCATTATTACAACTAAGCAATAAAGTTACTGATAGCTAAAATTAACTTTAGGTAAAAATGAATAATAAAGTGACGTTTAACTTGTTTTCATTATTACAACTGTTCGATAAAATAAAATAAATATTTTTAAAAATATGGCAGTACCAGAGTAAATACCGACTACTTTTGACAAACAAAAAAAGCTACTGGCAACGACAAGGTTTTATTTTATTCTTTATTTAAAAATTAATTTGTATACATTTATACTTTTCATGTTGCCATATTTAAAGTCCATAAAATATGGCAGCCTCAAATGCTTTAGTCCACTTTAAAAGTTACAGGTAGGATGAACTTTCCGTTAGCTTATCGGTCACATTAGGTTAAAATCAACTTGTAATAACGAAAAACTAATTATTTGTCCGATAGCATCCCAACTTTAGCTATCGGCAAATTATAATAATGGGCTTTAAAGTTACAACTATGCATGGAAATTTGTTAGTTGATAACGAACGCATTCTCCCCTATCGCGAATAAAATTTAATTTTTTTCATTCCCATCGAGGTAAAAATTGTTATCATGAATTTTTCGTGGAATTTTTTTCACGTTGTCATTCTCAGTGAATGTAGAAAAGGGAAGAAGATTTCCAAAATACACAAATTAATTAAAAAGCCCACCAATTTAAGTTTTAAAACAGCAATAAAAATTGGTGGATTTACATGTCTCAAGTGTTAAAATTGTTGTTTTTAATATTCAGAGGCCAGTGAATTCGCCACCAACATAAAAGGTACTGCATTTGAACAATAAAAGTACTTGAATGCAATAATTAACAAAAGTGTGAAAATTAAAGAATTTAGAAAAGAATATAAATAATAATAAACTATTCCAACAATATAAATAAAATGTTTAGGCATGGATGTATGATGTACTAGCAGTTTAAGTTCATCCGTGAGAGAGCTCCTAAAATGGGCCGCGATATGTTTTTATACTCTTAACAAAACAAACTCAATTGGTCAATTGTTGGTTTGCATTTTATTTGCAATTTTTTATATGTTTCCAGTATTAAACAATATATTTTTCAAAATATATCAATAAAGGTAGAATTGACTTATATTTTGTCAGCAATACTCCAACAAAAATCCAGTGAATAAATTAAAGTGAAAAAAAATCATTCACGATAGTGGGAATTTTATGGTGTCGAGAAATTTTTTCACGATTGCAAATTTATGGAAAGGAGAAATATTTCGAGTGGAAAAATATTCACGATAGGGGTGATTGTAAAACCTGCATAATTTTAAATTTAAATTTCAACTCTCGACCAAGAAGGTTCTCTGCTGCCTGCAGCAAATCAGTAAATAATGCGAGTTATTTGAAGAAATGTTAACACTTTTTTAACACTGGAACTGGGGAGTCCATTCTGTAGTTATTTATTTAGCCACTGATATTATTTTGACCTGAAAATTCTTGTTAATGGGAGTTGCAGGTTAAACCGTGCAGTAAGTTTCTTTAGGTCACCTTAGTTTTTTGATTTAACTCCTCTCCCTGTATCCAATTAAAGTTTATTAATATCTATCGCCAATATCTAACGCAAGTCTTATTCAGACCTTCTTAGAGGATAATTTAGCCAGCCGTTTGAAAAGAATTTAAAAGGATCTCCATACAATAGATATGGTCTTCTCGAAGGAAAGAAAATTTAGTCAAAAAAAGAAGCAGTAAAACAACAACAAAAATGTTTTATTAAATTATCACTTTATTGTCCATTCGATTTACTTAATTTAATATGTTGTCAGTCGTGAAACTAAACTGTTTGTAATAAAGAAGTCTTTTCAAGGTCAGCTGTCGGCTTGTCTCAACTAAAAGCAACTGATGAAACAATACCCCACCCCACCCCACCAGCCACATTAACACGAATATTATTTACTTGAACTGAGTTACTTAAGAAAGTTTCTATTTCAGTCATGTTAACAATGACATGTTTATTGCTTGAGCAATGAACAATAAACACGACAACTGAAAAAAAAGAAGAAAAACTTTTATAGGAAAACAAAAAGACCAGGAAAAAAAGTAAAAAGAATTAAAATGAGTGATATTGTCACTAAATAAATTAGGAAATCCAATCGAATGGAAAATAATTAATCATTGTTTTTCTTCGAGTCCCTTGTGTACGAGCGCCGACTTAGGGAGGTATTATTTTTATCCTTCATTTATTTCTAAGAAAACTATTATTAACATTTACTCGTACCACTTACGGCCAATAAACCCTTAAGGTGTATTCATAGTTCAGTTGCCAACTCATTTGAGTTTAATTGATTAACCGTTTTTGTTCTTCTATCGCTCGGCGATTATTTATTTATTTTCTTGCAGAAATTTACACAATGACACTACAAGGTTAAATCGAAAGAAAGATTGGGAAAAAATTAAAGAATGTGCCCTTGTACTGGGTGGCATTTTTAGACGTTCACATCCTTGAGTTGCCAACATTATTTGTTTTGACAACTGACAGTGGCTTTTTAGCTGAACGACTTTTGACAACTGTTGAAATATTTTATCGAAATAAGAGGAAATAAAGCCATGGCTGCAGTAGTCTGCATGTTGACTACAAAATTAAAAATTTCCTGGGTTCAACCCCAGTTTCAGACTCAAAAAAACATGTCGCATTTTTTCTTATGTGCATTTGTGTGTCCTTGTGTCAGTTGTTTGCGGAAGGTTTCAGTGGCGAAGGCATAGTCACTGGTCACTGAACAGTAACGGCTTCAGCTGTATCCAATACACAGGCACATGACAACGCCCTCCTTCATCGGTATTGTTTTTTTCTTTCTTCCTTTTCTTTTGTGTGTTCTTCTGGCTGCATGTCACCAAAAGCTGTAAAAAGTCTACATTAAAAACCAAATGATTAATATTAATCCCCAATCATAATATTAGATCCATTGCACAATTTCAAAGTCTTAAAATATTGTATTCTAAAAAATTAATTCGCGGTCATATAAACCAGCATCCCAAGCATGTTTTTTTTTGTTTTTGTATTGTGTCTACAATTGCTAAAAAAAACATTTTATTTGTGACATTTTTAAACCTCAAGTTGAGGGCTAGCATTGCCACAATGACAGTTCCATTATAACTATTAATTTTATACAATATACGAGGGTAACTATTGCTAATGCAAAACAAGTGTGATGCGTTGCTGACCATGCAATTCACATTAAGATTTTTCTACATGATTATAAAATTGCGACAATTGCTGCGGTGGAATTTTATTTTGATGGAGATCTTTTTGTTTATCTCCATCTCACTATTTGGAATTTTACTTTACGTTTGTATTAGTAACTTAAAAAAAAAACAACTACTAATTCCACTGACGTAGTGAATTCGTAGCAAATTTCTAATTTTAGTTTCAATTTTAACGGCCACTTAGAGTTCTCGCGAAGGCGCATCCGCCGCAAGATTTTGCCGGTGTCATTCTTCGGTGGTTTTGATTTTCTTTAAAAAAAAAAGCAAAGAACACGACTGGTACACTTATCATTCTGCTATGGTTTTTTGTGTTGGAATCTGCCTAAGTGTAGGAAATTTCAATTTCAAATGTTTTATTGTTGTTTGCAAAGGACATCATATTTGCTGGCTGTGCAAAGTTTACAACCAGCAATTTCCCTATACAAATTTGCAATACAAAAGACCATTGCAGAATGATAAGTGTACCAGCCGTATTCTTTGCTTTTTTTTAATTTTAAATACGCTGATAATCGATACCTTACAAACAATGAAAATTACACATTGTTACTAAGAAACTAACTAAATGAAAGACAAAATTGTAAATCACACTGACAAACACTAGCTGAACGGAACAACATGCTGTTTTCGAAGGTTGCTACATTTTCATTTTCAGCATTCTTCGTGAATTGTCCACTGTGTGTGTGGTTGTTAGTAAATGTAAATTATTACCTTTATATATTTCTTATTTCCTATAAATAGAAAACGAGAAATAATTCCTCGTTAGTTTTTTTCTCTTCTACTTGCTCATAACAGTTCTTTAAAAAATAATTATTGAAATGCATATAAAGGAATATGTATTCGAACCTCAGATAATGCAATTACTTAGTTTAAATGTTTCTTTCATTTATTGAACGTTAGTCAAAATTAATTACGATTATTTAGGTATTTTTGTCATATGGTTTATCTGGTCTATATCTTTGTATATTTCGTAATTCTCAAATATTTTTTGGGACGTCTTTGCTTAAAGGTCTACTAACGATTTCGGTATTAGCACCAAATAAAATGCCGCAGCTATACCATATAACAAACATAGATAAATAATCATAATTATTATAATTATAATAATTATTATATATTATTAGTGAAATAGTACTATATGGATATGCTGTCCTCCCCAATTTTTCAGTTTGCTTTCATATGTTTAATTTCAAGTTTTTTTTTTTTTTTTTTTTCGGGAAAAAGCACAATTTTTCAACTAGAATCATATATATAAAGAGATATTCCCAAAATAAATTGAGTTAATAAATCATAATTATTTATAATTTTCTATTTGTAATTTTAAATTTTCGCCATTTTTATTTTCTCCTTAAATTCAAATAGCTGCGCACAATACGAAAGCTTTCAACAAACTAACCATGATGTTATTAAACCAGGTGGCATCACTACGCCAAGTGATAATATTTTCCTCTGCTTTGTGATATAAAATGTCAAAATTGAAGATATTTTGTTAACAGTTTCTATCATTCAGAAAAACTGATAAGCAATACAATTTGGGTAATTTTATTGCAATCTGTATTTTATTTTATAAAAAAAAAAAATATATATTATTCGTGCTTAAATATTTTGAGTGAAAATATCTTTCTGACATTTTATGTTACAAAGCACAAACACACGAATGCCTGTTAAATCTTTAGTGCCGCCGCTACCTTATTATTTGCATCATTTGGAAAGCGCAAAATAAGAAAAATTATCAGATTTTTGGGAAACCGAAAACGAAACACGAACGTGCACAAGAACATTGCTACACACCGCGAACAACTCTGCAGATTTGTCTTGTTTTTTTTTATTTTACTTTGCGGACGTTTTTCATTGCTCAAGCACCAGCCGTAGACATCAGACACATTTTTGATGACTGGCTTGGGAATTTGAAATGAGCACAGACAACAGCAGCCACTTAATTTCGGTGAGGCGTTAGAAACGCCGTATGTTCGAATTACTTTTAAATTGCATTTTTCATTTATTTATTTTTTTATTAAAACTGCGTATTAGAAAATTTAATACATTTTAAATTTAATAAATACACAAAATTAAAAAACTTTCAGGGATCTAATTAAAAAATAATAATTAGCAAACTGACGTGTGGGAACAAAATGGAACGGCAACTACTTCTACTGCTGTACTAAATTGATAAATAATAGTAAAAACCATACAGTAGTGTACCATCTTCCAAACGTGTTTAAGTAAAAGTGCCCTGCAGCTCATTACTCCCATTAAGCGCGATTTATAAGTTCTTGTCACACCACTAAATTTTCACATAATTTATTGTTGTATTTCCAATTGCAACAGAACTAACAATAACAGATGAAATCTAACAAAGAAACAGACATAAATTTTTAACCTTCGTAGTGGGCGTGGGGGTGGGCTGACAGGCAACAGCCATTGAATTAATTTTAGTGACTAAGAAAAGCCCATTATTGGAAATTATGCGACGTAAGGAGAAGTAGAAAACAAAGAAACTAATGACTTAATGGCATGATATTTGAAATCACCCCTCGTACATATATGTAGATATACAACTGCTTGTACTCTAACGCTCATAAATGTAATTCCGGCAACAATAAATCAAGAGAACAGAAAAAAACCACGAAGGACTCTTTTTCATGTTGTGTGTGTATTAAATAGAAATAATTTATGTAATTTTCAGTCAAAATTGTATGACCAGCAATATAATAATTTTATTTATTTTTTATTTTTATTTTTTTTTTTTTTGTGTTTGACAAATGAAAATTCCTAAAGTGACTTCACAGAATAATAAAATTATTTTGCTTTAAATACAGCATTGCTGACTTCACGGCAAACATCCACATTTCTTTCTGTACATAAAATTTAGAATGTTGTAAAATACATTGTACGAGTAAATGAAAATAACAAATTTCATATTTTATTTGAAAAACTTTGAAATTTATATAGTTTAGCTGCGGTACATGAGTATAAAGATATAGAGGGGCAGGACAATAACAAAAGCAGGGAAATTGTAACAAAATTATTTATTTTAGTCAGTCAGAGATAATAAAGTTACATAAATTACAAACGATAACAACATTTAAAATATTTACATACTTGTATAATAAAGGATAATAATGTTTGTGAACACACACACACACACACACACAAAGAAAATTCTAAAAACATACAAATGTTTTGACATATTTTCAAAATATCTGAAGTTGCTTAAAACTTTAAGCCATTAAGTTATTAAACATATTTATATTTAAATTAAATTATTTTTATTACTCTTTTTATGGGATGTGAAACCGTGTACGTTGCCACCTGTAACGCGCATATTTTTAATGTCCTGAGCAGTTCCTTGCCAACTCGCCACAATAATGCGCCTCAAAATGGCGCTGAGACTTATAATAAATATTGGAATTACATATAAATAAAGTGAAATATTCTTAACCCTACGGTCAATAACCGGGTATCCCGGTACCTTTTTCAGAATAAAAATGCTCGCATTTTTTTAATAATGAAAATATGGCTGTGAAACTTCAAATCGCCATTATTGACGTCTTGAAAGACAATAAAAAAGAAAAAAATATATACGTTTTTTATTAAAACTTTATTCAAAACGGTTTTACATTCGAGACCTACGCGAATCAATGACCGCGTACCGTGGTACCCATACTAGTTTAATTTGTTTTTCTACTTAACTTACCTTTTGTATATTTTTTATGATTAAAAGCACATTTTATATTATAATTTTTTTTATTTCAGTTCGATTTTATAAGATTTTTATTGTTATAAATTTTTATGATTTTGAATTATATATACGAAAATACTTACGAACACTCAATGCATTTTGAAATTGTAGTTGTGTGCTGATCGCATATTGGCTTTTTACATATGTTGCATGCTTTTCTAGTTTTTCTCCTTCTTTTCTCTGGTAATATGAGGCACAAGAAACAAGAACCAACAATGGGTTTTCTTCCCGGAGCTTGGATAGAGTTCGATGGATATTCACACGATATGTTTTTGGCTATCGGTTTTCCCAAATAGCATTCAATGGCGGATCTTGATGAAAAATGGCGTGTAATTTAGATATGTGTAGCTCGTTCTTCAATTAGAGGCATACAAAGCTCCTTCAAAAGTACTTTCCTTTGCGTATTTCTATGTTGTATAGTAGTAGTAGTAGTAGTATATGTTTCAAAATATATTAGATATGCAGAAAACGCACTGATATCTATTATGTTATAAAAGAGCGACAACGGCCACCTTATCGTTTGCCGTTGTGTTGTATATTGGCCGAGCATTTGATCCATCACATCTATGCCGCCTTTTGTTTGGTTATAAAATGTGATAATATCTGGTTTGCCATTGCGACTTAACTTTCATGAACATATTCAAGAAAATTGTTTATATATTTATATATGTAGGAAAAAAAAAGTTCCTAAAAAATCAGCCTTTAATCTAGTATATGAATAAAAACACCACCTACATATTATTGAACTCAGAACCATAATTTTTAATATATAAGTTTAAAAAAATTCTTTGGGGTACCGGGGTACCCCGATTATTGACTAACGTACACTTTGCTGGTTATTGACCGTAGAGTTAAGAAATTAAAAAAAAAGTCACATCTAATTGAAGCTTATTGTTTTTATATTATAGAACTTGAAAGACATTGACAGCAAGTTAAGTATTTGCAAATAATTTTTATTTGCAAATACATACTTAATATTTTCTTAATAAAATTTAAAATAATAATAATTTCTTGTACTTTATATTTTTGTTTCGCATTCGCATTTTAACTCCGATTTACCTGTAATTTATTTTAACACTGGTCACTCTAATTTCTTCCTTTAGTGTTTAGTGTTCATGAGTTGACTTTTTGTCACAGGAAATGGCAACTTTGGCACTAAGAATATCACTTTTAATAGGATTAGCAGAAAACATTTTGTGTGTTTTTGAAAAATACAACTCTTGCATGAGGAGCACAATAGCAAAAAGATAGAAAAAAAATTCATGATTATGAGAACGTTTCGATTGCGTGCAATGTTTTCAGGTCCATAAATAATCCTGAGCTTCAGAAAACAGTGTTCGTTCATTCAAAGAAAAACTGAAAAAAAATATATATTTTTTTTGTTGTTGCCTAGCGCCCTTATAAATACTGGTGCCATGGCAACATTTTATACATCTTTGCTAATGGACTGTTTAAATTCAATAAAAAAAAACTTTATTGTGCACTATTGAGCAAAATTATAGGCAAAATTATAAGAAAAGTAGAAATTGCAAACAACCGGTAGGTTGCAGTGGCGAATAGTGAAGTAAAACACAATCGTTTTGCGATATGCGGTCCAAGACAGAGTTAATCGAATATAAACTTTTGCAAAGCTAAAAATGCATCTTCCCCATAAGGACTTATGGGGAAGCACGATGTTATATTCAATGCATAACGCACAAACTTTGTCTTATTTCAATTTAAAAATAAGAAGCGCTTCATAATCTTTAAAATACTAAGTTTGATAGGTGGGCTTAATTACATGTGAGTGCTGGCTACGGATTACCCCAACACAGTGCTGACAACCGAGCACATGGACTCCATCCAACAGCTGTTGTTGCATAAAATATTGGCGGAGAAGAATAGAGATATAAAACTAGTTTTCCGGGGCTCCACTTACAAGGCAGCTTAGTTTGTCGTGTGAGGAGAGCACATCGGCCGAATGGGTAAAGGTGGTCTTGTGAAACGCATGGCAACACTGTGGGCTACAGAGAAATCAAAAATGTCTCGCTCCAGCATCGTAGTGCGATACTTTCTGAACTGTGTTAAGGTTGAGACGGCCAGAATACTGGATTATGTGCAGGGGCAAAACAAATTCCTCAATGCTGAATCCTGCCTAAAGGCATTCAAGTGAAACTTCAATATTGCACCGCCCCTGACAGTGGATGAAAAATCAGCAGCCAGTCTGAGGGGATGAAAAGTGCAGTAAAACCCACAAAATAGATCAGGATGGTCGCGCAGTGCTGGAGAGTGCTGTCTCATCCCCTTTAACATTACTTTACATTACTACGTTTCGGAAAGTCGCCCCAGTTATTAACTGCTAAAATTGTGTCCGTCATTGTACAAATTTAATAACGAGTTGACAAGTCACATATAAAACACATGTCATCGAATAAAGACGGAAATGTACTTAACTACTGCTGGAACTACAGTTATTGTTACTCTTAAACGTAACAAGTAGATGGTAACTGTGCTAAAATTATACCCACCATTGTTAACATGATGATGACAACATGTTCTGTTGTCATATGTATGTGTACACATGTATTGTATGTCAGGTTTTACTTTTTTTTTTTTTTGTTTTTGGTAAAATGGAAAGGAAAACATGCTGAAGACTTAAGAGCATCAGTCATTTTATTTACACTTCGAGGGCTAAAAGAGACACTTGTCTTTGTCAAAATATAAAATCTTGTTGGTCTTAAATACACATTTCCTGGAAAATAAATAAACTTTTTCAGTTTTTTTTTTTAAGCAGGCATTAGTGCAGAATTAGAATTATTTATTACTTGGTGATTTGAAATCCTTGCTTTGGTTTGAAGCTGACACAGGCATAAATTTTATTTTGTAGTCTCGGGGGGAAAATAGTGGAAGTCAATAAAGTTTTTCTTTTCTTATGAATTGAAATAGTTCTTTCTTGTTTAATAAATCTTTCGTGCAAATGTACAAGTGGCATGAATTCCTTTCCCGCCGCTTTTTTTTCTTAAACTGACTTGTATTTTTTGCAAATTAAATTATGTTTCTACGGCCACACTCAAAGTTAGAGGAATTGCCTGAGGACTTCTTGTGTAACAAAGAACTTTTACTTTTTTTGCTCTTCATTATCTATTGTTGTAACTAAAAGTGCTAAAATAGAAATTAAGAGCATTAATCTGTGTTGCGGAAACTTTTCCCATGTAGGCAGGGGCTTTTAATTTCGAGAAATTGTTATTTTAATTATTGTTCGGGAAAGGAAAGAAGAGGAGTGGAGTGGAGTGGAGTGGAGAGGAAAGGTTTGTTCAACTTAATTGTGTCTTTGTCTGCTTGGATTGTCAGGCTTTAATTACATTTGATAAAATGATATTGAAAAGGAGAGCAAAACTTTATGCAAATGAAATTATTAAGTGTCTTTATTAAAGTCAAAAAGCAAATTCATTCAGGGACAAACATTTATTAATGACGAAATAAGAACGAACACATTTTCTAAACAGTTTTTTAATAGATTCCATAAAAGAGCCGAGCATTTAGCTGATAGCGGTAACACATGATTTCCAGTAAGTCGCGGAATTTAATGGAATTTTTCTTAAGATAAGTAACACTATGGTATTTAAGCTGCCTACCAAAAACTCTCACATTGTCCGTTGCTCTCGTTCGAAAGCATGAAGTGAGAAAGTAGGGTGTTTGCATTGAGTAAAAAAATATATTGTGGGGGGTACTGATGGCGAGTAGTTAGCATGGTCGATCTGCAGCCAGAAAGACCCGGGTATTTTATGTATTTAACGCTGTGCAACGTTATTTTTATTACGAAAAATATTGATGCACTTTGTTGTATGGTAATTTTGAAATTGTTTCATTTCAAATCAAATTTAAATTCAGGTCATTATTTTTGCTGAAATGTAACGTGATTTTTAATTAACATTTCGTCATGTTAATTTTACATTGGAATATTTTTCTGTATATATTGCCTAAACCTGTTTTAGAACGCAGCTGACCTTTTGAATTTAAAAACATAAAAGTTTGCAATAATGAGGGAGGGCTATGGAAGGAATTTAATATTTTGAAACTTTGCGAAATAAATTGATATAAAAAAAAAATTATAAAAATTAATTGAGTATCAGGTAATCGGCCCTTATTTTTGTTTCATTGCTAAAATACAAAAAAAAAAAAAATACTGCTGTCTGTGAATGTGAATTAAAACAAAATTTATTTATTCCCATTTAATATGCCAACTAAGCAAATTTATTCCATTTCATTTGTACTGGTATTTACTGCCATAAAACGAATTCAAGTTGCCAGTAAAAATGCGTACAAATTCGGGAAAATTTATTTGGATTTATTTGGCTGTTACGTGGCGTTGGGACATAAATTTTAATTTATATTTCAATACGGGTTATATCGTTAAGGTTTATTTATCGTTTTAATTATAGTCACGGCGGCACAAGAAAATGTTACAAATATTGTTTTTTTTTTTTTTTTGCTTTTGCTTATTTCGTTAATAAGAAAATCACAACAGCACAAAAGCATATTGAAAGATACACTTACACACACACACGTACATATGCTTTACTTATCCTGTCCTCCTGTAAACTTCAAATATCAAATTCATTCATCTAAGAGCAAAGAAAATTCCAAAGTCAACTTGAATTATCGTTAAGAGTAGTCGTTTGAGTTTAATTGCATTTAAAATATTCCTGTCATTATAAATAATTACTTTTGATGTAAGAAGAATGCTCAAGCATTTTTAAATATGCAAATATGCTTTTAACAAAATTTTAAATGCCGGTCCAACAAATAACTGTAATCGTACTCCCAAATACCAGCTAAAACGAATAGTAGATTACATTTGCTTAAATTATCTCTGCTAAAGTGTTTCAAAATATTGAAACATTTGTTGAATTTAATCTTTTATCAACAACGAATTTATAAAACTTGCCAACTGGCTGACGAAGAAGAATTTTCTTCTTTTTGTAAATTGACACTTCACGGGCAATGCTTTGCAATTTAAACTTAAGTTGTTGTTTAGCATATCAATAAAATTGCTTTTTATTGATAAAAAAAAAAGGATATAATAAAGACCAGAGAAGATCAAGGTTTGTATGCCTATGAGTAGCTGAGCTGCAAAACTCGCTCGTTACACGTTATTGGAATTTTGGGAAAATGCGAAAAACATTTTGTGACTGAATCAAATTATTTAAATGCTCTGCATTCTGTAATATTTCGCCATTCTTGAAAAACTGAAACTAACTCAATTATAGAAAAAGTAGTAAATTAAGGTTTGGAACGAACAAGTTTTATAGCCAATTTACATTGGCATGAAGTCTAGTAGATTTTAATTGAAAACTAGCTAGAAATATAGACCGCTTACACTACACTTTTGTGACATTTAGCTACATTTCATTTTATGACAGAAATTGTTCAGTATAGTATTTGACAATTGGTTCTAAGAAACCACATTTATACACATGCCATGCATTGTGCTGGAACTAGAGGAAAGCGATAGTTAAAGAAATGACAGAAGGTGAAGCTTCACTATCATACAACTTCTTCTGCGCAAACAGGACAGTTAAAACCAGCGAGTTTTGTCACCGAAAATGTAACGAGTTAGTTTTGAAAATGTATGATGAATGAAATAAACCACTTCTGTATATTCTTTCTAATAAAGCGCCAAAAGTAATGTCGGAATCACTTGTTATCGCGATTTGTTTTTAATTTTTGTAACAAAACGCGTTTTGCATCTCAGCGACTCATATGTTTCCATATTACAAAGAATCATTAAAGCGTCATTAATTTAGTTGTAAAACAACTGACAGTTCCATTTCAAAGCCAATTTTTTCATTAACAAAAGTTCACACATTCAATCACTCTTGAATTTTTTGTCTAGTTTTTTTTAATCTTAATGTTTCCATTAAGATTTCCAAAAATAACATTTTCTTTATTAAAGAACATTTCCTAAGTTTTCTTTTTTCTTTCTTTTTTTTTTCTTTGTTTTTTTTTCTTATGGCACCCGGGCATATGAAAAGGAAAAAAGCAAAAATAAATAAAATTAAACAAGGAAAACTGAAGAAAAGCTGTGCAAGTGGCATTTAAAGAAAAGGTGCAAAAATGTGAAAACTTTTAATTGCCAACGAAAAGCAGAGAAAAGGTGCGCTCCTCTTATTTGCTGATTTTAACTACGAAACGAAACATAAAGCCGGATAAGAGTTACACTCGAAATAAAAAAGTTCGTAAAGCTTCTTAATCAAACAGTGATTTGATTACTTGTTTTGCTTCATAATGCCATGTCATCAACTGCACAAGCTCTTCCCATTGATATTGATATTAAGAAAAACTTTACGATGGTCTATGAAAGCCTTTGGGGGGAGACGATTACTTAAGAGAAAATAATAAATTGAAAACTATAGAAACTTTGTTTGCAACAAATAATAATTTCGTTAAATATTTTCAATAATGTCTCTAAAAACTAAGTAGAAGTAAACGAAATAATTTTGAAAGTAATTAATTCTGCAGGTATTTAGTGCTGAACTCATTTATATTGATTTCAGTGATTCATAAAGTGCGTAGCTCTTTTCTTTGTTTCTCTTTTACAGTGCTTTAAAGTGCCTTCGTGGCGCAATACAAGAGACCAATTTTTTTTTAAGGAATATACCAAAATCGGGCAAAAATGCAATGCACTCCATATGGGCACATCTGCCGTGACGAACGCTACCTTAAAATATAACAATTATTTGTTTGGTCTTTCGAGATACCTTCAGCTTAGTTTAGAGCGATTTAATTACACTTTTCAAAGGCATTAAACATCATTTGTTTATAGATATTTATTGTGAAATAATTGCTCACAAACCTTTGTGACGCACGTTACGAAACAAGGCATGAACTTTCAGAGTTGAAGTATGTTTTCCTAATTTTAAGCGAATTTTGCATAATAAAGCACTAAAAATCGAATACCTAAAAGAAAAATTAATAAGAGAGAATATATGAATATGAAAATATCAGAGAATTGTGAAACAACTTATTTGCCGCCAAAAAATTGTATATTTTTTTGTCAAAAGTTGTTGACCCGTTGTGATTTGTGACACACGCTACGTAACGTATATTACTTTTTGTCGAGTAACGCATAAATTAACACAATTGTATTTATTTTAAATAGGCAATTTATATGCAGTTTCTATAATATCGGGAGTTTTTTTTTTTACCAGCACCAGATATGCATTGCGTTGTTACTAGAGGAACTCGTTCGCCCATTTATATTGAAAACAAAAACAAGTTAAGTTTTTTAGTTTTGTTTTCATTTGAAATGGTAGAGCGAGTATTTCGACTCGTCTTCTATGAACAGGCAGTAATTATATTTAAAATTAAAAAAAAGAACCTTATTTTCCGGAACGCTCTTTACAAGGCATAGAGCCCACATTTCATACCAAATTGCAAGAACAAAGCAAAATACTAAACAAAAAGATTCGTGCAATGGAAGAGAAATAAATGAATAGAAATATGGCTTTCGATCGAACGATCTATATGAAAACCAAAGTTATGATATGAACAACTAGAAAATTTTAATTTCTTGCTCTTTAACATTAAAGAGATGTGAGATATGGTACTGAGAATGAAGAGCTTACGGAATTGAATTTTCTTAATTTCTTCCATAATTTTTGAGTTTAAAATAAATGCTGTATTTTACATATGTGTTTCTCTAGCGAAATGAAAAGGTCCCATTAAGAACCATTTACAGGGAGAATTAAGATGGAAATTTTTAAAACATTTGAAATGAATTTCTTACGAAAAAAAATTACTTGCTTCTGGTTTGGCGAATATTATTTATTTAATTCGTCGTTTTAATTTATTTTAATGTCAGGTGTAACATGGTCATGCACATGAATGTTGAAATTACATTTTTTTTCACATGGCAAAAACTAATAGTGGTGCTCTATTGAAATGGCGACTGTGTTAAAGTTAAGCTTTTTCATTCTTTAATTGTCACTCGGCTTTAAAAAAAATAATTTAATTTAAAAATAAACAGTATGCATTCCGAAGATCTTAGGAGAGGAGGAAGTAAGAACTGACCTCCCTTCTTTAGCGTTTTGAAACTCTTCATTTCAAATGTAATTCTGCGTTTTAAAATGCCCCGTTTCCATACAGGAATTTATGGTCGGCATGGTCGATTGATATTTTAAATGAATATTTTGAGACTTTCCATGATGAATTAGAAACAGGAAAGTATAATATGATACTCGTAAAAAGCCACCAGTGAGGAAATAGAAAAACTAAGCAGCACCTGTTTCAATCTATGGAAACACATTAGGACACACTCAACTGTGCTCAGTGCTAAACTACTCTCGACTGAACAGATTGAAGTTAGAATTTGTTAAAGTAATCGAAGCACAAACGCAAAAATAATTACAGTCTTGAAATCGCAAATAAATTGTCAGTCGCTTGATTTTCATTACACCGTTGTCGATCGTTGGTGAACACTATGAACAGTGAACTCTTAGCAATTTCAAACTCGTTAATTTGAATGTATCGATAATTCAAAGTGTTTTCTAGGTCCCTTGTGAATTGTACTGACCTGCTCAATGATGGGAGTGAAATGAAGTCTTATATTACAATCAGAACCTCACTGTTCGATTATGATGAATGGAGAAGTAGCGGGTTACTGGGGTTCATTAAAAATCTGATTTTATTACTAGTGGTGGTGCTAACGCGGTGTAAGGCTGTAGCGAATAATGCTTTGAGGGTGAGTTTGAGTTGCAACGAATATTGTAAGAGCTGTAATGATGTGGAGGAAGAGGAGGAGGAGGAAGCTGCATCTGCTTTGCAGATGTCCTGCCCTGTCTAATTATGTTAGCAGAAACAACTTCATCTCATATACTCGTACATTGGCCGTGTTGGAAGCACTGTCTAGTGCGGAATTGCACAGGTTGTTCCGATTTTTTGTTTTACCCAGTGCTCAGGAGCTGTCAACTACATATGCAATGCATCCACCGAAACTAGTTGGAAATGGGCAGTGTACAGTAGATAAGAAGAGGCTTAATTCTTGCACAACTCTGTGAATTTATAAATCAGAGTTGTTTCAGCTCAGGTCTTATGTTGACGCATAAGCTAACTTGGGGATTACAACATCAAGTTGTGCGTTTCACATTTAAATGTACTCCCACTTTTTCACTAATACATTCGTACTTTAAAAATTGATGCGAATTAACTTTCAAATTTTCTGGCCAATAGCGTGTTTCAAATTACAAGCAAGAAAACAGCTGACTGATATTCTTATGAACAGTTTTGTTGTGCCGCAAATGCCGGAGCTGTTAGCGCAGCCACAACAGAAATATATTTTTTTTAAATGATCGGATATGAACACGCCAACTGCTCAACCAACAGCATCCCAAAGGAATGTGGATGATTGAATGAGGCAGAGACAGTGAAATAATCCTGTTGCCGTCTCGAAAGCTCCCAGGGTATCACAGATAATTTAAGTACGTTAGTGATACATCTCTGTGGAGCGACTGCCCTTTGAACCAAAACTACGTGAAAAGTTTTGTTTTTGTAAAACATTCGAGAAATTGATAGAAACCTCGCCCTATATAGTTTCAAACGTGATTTAAAAAAAAAATTAAAAATTAATTTATCTGCCATGTTTTTTATATATGAAAGTTATCTTGCTTGCTGACGCTCAATCATTTGAAATTTGGCATTCAACTGCTGATGTGATATCATTCATGTATTTGAAACAAACAAGAAATTCAATCGCTTAGTGAAATGCTTTCAGAGTCCTCAACAAAGATATTTATTTTTGATTTTCCACAAACTTTTGTTACTTTTAACGCTCGATGATGCATTGTACTTTTTGCCTGATGGCTTCAATTTCCAATTATTTAGAGTCCACTGTATATCCCTTCAGACTTCTTCAAATGATTTGCTACCAGTTTAATTTATTAATATTTTCTGGATAGTGTAACTTCCATTTCGCGTCGCTTTCTGCCTGCCTGTCGTAAAATGTAACAGATACTTTTTAAATAATTTTTTTTTCAAAACATCGTGTAAATATGGCTGCTTTAAAATTATTGTATAACAATATGAATATTGTATTCTCTTTAAGTTTTAATGTTCTTGCGTTTGTGTTTTTTTTTCCAGGTTTCCTTTGTGCAGCATCGGGGGTTAGAAACTCTCTCTACACATTGTCTATGTGAGTAACTCAAAAGCTTTATTTTATTTACAATTTTAAAAGTTAAAAAGTTAAAAAAAATATATATTTCTCTTACTGGAACAGGTAGGAATTATTTTCATGTTCAAAGCAATTTAAATTAAAAGTTTAAACAAGTATTTGTTACACATGTATTCGAAATTGTTTTTCACAAATCATTGGAACATGTTCTTGTTTGTTCGATGGCTTGTGAACAAAACCAAACAGAAAATTATGTAAAGTTTTCAAGAAGAACCTTTGGAAGCAAAAAAAGGAAATGAAAACAGTTTTTTTTTTTAATTTTTCATACCTTAAGGCGGTCAAATAACAGAAGCCGGATATTGTCTGTTATTGTTTTAATATCAAAACTGTAACATTGAAATAGTAAAGAAACAAACAATGGAAAAGTTTTGAGCATTGATTTCAGTAAAGTTGGCTTTTCTTTTCTAATATTTAACTAAAACCAGTAAGAGAATATCCAGAATACTGTCGGGTTTTTTTTTTTTTTTGTAGCAAATGAATTCAGAAATTTTGCCTTGACATAAAAATTCGTAACAAGTGCAGTTCTAACTGCAAATCGTTCCATCGCTAATCACAACAATTATTTCTTTGTTAGATTTTTATATTTTTGACATTCGACAAGAGAAAAAAATTAAACAAAAGTTTAGTTAAAAATTTTTTAATATCAATTAAAAAATTAATTAATTGCTGACCTGTAAATAATAATAAAAATAAAATTATTATTGTTGAAAGAATTTTATTATTAACTTTTTAATTAAATTTTTAAAAATAATAATAATTAAAAATTTAATTATATATTTTAAAAACTGCAAGTAAATTTTTCATAGCAGAAAAAAATATTTGAGTGCGATTTGAATGCTAATGCTGGTAACAGAATTGAACCAAACGATGAATTTTTCGTTGCGAACTTTCGTCATCGGAAATGAAACACATTTGTTCCACCGAGTGGAACGAAATTCGTCGTGCGTGACGAACTCTGCGATAGATTTATTTCTATTCCATACGCCAATATATTGCAGATATGAAATAAAACATTTATATAAAAATAAGCCGTCCGTTTGTGTATTTGATAGCAAAAAAAAAATAAATTGTTTTTCAGTTGAAGCCCAAAAATTATTTAAAAATTTAATTGAATTGATGAAACTTTTAATTGATGAAAAATATTATTCTAATTAAAGGTGTTAATTGAAAATAAAAAAGTAGATTTTTTCTGTGCAGCACTTTCGCACTCAGGGTTTCTAGATACCAAAACTCGAAGCAAAAGTATGTCATACGAAGAGCTTAATGCGGTCTTGTGTCAAATATGACATGGGTAAAAGTTCATACAATATAAGTATACATTTTTTATTTGGATTGATTGAGTGATTGACATATTGAGGAAAAAAAATTTCTTTTTAATTTTAAAACAATGGCAGACTTGTGAGGTAGAAAACTTAAAAAATATAATGCGATTGAAAATGTTATAGTCAGCGTATTAGTGGCATTTAATAAAAAAAAAAAAAGTGATTTTTTAAAAAGAGAAGTATGTTGCTCTCGTACGAGTATCGAGGCTCTTTATGTTGCATATATGCTGTTTGAATAAAATATTGCAGTATCACAAAACGTATTTTAAATGTACGAGTACGTTCGTACGTATGTATGTGTAGCATGTTTGTGCGACTGAATGACTATTTAATTTTGTGTTGTATTGACAAAATGCAGGTCAGCATTTAAGGTCCTGTGCCTGTATGTGCTTCGTAGCAGGAAGCACTCACTCATTGAGTTGACTTTTTTGTAAGAAGATTTAAGAACATCTTTAGTAAAAAAAAAATTTATTTCATTTTAATGACACACAATAAAGAACTCTCTTTGGGAGTGTGCTGTAGCAATTCCCAAAACTGTTGAAACTGTTGTCCATATTCATACAAACACATGGGAGTGTGGCTGAGTCTGTGTGTGTGTATTTATGTATGTACATACGTACCTAAATAGTATGTATATTTTTACACTATTTAATAAAAATAAAATAAAATGGAAAATACTTTTTTCATATCCGGTAGTCAAATAAAAGTACCGTAAATAAAGAATTGTAGAGAATCAGTAGAGAAATAAAATACTGCAAATATGAGTAAATAATAAAAAATAAATAAATCAAAAAAAAAAAAAAAAGAATTCATAAAGTCAATAAATAATAACGTCACAATATATCCCTCTCGATTGTAGAATCGGGGTCGCAATTTATTACCTGACGGGAAAGGTAATAAAAAATAAAACACAGCCGCGCACACACACACACACAAACACACTAAAATAGAAACAGTCAAATTTGTAGAAGAAATGCAAACAGAAAACAAAAATTAAACCACATTAAGGAAAATGACAGTGATGACACATCATCAGCAGCAGCAGGAAAAGTCATAAATTTCTTTTTTTTTTCTTAGAACCTTTAAGTGAAAAGTCAAATTCTCATATATTTGCTGTCTACTTTTGTAGGAGTGTGCAGCATTTTTGTGTTTTTTTTTTTGTTGAGAAGCAACGGAAATTGCAAAAGATTTTAAAGTGCCATTTAAAATGTATGACAATCTTCAATAAATTTGTGAAAGGATATGGCATCCTTCTCTGTCACATAAAGATTTATAACTTCAGAACAAAAAAAAAACTAATTCCTGTAGGGGAAATAAAGAGACACGTGTCTGGCCCTTTGAAAACTTTGCATTCGAAACTGATTTTGCAGGGCTACAGGTTACCCTCACAAGACACTCTCGCTTCAGCTGTAGTAGGAATTCAGTATGCATATTTATTTGTTTTTTCGTCGTCTAAACCTTTTTCTGTTCACAGGTAATAAAAAAATCATTAAAGATTCTCATGGCTTAAAATTGCTCTTTGCGCAATTGTGCATAATTGCAAGACTTGTATCATGAAGCGCCCTTTTAAACTTGCCAGCAGAACACTAATGGCTCGTTTATGGATTGCAACCGAACTGTTGTTCAGAGTGGTTGTTGTTCAGTTGGTAAAAATTGTAATGCAGGTAAAGCAGCTTTCAGGAGAACGCTTATTGTATCGCATTTCCATGCAAATCAGTGCTCTAGTGGGCACAACTTCTGATATCTGTTCAAGAATTCACAACTGAAAAAAAATATATAGAAATTTCAAAATCATAAGCAGTTAAAATTGTAACAAAAACTCTTGCGGTTATATTTGCCATGATGGTGGTGTTTGGTAAACAAAAACGTGTTTAAAATTCAACAGAAGTCATAAAAATAAAAGAAAAAAAAATAATTTAAAAGCCACTCTTACAATTTAATTTTTTACAATTTTTTCTTTTTTTTTTGTATTAAAAACAGGTTCTTATTTACTGCATTATTTAGCAGATCTTTATCATGAAATATCGTTTATTACTGTGCAAGTACTGCACAATATACAGGCTCACACTGTATGCAGATACACACGCCCATACATATGTATAGCTGTATGTATGTATGTACATATGTGCAGATAGATTTACATGTTGATACGCATAATTACTCTAGCAAATTGTCACACTCAGCAGTAAAAGTAGCAAGGCGTTGGAGCTTCAGACTTTTTTTTTGGACCGGTGCTCAGAAGATATGCCCTGCATAAGCAATTCGTCGCACTGGAGCTAGATAGAGTGAGAGAGAGTGAGAGTGAGGGCTAGTGTAGAGAATAGACTGGCGGTGAAAGTGCTGGGAAGATAGAGGTCAATTCACAACAATGAAGTTGTGTGCTGTTAATTCTAAAGCAAAGTTGCGGCGTCTTCTTATTTTAAATTTGACGCATTATTTTTAAGCCAGGTTGAGCTATTGTATTTATTGTTTTACTTCGCCGAAGTTTTATTGCTCAAATACCGGCGAAGAAGTCTGCTGTAGCACAAAAAAATCAGGAAATATATTTGACTTGGTCGGTATATCTGGTTGCAAAGTCAACACGCTAACTTCTGAGCCCTTCTCCACCGACCAAACTGCGTCAATCGTATCGTTTTGTAGCGCCTATGACATACTTAAATTAAAGCATCAACGTTCTGCCAAGAACAGTAATGTCTACTTGTCATATTTAATAAAACCCACTACTAAATAGTAATGGAAAATATAAATAAATCGCTGCGTTGGCCTGAAAATAACTAAATCCTCAATACTTTTCAACAATGTCAGTTTTT
Source organism: Dexiosoma caninum (assembly GCA_963924685.1). Classification (NCBI taxonomy): domain Eukaryota; kingdom Metazoa; phylum Arthropoda; class Insecta; order Diptera; family Tachinidae; genus Dexiosoma; species Dexiosoma caninum. Next base: position 3,853,347 of record OZ004728.1, read on the forward strand.
TTGGCAGACAACTTCACCGCCATACGTGTTCTGAAAATAAGATTTTCCAAAAGTGCTACTGAAAATATCGCTGTTAAGAAAATCGCTTTTTAAATTATTCGAAAAAAATTAAAATCTTGTACATGTTCATTTTCAATTAAAATTATAAAATTGTTCTCTTGCAACAGCAAAATTTTTTAAATAAATATAAACAAAAGCGTTCAGTGGCTGCCACACAGATTATTTACACCAAAAAAAATGGTGTCGCTTGTTTATTTCTAAATGATATGATTTTTTTTTTGTAGCCGATTTTTAAGTTTTAAAAATGTAATTGAATGTAAGGACCAAAATTTTCACAAAATTGTTTTATTCTTATATCACGTATCAGTAGCGGCGACTTAGTATAATCGTAGTATAAGTAGTATAATCGCCGGCTCGGCCAAAGGGTTTCAGCTGTCATTTTATGGCGATACAATAAACGTAGTTCAAAAAGTCTTATAACAACTACTAACTATTGTACATACTTTAAGAAGTTTTTTGTTTGCAGCTCAACAACAAATACAGGGTGGGCCAATAGTCACCAATAGTCACCAATAGTCATTTTATCACTTTTTCGTTTATAAATTCAAAAAAAATTTTTTTTTTTTTCTGATGATATAAATAAATCGTCTATATACATATGTATGCATACAGAAAAGTTCTCATCTGACTGAAGGCCTTTTTATATATATTTTTTTTTTTTTTTTTTTATCTTGGACCAGTGCTCAGGAGCTATCCCCTATATATGCAATGCATTGCACTGGAACTAGAGAGAAGGATAGGGAAGAAATAGACAGGTGGTGAAAGTGGTAGGAAGATAGAGCTTAATTCTTGCACACATCTGCAGTTGCGTGTAAATTATAAAGCAAAGTTGGTGGCGTCTCTGATGTTTTTTGACGCATTATTTTTAAGCTAATGGAGCCATTTTATTTATTATTTTACTTCGCCGACGTTTTATTGCTCAAATACCAACATATATACCAGCTTATATTACTAGAAGTCATTCTACAGCATAAAATGAAATAAAATAATATTCAATCGGCTTATAACTTTCATGCTAATAAATAAAATGCAAGAGGACTTCTGGAGGGCCCCCAAACACCCTGCTTACCACACTGGCCATACGTGTGTGTGCCAGTATCACAATGAAAGCAATTGTCATAAAAATAAATATACAACTTTTTATACGATTCTCCTTACGCGTTCTTCACTGGCATAACAAAAGCAAGAAAACAAGAGGAGAAAAGTATTTAACGAGTACGTAAACCAAACAATGTTAAAAGGCAGGAGTGCACAGGAATGTAGAGAATTTTTTTTTATTATTCTCAACACAAGTGGCAAATGTGGTGCTCGAATTGAGCGTTTAGAAGAATTCCCTTTTTATTGTGTTTACGAACAGAGGATTTTTTATTGGAAGCATAAAAATTTTATATTTTTTTTTGTTGCAAAAAAACGGCCTTGAATTATTTTTTACTGTCTTACATTTGACAACCTGACAGCGTCTTACGCAACGGACGTTGTTGATATTTTAGACATTTTGTGGTGAGACTGAAGATATTCAGTTGGGTTTTATTATTTCATAATTATAATTTATTTTTGGCGTATCATTTTTAAAGTTCTTCTAAAGAGGAATATTTTTGCGAATCGCAACGTATGTACAGGGTGCCGCAAAAGTAGCGAAGGTGTTTGAATTTCTTATAACTTTTTATTATAATTGTTTTGTTTTTTTCTTTTGTTTTCGGTATTTTGTAAAGAAGACTTGGCAAATTTAAACTGGAACAGTACACAATTGAACAACGTGTGTCAAAATCGTTGAACTTTTGTTTTAGAAGAAAATCATGATTTTTATTCATAATTTAATTATGAGCGACGAAGCCCATTTCCAATTGAATGGGTGCGAGTGTGCAGGACAATTCGAGGCAGTCGATTTCGCGTCGCTCACAAGAACTCAACTTTTCGCAGACCACTACTTGGGCCTGCACCCGTACAAACTCAGGACTCAGGAACTGAAGGTAAACGACCATAGACAACGACGTGCTTTCTCTGAATGGGCTCTGGAGCAGTAGAAAACTGATCCTAATTTGCATCGAAAAATCACCTTCAGCGATGAGGCCCATTTCGGGATGAATGGGTACGTAAACAAAGAATATTGTCGAATTTAAGACGATACCAATCCACATCAGATCTATGAGTTTCCAATGCATCAGGAAAATGTCACTGTTTGGTGTGAATTTAGAGCTGGCGTTGTTATCGGTTCACATTTCTTTGCGAACGACTTTGGCCTCGGTATCACTGTGAATTGCGAGCATTATATGTCGAAGATTAGCAAATTCTTTTGCCCTGAATTGTATGATCTGGACACCAACGACATGTAGTTTCTACAGGGCAGCACTACGTGACACACAGCTCATGCCATGTTGGATCTGCTGCACGAGCCATTTGAGCGGATTGTCATCTCACGTGGAGGTGATGTGAACTGGTCACAGAGATCTTGTAATTTTACTTTGTTGGACTTCGTTTTTCTTGTAGGGTTTTCTAAAGTCGCTGCTACATGCGAATAAGACAAAAAACCATAGCGTCCTCAAAGTCAACATAACCCATTCCATCGGTCAAATTGAGCCTGATTTAAGCGCCGCAGTCATGGATAATTGTTACTTCCGAAGCGCTTCACCCAGAAAACCCTGACAGACATTTAAACGATGTTAAATTCCACACATAATGGCACCTTTGATATGGGAAGATTCAAATCGAGTATCAATAAACACTGTTCCCTCTACCCGTTCTTCCAAAACCTTATTTCCTAGTTCCGGCACAATGCACAGCGTATGGAGGGGTCATCCTCTGAGTACCGGTCCAAGAAAAAATAAGCAATAGGTTTTCCAAACGATAAAAAAATTTCAATGATATCTCACGCACACTTTGTTTTATTTGAATTTATAATTAGCAAGCGCTTAATGAAAGACCCTATATTTTGGTGTCTTTTGATACCAACATTTCTTGATTTAAAAAACAAACACAAGAGGAGAAATTTCTTTTTTTTTCACTGGTTTCTGAAAATACTTTCTGTAATTTAATCAAGACTTTTTTCATCTTCCAATCATTCTAAAAGGACAATAGAAAACAGTAAATGAAATGGAATAAGAACGTGTATGTATGCATGTGTGTATGTATGTATATATTTACATGTTAAAACCATACGTAGATTTACTTGACGTTATAGGAGTCATGAAAACAACCTTACAATTTGAATAACATATTAATTTGATTAACTGAAAACATTTCAACAAAAAAAAAATCGTTTTTCTTTTACCACATGAAATGGCAGTTTTATTATCGAAGTCTGTTGGCTGGAATGGAATACATTTCCATTAATGCATTAAATGGCATCTTCTAAACAAAACAAATCCGACTTTCTAAAGCCCAAATATTTTTATGTTAAAAAAAAAAAGAAATTTTGTATAATTGCCCTGATGCTTTCCTTCGGGAATACACAAGGTTAGAACTAATGGTGTCTAGACACAATCAGTAACAAATACCCTGCACATTAATTACCTCCACTAAATGTGCTGTCGACAAAGAATGTTGTTATTCAAGGAAACAACTCACAAAACCAAATTTTCCATTAGTATAATTACTTGAGTGGTCTCTTTTTGTTATAGAGCTCTCCTGGCTGCTGTCTTGGAATGCTCTTTGAAATCTGACGAAGAAAAGGTAAAACATTAAACCACATTTCCAAGTATGTATATATTTGGACAATTGGCTCAAGGTGTTGCCAACAGATTCGTACGCGCATGCTGGCACTTCATTTAATTGAAAATTTAAAATGTTTCTTTAGAAGTCGTTTTCTTTTGTTCAAACAACCAGAACAGACAAATCTTTTTCTTTTATGAGAAATATGTATATTAAGTGTAGCCATATTATAAAAATAGAAACTTTTTCAATCACCTGCCTGGAGGTCTAAATTACCGTACAATACGGTGATTACCGTACGGTTAACATCACTGCTCAGAATAATGAATTTAAGCTCAATTGTTTAAAAAGAAGACGACAAAAATTTTTACTATTCAAAAATTTGTGAATTCTTCTGCTAAACGCAATTTACATTAAAAATTGGTAGTTTTTATTAAGAATTTTGTTGCTTCTCCTTTCAACAATACAAATGCGTTTTAATTTAAAAAAATAGAACCACAATTCCCGATATATTGAAATTGTTTGTCATTGTTGCCCATTTCCTGTGTGTCCTTATATTGATTGTTCATAAAAACAAATTGCTTGCTCGGGCATGTTTCCATTTAACGCGAGACAATTTTTTTTTTTTTTTTTTTTTTTTTTTACACAATATATATTATTTATTGAATCTTCAAAATCAATTGAACTAACAATAAGTATTCAAATCTTAAGAACTAATTGCTAATTATTATTAAGTACAGCCTAGCTGTACAAAATTATTTATTGCTCGTATAGTTTTATTTCCGCGTCTACTACGTTCGGCCTAGGGAAAGAGTATCCCTTCTTTTCAGTCGAATGAACCCTCTTTCGCTTAAAATATTTCGGGCTAGTATATTTGGATGATCTTGGAGTTTGGTTAGGTATAACGTTGCGTATGTTGTTATCTCTTGTTTGACTGTCGGAATATTTAAATCCTTGTGTATGTTAGAATTTTTTATATACCACGGCGCATCTGTTATCATTCTCAGTATTTTGTTTTGACACCTTGGAATTTTTTCTATATTGGAAGCTGAGGCAGTGCCCCATAGCTGGATACCATAGCTCCATATTGGTTTTAAAATTGCTTTGTAAAGCAAAAGCTTACAGTCCAGTTTTAGCACAGAATTTCGACCAATAAGCCAATTTAGTTAAGTTGCTTTTAATTTCATTTGAGTTAATTTTGCATCGATGTGCTGTTTCCATGTTAGCCGTCTATCAATGTGCATCCCTAGATACTTGACCTCCAAACGTTGAGGTATTAACTGGTTGTTGATCAGAATAGGAGGACATGTGTCTCTGCGCAGGGTGAAGGTTATATGTACGCACTTATTCTCATTAACTTTGATTCGCCATTTTTTTAGCCAGCTTGCCAGCTGCGAAGTTTGGTGCTGTAGGCGACGAGATGCTTCGTCAGCACTTTCGTGCGACTGTTGGCAAATCTGCGGTGTATATCAAGTACAGCAATGGACCTAATATGCTGCCTTGGGGAACTCCAGCTTCAATCGGCTGCGGTGATGACAGCCAATCACCTTGTTTTAAAATAAATTTGCGACAAAGCAGGTAACTTTCCAGTAGCTTACAAATATTTTCAGGAAGGTACTGGGTCAGTTTATATATTAATCCCTTATGCCACACTTTATCAAAAGCTTGGGAAACATCGATAAAGAGGGCTGAGCAGTACTTTTTTTCTTCTAGGGTATGCTTTATAACATTCACAAGTCTATGTGTTTGCTCAGTTGTGCTGTGTTTACTTCGAAAGCCAAACTGATGGTCTGGAATGCAGCGCTTTTCGCTAATGATTTTATTTAACTTGATAGCTAATAATTTTTCAAAAAGCTTAGATAAATTTGGCAAAATGCTAATTGGCCTGTAGGACTCAACTCTGGTGTGGTCTTTACCTGGCTTAGGTATCATAGTTATTAGTGATATCTTCCATTTAGATGGAAAGTATTCAATGCACAATATCGCGTTGAAGATGTGGAGAATTCTTTTAACTACTGTAGTTGGGAGCTCTTGTAGCATCTTGTTGCTAATTTTATCGATGCCAGGAGATTTTTTAGGGTTCAAGTTGGCGATAGCTTCTTCGACGTCTTTCAATTTAAACTTTATCGAAACTGCTGCATCCGTAACTACCGATGGAAGTTCTTCAGGGTCGCTTGGTGCATTGGGGGTGAAAACATTTTTTAAGTGCTCAACGAACAACTTGCCTTTTTCTGTGTCGTTTCTTGCCCAATCCGCAGTTGGGGTTCGAAATGGAGGTTTACGAATTACAGGTCTTTTGATATATCTGGTAGCACGCCATAGTGAATGATCGGATTGCGGTGTTGCATCAAGACCTTTAAGATACTCATTTAAATAATCAGTTTTTTTGGATTGTAACATCTCTCTTAGCTTTTTGGTACACTCTATTAGTTTTCTTTTGAGTTGAGGGGATCTATGAAGCTGCCACTCTCTTCGAGCGAGACAAATGAAAACAAAACTTTTGCACTTTAATGGTTTTGATTCATGTGCTTGTGCGAGTGATTCCAGAGAAAATCAATTATTTTTTTTTGCCAAGTGCCATGTTCCGTATATTTTTTTTTTTTTTTTTAATTTCTTATTTAAGAAAAAATTTTTCTTCCACTCAATGAAGATTTGAATGCGTGAAAAAAGTCAAAACAATTCAAGTGAATTATGCTTCTTTTATCTGATTTGAGTGAACAATTATCATTTATCAGCATTTAACAAATTAAAAAGTAAAATCGTATTAAATAAAATGAAACTTATTTACATAACAATTTGTTTTTCAAGAATTGTTGACATTGTACAATTCCCTGAAGCTACAAATTAGCTTACAACATACAAATGAATGCAAATAGTGGGTGATCCGTTTAGAGGTTTTGCGTTTTCTTTTTTTTTTTATTAACAGATCTCCTGTGACTGCCACATTAATGAAATGATTTTCTTGCATTATTGACATCCGAAGACAACAACTATTGACAATACCAAATACACAAATTGTAACTAAATAAACAAGCCACAGTATTTTCTTGGACCAGTATTCGGGAAATGTCTCCTCCATGTATGCAGTGCATTGCAGCGGAACTAGTTGAATAGCGATATTGTAAAAAAGAGACATGTGATGAAGTGTTGGAAATTAGTAGAGAGTTCGATTCTTGCACAGCTCTGCCGTTGTATATTTGTTTTTTGTTAAGTTGTAAAACAGAGGTGTTATGTCGACGCTAAATTTATTTTTGAAGCTAAATGAGAGCCATCATTGTTATATTTCACTGATGTATTGTTGCTCAAATACCAATCAAAGAGTTCGCTATTGGCATAGGCATATCAGAGAGATATTTTTTACAATTTTCAAGTTGTACAGTAAACGCCCATATAGCCATATTTTGCCTATTGGCTAGAGACCTTCAATTCTAAGCTGTGTATCACCTTCAAAGTGGCCATTATTGTCTATCGTATCAGCAAGATGGAAAATGCAAAAAAAAAACTTTCAAGCTTTATATCAAAAAAAGAAATATTTATTATACACAGAAAAAAATAAAACAAAATTTTAATTAAAAATTTTGTTATATCAATTAAGAAATTAATTAATTTTTCACCTATACGGAAATTAATAGTATCAATTAAATTATTATTGTTAAGTTGTTTAAATTCAATTTTTAATTATTATTACTAAAAAGTAAATTAAATTTTTTGAAAATTACAAAAAAATTTTTAATAGAAAAAAAAAATATTTCGCTTCAATTCGAATATTTACAGGGTATTTATTAGTTTCCATTTGTGTAAAGAGTTTTACATTAATGAAACAAAACAATCAGTTAAATATTTTGTATATTTCATAGCAAAAGAAATAAAGCATATATTTAGGAATGAATATTTTTGTTGTGTTTAAGTTCGCAGTTAATTTATCACAATAATAAAGTGAAAAATTACATATGCTTAGAATAAGAAAAAAATAACCATTAATACAGTTGAGTTGAACACGTACGAGTCCATACATATGCCACTACACATGTCATGAATACTCTTTGTGTCAATAAGGAGGTCATTGTAAAGCCATTAATATCATCAATTTAACCCCACAAATCTTAGGAAATTGTATACGAGAAATAAATGTTACTATTGATATACCATTAGCAAAGTTTGCCAGCTTTGTTCTTTTCTGTTTTTAGTTAAAGTCATACTTCATATATACCCAAAGCTCAAAGCATTTATTTTTAGTACAGGTGAGAGCGAAATTGCCTTTTTACAACTTTTTAGCTGTCATTCGCTTTTAAAATTTTTTGTTAATTAGTTCTCAATTCCATTTGCATTCATTTGCAATATTTATAGTTGGAATAAATTGTAAATATGATTGGAGTTACATATTTAAATAATTAAATTCTTTAAACTTTTACTTTCAGTTTCTTATTTCTATATTTTAATTAGAATAATGTTTTTTTTCAATAAAAGTGTCATCAATTCAATTAAATTTTTAATGAAATTTTGCGCTCAGTACTTAAAGAAATAAATAATTAATTTTCTTGCTATAAAATATACAAAATGCTTATCTAATTATTTTATTTCATATACGAGTAGGCAATATTTTTTACACAAATAGAAATTAATACCCGAATTGAATACATACATTCGTATTGAATCCAAGTATTTTTTATTGCTATTAAAAATTTGTGTACAATGTTCAAAATATTGAAATTAAATTTTTAATTATTATTTAATTGAAAATTAATTCAATTAACCCAACAAAAATAATTTAATTGATGCTATTAATTTCTTTAATTAATTTTAAATTTAAATTATTATGATATTATTAATATTATCAAATTTCGTTTTATTATTTTTCTGTGGAGGTTAAATATTAAAGATTTTATTTCAAATAAAAAAAAAATAAATAAACAAACTCTAAAGAAGTAACTCTTTATGAAGTCTTGAAGCCCCAAATCAGCTTTATGTGCAAACAAATGAATACAAATACGTTTGAAACGGAAGCGTTAATAAGTTCACATAACGTGTACATATTGTCTGTTAATTTGTTTGTACAGCTGAAATTACTTAGCACGGATTGGTGGCTGCGTGCGCGTAAGGGTGCGTGTGCGTGCATGTCTGAACTTGTCTATGTATCGTTTTTGTTTTCCTGCTGCTGTTAAGTTGTGGTTGTAGTTGGCACAAATATGAAGGCTGATTATTTGGAAATTGTTTAAAATTTGGATTTTTCTTCAGTTGCGGTATTTCCTTGTCATTTTCTTTTTTTTTTTGCTTTTCAACAAAATCAGCTTTACAATTTATTTCCTCGCCATATTCTAACAGGTTGTGAAAATATTGACGAGGGTTGGTATAAAATGAAGAATTTTTATAAACGTAAAAACTTTTTTATTTCAATTTATTTCTAAATTAAATTAAATTAAATAATAAATGCGGTATTTTTAGGGGAAATTTTTATTGATAAATCGTGTAAAAATTTAAAGTAGGAAAACAAGTTGATGGCTGCCAAAGGGTTTGAATCAATGACTTTCGTTCTGTATAGTCAACTCGTTAACTAATTCAGCGTCTATAAAATTAAAAATTCAGTTCTTTTTCGTGTCCTTAAAAGTAGCATCGCCATCCAGCCATATACAGTCGTCTCGACTCTCGAAAGAGATTTTTATCCCTGGTTTTAAATTAAATTGTTTAAACGATTTTCTAATTGGCTAAAAACATATACCAATGTCCAAATTCATTAAGTGTGGCTAAACTACTTAACGTATGATACTCTTAAGACCCCGGTAATGTTCAGAAGACCATTTTTTGTAAAAGCATAAGCGCAGCGTCGCTGCATATCGCTGAACAATATAGCGGTGGAATTTTACGGGAGTCCCAAATGCCAGAATATCTTGTTTAGTGATGACGTACAGTTTTTGATATGTCAGCAATTAGAAATGCCGAATATGACATGGAAATATTCGCCGATAATTCATTAAACTTTGCTGTGGATTGTCAGCCAACGCAGCATCACCGATCGATATTTCTTTCGAACTGCTACATCTGAATAAATAATAAATAAACTTTCTATTGCGCCATTAAAATTTAAAGAACTGAAATTGATGCTTAAATTGTGAAAAAAAAAACTGAAAAATTAGGGGAAAATAACAAAAACGGTTGAAGTTAAAGTCTTGTGAATATGATTTTTCATTTTGCAATTTCTATTCTGTTGGTTTTGACAACATCCTTAAATCTCATTTACAGACGTTTCGTGCGGTTTAATAATTTTTTTTTTCCATTTCTATAAATAAATTTTTTATATTTATCATATTTTTTGTTGTAATCAAACGCACGTATTGTGCTTGACTGCTAAATGCTCAAGGGCAAAGAAAATAAAGTCAGCAACAGAAAATGGAAAATAGAAAATTATCTGTGAAATATGGAACATCTGGCTCAAACCTTTGGGAATGCGGCTGCTGAATAAAAATAAAAATAAAGAGAAGAAGAAAAGCATCGAAGGCAAAATGAGTTAAACAAAATAATGAGACCTTTGAAATAGTATGTGAGCAGACTTATCAGAAAGTAATTGCCTTTAGTAAATTTGAATAAATAAATTCATTATTGATGGGGAAAAAAAAAGGAAAAAAAAACCAAGAACGGGGTTTCTTAGCAACGAAATGTTTGAACTTTTTTAAACAACAACCGCTTTAAAGTACTCGTACGAATTGCTGCTCTACCGCAATTTTCCTTTTGGCTTCATATTTCTTCTCGTTTATTTGCCATTCGTTCTTAATTAAAAATTATTCGTCAATTTATTTCCTTTTGTGTTCATCAATGAAAGGGGACAGAGAAGAGTTGTGGCAATTTTGAATAAGTTTGAAACTTGGCCCAGAATACATTTGAAGTTTTTACTTATCTCCATCATGCATGTTGAATATTTGGGGATTTATTATTGTCATATTGTTAAAAATATCGTGCATTTAAAAAAGGTTTAACAATATATTAAAGTTTCCAAGGAAATTTGTTTATTGAACCTCTTGGAAATAATAAAGAGAAGAAAAAAATTATTCTTTTTTTTATATCAATACGGCCAGTTGTAGTTGTAATTTTATGGACAATATTTTTATGAACAATTCAGATCCTTTTTTTTGCTTTCCTTTCTTAAAGAGGGACACGTACATACATATCGCCATGTAAAATGCAAAAGGGCCTATCATCACAATTGAAAATTTTACAGGAGAGACAAAAAACTTGATAAAATGAAAATTTGCTGAAGGAGCGCTTGCGTAGAGGACGCTCTACGGGCGACCTATTTGCCTTCCATTAAGAAAAATCCACTGATGAGCTAAGTAAGCATTAGAGAAATAGTACTATATGGATATGCTTTCCTCCTCAGTTATTGAGTTTGCTTTTATAAAAAATACTGTATGAGAATATCATAATACATTTCACATATTTTTTCGGGAAAAAGCACAATTTTAAAATTAGAATCATATATATTTAATTAATTTTTTAAATGTTCTTATTAAAAATTTAGTTGAAAGTTAATTCAATTAAATCAACAAATAATAATTTAATTGATTCCTAATAATTTTTTATTTGCTATTACAAAATTTTTATTTAAAAAATAATTTTTTTTAATTTATATTATTAAGTTTTTAATAAAAAATTTTGATTTATTTTTGCAGTGTAGTCACCTTAATTACCCGACTGGTAGTTCTCTTTAAAATATAAAAACTATTTGCTTAGAATAAACAGATCAATTAATTTGTTAATTAATGTTGTAAAATTTGTAATTGAACATTTATTTTGCAAGCATGCTGTTATTGATATTTTTTTAAGTTTGTCTGTTTCCACATATTGTTCTTACCTTCTGACTCCTAAATTATGGATTCAATTCATTGATTTGTTGCCTACTTGAGGCATGCTCTTGCCTATCGTCAACTATTTATCTGCTTCGCTTCGAGTGTCCTGAAAGAAAATAAATTCAAATATTTTTTTATAAAAAAAAAATTTTTTGCAAAAATTTAATAGATTGAAAACAAACAAATTTGTCAAGTAGTTTGCTTGGCTTTCTATTTTCTTATTTCTTTATATATGTAGAATTTTTAATTGTTTCTTGAAAGTTTTTGTACAAAGAGATGTATGAATTTTCTAAACTTTTTCGAAAATGAGGTGAATGTGAAAGTTGAAGGTGATGAGTACTGAACTGCTTGACCACCTCATTTTCAATATAGTAGAAATACAATGATGCCACCAGTAAAGCGGGCCATCCATTGTACAATATTAATGCGTATTTTATTCGCCATATTATCTCCGCAGTCGAAAAATGTTTTTTTTTTTTTTTAATGACTGGCACAGTGGTTGAAGCCACACGTTAACGATTTCAGGCAACAGCGCAGTAGCAGCGCCAAATTAAAATCTTTCCTTAATTTCGGAACACACTTTAAAAACACTTAATTGTAATGAATTTTAGAATTTAATTGTAATTAATTCTTCTAATAACTTCTTACAATGTTTATGAGAATTTCATACGTTGTAAGTCGCCTCTTGTTGCACGTTGATTTGAAATATTTTTCCTCTTGTTAAGCTGAAGGGATTAAAAAATTAAATTTTCTATTTGATAAGGAAGGCTTTTTATTACATTTGAAAATAAATGGTTTTGCACGTCAGGCCTTGCTGGTTCTTAGCAGATGTTTTCTATGTAAATTATAAGAGGATAGAAATTTTGTTTATTTATTTTTTCTTGGTTGGAAGTGAATCGGCTTAAAAATAATGTTTTTATTGCAATCGAGTAGAAATGTATTCGCATCAGTTTAAATAAGACAAACACAAATTTACAGCCAAGTTAGTAGTCTTTCCATACGGTACACTGTTGAATAGTTGACGCAGTTGTTTGGCATTTGCCATGCATCGCTTTATTCGTATAATTCTACAGGGGTCGGCACTGGAATTGTTGGCTGATAAAAATGGTGATTTTCCAACCAAATTCAAGTTTTTGTTTTTGAAAGACAAAGTCCTACCAAATGCCTCTAAATAATACCTCATTGTCGTTAGCCGTTTGGTTGGCTACAGTACCGTAAAGTTGCTAACACTTTGAACGCCGGCCCCTGTAGTAATTGAAAAATTCGGAAGCCGCTTATTAGTAAGAAATATTATTTTTTTTTAATTTAGCAAATGCCTTAATAAAAGATTACTAGTTTTCCTTATTTTTCATTATTAAAATTTACAGTGATGGCAATTTAAATAGCACATGTGAACAATGAGAAACATATTGCTTAAGAGTATAATGATGATTTTATTTTACCAGGTTTGTTTGCAATCCCAATCAATTACTTGAGTGAAAAATATAAGATATCTGTGGGTAATATGCAAGAGTAACTAAAGTCGGATTAATGGATTGCAACCGAACTGCAGTTGCGTTGCCAGGATGCAACAACAAATTTCTGGTTGCCACAAAAGCACTGGAGATCTGCATTACCATTTTTATGGATTGCAACCGAACTGCAGTTGCGTTGCCAAGAGGCAACAACAAATTTCTGGTTGCCACAAAAGCACTGGAGATCTGCATTACCATTTTTAGCAACAGGCAACTGAAGAAAAGTTCGGTTGCCATTCATAATCGGATTCCACCAGTGACCATGGCAATGGAAAAGTTATTCAAAGATAAAAAAAATAGATGCATTGCTTGCGGAGGTTTGTTGCTGGACTTCTAAAATTATGCAGTTTGAAGATGAAAGCACCGCAGAGAAAGATGCCACTGAAATTGGTGGACACACTGAAGAAAACTTGCCCCTGAATATTATGTCTAACTCGGATGATGGAGCAGACTCACAACATGAATATGAAAAACCTACGAAGAAAACAAAATCATCAGAACCACAAGCGTCAACTTCAACGAGGATAGATATTGACAATAATTGAAAATGTTCTAATTTTAACAATCTATTTTTTTAAGCTTTAAGGTTTTTTCTTTTTTTATTTATTCTCTCTTCGATATTTCGTTAACCTTCGGTTAACATCTTCAGGTAGTTTTTTTTTTTTTTTTTTTTTTTTTTTTCTAAATTTTCTAAATTTATAAATGTTCTAAATTTTGTTTCCATGCTTAATAGATAACAAATAAAAATCTCTTATGTTCTGTATAAGAAAATCAAAAAATAAAGTTTAAAAAAAAAAACAGCATCCAGTTATTGAGCAAAAAAGTGAAAATTAGGGAAAATGGTAATTTTTGCGATTTTAAGGCACTAGATGTACTTTTTTCGGGTACGTTTGTTCCGCGGTTTTTTTTTACTCCTATTCAATATCTACAACTTTACTTCAGACACAAAAGAGATATTCCGGATGGTGTACCGAGATATAACCGTGTTAAAAGATCGAGAAAATTGATAAAAATACAACTTGAGCGAAAAAATTCGTAGGGCCATTAAATTATTAATTCAGTCAATTAGACAAAACGAATGGTGCAAAATATCTTATTTTTAGAGCTACTTTGACGTGTGTTGTACTCGAATAGAAAAGAAAAAAAAACAATTTTTTTTTAAATTTAGAGGATATTCTTTCGATATGGAAAGACATCGCAATATGTTAAAATGTATATCACAAACCGAATTATCTTCAATGTTTACGTTGTGTTTTTTCATCTCTTTAATTTAAAACAATAAACCTAAAATTAAGGATTAAACAAAAAGACTGAATACTCTAAAGGAAGCTGCACTTAATTGCTTCACTTTTCACAACGCAAGAGATCTGATTATTTACAATCTGTTAGGGAAAACTTGAAAAAGGAGCAAAAAAGAATGCTGAACTGTTTTCATTTTAAGTACAAAATATGAATTAAATTTACAAGGCACAATCTTCTGCAGCTTTCAAGGACTGCCCCTCTGTTGTTTTAATTTTTTTTTTTAATTCTTTTTTTGTAAAAGAAGCAAGTATGGCATGAGAGAGCAATTGAAATGCACGAAACGTACAAAAATATTTGGGGTATTCATATTTTTATGAGTGTGAGTTAGTATGAGTGGTTTCATTTTACCCACGGCAATTCGTATGAAAATTAAAGAAAACGAATTTCCAAACATTTTCTCATTTACATTTGCACAGGGTAGCGCGAAAGGGATATTTGTGACATGAGTGTTGGGGACAGCGATCATATTGTGATGAACGCGGTGAAATGTTACCGCCGATATATTTTTCTGGTAGCAGCGTTAATGAGACGCTTTTGTCAAGGAAAAAAGTTTTAATATTCTTTGCTTTGCTTCCAGGCTTTGCTGCGCCTTTTAACTGTCGCTTTAAACCATTGAATATAGAGGGAGGCATATCGAACTTAACTTATTGCATTGCAGCAGATCAGCCCTTAAATTTGATATCGAAAGAATTTCCCATACATTTTCTTAAAAAAAATTTTTTTATTCAAAAGCTGCGGATTTTCTCCTATTCGAATAATGCGTTTCGCCTCAAATTGTCTTCATTTCTTAACGATCCATAAGCTTACTTATATTCTCAAAATATCTAATTAATATACTACTTACATTCCATACATGCCCGTTTACTTTACTTCCTTTTAACTAAATTTTTCTTTAATAATGAAAACCGCTTATTATTGCTTTGGAGCAGTTGGATATTTTTTTTTAACTGAAGCTTTTAGGATAGTCATATTTTCTTTTTAGTGGTTGGGAACCAAACGTACTTCAATGTACCCAATTAGGTTGTAAGTTTCTCAGGTTTGTATATCTTTGTAATATAGTTTAATTGGCCCAAGGAGGCTTTTATATTACTCTCATTGAATAAATAAATAAATAAATAAAAGAAACAGTTTTCTATGCGAATCGTCTTTCCTTAATTTGGCCTCAGGCATTGTTTTCGGGAATCGTGTTGACAATATATTTAGCGGGTAGACTATCTCAATGCCCTGTGGCCTACAGCAGCATTTCTATTTTATGATACTCTCATACTTCCCATATTCTTTTTTAAGTTCTTCTTTTGCTATTTGCAACAACAACAACAATAACAGTTACAAACACTAAGTGAAATACAACAAAAATACAAAGATTAAGCAAAATGTGACTCAAAGGAATCACAAGTGAATTTATTGGTTTACCTTTATATTTCTCTGTTATTCTCTTCTGCACCAGCTACAGCATATCTTCACTTTATCTTCAAGTTAAGTTTTTGCTGCTTTTCATTTCCTTCTATTCAATTTAATTACAAACTGGTGCTGTTTTAATTATTCTTTTCCTTCTTTTTCTGTAATTATTTGAATGCTCTAAAACATTTTCTACGAGAAAAAAAACTGATTCGAGAAATTCATTTTCAGCTTTTTAGTGCAAGTGACTGTAGAAAAGGTTAGAGGACTTACTTAATTAAACTGCGAAATGGAGAAAATAGATTTCTTTAAGCCGTGCATTTTTTAAAAGCACTTTTCAAAAGAGATATTTTACCTTGTAGTCCAATTAATGTTATTCGAATTTATACAAATCCATTTTGCTATTTGCAATTATATGCACTTAAATAATTTTAATTTCTCTTTTCCATTTGAAATAATTACAAAGAAATTAGGAGTTGAGTAAGAAGTGCATTCCTTACACTGATAAAAATTGTGAAAGTCAGGGATGAAATTAGGGCATTCGATATGGAACGGAAATTAGTATCAGGAAGGTGTTTTCATGTGCCTGTGGATTGGGTACAGCTGAAGCCGGTACAGTTCAGTGACCAGTGACTATGCCTTCGCCACTGAAACCTTCCGACAACAACTGACACAAAGCCACACAAATGGACATCAGCAAAAATGCGAAATGTTTTTATGACTCCGTCTGGAACTGGGCTTGAACCCATGACATTTTAGCTTTGTAGTTAACGAACTAAGTACTTCAGCCAATGCCATGTATAACATCCCAGCAAAAAAAATATATGAAAAAAATAGCCACTGCATTGGCTCTACTGCAATTGAAGTGTTTAAATTTAAATGAAGAACGCATGATTCTAAGATGGGTTTGTCATTGGCGAGCATGTGTTCACAATTAAAAAATAACAACTCGTCATGCAAATGAGTGCTTATAAACCATAAATCTTCCTTGATTTGGTTAGCATGGGTTAATGAGATCCCGAAACACATTGAAAAATTTATTTAAATTGTAATTAAAAGTTTGGAGTTGTTCATAGGAATTAATCGGCAGACTTGAAAGCATTTGAAATGAGTTCAAAAGTGAGAAGCTTGTCAACAGTTAACGTGGCATTAAAAACGAATTCCGCTAAAGAAGTGCTAAAGAAGTCCATGAAAATACCAATTCATAGTGAACGCATTCAATTGCTTTTTGCAGCGATATAATTACGTGCATATCAGCTACTGCAAGGGCTGTCATGCAGGAAATACTTTCGCTTAATTCACCAAAATAAAAGCATTGACATTGGAAAAGAATTATTCGTTTCTTATTCAAAACTGCATAAATTGTTCAAGCGTTTAATGACCCACCCTGTACTATAAAGTAAAAATTATTTAAACGTATTTACAATTATATCGTGTGCTCCATCAGTGTTGTAGGCGGGTGGTGGTGGGTTTCATAATGTTGCTGGAACCAGGCCAAAATAACTTCGCGGTTTGTATTTGTTGAAACATAAAAAAGTACTTGTCAAATCAAGTCATATTTATTTATTTTAAAAGCCAACGGCAAGCAGAACTTTATACAACGACTACAACAAATACAAAAATACACACGAATCAGGCATTTCATTATTGTTGTTGTTTGTTCAAGTGTATCAAGAAAGCCAAAACTAGTTGATGTGGCGTATGATTAATATTTAATTTTTAATTCACCACAAAATTTAAATGTTTCGAGTTTGTCCAAATATTTATTGAATTGAAATTTATGCGAATTCATTGTTGCCAATGAATTGAATTGAATTGAATGCATTTGGCAGGCATTCATCGAATATTCAAATGAAAGGGAATGTAATTAAATGTTTAATTGAATTAAAAGCTTTTGTTTTTTTTTTTATTAACAAAAACAAACATGTGGCAGTTTAATTTACTTCTAAAAATCGAATCGTACAAACGATAAAAGAAACTTGTGTGAATGAAAATCATTCACTATGAAAAATCGCTTTGGAAAATTATAAAAAATTAAATTAAAAAAATTATAAAATATAAAATTGTTAATTTTTTTCTTGGACCAGCACTAAGGAAATGACCCCTACATATCCGGTACATTGTGCTGGAACTAGAGGAAAGGGATAGTAGAAGAAATGACAGGACGTGACGCTTCACTATTCACTTTTTGCACGTTATTTGTTTTTACAGCAGTGTTGTAGCGTCCCTGATGTCAAGGAGACGAATTAAATTTTAAAGCTTCGTACTAATAGCCATTTTTAGTAATTATTTCACTTCGCCTGCGCTACACAATACCGACGAGGGAGGGTGTTCTGGTGTGCCTGTGGATTGGATACAGCTGAAGCCGTTACTTGTTCAGTGACCAGTGACTATTCCTTCGCCACTGAAACTTTCCGACAACAACTGACACAAAGAGACACACAAATGCACATCAGAAAAAATGCGAGATGTTTTTAAGAGTCTAAAACTGGCGTTGAACCCAGGAAAATTTTAGTTTTGTATTCAACATGCAGACTACTTTGATCATCGCCACTCTCATGCAAATTGCATTCCTCTACTCCATTAATTATTATATTTTTGATGAAAAACCTTTTTGTTTAATTGTTTATGCCATCTTATTTATTTTATTCTATACATTGCATAATTTGTATAAAATTAGTGCACTGAAGCACCGATAACAACTGATGCAAAGACCCGCTATTGCATCAGAAGTAGCAGTCCGATACTGGAGTCGAACACTGCAAAAAAAGAAATTGAAAACCAAACATGTGTGCACAATTAATAATGGAAAGAAAAAGTTAAGTAATGCCAAGGACTATTGGAATTTAGAGATAGCAAATATAGAGCTTCATTTAGAAGGGGAAATCTTTCTCGTATTATATTTTTTCGAAAATAATAAAAAATTTACATCTGCCGATAACCACACAATAATAATAATAGAAACAAAATAATAAAAGCCTTCAATAATCCTCACACGCTGCTCAGTTGTATACTTCTCCATGACTGAATTTATCAAACACCGAAACAAAGAAATGTAAAGAAATTAAGTTAGGCAAAAAAACTTGACGTTAAAGTGTGACTCACAATTAACCAGGTGCATTATGGTTGGATCACCCGTTAGTACAACCAAGAGCTGACCATCTTGTACGCGATTTCCACATCTTTCACTCAAATTGCTTCAGAGTTACAGTGTTGTCACTACCAAAAATGTCGCAATGTCCAGAACCTGGCCATTTTGTTTAATAAATTCTTTAATGAACAAAAGACATAATTTTTGGTGAGTGGCTTAGAATTCATAACTTTTGGGCGGTAGTATTATTTTCTTGGACCAGTGTTCAGGCGATACTCCCTACGTATGCAATGCACTGCAGCCGAACTAGGAAAATGGGTTATGCGTAGGAGTATAAAAAAAATACTTGCTTCAGTCAACTGCAAGCACCTTTAAGAACATGAGCAGTTTGGATTGAAGAATTTTGGTTTAGCTGTAAAGCAGATAGGCCAGTGGTACAGCTCAAGCTCGTTTTCTTTTTGCTTAGTTCTTAAATATCATAACGAATTCTTATTTTGTATTCACCATCGAATTTCGTGTCATATCGGAAGCTTAAAAACTAAAATCAAATTCAATGCATAATTTCAGCGAAAGAGTCAATTTTCACTGTGTACAGGATATCTTTACTTTCCTATCGGCAAGTGTATTTTTTTGTCGCATTTTAATTTTTACATTGTAACAAGTGTGATGGTCCTTGTTGGCAGAGTAATTAGCGGCCTCATCGTTGGAAGTTTTAAGCAAAGTGTTTTAACGCCTTTATGTATGCACTACATTTTTGGTCCTTAAAGCCAGTTGCTATTTTCTAAAGCTGTTTGAAAGACATCGTAGGAAAGTGTTTGTTGGAAAATGGAAAAGTTCATTTAAAATTTGCGAAGAGAAAACTTCTGCTGAAAATAAAGTTTATTTGGTCGTTTAGTTTGCTGGTCCAGCTTGTTTTTTTTCCCCCCTCCCCCAATGTTTTCAGCGACAACGAAAGGAAGTTGCACAGAACGTTAAAGCTGGTTTGCCAGTAAATGTGGAATGTATAAATAAACTACGCGTATTTTTCCTCTATTAACTTTTAATTTCATGAAAAATTTTTGTCACTGACAAAAGTTGTACGAAACTTATTTCGATACAAAAATTAACTGTTGTGTTAATAAAAAAAGAAAAAAAAAAGTTTATTTTTGTCGTGTAAGAGGTTTAGCAAAAGAATTTTCACACAAAATTTAATATTTAAAGCGTTTTTAAAAGGAACATTAATTTTTATGAGTGCGACAGTGCGTAAATATTTCAGTATGTTGCCGATTTATTTTCATTTTCATCTATTCGACGGAATTTTCACTACAAATGTTTAATCTATGAAAGCTTTTGTTATTTTACTCTTGTTTATTGTTGTTGTTGTTGTTGTTGTTGTTGTTGTTGTTGTTGTTGTTGTTGTTGTTCCATTTTCCATTATGAAAAATGTAGAACAGAAATTTTTCGCAACCATAAATAATCCTCTTGGTTTTCTATTCGAATGGGGGTTTTCTTTGTGCGATTTATAAATATTTATCGCATGTGTTTGTATTGAGGAAATATATTTTATTGTTTCTTTTATTTCGCTAGATTTTGGCCTCAAAAATCACAAGTCATTATAGTTCGTGTTGAAAAAAAAAAGGTCAGGCTTTTGTCTGCTAAAAAAAATTTTGTTTTTTTCACAAGATTTTGTTTACGGTTGATTTGAAAGGGCAACACGTGTTTTATCTTTTCCACTCCCATTCTTATTTTATAATTTTTTTTTTAATTTTCGCTTCTAGTCCTTCGAAATGGTCGACTCGATATTGTTTTCTGCTCATGCAAAGATAAACCTGTCGTAAGTATGAGAAGTTGGAATTCTATTTTTTCATCTGCATTTTGTTATTGAATCTTCAAGTGACACTGGACCCACCACAGCCACAACTTCACAAGACTGCCGGGAGTTATTTTTTTAGCTGTCAAAAATTATCATGCTCTTAGTTTGGCAGTAATGGAGACATTGCGTGCCGCCTTCTTTGGAAATGGATGTGGGGTGAAGAACTAGAGTACGGTGAAGTTGTAGAGTACGTTATACGTTTTATTAAGTTGTAAAGGAGAAGTGGCAGTGCCTCTAGTGTCCAATAGACGATTTATTTTGCTTAAGCCAAACGGTTGCCACTGTGTTTATTATTTTTACTGCGTCAACAGTTTCACTTTGCAAGTATTCAAAAAAGGGGACGCGGTGCTATAAATTATTATAGATACACTAGAGCATAATTATTTAAATATACAGTGGACTTCAGTTGTAACGAACAGCGATTATAACGAGTTTTCGCTCACAACGAACAAATTCTCCGGTCAACCATTAATATTTCAAAAGCCGTGTTTTGCATTAATATTTCCTACAAATTATAATTTTTAATTTAAATACAGTGGAGTTCGTTTATAAAGAACAACAATTATAGAAAATTTTTTTTATAAAGAACTATTTCTTAAGTCCCATAAACAACAATGCATGGAAATGTATACGGTTATAACTGTTGTTTTTTCCCCAACAGTCAGTTACATACATATGTATACAGTGGAGTTCGGTTATAACGAATTTTCCCTTACGACGAACGAATTCTCCGGTCACAACATTTTGCCATTAATATTTCAAAAGCCGTGTTTTGTAGGTGTCTCAAGAGGAATGGAAAAACTGCTGTGACAAATGGTGTGAACGATTGCAAGAATGTATTGATCATAAAGGGGGGCATTTCGAAAAACAATAAAACCATTTTCATTTAAAAATGTTCGTTGTTATTTGCTAATCCCCAAAAGATAAATAGTTTCACTCGTACGAAAATCATTTAATTAAATATTTGCCCAAGGAATTTTATTCAAGTTTAAACGCTTTAAACGCAACCAGTTTTGTAGGTCAAATGCTAATCGGCGCTGACTGTTATTTATTCTTTTGTTTTCCATTCCGTTCTTTAGCATTTTAATTTCTCTTTAACTGGTTTCTTGTCGGTGTCTTTCTATTATTATTTTTTCTTTTTTTAATTCATTTTTTGTACACTGCGGTACTTATCCTTGGCTTAACTTTTCATCGTGATACAACAGCGCATCTTTTGTGTATAAAAATAAAATCACTTCAACAAAAATGTTGAAATTATTTCATATTTTTTTTTCACTTCTTCATTATTTTTCATTTTTCTTTTTTTCCAATATTTTTTCCTCGTAAGTGATTGACAACCAGGATAAATAAATATGCAAATATGAGTGAATTTTGTTTTCATTTAATATTTTAGTGTGTTTTTTTTTTGCAACACTACGGGTTAATAACACAATGATGAATATTTGAACTTTCAGCCAAGTGTTGTTACGTTAATTTAAACAATAAAAAGTTTCTGATCGTTAAAGTCAACACTTTGCAATTTATTTGCAGGAGACAATGGAAACATCAAAAAATAGAATGATGGAAATTGTTTTCATTTTCTTTTATTCTTCGTCCTGCAATATTCTTTTGTCTTGAATGAAATCGAAAAGCAGGTCAATACTTTAAGGAGCATATAAACACAGCCATAAGAATTGTTGTGAAAATACAAGTGTCAATTTTCTGTATGACATGGTTGCATTAACGAAACATACATTAAGTACGTGTAATCGTTATTAATAACAAAATAGAGTGATACTGAAAACAAATAATTCAAGAAGTTCACTGCTTGTTGGAAATGGTCTCTGTAAAATATTCGACAACATAATACAGCAGCTGTCCCTCGATTTGCACGATACTAATTGTGGGCGAAACTAGGAAAATAGGGGTTGGAGCGACTAGTGTTTGTGAACATTCGTCTCAAATTCTACATCATAATTGCGCGGCATATGCAAATAGATCAGCTAAAAAATTAAAACCAGTTATTTCATGTTAAATTTTTTTTTTGTTTTCTTTGCCCACATAAAAAGGTTTTTCAATAAAATTTTTAAATTATTCCGAAATAGACTACATTTTCTACATGTAAAATTTTTCACATGGAAAAAATTTTATGTTTCTCCACACTTTGAAGAAACGAAACGAAACGGAACGAAAATATGTCTAATACTCGTATATTTTATATTTTTAATTATAATTTCAATTTTCATGCTACATTAACAGCGCTCCTTAATGCTTAATTTAATTGTGCCATTTAATTTCTTATGCGATTTTATATACATACATATGTATGTATGTGTGTACATATGAATGTATAAAAACATTGACGTCTAATACGGCAATTAAACGCGGCAATATATTTTACTTCCATTTAATTATCGTTTGCGCAGTTTCGAAAGTGTTTATTTTATGATTTCGCTTTCAAATTGTCAGCGGTAATAAATTATTTCTTTGTGTAATTGCAAGTTACATTTTTATTGCCTACACAAGGCCATCATATGGCCATATATCAGATGTTAATTTCTGGATTTTATTAGCATCCTAAAAACTTATTAACTATACCATTCAATTTAGGGACAGAGGAAAAACGTAGCAAAGTTTGAAGAAAATCGGAATTATTTTCATATTCGTCACAATAACCTCACACCTTTACGTGTGTGTGGTGAGTTCACTGATACAATAAAAAAAAAGAACTGAGTTTTACGATGTGTGGCCAAGGCGCTTTACGCTGTTAATAAAACTTGTTTAAATTGTTCGCCGCTAAACCTCAGAAAATTATTATAAAGTTAAACAAAAAGTAAAGATATAAAGATCAGAAACTAATAATAATAGAAAATATACTTGATGCAAATTGCTTTGAATTACAAAAATTTGTGGTTAAAAAATCTACAAAAAAAAAATCGTGATCGTAATAAGGAGGGCAACTCAAATAAGTTCCCATAAACTGGAACCCGCAGGCATCCAGAAGCAAAGAAGGCCCCGCTCTGATACAGAGAATACAGATTGAGGTCGAGGTGAACAACAGCGGGAAGAATTGAAGTGAACTGAAGGTGCTGTTGAGGAAGTTGAATGACAGATACCTTATGCTCCTTGTAGTAGCGATTCAAACTTATAAAATGTGAGCTGAATTTATATAGTTATATCGCATCTCTTCTATTAAAATTACCAACAATAAGTATACATAAAAAAAATTCAAATTAATTTCAATTAAAAAATTTGTGATGTCATTTAGAAATGTTTTTAAAATTTCACCGGTAAACAAGTTAGTAATATCAATTAAATTGTTATACTTAAATTAATTAACATAATATTTGAATAAATGTTAATTGCAACAATTGAAAGTTTAATAGGTTGTTTTTTTTTTAATAAATTGTTTAATTACATTTTTAACTACTGAACTAAAAATATGAAAAACTTTTAATTAATGTTTTAATTGGGTGAATTAAAATCGATTCACTTTCTAGCTCTCAGGGACCTGTTTTTTAATGGTTAAAAATTTAACCATTAACATTTAAACTATTTAATTGAAGTAAATATAAAAATTAATTAAGGGTGTTAATTAATGAAAAACGTGCAATAATTTCTTCTGTGTAATACAACAATACAATTGTTTTAGTAAATTGAGCAATTATTTCTTTCTTTACTTTTCTTATTCTTAACACTAGATTTTTATGGTTCTTTGTTATTTTTAAAAGCAAAAATTTTACATCTGAAATTCTAATATATTAATTCCAGCATTAAGTAAAAACCAATTTTTCTGATTTGCCTGAATTTGTCGCCTTCAATTTTAATTGCATTTTTAAAATTTCTCATATTTTAAAGAACACACATTTTAGCAAGACAAAACTCAATCTTAAAATCCATATATGTATGTATATATATACACATTCGGGTGTATGTGTTTGTTTTTTTCTCATAATATTTGTCTCTATTTTTTTCCGTTATAGTTGTGGTTAAATTTAAAACATATAAACTAATAGAAAAATGTCGCCATTCACACAATAATTACTGACATGAGATATTTCTATTTTATTGCAAACATTCAGGACAATAAATATTGTTTACATGAATGTGGGTGTAACATGCTTGTATGCGTATTTGTATGATAGGGTGTATGTTTGTGTGTGTCTGCCGTTTGCTTGCTGGTGAACAAACAAATCTGTTTATGCTTGAATTAACATTAACAAGATTTACTTGAACTGATGAAAATGTTAAAGGGGAGAAACAACCTCTACAGCAACAACAACAACAGCAACAGCAAATATATTGGCATTTTCCGTCAGTCAATGTGTTCAAATAGAAATTATTTCTCTAGTTGACGTGCACAACAGCAAAAAGGAACATATTGAATACCGTTAGTGGGAAATATCTGCAGTGGTGGCGAAGCAAAGACACCGCACCACACCTCTAATCACCCCACGATGATGGTGTAAATGTTGTTGTATTGTTGTCTACAAACTTAGTCCCCACGTTGCTGCAAGATGATTTGTTTTTTCTCAAACATTTAATTGATGGTTTTCTAATGAATACTTAGAATAGATTGTAGCACAATATAAATCATTGTGTCCTATCAATGATAAAAACTTAATATTTAAAGCATTTATATTGTTTAAAGGATGTTTCAAAATTGACCCAATTTTTTTTGTTTATTTTTTATTTTATTTTTTTTATTTTACAATTGAAGTCATTAATTTTTCATGAAGCATAGAACACATAGATCAAAGCATACTACACAGCTACACGACTACGAATACTGTTGCCTTTTTAATTATTAGGAAGACAACAACTACAGAGTAACGGGCTTAGAGCTTTGAAATGTATTTTGTAGAATTATAAGTGTTGTTCTGTATTGCCGCTTTAGAATACTTTCGCAATGTGATCTAAGTGCGGACCATTTGCAGCCGTTGTTGTGCGGTAATGTAAATGTCTTTTTTTTATCAAAGGCACGAACGTTTTACTGTCAGCACAATATATGATTTATTTTCTCTGGGTTTTTCCACCTGGCAAATTGATTTTTTTCTTAACTCTGCTTTCCTGTGCAAAATAAAATTTGTCTTCATATTGGCAACCCCTGTACGCACCGTCTACATTGCAGAAACTCTATATTGGCTAATGAATATTTTGTATAATTTTCCGTCGGAGGAATAAAACATACATGAAATTTTAATGGCTGCTCATTTCTCTGATGTTTCTAAACGGGCAATTAGGCTGAAGTCTATCCTTGGGGTGCTCTGGCAATTTCTCACTGCGTTTTTCATACGCATATCTTTCCGCAGGCAAATGAATAATTTACAAATACCAAAGTCAAGCACTATTTATATGCAGATGGCCTACTAAAATTGGAAATGAAGCTGTTGGGTCGAAAACCTACAATATTACGTGGCAATTGCTTTTTAAGCAGTCCCATTGTATGCGAAATGTTTTCGTATTCATCAATCTTATGGAGTGAATAATCAACATTTACCCCATAAATTATTTTAAATTAGTTGTTTGATATTTTGTTAAATTCGTTTTACATGCATAAAATCAGTCCGTTTTATATATGCAGGTGTGTCACAGAAACCACATTCCTGCAAACGTTTTTGCCTGCTTCAGAAAACGTAAAACGCAAAAAATTTTCGTTTTAATTTCGTTTCAAAAATTCGAAAGTGCAATTTGGTAATGTGGGAGCACTTCCATGAAAGAAACGTTGAACAAATTATTCAAAAAAATATATTCTGCTTTAAAAAAATTACAAAAATCTGCTTTAATAGCGAATTTTATATATTTTTTAAAGTTTTCAAAATTCACAAGAAAAAATGTGAAAATAAAGAAAAAAAATTCATTGCCATATTTTTTTATTTTCTATCAGCACTGCAATTATTGAACCAACAAGTATTAATGTATGGTGAAGGATTTTTAAGAATAAAATCAAATTTCTAGTAAGGTTTTTGATTTATTTTCAAAATATGCCAAACTATTTCTATATTTTCCCCCTACTTTTGTTTACTTTTATTTAATTTTAAGCTGTTATCATCCAGATATGATTTTGGAAATCTGTTTAGAGTAAAATTACAAAAAATTATAAAGGAGCACAATTTAATTCGTGATGTTATTTCCAAATCGTTGGTCTTCAGAAAAATTCAGGAAGATGCGATCAAAAAAATTACCCAAAAAATAAACATCAAACAGCAAATTTATTTTCAACGGGATTAGCTTTTAATATAGAACAGTATACGAGTAAATTAACATTTATCTACGTATTTCTGTTTTTTTTTTCTTTTAAGCTTTTAATATTTAAGTTAAAAATATTATTTTATTAATTGGGTGGTTCACAATGTCTGTTATTAAAACATATTGTCATAATGTCATAATATTTTAAAATAGTTTAAACAAATTGATGTTGTGCTTCAAAAACCCAAGTTGTTAAATAATAAAAATTTTCTAGCTTTGTTTATTGTTTCACAGTAAATTAAAACATAAGGAATCTGAGTCGTACACTGCCTCTATGCAGTCGAGCTGGCGATAATATTTACAAGCCGTCGCTACTTAGAAATGATATAGGCATAAAAAATTTTTTAACAATTTTTCACACTTTTCAATCTTTGCATTAAATTACATTTTTATAGAACACACAATATCTAACGATACACAAGTGAGCAAATTTTGCTTGTGTAACTCATTTAGCTGACAGTCACTTAACGTTTGTCCAATAGCAGCCGTTCAAAATAGTATTCAGCTCGTATCACTATCAACAGCTGTTTTCGACTACATTTGTTTAAGCAATTTTGTATACCAAAAGAACAATTCTGTAATTTTAATTAAATAACAGAATTATTACATTATTATTATTATTACTATAATTATATTATTAATTGACCTTTTTTATTATATTTTTTTGATATATATTTATTAAGCCTGAGGTCTTTTTTTATCTTATTTTGTTTATTATTATTCGATATTTCGTTAACAGCTTGTTAACATCATCAGGAATAATAGGAAATTATAATTCTTTTGTTAACGAAATATCGAATACTAATAAACAAAATAAGATAAAAAAAGACCTCAGGCTTAATAAATATATATCAAAAAAATTATTATTACTATATTAAAAAGTCAAATTATATTAGTTTCTTCACTTGTTCTTAGCATTTTGGTCTCGAACATTAATAATTATTTTTTCCGTAACAGCTGAAAGAATATTTTTTAAAATGCTCAGTAAATTATGACGGGTTGTTCATAGCAGTCATATTTTTTCTTGTTATTATTTTGAAACATACACCTTTCTGACTACCTTGTGAATACCCCAAATGTTTTAATTTTTTTCGTATTTATGAACGAAAGCTCAAACACCAAAACAAAAACGGCGCGATTTGAAAAATGTGTAAAATTTCACTTTTCAAAACTTTCAGTCACACAACTGATTAATATACCCCATTATATAAATACAACAATTATTTTTATGAATACGGCTGACATTTTATAAAATCAAAATTAATCGCCCTGACGCTTTAATTATCTATTAAATTTTTTTATAAATAAAAAAAAATTTAAATAAAAAAAATTTTAAATAACAAAAATTTCCTCAAGATGTTAACCGACGGTTAACGAGATATCGAGGTATATAAAAAATAAACATAAAGACGAACCTTTGAACTTGAATTTTAATATATAGATTGTTCTTAAAAATTAAAAACAATAAAATTCCGTAAAATTGTTTTCCAGTGTATTTTTTTTTTCAAACAAAATTTTTCAAAAAAAATTTCGATCCAAAAAAGAGAGTTATTTAAATTTTTTACATCACGCTTTCAGTAAGCAGATTTTTTTTGGAAAATCACAACAAAACCGGTATAAATTTTGTTTCAATTTAAGCCAGTAAAGAAAAAAAAGATCTTGAAATTCAGCTTAAAACAGAGGAAAGGGAATTTTAACGAAATCACTTTGTTTTTTTTTTTCTTGCAATAATTTTGATATTTAATTTCATCGTTGTGTTTTTAGAATGTAACAAAAAAAAAAAAATTCAAAGAAAAAAAAATGTGCTCATGTGTGTTCGCCACTAAAATTTTTTACATTTTTTTCTTTGACATATTGAACATTCGAATGAGTGTTGTTGTTGTTGTTGTTGTTGTGTCATTTGTTTTATGGGTGAGTGAATATTGTTTTTCTTTTGAGTTTATTTGTTATATTTTTTGTGGAATTTGATATTGAACGTACTTTATTATTCCCACCCCCCCAGCCAATTGAATATATGAAAAATTCTGATATGCAAAAAACTAAAATAATTTTGTTTCTTTTTATATATCGCAGAGGGTGACCCATAATGAATCACACCATTAATTTTTTCCACTATTTTTGAAAAGTCAATCAACTGTCATGCTATAGCAAAGGGACAGTAAGAAATTCAAATTTTGCTTTAGTATTTGGCTTACCCTTTGCACAATTTATTTAATATAGTTTCTTTGACATACAACAAAGGGACACTTTTTTCCACATAAGACAAACAACAATCGTTATGGACATCTCACTCTCTTGTAACATACAATTATTTTATGCAGATTGGGCAATGATTTTATAAAAAATAAATAAAATAAAAGAATTGTGTAACAAAATTTCTTATTGCCAATTTTATTTTATTTATTTATTTAGTTTTAAATGTTGCAAATAGTTTAATTTTTTTTTTGCACTGTTACAGTAGCGGTAGCAAATAATTTCAAAACGTTTAGACGCTCACGTAGAGAGTCTAGAGCGTCACTCATATTGAAAGAACTACTTTAATTTTTTTTTTTTTAATACAGTCCACTCTTACTAATGTGAAACTTGTCGATTTGATTCGCGTGAAAATATAAATGTTTTCCAGATCCCTTGAAAAACATTCAGTAAATTTAAAAAAAATTCATGTATTTTCAGGATTTAGCTTGAAAAAAATATTGCTTTCCAAAAGAAAGAGAGTTACATCACTAGGTAGGTAGGTAGGTGTCTTAATTACCTGGCCATTATTGTTGGTTAAGAAATGTATTGTTTTTAAAATCGTTTTATCTTTTAACAAAAACTACCTGTTCGTAGAAGTCGAGTGAAAATACTCCAACATCAATTAATATTAACAACAAAAGCAATTTGTCATTTCGTCAATAGGTTGAAGCTGATAATTGATACCTTGTAAAAGAAATGAGAATTACATGCGATAGTTATATGCTAAGAAACAAACTAAATCAAAAAAACGAAATTGTAAATAGATGTAAATTATTAGCTTTATATATTTAGTATGTTCTATAAATAGAATGCGAGAAATAATTCCCCGTTATTTTTTATAAATTATCATCTTAAACATACAATAGTTCTTTTCATTATCTAATTTTTGTTTCCATTATAAACTGTTGACACATGTTTTTTTTTTTTTTTGTTATACTTGAAGCAAACTTTTTTGGTTTGTTTCGTCAATTTGTGTTTTTTTATTGTTGTTTACAATATAAATGGCCGAACGAGTATTTTCACTTGTCATCTATTAAAAGGCAGTTAAGCCCTTATGACGCTTAATTTTGTCTGCATTGTTCCCGTTTTGGAGAAGAGCCGCAAATATATTATAATGGGAAAGTAAATCAGATGCAAAGAGTATAACAATATTCAGGTAAATACAAAAACGTCAAATCGGCCCCAAGTGTTATCGATAAAAAAAAACGAGTAACTGTCAAAAAAAAAAAATTTTTAAATTTTCAACTTAAAATTAACGTTTCGAACTTAAAATCTTTTACATGGTGACAACTGATCGATTTATGCAGAATGTCTGCGATTGGGGGCTTAGTTTTTGACCTTTTATTTTTCTTTAGCGTTTTTTTTCTAAATGAAGGCAACACTTTTAAAATGTAAATATTATAATGTATATGCTCCTTTTCTATCAATTTTATATTAATTAATGCAAATAAATGTTGTCTCATACGGAGTTTAGCTGGTTTCTTTCTTGAATCTTGGGGGGTCGTATGAGCAATATTGCTGATAACAAAAAAAAAATTATATCACTCATACGCTACGCATGTTGTAAAGTGATTCGTTCATATAACACAATTAAAAAACATTGATAACGGCCATGTTTTGTCTGCAAATCATGATGTTTTTTGTAGATTTATGGATTTAGGCCTGATGGAAAATACCAGCAAAGCATGGCCTTTTTCAAAAGGGGTTAAAATTTTCCACATTAATTAAATAAAAAATTTACGTTATAAATAAAAACGGACAAGGGATTTCAGTTTGACTGCGTTTAGACGAAAAACATTTGGAAAGGAAACGTTTACTTTGTAGGCATATTACGGTTGGGGAAAAGAGTATCGTTTTTGTGTTCAATATTCGGCAACACCCTGAGTTGTCATTTTCGTTGCTTACAAAAATAACAATAACAATGAAACAATATTAACAATAATAATGGAATATCACCGGCAGCACATTCGTCTGTGTGAATGCGAATGAAAAAACAAACGAGAATTCCAGATGTTCTTCTTCCAAATGTTTTCTCGTCTAAACTCAGTCTTCAATGCATTGCGATATTTATATTGTAAATATTTATATTTGGATCACACCGAAAAGTTTTGCGGACCACTGTAAATGCAACAGAAAGAAACCAGAGGGTCAGTGTAATCACCGAAACGGTTGCAATAACCTCCCGCTAAATATTATTGTTCTGAACAGTTGCTTTTTCAAACAAAACAAAACAAAAATTATATTTTTTTACTTTTATTTTTCACTTGAATACTGCCCAACACTTTGCTAAAATAAATCTAAAATTAACTCAAGGCAACTGGGGTGAAACAAAAAAAAATTAACTCTGCTTAACTGAATAAATAACCCATCTTTATGTTGCCACATTGGCGTACATTTTTATTAAATTTCTTTTTCAACTGCGTCTTTGTATGAAAAAGTAGAGGCATGCAGTACGAGCAAAAGATAGAAATTTCATTGCCGACAGTCATATGCGGATACTCTGATGACATCTCTTTAAAGAAATGTATGCGTGTCATGCTGAGGAAATCATATTCTTTTGAAACTTCTGTACACAAATGCCATGTCATTGAGGCAATATTTTTATCTTGAACCAGCACTCAGGAGTAAAATCAAGAATTTTATTCGTATTTACAAGTCTACATTAATGTGTAATAGAACATCGTTTCGCCTCTAAGCAAACTGCACTTACAGAAAACTGTAACTGCAACCAAACAAAAAGCTCCTCCCTGGCAACACTGTCAAGAGCATAAAGTTTAAAAAACTCTTGAAAAACCTTTTTATTCGTTACGGTTTTGTATGCAAAACTACTATTGAAAATACGCTTTTAACCACAAGAAAAGTTCACAAGTGTTGGAAACTTTTTACCATTTCTGTCTTGTCAGCAGATTAACTCAGGCATTGCCAACAGTTTTATTTTTCTTTTCTTTTTAATGACTCGGTATTGTTAATGTAAAAAAAGCTGTTGCAACAAGTATTTATACAGCAAAGTTGTTTTTGTTGTTACCGTTGTGCTATAATCCAAAAAAAATAAAGGAAAAAAAAAAGACAAGTGTCTATTTAAGTTTACAAAAGTTAAAAATGTCTTTTTTTCAAGTTGAACTTCAAATGTGTTTTTCACTTTTGAATGCACGACTGGCTTTTCTTTGTTCATGATTTCTTTTATTATTAACGGAAAAACAATAATAACTGGCATACTTCAAGGCGCGTATTTAATAACAAGCTAAATTTAAATACATTTACATACGCTGACTGTAGCAGAGAACAACAACGACTCGAACAAAATTTTACAAATGGAAGAAGCTGGCAGGTTCTTGTGTGGCATACTTTAAGGCGCGGATACAATACCATCTTAATTTCAAATACAGTGGGGTTCGGTTATAACGAACTATGTGGTAGCGGACAGTATTGTTCTTTATAAGCGGACTAAATAATTCTTTACTGGAAGTCTTCACAATATTTTACTTGTAAAATTAAAGAAAAAAAATCTTTCATTTGTCACGTTGCCCTTTGTCTCGAACTATCTATTATAAATGGAAATCACTCAAAGTTTAGCTGTAAATAAATGTTGTGTAACAATCTGTGAATATTCAAAATCATATCTAAAAACGTTTCTGACGAAATTTGCAGAGTTTTGTGTTGCGTTGAATAAAGAAAAGAACTTCTACAGGGTGGACCAAAAGTCACGCCTGCGTGTAAAAATGGAATACATTTTTTTTCTTTATTCTTTTTTATTGTTTTTTAGAATTTATTCATCGGACCGTGTTATACCACCCTGCAAAATTTAACGACCGAGCAACGAAGCAAAATAACAAAATGAAGAAAAACTTTAAAAAAAAAATTTTTTTTTTTCTGAATTTTTCTTAATACAAATTATTATTTCCTGACGAAGCTACATATTTGGTAGCGAAATATTGATATAAATAATTAAAAAAACTTTTCATAAAGAAGGCCATCGCTCATAAAAGAAATATAATTAAAAGATTTAATAAAATATTATTGAAATTAATTTAAGTATAAAAATTCAATTGTTATTACTAATTTGTTTACTGGTGAAGTTTAAAACAAGTTATTAGTTGATATCGCTAATTTTTTAATTAAATTAAATTTTTTTTTTTTTTTTTTTTTTTTATATATATTTATTAAGCCTGAGGTCTTTTTTTATTTTATTTTGTTTTTTATTATTCGATATTTCGTTAACAGCTTGTTAACATCATCAGGAAATAAAAAAATAAAGCTGTTAACGAAATATCGAATAATAAAAAACAAAATAAAATAAAAAAAGACCTCAGGCTTAATAAATATATATCAAAAAATTTAATAAAAAAGGTCAATTAATAATATAAATAAAAATTAAATTTAATTTTAAATTTTTCCCATGTAACGCGAATATGGAAATATCCATATCTTATTTCGCTTATTTCTTTTCTTTTCCATATTTTTTGAGTTTGAATTTTTTTTTTTGAGTTTCATAAGAAAAAAGACCTTCAGTTATCCCAAATCAATTTATTTTAAAGAAGTGTTATTCCCGGGAGACATTTTTATTGAAAAAAAAAGAAAGTATTAAATTCGCCGTAAAACCAGCATAAATTTTTAATGCTTAAAACAATGACAGCAAAAAATATAAAATACATTGCAGTAATTTAATTTTGTTGATTTTCTTTGTGTGGTGACTGCTTTAAGTTTGGAAGAATTCGCTTTGAATTTTATTAGGCAACCTATCTAAAAGCATAATTTCCGTTCTTTTATTAAATTCTGTGTAAATGCGATAAAGTTTGCTGTCAGAAAATTCCATACTCCATGACACAGCGAAAACTGCTTGAAAACATTTTTTGTTTTTTAATTTCTATAACTTCAACAGAATCTTAGGCAATGCCCCATGGAAAACTTAAGTAAATTTCCTTTCAACTTTAAAATTATGTATTCTTGCTGGTATACGACTTCATACACTCATATGTACATACATATCTACATGCATATATTCTTTATAAAAAAAAAACGTAGAAAAAGAGTCATAAAATAAATAAACTAAGATAACTCGCTTACCTTAACTGCTGCCGGTTGTAGTGAAGAAATTTTAACCTCCCATTAGGGAAGTGCTACACAGCAATTTGCACGCTTTTTAAATACAGGCAGGTAGAACGAACAAGCACACAGACACACGCTCGCTCACTTATGCCAACGTAAGCAAATTTATTTACCTTTACGAAAAGTACCCACTCGTGGCATTTCACGGATGTACTTAAATGCGCTAGTCTGGCTCTTGTTGCTACTTTATTTTAATAAATGTATATCAGGTAATGTTGTGTCCTTTATTTATTTAGAAATACACATCTTTTTTCTTTGTTATTTTATGAAAACATAAAAACAAAAAGTTGTTTTTCCAGCATAAATTTCGAACATTAATTCTCCGCCTGCTATGAAAAATTATTTAAAATTAATTTTTTTTTCTTTTTTGTTTTCAATTCAATTTCCTTCAAATTCTTTTTCAATTTTCTATTCTGTTTTGGTATTATAAGAACGTACGCGAAAGTTTCACGACATCACCTGAATGATTAATTGATTTGATGTGCAAAATAGCGAGTTCAGACATTTGGTAACTGGGTTTTTTTCTTGCCATTTTAATTGCCAAGAATTTTAAAATTATATTAAAAAAAATATTTATTTATTGTGATTTATGAAGTGCTGTGCTCATAAAAAAGAAAATAATGAAGTACAAAAGATTAAAAATCTGAAGCATATTTTTTTTTAAATACGGCAATCAATCTTTATTTTATAAGCTCTTCCAATACAAATTTTAATAACGACTCGCGTTCCTTGTGCCTTAAACACATAGCCGGCAGCCGACACCTAGCAGCAAGCTACAATTATAGTTGAACTGCGTTTAAACGAAGAAACATTTGGAAGGGAAACATTTAGTTTACTAGCAAATTACGGTTCGGGAAGAGAGCATCGTTTTTGTGTTCGGTACTCGGCGACAAGCTGTGTTCTCATTTTCGTTGCTTACAAAAATAACAATAAAAATGCAATATCGCTCGAAACATTTTTAGCTGTGTGACTGCGAATGGAAAAACAAACGAGAATTCCAAATGTTTTTCTTCTAAATGTTTCCTCGTCTAAACTCAGTCTTGGCTGCAATTGTGGCCTTGTAGTCGGCTGTTAGCTGAAAATTGCGTATTCGCATAGATTTGTGTATTTTAATTTTGTGCTGAAAAAAACACACAAACAGTGTTACCATATGTGAAGATTTATTTTATTTACAAAGTTTAGCGCTACGTGCCACACAGCTCATGTCACATTTGATATTCTGTCATCTCACGTGCATGTGATGTGATTTGAACAACGAGATCGTGCGAATTGACCCCGTTATACTCTTTCTTCTTAAGTCGCACATTTGGGCGAACAATCCACAAACCACAGCGGTCCTCAAAGACAACACAATCCGGGTCATGATGGTGGCGATGGCTAAAGTAGTCTGGACGTTGATTACAAAACCAAAAAGTTTCTTGGCTCGAGCCCAGTTTCACACTCATGAAAAAGAAACACATCTCGCATTTTTCTGTTGTGCATTTGTGCATTTGTGTGTCTTTGTGTCAGTTGTTGTCGCAAGGTTTCAGTGGAGAAGGCATAGTCACTGGTCACTGAATAGTAACCAGTTCAGCTATATTCAATCCACAGGCATATCAGAACGCCCTGCTTCGTCGGTATTTTGTAGCACCAGCAAACTAAAATAATTGCTAAAAAATGCCCACTAAAACGAAGCTTCAAAATTTAATACGTCTCCTTGACATCTGAAGCTCTTCAACACTGCTACAAAAACAGAAAACGTGCAAAAGCTCAGTTGTATGAGAGTGAAACTTCACCACGTGTCATCTCTCCCTTGATCATCGCTTTCCTGCAATTCCAGCACAATGTATTGCATAGGGGTCATCTCTTGAGTGCTGGTTCAAGATGAAAAAAAATTTGCCTGATTTAAGCGCCACAGTCATGGAAAATTGGACATTTCGGATGTGATACACTAAGAGAAGGCGTGGCAGACATTTGAACGGTGTTACATTCCACACGTAATGGCATCAATAGGTCTTTCAAATGAACAAAAAATATCCATGATATCCCACACGCACTTTGTCTTATTTAAATTCGAAGATGGGAAGCGCTTAATAAAAGCCCCTGTTTATATTTTTTATTTTGTGGCGCAATTCAACAGATTCTCCACAGAGAGCTGAAAAGAGTGAGGAGTTCTTGTATCTTCCTGTCATTATAAAATGTAAGCCGCAGAAGAGGTAACGTTCCCATTCTGTGGTTTCCAGGAATGAATTCTTTTTACCGTCCATTCACTGTGAAATTAAAGCCCAATCGCTTTGTCAAACTTCGGTGTGAGGAAACAATTTTGAATCTTAGAAATTGATCGAATTAATTTAAAGGATTCAGTTTAATTTGCTAACGAAGCAGCGCAGAAATGAAGAGGTCTAGTACTTGTAATTTATTTGTGGCCGCTGAGGCGATGTTGATGTTGTACAGCTCTCATTTCTACTGAAAATAATGTTGCGGTTTTTTATGTTCTTTAATGGTTTCCATCAGAGACTGTGTGAAGGGTGTGAGCAGAGACAAACCGATATGGTAGAATTTTATTGCTTACGAGTATTTATAAAATGTTACCAACACTATTCCAAATTATTTGGTTAATTTAAAGAACGTTTAACGAACAGCGACCCACCCACGCGGTTGTTGTATTGAAGCCGCAACAGTTGGCGGTATTTAAAAATATAATTAAATATAAGAAAAGAAAAAAATTTTATTTATTTACACTGGAAACAAGGAGGGCAACAATACAAAAACCGCAGGTATTTTATTTGTGAAAAATTATTTTAAAAAAAAGACTACAAACAACAGCATGGAATACGGCCTCTGATGCAAGACTACTGAAATTGAAGATTCAAGCAGTGCATGCGATTGTTATAAGCATTCACTTTAACCTCATAGCACGAAATAAAAGTCAGACTATATTTGACGAGTAATCATTTGTTCACTCACATACATAATTCATCATATTTAATATGCACAGGGTGTCTGATAGCAGATTTATATTTTCAAACTTAAATAAAAAAAAGGTAATAATTGACACAAAATTTTATTAAGAACATTGAACGATAGAATGGAAATGCGGATTTTATTTTTCAAATAGTATGTCATCCAGATCCTTCAGATCCTTTTTTAAAATTTCATGAATAATCGCTATGGGAAGTGGCAGTGAGGCTGCTCTTTTCCGTATTGAAAGTCGCGGATTTTCACGTAATCTGCTTTCAACCAGTTCAATGTTTTCGGGAGTCCTTGAAGATCGACTGGGTCCTGACCGTGGGGCATTCATAGACGAAGCAGTTGCGCGGAATCTCTGCACCCTCGAACGAATTAAATTTACACTCGGTCCTTAACTTATTCGCCGAATACCGAACTTTGAACAAAATTGTCGACCAGCAATTACGTAAGAATCATTACTCTTAAAAAATGTCTCCAGAGCGAACGCGCGATGCTCACTCGAACACTGCGACATCGTGACTGACAAATCCGCACAATCGATAATTCCAACGGCGCCACCGTTTATTACTTTTTGAAATAATCGTACTTAAAAATATAAATTTGCAACCAGACACCCTGTATATGTGAAATACACAGAAAAAAATTAACGAAAATTTTAGTTAAACATTTTGTTGCGGACAAGAGCTTTTTCTTGCCCTTTGATGACTTACCAAATTCCAAAATTGAATTCTATGTAAACTTAAATCACTTATCGTTAAATAATTATTCCTTCAAAAATTGTTCAGAACTTATTTATTCAAAGGTTTTAAATGAACTGTACTTAATGATAACAAAAATTCATTTCAACTCTTAATATATTTTAAGTATTGTTGGGTACTCAGTTTTACGTTTTTTATGCATAGTTTTTCAATTATTGTCTTATTAAGCGGTTAATATTGATAGCTGTAAAGTTTTGGTCCAAAATTCTTGATTTTTTCTACATTGATTTACAATGACTGTCTCGAGTAGCAGTAACTTGCTTTATATTTATGTATTTGTTGTTATTATTTTAATGCACGAAACTAGTGCATTGACCACTGCATACGAATTTGACTAATTGAGACAAGTAATAAAAAGTATACCCAGTTGGAAATTCAACACATTTTGTAATATTAATTAAAAAATTAATTAGATTTTCACCTGTAAGGAAATTAATAGTAACGATTACATTTATACTGTTGTCGTACTTGAATTCTTTTTCAATTAAAGTTTTAATAATAATAATTAAACATTTAATTAAATATTTTGAAAAGTTCAAAAAGAAAAATTAAAAGCAAAAGAAAAAATATTTGAATTCTATTCGATTGATTTTTTGGTACATATTAATTTATATTTGCATATATGGAAAAAACAATTAGCAAGAGACAACATCATTTTATGTATTTCATAGCAAAAAAAAAATAAATTACACTAGAGCCCCGATTTGCGTATATCCTACTTCAGCCATCGCCACTTTGCTAATTGAATTTTTTTCTGAAATTTTTGTTTAGAGATGAGACCGATTTTCTGTTTGGTGTGATTCGGTCCACTCAAGGAATGTTTTCTCTCTTTTTACAAAGTATTAACAGCATATGGTTGCAACAGTATGCTGCTACGTGCCACTCAACATCTCACTAATCCGTGAAGTTATTGGAACGTTATTTTTATGATATTCTTATTTCACGTATAGAGAAAATTTAAAAAAAATTAAGATTCCGTTAAAATAATAATTCGTTTTTAAACTATTACGAAAAACGCAGAATCAATTAACAGTTTTAATTGGAAAAATTTCAAAATTTTTTTCGCATTTGGCTGTTTTATGGCATTTTGATTGTTCTGTTTTGAGAATCAATTCAAATAAACGTGAATTCAACTAAATTATTATTAAAAATAATTGCTGAGCAAAGAAAATTTTAATCATTATTTTTTCTGCGTGAAAGGCCTGCCATTAATAAAAAAAAAAAAAAAAAAAAAAACAACACCTGGGGCCTTTCGATTAGAATCGAAATTTCAAACAAGTTGGACCTTGATGTTGTTGAAAAATTTTACTCATGGGTAGGACTAAATATGCTGGTCATTTGTCTGATATAATTTTTAAAACAAATAAAATTTCAAGTGAAGTTTTACTGCGATTTTACAGTGCTGCTGATTTTTTTTATTTTAAAAATAAATTTTAAGAATTTTATGAACAAAAGTTATTGAATTCGTTGTTTTTGTAAAATTTAAATGACTGAATCTTACTTTAATTATTTGCCGGATCTTGCTCCATTGAATATTCCAAATTCATTTTATTTTTTCAAAGTTATTTTGTAATAAATATTTTTTTTTTTATTTTCATAATTTAATGTTAAGTAAGTTAAATAACCAGTGATGTTAAACACTACTTTTTTTTTAATTTAGCAATATATTTAATTAATTTTCAATTTCATATAAAGCAGCATACGCTTGCATATATTTAAGAACGTCTTTGTTTCCTTTTTTTTTTTTGCTAATTTAAATTACTTGCAATATTAATACTTTGATTTTCATTTAAAATTTTAATTTAAATTTAACAATTTATAATTTTTTTCTATTATTTTATTTTTCAATTCTTTAGTTCGCTAATCCTTAAAAAAAAAAGTTTTTTTTTTAATTCTTTTTGAAAATTATTGTTCTTATGAACAGAATGCCATTATTTTTTTCATTGTCTGACCGAGCACAACAACCGTTTTAAGTTACGCGTAGCATCATACTGATTTTAATGTCA
This sequence comes from Dexiosoma caninum, assembly GCA_963924685.1. Classification (NCBI taxonomy): domain Eukaryota; kingdom Metazoa; phylum Arthropoda; class Insecta; order Diptera; family Tachinidae; genus Dexiosoma; species Dexiosoma caninum. Next base: position 3,893,332 of record OZ004728.1, read on the forward strand.
CACATAAACTGCCGTCATTGGCCATATTACAACGGCAACAGCCACGACAGTGTGTTTGCTGTCCAATGTATGTTGGTTGTTCGTCGCATATGGCGGGAAAGTTGCCATTTGTTGGTATTGGAAAACAAAGAATGGTTTTGGGAATTTAAAAGCCTTGCCAAGCGTGGCAATATGCTAGAGTAGCTTAAGTCGGCTTAAGCAATTAATGAATTCTGTAAAATTATATTAAATTATTTATTAAAAACGTAGCCTGCTATAAACTTCAGAAGAATAGAATTGCGTTAATAAATATCAATCGGTCGAATTGGATCTCTTTTTTGATGTCCTCCATGTATGCGTTTCACCATGACTGGGAAAATAGGTTTTTAGAAAGTGAGTAAAAGAACATTTTATTTACACTTTAGACTTCTTAATTGCTGAGGAGATGCCCTCTTGACTCTGTAATCAAGAAGGATCCTGGTTTGATTACCGGTCTAGTCAACAACTTTTTCTGATTTTTCTACAGCAGCCTCTTTCCGCGGTATTTGAGCACAAAACGTCAGGGAAATAAAACATAATAAAAAGGCTCGTATTAGCTTAAAAATCACGCGTGAAAAATGATAAGACTTTTTTTCTGCAATGCGCAGTGCGATTCACTGTAAAATCTACCAGACATTAATGTGCTTTCGACAACAAACATAAATCCCATATCCATACATGGTGTACATGCAAAATTTAAACAAATGAATGTAAAATTAGTCCAGATATGAATATACAATATATAATGATGGCGAGTAGTCAACGTGTTGGCTCTGTAACTAGAAAGACCCAGGTTCGATTCCCATCCAGGTCAAATCAGAAAAAGTTTTTTTCTGAGTTTTCTGAGCAATAAAACGTCGGCGAAGTAAAATAATAAATAAAATGGCTCCATTAGCTTAAAAATAATGCGTCAAAAAACAAAAACATCAGAGACGCCGCAACTTTGCTTTATAATTAACACGCAACTGCAGACTTGTGCAAGAATTAAGCTCTATCTTCCTACCACTTTCACCACCTGTCTATTCCCTACCCTATCCCTCTCTCTAGTTCCAGTGCAATGCATTGCATTGCCCCTGAGCACTGGTCCAAGATAAAAAAAGAATAATAATAATATAATAATAATAATAATAAGTAATTACAACCTGTGGCAACTTCTTGTTAATTTTATAGTTTCTTGATTGTTTTATCTTTAACTCAACTAGCGACAACAAGAAAGCTCCTGGCGTTTTAATGTTTTCAATTTTGTTAAAACAAATGACATTTGGTTTTATTTTGGTTAAATATTTGATTAAAAACAGTAATTATTTTTCAATGCCGCCATATCAAAACAAATGTCAGCTGTTTTCTTGTGTTTTCGAAAATTGAAAAACACATCGAAAAATCAAAATTATTGTGATTAGCAGAACGCCATGAAATCATAAAGTGATTTACAGAACAGAAGCACAATTTTGAAATTAGAATCATAAATGAACATCCAATGCTAAATAAAAATCTTGAATGCGTTTTATTTCTAAGGCAATTTAACAAAATGAATTTGGGATAAAAGAAATTATTCATATGGGCACCTTAATGCTAAACTGCACAATTGTCGCTTGTAATCGTAAGTGTGGTGAAAATGATAAAGCACGAGCGCTTAATATAACGACAGCGTGTAGGAAGTGTGTTTTGAAGTCACTAGGAAAATGGGATAAAAAAAAGTGAAATGCCGACAATGAATTAAAACATAGAATGTAAACCAAAATTATTGAGGCAGGTTCAGTTAAAATAAAAAAAATAAAAATATTAATTCAAATACTTGTAAGAAATTGTTACACGCTCTTTGACGATACGATTAAAAAGAGAAATTTTTTATATAATCTTTTATTTTTAATTCTTGCAATATCTTAAACCCAAATTTAAATTCAGTGATTTTTCCAGTGATGAGTATAAAGAAAAACATCGAAAACATTGCTTGTTGGCATTTGCGCTTTTCACCAACTCTCACCTTTGTGCTCTTTACGAAAAGTACTCGTATATATTCACCTTGTTACTCTACCACGTTAGTCACCACACGTAGTGTTATAAAAACAAAAACATAAACAAATTGCCAGCATCGGCTGCTGATAACAATACATATGATACTGAATGTGTGTGTGGGTGTGCGTGGTTTGTACACGTGCTTTCGAAAGTCAATGTTGCACAAACAAAACATAAAATGCCGGGGAGAAATGCTCAAACATGTTGTTCGCTGTTAACAAAGAACACAAAGGCACATATCCTTCTGTATTTATGTATTGATGTGTATCTCCACTCGTATATGCATATTTAAGGATGAATAATATTTTATTGAAAACTGTATGATGTTAATGCCATTTAAAATGCTTGTTTTAAAATTTTCGTTTAACTATATTTTTTGGGCTATTGCAAGAGGTGTGAAATAATAAAGCGTAAAAATAAATTTTCAGAGACGGAAAAAAATGCAATTGGATTTTAAGTGGCGTAAAGTTAAATAAAAACAATTAAGTCAGCATAACAAAGGCTACTCAATATATTTTTAAAATTGTTTTCCTTAAAAATTCTATTAAAGAACGTTGGAAAATTAAATTCTTTATATCGAAGGAGAAACAGTGAAAACTAAAATGAAAAACTTTAACTCTTCGTCTTCGTTCGTCGGCGTATGAAATGGAAATAAATTTAATGCCGAATTCGTCACGCACGTCGAGTTTTTTCTGACTCGGTGTTGCTTTAATTTCATATGCCCAAATGTGTTTTATTTCTGAGGACGAAAGTTTGCAACGAATAATTCGTCGTTCGTCCCAATTATGTTCCCAGCATTAATTGTTGTTTTCTTTTGATCTTGGGCCAGCACTCAGGAGATGACCCCTACGCATGCGATACTTTGTGCTGGAACTAGAGGAAAGGAATAGTAGCAGAAATGACAACCTGAATAGAATTGTTGTATTTGTACACAAAAAATCCTGTTTCTTGTACGGACGAGAACACCTGCTGTGAATTCGCCTTGAATTGGTCCAATGAAATGTCTATCACCGTTTTTATGCATTTCAATATATTTTCGTACCCAGCCGTAAAACTAAAATACGCACAAAAACATAAATAAGCAAATTATGACAAGTTCCTTAACCTCAAATTTCGCCCATTAAAAAAATCTCATTCGTAGACAACCAGCTACATTGGCAACATTTCTGCACATTTCTTTCACATATTTGAAAGGTAATAATTTAATAATTTTTATTAATTAAATTCATGTATGTGTGATAGAGAGAGGGAGAGGGAGAGGGAGAGTGAAAGAGGCTATAAAGTGTTGTAGCAACAAATGCTGGTTTTAATTTTATTTATTTTTTTCTTCATAACAAAGGGTTAATATAAAAATTACTTAAATGGAAACACTAATTTCTTTGCATCTTCCCTTCATTTAATTAATTTCCGACAAAACAAATGCAATAACAATGCTTTTGCAGCTGCAACAAACCACATTTACGCGCTGTAATTTTCGCATGAAAAAAGTCCAAATTAAAATTATCTAATTGAAATTTTACAATTGCATATTAAAGAGCATTATGACTGCAGCATTCAGTCGGTTGGTACTGATATGCTATTAATAGTGCGCACGAAAATATATGGTACGAGCTTGTACTTTATTTGGTGGGTGTTATCGTAGTCAAAACTGAAATGTGACGAGTTAAAACTACGATTAACTGTTACCTGTCGCATACTGTTTGCACATTTTTTCAAAACTGCTGCTATTATTTTATTATGCTGCTTAAGATTTGTTGGATTTTCGGAATAACTCGTGAATTAAACGTTGGATAAAAAAAATAATTAAGAGACGTTTAATTTTACGATTCTTTGGGCTGAGAAATACGGCTAATTTCGTGAAATAATATTAACAGAAAAATAAAGCTGCATTAATTTGATGATTTCATCAAATTAATATTCATTTAAAACCACAAATTTTTCATATTTTAATTGCATTCTTTGCTTATCACAATTTCAATGAAAATATAATACGGGAATTATTAGTATTTTATTTTTGTAAGAGAACTACTAGAACAATGCTGAGCAGGGCCCAATTTACGATATTCGATATCGACCGAAATTCATATACATTAAATTAAAATTTTGTTTGAAATGTTGATTCGCATCGAATGCCGTAGTTAAGATGGCGGAACCTCGCCGAAGCAGAACGCCCCACTTAGACCAGAGCGCTTAGGCCCATTGTGATACCACAACTAGAAGCAACCAGGGTCTAGGCAGGAATTGTACCCGCAACTCTAGATTGATAAGACTAATGTTTATCCAGTAGGCTACGGAGGCACCCGTAAATTTTGTTAATTTTCTTCACTAAAGGACTTATTATATTTTTATTTTTTCATTGGAGCAAGGCAAATTCACTTCGCTCTCTGCTACTTTTTTCGGCTAATTAGAGGTTGTTATCTCAAAATTTTAATATTTTTACATCTCAGTTGTTTCGGCTTTGTTGTAGCTTTTGTAAAATTAGCATCTGGTGTGAATTGGCCCTTGTGTTGGACTACACTTTTCCATTTATATTTTTATTTGCTTTTGTTTAACTCTGCCCCTTAAAACCTCATATTATTTTATTTTTTAAACACTAACCGATTCATAAGGCAGTATATCGTTGCGCTAATACAAGCAGCCCCTGTTAGGACAGAGCGAAAGGCATGAACCATCCAGTGGCAAGAAAACCTATAAACGGTTGAAATTTTGCCCGATAGTGATACCTCCTATCGACTAACGGAGTTATGGAGTCGTATTGTTTTGAATGATTTCAATATCTGTTATTGGCAAGCGAAATGGCGATTGCACTAAGTTAAGGTTTTATTAAGTCACCGTAGCATTTAACGACTAGTCATGCATACATAATTTTGTTCGAACTATTCCATGTCGCATTGTCAATAAATATATATATAGATACATTTATATATGTGTATATATGAGATTTACTGTGTTATAAGCTTTTTACATTGTAAAAGTGTAATGTGTGAATATGTAGCTCAGCTTGGACTCATTAACAAAATAATCACGGTCACAGGGAAAAACGGAAGTTTCATTATTTGTCGTCAATTCGACTGATTAAAATTGATTGTAGCAAACAAACTGTGGCAAATGTTTGGTTTAAATCGCTAATTAAATATAATTGCGCTAAATTGCATAGAAAAAAAATAAAAGACAGAAAATATATGATTTTAACTTTTGTGTATAAAATTTTTTTTGTATGCCGATAGATAAACAGGGTATAAATAATCACAAATAACTCATTAGCAAAAGTTGTTATTGGCAAACAGTTCATATCTGTAGCTTTATTTAATTTTATTGAAAGTGAGGGGAATATAAAAATGGGAAAAAAAAGCCAAAGTTTAGTGGGAATTATGAATGAATATCTTTATTAGAAACAAATTATCACCAAATCAATTCCAATTGAAAAAGTTTTCACTAGCAAATGCCCACTCTGTTCAAGTGTGATGTTTTTAATATCATTTTATTATCCTTTTTTTTGCGCATCCTTCTCCTTGTCCCTATAATCGGTATAGAATTATCTGTTTTATTGAAACATTCATTTATTTATTTTCTTCATTCAGCCACTCATGTTGAAATATTTCTTCTTTCAGCAACAGATATTTTCCATTTCAATGTTGGAGCGCCAACAAAAGTTTTTCAATTCTTTATTTCCTGTTACGACTTGGTAATTCCTGTCCTCTTTTATTTAAGTCCAACACATGTTATTAGTTGAGATTATCTAACCGAAAGCATTTGTATTTGTGGTAATGGGAAGAGTGGCTTAAGTCTATTTGGATCGATTGACAGATGACCACTTTTAAGCTTTCAAAAGCTTATTTTTTTTCTATTAAATTTAATTTTATTATTTTCCTACAACTATGAAAATAACTTATTCTACTGTTCAACAAATGATTTAGTGGGACATATGTATATGTATGTACTCAAACAATAAAACTTCTGGGCTGAAGGCAACTTGTCTTCAATTTAAATTTAATATTGAATAACTTTGTGAATTGAATGCATTAAAAATTTATAAATATTTGTAGTTGTGTGAAAAATGTTCAAACCTCTCCATATATCCTTAAAAAGGAAATTATATTTTTGTTCAGTTTATAAGCAGAATTCATTAAAAACAATTATTATTTTCTAAATGAGGCGTTTCAGCTGTGCTCGGTCGGATCTGGTCGAATAGCCAAAATTTTTAAAATTAATTTTAATTGAATTATTCATTTTAAATACACACAAATGGCCCCTGATTTTTTAATTTTATTTTAGTTCTTTTCCAGCATATTTTGAATTTTTTATAGATTTCTTTTTGCTGTGTAAGTTTGTAAAGAAAATTCAACACTTTTCTTTAACACTAGTAGAAAATTAGAATTGATTTAAAGTTGGTTAAATTTGTTAAATAACAAACAGAGTAGAAGTTTCTTAAATTGCAAACACATCGAAATTCAAAAAACATGGATGCGCAACAAATCCCTTTATAACAAAAAGTCAAATAATAAAAGTCCAAATGGACTGATAAGCGGAGTTACAGCAAAAGTGAAGTAGGAATTTCTAAAATTGATGACCAATTACTTCATTCCCACAGCCACTTGAAGCGTATAAAAATTTCTAAACGTTAAACTTTTGCTTTTTTCTTAATTCGCATTAAAACTAGGGTGCACATTTAAAGGAATTAAAACATGAAAACAGGGAAAATTCTCCTTTGCAGAAGAAATTATGAAAGAAAAACAACAACAACAACAAAAACAGCAAACATATCGTTACATGGGAAATTCCCATTGCAACAGTACAAAAGAAACATAAACACACACACACACACACTTCAAATGTGTGCAAAATCATGCAAAAAACTGCTTCAATTTTAAATCACATTCAATCAAATCAAACCAATCAATCCATTTGTGTCTAATCATTCAGTCTTATTCACTTCACAGAGAATAACTTTCCAATCAAATGGCCACATCCCTTTTAACCACATCGAAGGCACTAATCGGCTCATTAAATTATTCAAAAGTTTACAATGCGAATGTGATAGAGATATTTGCTATTTAAATCAGCCATTAAATTTTAATGCAGCCTACAAGATTCATTGATGTTTGCTTTTTGAGAGCCGTAGTGAATATAGACCTACAGAAAAGTGTGAACAATTAACAAAAAAACAAAAATTAAAAGCTTTTCATCTCATTTTGTTGAGTTCTTTAAAAATTGTACCTATTGATGCAAAAAGTGTTAAGTGATACGAAAATTAATTCAGTAGAAATGCCTGGGAAGTGATTATATTTCTGTGGTGGGTATTATCGAGTACAAAGGAGTCTATATTTTTGAAATTTGACGTGATGGATTTCTGCAGCGGCATCAACTAACTCCCTAAAAAACGAAGTCTTCCAAAAAATTATACCAACTAACTAACTCGCCAAAGTGTGCGAACCGGATCGTAGCATTGGAACGAACGTACATTACGTACATACGTACACAAAAGTGATTGAAAACTGCCTCAAAAAGATCATCGAATGATGCAACCAATCTAGTGGCGGCCATTTTGTAAATAAAGTCTGCTTCACTGCTCGTTGCAAGCCAGGGCAATGACTGTTCAACTTTTGCATGGTCTCCTCGTGATTCTCGCACAACGTACAGGGCGGCGCAGAATGAGCTATATGCTTTAAATAGTTTATAACTTTTTTATTTATGCGATTATTGTAATTTTCTTTTTTAAATGAGTATTTTTTTTCAATTTGCTTTGAAAAATTATATCCTGTAAGTGATGTCCATTTTCTGCTTCCCCCATACGTGCTCTTTTTAGCATATGTTCCATTTTAATTTCCCTTTTCGCAAAATTTCGGTTGTAATGGCCATGATTTCATTGCGTATGTTGGTTTTTAGTTAGAGTATGGCTCGTAACGTACACTCTTTCTTTTAAATATCCCCAAAGAAAACTGTCAGGTGTGGGTGCTATACGCACATTAAAATGTCGACGATATGCAAACTGTGTCCACACAATAGACTGTTGGTTTGAAAAATAAAATCCAATTATTTTTGTACGTTGTTCGATCGTGCAATGATTCATAATTAATTCTCCAAGTCTTCTTCACAAAATGCTGAAAAAAAACAAAGAAAAAATAGTGAAAATAAAAAAGTTATAACGAATTCAAACCATATAGCACATGCTGCGCCAGCCTATACAAAGATCAGGGGTTGCCCTTCCTAACTAGCGGACCACAGCTCTAATCGAGCAGTGACCAGTCTAAGCTCTCATCCGAAGTCTTAAGTCCCTCCTACTCATTCCCAGTAGTCGTGTGGTCATTGCACCGTCCAGCCAAGGGTAGGCCCATAACACGCTATAGACCCTGCAATCTCCCAACGCCACCAGGAATAATTCACCTTCTGTACCGCCCATCTCCTGAGCTCCCCACTCTAGTCTACGGTTGGCTGCCCGGATATGTGCACCCCTTCACACAGCAACGAACCCAGCTTCGCCAGCCCATCAACCGTCTCATTACCCTCAACTCAGCGATGACCCGATACCCAATACAGCCCATCTGCATCTACTCATAAAATCGTTAAGGTCACAAAATTTTTAATTTTTTTCAATTCTTGACTTCAACAGCCTCATTCGTCCCCATTGCGTTCTTGGCTTTCTACGTTTTCCCAAAAGAGTAATTGTTCTTGCCATCATTTACTTATTTCGTCGACTTTGTTCATATTTGTAACAGCTTCTTAATGATTTTTTATGGTTTAGGGCAATTCTATTATTCTTTTCTTTTCTTCTTTTTCTGTTTCGTCGTTTTATATCTTAAACTTTTTCAGTCTCATCACTAACATTGTCGTCATCATCATCAGTATCATCAAAAAATTCCTTTTGATTTGATGACTTAGACTTGCACAATTTGCTATTGTAATTTTTACGACTACTGTGTGATTTCTAGTTCTTCAGCTGACTATAATCAGTGTCCCTCTTCCTCCCTCTCTCCCTCGAACTCGTTCTGTGTAATTTTAGTTTCCTCTTATTGTTGCATGAACGAGTTTGCCTTGACTTAAGAGCATTAAACAGTGCAAATCTTTTAAAAGTCGTTACTTTTTTTGTAGCGGCGTTATTTATTTCTCTCTCGTTTTTCATGTGGTGTCTGATTTTATTGTTTGCCAAACAAATTTAGTCGTCTTAAAGAAAATAAAAATTGAGCTATAAAAATAAGACTTTGCTTGCTGATGTGCAAAACATTAATCTATTGTCAGTAAGACACAGCGTTTTATGTATGTGTGTGTATGTGTGTGTGTGTATATATGTGTGTGTGTTGGATTTATTGATTTATTTCTTTTTTGTTTTCTCTAAGCAAAAATATGAAATCAAAAATTTATTCGCTTTAATTGAGAAATAAACTTTTTATTGCCAATTGAATGTAGGAGAGTTTAGGAAGTGGCACCAGATCCGACTTGAAATATCATTTTAACAATGTAATGATTTGGCGATTTTTGAAAGCTAAAAGTTGTTATTTTAGATTTTTGGGAAAAGGCTCTCAGATTTCAGTCTTTTATTTTCAAACTCATAAAAAAATCACCACTTGAAAAAAATATATATTAATAGTTACGAGCGCTGTTTGATAACTCCGTGACTTTTTCAATTTCTCTCGCACTAAGTTTAAATGCAACACTGTTGCCGTCATCTACCATCTATTAATAGACCGCTGTCCAAATTTTAGCAAGCTGTGTTATTTATTTTGTGTTTGACAGCCATTAAAAGCAGACAACCTCGTGAATTTTAACAAACAAAGGAGAAAAGTGAATTTCGTGTGCGAAAGAAGGATCCATCACAGTACCCACGATATCAAGGAACAATAAAAACATTGGTTTTGTCAGCCAACAAGTTCACGGTCACAGTTTTTTGAGCAGCACGCGGTGTCATCCATATAGACTTTTTTTCTATCTTGGATCAGGGGATGACACCGACACATGAGATCAGATGGGGTCTTGCACCGTCTTAAAAAGCCAAAGCACTTGAATGTTTCCTTTGAGACCGGAGACCAGTCCATCGGACATCACACTGAATCTTCATGCCAAGAGCATCAAGAGCTTCTGATTCCTCAATATTTATATCACCTGTAATGACCGCTATCGTTTGTGGCTTATTCGCACAAACCCGCTACTTAAGAAAACCTCACAAGAAAAAGTCTAACGGGATCAAATCGCACGATCTCTGTGGCCAATTCACTTCACCTCCACGTGAGATTACCATCCCTTCAAATTGCTCATTCAGAAGATCCAATATGGAATGAGCTGTGTGACACGTAGCGCCGTCCTGTTAAAATCACATATCTTTGGTGTCCAGATCATACAATTCAGGCCAAAAGAAGCTGTTAATCTTTGACTTATAGCGCGCTGGCCAACGTCCTTATCGACCGATGACGCCGCCAGCCAAAAATTCACACCAAACAGTGACTTTTTCGCATTGGATGCTCTTGGATCTCATGTGGATTGGTATCGTCTCAAATGGGTCGCATCGTTAAAGATGGTTTCTCGTACGTTACGCTGAACGAACAGAACACCCATTTTGATAAAACAATTTTATTATTTCAACGTGTTGTGGACTGCTCCATCCGTCCTCGGTGGTTATTTGGCAAAACAGACTCAATAAAAGGCAACTAATTTGCCAGATGTGGCTTCAACAAGATGACCGTTATCAACTGTCAAAGTTCGGCAAGCCCTGTTGGAAGAGCCTTTAGATTCGACATTGGAAAACTTATATTTTGGTTCATGTATTATTGAAGATGCATTAAAATGCATCGCTGCAGGTTTCACTTCTCGTAACAGAAAATTTTGTGAATGAATTTAATAAATTATTTCTTCTGGCTTTAAGAAAAAATATTTGCATTTCCGAATTGAATATTGAAACTTTATTTTTCTTTTTCTTTTCAGGAAACACTCAGCTTTAACTTATGCAAATCCATTTGCATCTGTTCAGGTAAATAATTTATTTTTTTTTAATTTTTCCAAAAATATGTTTTTAATATAGTTTTACAGTTCATATGTTCATGTGTATTTTGTCGAATCCCTTTTGCTTACGACGTTGGTTTTTGTTTTTGTTTTTGTTTTTGTCATGCGATAAATTTCTATAATTTGTTTTCTTCAACAAACTAATTGATTGGTGCTTTTAAACTGAAATCCTCAGATGTAATTTATTTGCCAGAAATTGAAAACACATTAATTTTTGTGTTGCAATAAACCTGCACAGAAATCGATATTTAAGAAAGAAAAAAAAATGTCTTGTTTTATATTTTTGTTGATTCATTTAGTTCGTTTGTTATGCTAAACGTAAATTCGTGGTCACACGAGGCAAAAAATTACCAAAATATTTGACGTCTTGTGACACAGCTGTATTTAAACAAGTTTTAGGTGTTTTAAGGCAAAAGTAGTTTGTTTTTAGATGTATTTTCTTGCAGTCAGTTGTTTGCAAAAGACGTAAAATTCTATAACGTGACGTTACATTTAACTTGTCCTAATATTTACAAATACCTACCATGTGGATTCACTATGTCCGCAGGCATATGCGAAGTTTGTTCAAAAGAAAAGGTGAATTTTGTTTTGTTCGATTACAATGGTGTGGTGCATCATGAATTCTTACCAACAGTTCGTACGGTTAATAAGGAATCCTACAAGGAAATTATGCAACGTTTGCGCGAAGCAATACTGCTGAAACGATCGGAATTGTGGAATTCTGCATCACGATAATGCACCAGCTCACACATCAATGCTTGTTCGTGATTTTTTGGCCAAACAAAACAAGACCCTAATCATGCCTCAACCTACTTATTCACCAGATTTGGCTCCCTGCTACCTTTGCTTTTTCCCAAAACTGGAGAGACCAATGAAAGGAAAGCGTTTTGCCGCAATTGATGAGATAAAGTCAAAATCGAGGAACGAGCTGATGGCCATACCGAAAAGCGCATTTCAGAAGTGTTTCAAGGATTGGAAGAAGCGCTGACATAAGTCCATTATATCTGAGAGGGATTACGTTGAAGAGGACAAAATGGCTGTTGAAGAATAAATAAATACTTTTCAAAAATAAATTCAAAATTCACTTTTTCTTTTGAACAGACCTCGTAGAACACACCTATTAATTCTAGTGTAAATAGTTCAAATTTAATATTTGTAAAAATTTACACCCAGCCAGTAAAGAAGGCATTGTGTGTTGTTCACTTTTTGGAAATAATACAGTGCAGAGAAGAGACAGGTGGTGGTACAGGTGATAGAGTGGGGTTCAATTCTTGCACTCCTGTACTGTTGCGTGTTATATTAATTTCTACAGCATATTTTGTTTGATATTTTACTTGGCCGGCATTTTTATATCGCAAATTCCCAGGAATTCCGTTACGTTTGAACCCATGACTTTCAGCTTACAGAATGATTATGATATATTATGATGCCTGTTTTCTTTGTCCCTTTCCTGGTTAGTAATGTCTGTCAAGTAATGTCTACAAATAACATACAATTCTTATTTTGTGTTTGTTTTACGACCACAAATTGAAAAATAAATTTTTCTCGTAGTAAATTTTAAATTTAAATTGCCAAAATAATTCAAGTGTTTAAGCACCAGAAATCTATGAATTATTTTTAATTAAAAGTAAAAGAAGATGAAAACAGAATTAAAAGTGTTTTATTTTTTTATTATTGCAGAGTTAATGGTCTGATAAACTTTCTTAAGCTTAATTGCTTTCTAATCGAAATCAATTAAATATTCTTGGTCATGCGATACGTTTCGTTGTAAACAGCAAGTAACTGAAGCACAGTGGGATAAAATTAATTAATTTCTGGGAATAAAAAAATACAATAAAAATATAACAAAATAAACATATAAACAAATTTTAAACACTCTTCACATGTTTACACTGCCATTTGCAATTGTAAAATATTTCAAAAATAATTTAAGCGGGAAGGAAAATTTCTTTTGGCTGTTTAAATTCAAACTAGAAAGATGAAAATCAGATCGATGAAAAAATGCGGAAGTGCTTCTTTGAAAAATATTTCATTATACAATTAAAATAAAAAATATCGTCGTCCAAATGGAAATCACTACGTTGGCTGGCGGCACTCTTTAATACGAGTAGCAAAATTTCTTATGGGTCATTACACTCCGGGATGGTTACCATTTGCTGTTAAAAGTACCAAGGAAGACACTTTATAGGCGTAAACTTTACATTTGATATTTGGACGCTGAGGTAGAATATGAGTGATTCTTTGAATGATGGCCTCGCAATGGGATCACGCGAACGGGCTCGATTTCAACGCTGAAAAGAACCAATAATGCATGATTACACACCGACGCATGCCCGCTCATGCTGCTTCACCTATAATTATGGGTGGTGTAAATATTGCGAAATCATAAGTTCTTGATGTTCTTGCCAAGAAGATTCAGTGTGCTGTTCGATGGACTGAGCACATTTTTCAGGTTCCAAAAGAACCATTCAAGGCTCTCAGCTTTTTACGACGGTGCAAGGCATACCTCATCTGATCTCCTTTCTATTTATACCGCTTACATTCGACCGAAAATGGAATACAACTCTCATGTAGGGGGGAGCGAATAACCTCATTTAGGACAGTATGGTGGCCAACTCTATTGACTCTCTTGAGCATCGTCGCAATATGCGGCGTTTTTGTACTGCGGGGCCCAAAAGTAGCGAAGGTGTTTGAATTTCTTATAATTTCTTTATTATAATTTTGGTTTTTTTTTTTGTTTTCAGTATTTTGTAAAGAAGACTTGACGAATGGAACAGTACACAATTGAACAACGTGCCAAAATCGCTGAACTTTATTTCAGAAGAAAATCATGATTTTTATTAATAATTTTATGAGTGAATTGAATAGGTTCGTTAATAGGCAAAAAGGGCTACGAAAAATCCAAGAGTGTTCAACCGCGTGATTTACACCCACTGAACATAATTTCCAAGTTCCAGCACAAAGCATGCCGCATGTATAGGGGTCATCCCCTAAGTGCTGGTCAAAGATTAAAAAAAAAATTTTTAGAATTACGAGTATCGTGGTCAGTCAGTGTTTTTTAAAACACTGTGACTCATCGAACCCTGTAGCAATTTCTCCGCCATTCGATAGATCCTTATAAGTTGAAAATTAATGTCATTTATGAAACCATTCTGTCTCAACAATGGTGGATAGTGTGGAGAAGAGGCAACTGCCCCTTCTTCAAAAATCATTTTTGTGAAAAAGCAAATCACTTTCATTTTCTCACACATACTGGATTATGAAATTTCTATATTATGCGTAGAATAAATATTTGTTCCCAAAAAAAAAACATAAAAAATTAAAAGCAATGAAAACGGCAAGTGTTACGTCACGGAACAAAATTTTTGTTTTTAGTAACGTTATCTTTGTTATTGATTCATATCCTTTTTGCTTGCAAATATTTGAAAAGGATAGACCGAGTAGTTGGTATAATATTTCAGCCTTCAATAGCCTACTGATATGTGTTTATCTTCAGAGGTCCATCAAATGCTCCCTTTTTCGTCAATCTATTTAAATATTCTTTATGTAAAGTGCTGAGTTTTCCATGGATCAGCACAATGGGGAGAGAACATCAACCTTTCTTATTGATATGGGAATTTAACTTAAGAACTGTGTGCCAAGTTCAAGTCGAAAATTAAAATTAATTAATTAAAGTCTCTTGCACACACACATGCTTTTATTTAATAAATATTTAACGATTGTGCATAAAAGGGAACGACTAATAAAGATAATAAAAATACAACAATGTCCTTGACAGGTGGTATCACCATTATTTTGTGATTTTCTGACTACTGCCTAGAACAAAATCATGAAATTGTATAGTCCTTTCGTGGTAAAGGGTGATCCTTTTAGATAGTTTTCATATACAAATAATACTTATTTGATTCAAAAAAGTAAAATCTTTTTTTTTTTTTGGTAAACGTTTTCTTATAGTAAAGGACACATATTTTTATAAATATGTTTAATTAAGAGAAGTAATAATAATTAATAAAGAGAAGTAACACTCAGCCAATGATTGCCTGCTACTACTAATAGGAGTGAACTTCTACGAAAGGAATAGTAATAGAGTTTGCTGCTGATGAAGGGATAGAGAGAAGAAGGCTTCATTAGTTTTACAATACTGCTTCTGCAAGTTTCTTGTTTTAAAGTAGTGTTCGAGCGCCTCTGCAACGCATTAAATTTTTGAAGCTGTATTTGGACATGTTATTAGTAATTTTACTTCGCCGAAGAAATTTGGAATTCGCTGCCCGAATTTTTATTATGGAGCGAAAGAAAAAACAATCCCATCCCTGATATAATTTTATTCCAATGTTCAGCTCGACTGTGCTATTGACAGGAAGATCCAATTTTCCTGAATTCTTTCTGACACTGGAGTGCAGTGCACTGTTGCCCTTATCTTAGGCATTTAATCCCAGCTGACTTATCGGCGAATATTTCTGGCATTGCATAACTTCACAGAACTAAATTTACAGATGTGCTATCACAGCGGCAGGTCGAAACAGGTCTGGAAAACGAAGCTAATTTTCTGTTTCTCGCGCTGTATTGATATACAGTTCATAGAACCAAACGAAATTTTAGCGGCATCATTTTACGTAATACAAAATTTATTATCATGGCGTGATAACGCCGCACGTGTCTTCGAGTAGAGCCTACAGCCATAAGGTGTATCAACCATGAAGCTGCAGCGAAATAATGGTGGGATCAGAAGGCCGATAATGCTCAACAAATGTCATTTTAAAGTGTACGAAAACATTTTTCATAGAACGTCAATTTCCATAATGCAACCGAATATTTTGGAGCCATGTTGCACTGTGAGTCTTTGCCATGTTGTCAAATAATACTGAATACAAATGGCGCCACAGTAACACAGCAGTCACAAGCACGGCTGTTAAATAGAATAGAGAAAGCTAAAAGAAAAGCTCTAAATATAACACTCTATATAACTGTTGTTTTACAACATGAAATTTTATTACACAAGTTTCACTTTAGATGGTGTAAGACGACTTTAGAATACCCTACTTATTATGTAGAATTATAGAAGGTTTGCATTTAGAATGCGGGAACAGAAATCGAAATACCAATGAGAATGTTGTTTTTCTAGTGACACACATTGGCGCATTCGAATACTTTTTCTTTGATGAGTCTACAAATCGACAGGTGACGGTTACTAAACTTTGTTGCTGATACCTCGCAGCACTCCCAGAGAAAATAACTCTAAATAAACTTAGATCAATGACCCCACATTACGAAAGCTGGAAAAGTTTATTTTTTTATTTAAAAATTTTTCATTAATATATTCCATTGTTCCATTGTTTGAATGAAATTTATCGTTCTTATAATTAAGGGCCGCCAAATATGTACTAGGCGACCTATCGAACGTATCACGCATAGGTGATCTTATGCGATATTCCAATGCAACGGGATGTATATAGAACATCTCGTGAATGGATTTAGTATGGGATCCAGGCATTTGCATTTTCCTTTTTTTATTTAGGAGCAGTGAAATGCCGTACAAATGCAATGCACTGTACTTGAGCGAGAGGGGGGGATAGTGTAGCGAATAGAGAGATGGTGATAGTGTTATAAAAAGAGAGAGCACAATTGCTGAACAATTATAAAGAAAAGTTGCGTTGTCTTCTGATGTTAATTTAGAGGCATTCTTTTTAATACAAGGGGAGCCATTTTATTTACTATTTTACTTCGCCGACGTTTTATATTGCTAAAATAACGACGAAGGAGTTGTTTACTTGACCGATTTGCAAAGCCAACGCGCTAACTACTCATCATATGTTAGGCCTCAGACAAGTGCATGAGGAAACAGGAAATCTTTCAATTCTAATTAATTGATGGCATTCAAGCAGACATGAGTTTTTTTTCAGTGTAGCAACCAATAAAATTCGTTATCTCCCTGCCCTAAAGCAATTACCAAGTTAGACCTGCTTTATTTTCACCAATATACGACTCTGCAAACATATTGACAAATTAAATTATTCCAAATAAAATTATCGCTATAAAAATCAAATAGAGGAGACATTTTTTTTTTTTGCCTTCATGTAGTTTTCTTTAATTACACCATGCGAATGAATTCCCTTTACTCACTGC
The DNA here is from genome assembly GCA_963924685.1 of Dexiosoma caninum. Taxonomy (NCBI): domain Eukaryota; kingdom Metazoa; phylum Arthropoda; class Insecta; order Diptera; family Tachinidae; genus Dexiosoma; species Dexiosoma caninum. The sequence goes on from OZ004728.1 coordinate 3,910,480, forward strand.
CAGACATCTATCTGCTCATAAAAGGCAACATAAATATTTGGCCATAAAAGTGTGTACAAATTTAACAATACAAGCGTGGCATTTTCGTTTTTACAGCATGTGTTGCCGCCACACATTCAACTGAAGTACATGTTTCCTTGACATTAACACTCTCACGCTGACATCAAGTGACAGAAAAATATAGGTTTACTTTTTTATTCCTTTTCTTTTAATTAACTTTGCTGCTGCAATAATTTGGTTATTTAGTAAATAACACGAACGAAGATTTTCAATAAAGAAAGCATGTTGTTAACTTGTTTAGTGAAAACATGTAAGTGAAATGTTCACATTGAAAGAAGAGAAGATTGAAGAGTTCTCCTAATTTTCTTTCTTTTCATTAATTATTGAAAATTAGCGTGCTAAAAGGGAATCAATTCATATGGTTTATAGACATGAAACAAAGCGGTTTCTTATTGAGTCGTCATACGCTTAAAATTATTGCACTCATCATAGTTTTTCCGCCTTGACATTATCGTAATATATTATTAAGATTGGATGGAACTTCGATTATTTATTAAGGTTTATTGTTTGGCTAAACTTGTCTATATACTAAAATGCCTTGGTGATTCTGCCAACACTTTAGTAAAAATTTAAGCAAATTTTTGAAAAAGCTCATGTTTATATATAAATTACGACAAAAAAAAATTCGAGAATTATCGGGTATACAAACAGAAAAGAAAGGCCTTTGTAAAAATTTTTTAAATATAATTAAATACAATCATTGTCAAGATAAGTGTTCACTAACACCCAATTCACACGATGACTCTTGCGACGTCGCTTTTTCGAACTCTTTCTTTGTTTGTACGTAAACGGATTAGAGAAGAAAGACGGATAAGAAAAAATATTCGTTTTCTGTTTTTTATGAATTTTTTTCATATTCCTCTTTAAACTGATTTATTTTTTTCTTGATACGTTTTATTTTGATTTGTACGTTGCAGTGACTTATTGAAGAAATGGACAAACGAGGGTTGTTTGATACCTCCGTGACTATTTGAATAAAAAAATTTCTTTTCGGCAAAAAAGCGTTTCATGTTTCACCATATGTGACGCGCAAAATAGAAAGCTATTTTATAGATTTAAATACGTGTATCTTTGGTGTACCATCACTGAGCAAAACGCGCATATCTCTGGGAGGGAACACTTTTGGGGCATGGGATCGGTCTCATTCGATGCTCAGATGTTGTCCACATCAAAAAAAAAAAAAAAAAAAATGAAAATTCCTTTTTTTTAACCCCTAGGTCCCTTTCTCTATGCGCTGTCACATATTCTCTTTTTAGATCAGTACATTTAGTTCAGCGTTTTTACAATTTTTTCATTCCTGCCAAATAACAAGGCCCACAAAATAGACGTTTGTTTCGGTTAAGACCAATCCATTTGACCCAAATCGAAGAACGAGTTGTAATTACATTACGATCCAATAAACAGGTCAGAGCGATTCTCCTGATGATTTTTTTGCAGGGTTGTATTGTTAACGTCCAAAATGCTGTATTTGTCAAAAGTTGTTTCCATTTATGACTTTTATATTTGAGTTTTTATTTACATATTCAAAATTAATTAAATTCCATTCAATTTGTTGCGTGCCCAAATGGCAGAAAATTAAGAAACAATGGAAAATTGGAAAAGACGAGATGAGGTTGGACACTAATTAAATAAATCTCTAGATATTTTAGTTCCAACATTGTCTTCTTTTCTAGCTCGTTCGATTGCAACGGTTGAAAGAATTGGGAGCATGGCAAGAACAGTAATTTAAAAGTGTCCAGCTCTTATGGAAAAGGATAAGACACCTTATTTGAGACTTTTCCATATATAGTTTTTATTTTTTACCATCCTCCACTCGGTAAGTTACTGTATACGACGAAGTAATTGCCAAAACGAAATATAATGAAACATCAATCAATGATTGGTGTTAAGAAATGTAGGTACGTATTTTTGCCGATAGAAATTACCACCCGATCAACTAGAAACAAGTCAATTGAATAGTGGTCTAAGAAGTTTTATATTTTCTTATATGTTTTGCATTGTGTTTGAAACTAAAAAAATTATAAAAAAAAAAAATTTTAACTAAAGGTATTGGTACGCGATTATCATTATATAGATGGTGGTGAGGCAGTAGACTACGGGTGTGTCTCCGTAGTCTAGTGCATGAGCATTAGTCTTATCAATATGGAAGTGCGGGTTCGATTCGCGCTTAGACCCTGGGTGTTTCTACAGACAAGCTGTAAGAGCTTCGTAGAGTTTGTATGGCCTAAAAACGTAACATGTATATTTGCTCTTTTTAATGAATTGTTCTTAAAATGCTGCTCGAGGTTAAAGCTTTGCATATATTGGCAGGAAAGCGATGTATGTAAAGGGTGGTTAAATTTTACGGGCCGATGTTGATTTTCAATAAAACACAAATTATTTAGGAAATTATTGTCATTTCTTTTTATAATGAGAATATTGGTATGGTTCAATTATGTATGGAACAAAATATAGGCCAAATAGCCGCCACGACCTCGGCGGCACACCTCCATCCGATGGTCCAAATTTTCGATGACGCTGAGGCATAATTGGGGTTCTATGCCGTTAATGTGCCGAATTATCTCATCCTTTAGCTCTTGAATTGTTGCTGGCTTATCGACGTACACCTTTTCTTTCAAATAACCCCAAAGAAAGAAGTCCAACGGTGTCAAATCACATGATCTTGGCGGCCAATTGACATCGCCACCACGTGAGATAACACGGCCTTTGAATTTGTCGCGCAAAAGAGCCATTGTTTCGTTAGCTGTGTGGCAAGTGGCACCGTCCTGTTGAAACCACATATCGTCCACATCCATATCTTCTAATTCGGGCCATAAAAAGTTCGTTATCATCTCACGATAGCGAATACCATTCACAGTAACTGCCCGACCGACCGATTGTACGCACATTTGGACAATTAAATTGACCGAAAAAATCACGAAATGAAATCAAATGAAATGCAGAAGAATACTTGACGTTTAGGTGTGGTTCACATTCAACTTCGGCCCTTAAAATTTAACCACCCTTTACATCTTAAAGGAGGACTACAATTAAAAATAAATTTACATACTTAAATGAATTTTAAATTTAGTTTAATCACACTTGTAGCACAAGAATTTTTATGTTAAAGAATTTTAAATCTTCTCCGTCAATAATGTATGACACACCAGAACCATAATCAGCTGCAGGAGCAAAAACACCACCGGCACTGGGAAAGTTTTTTCAATTCCATTTCTAGCGTTTGTCCATTAGGTGTTGGACTGGTCGACAAACGCCATGGTTTGCTTAACACTTCATCCAAAAAAATGAATAAACGTATATTTAAATCATCACAAGCCTTTTGAAATAGCTGAACGGCCACTTAATCTCATGCTTATCACAATTATATAATTTTGCATACCATGGAAATTATATTTTCCACGGCCTTAACCGAGGCAGAAAATTGAATGATACAATGCCTTACAGATTATGTACGAACTCGTTAATTTTGCAAATTTAAAAGAAATAAGTCTGCTGTTTTCTTAAGAAGAAATTCGGTTTTTTTGAAATATTTTTGTTTCTTCTAATACAACATAACACCGAATATATCTTTGTTTATTTTATGGTCAGATATTTTTGACGATACAACAATTTGCTTATGCATGTTGTTTTTGATATTGTTGTAGAGCCGCACTGACCTAATAATAATTCCATCATGAGAACATTTAAAAAGATTTAAATCGAATAAAAAATGTTCGTTATCAAAGTTTATATTCGTCCTCTGTGTGTCAAAATATAAATAAATGTCTGTCAATCGTTTTTCCGGTAAATCAAATCCAAAAAATTTATATAAATTCACAAACATTAAGAAATAATTTGAAAAAATAAACAAAATTCAATTCTAAATTTAAAACTCAATTCTACTCGAATTTTGGCCACTCTCCTCTGAACATCGCCAAAAATGTCATACAATTTCTTGGGCAAAACATACATCCTAAAAAAGAGCGAGAATTTCGATGGATACATGAAGGAATTGGGTGTCGGTGCGATCCTGCGCAAGATGGGCAACACTGTTACCACCCAATGCCGCTTGAGTAAGAATGACGACGACGACAGCTACACGTTCACCCTAGTAAATCCCTATCGCGGCAGTATCATTAGATTTCAATTGGGCAAGGCGTTTAAGGAAGTTACCCTGGATAGTCGCGAGGTACGAACAACTTGTCATTTGAATGGAAATATTTTCGTTCAACAACAGTCTGGCCATGGTTTAAAGTCAACGAAAATTGTGCGGGAATATAAAGGTGATGAAATGTTTGCCACTCTCATTGTGGGCAATGTTAACGCGTTGAGAGTTTATGGTGTTTTAGAGGAGGCGGAGTGAAACGGAATTCTTTGATGGAAATGAAAGCAAAAGGACATTCATAAAATGTGTTTTTTTAAACTTGGTTGACACGTTCATAAATTTAAAAGTGTTTTTTAAAAACTTGATAATCTGGACATAAATTACGATGTGAGTTTTTGTTTTGCCAAACCATAGAACTATTTTTATTATAATTTAACAATGAGAACTATTAGAATAGAGAACTACTCGGTAAAAACTTATCATACTCTTCCACTATGGCCTTTTAACTAATATATTGGCTTTGGGATCCTGGTATATGTAATTGAAAGCGTTCAAATATAAATAGCAAATCCTTTTTAACCGATTAAAAAACGAAGGAGGTTCGCAATTTGACTGACAATTTGTTTTTCTGTGTGTTATTTCAGAACTTTTTGCTGAGTGGACCGATTTTTGAGATTTTTTTTTTATAGGAAATCTCGCGCCTCCCCGGGTGTTGTAATGCGACACTAAAAACTGTAAAATAAAATTTTTTAAATAAAAAGAAAAGCAGACTTAAGTTGATTTTAATTATTTTTAAGTGTGCACTTTATTCTTCTCGTTTAAATTGGTAAAATGGTTCTATAGCGGCTTTAATATGGACTGCATATGTTTGAAAAAGGATACTGCATGCAACTTAAAGGTGCTTTACATTGTCACACAAGTCGTACGACATGTCATATTTTTGTGTAGAAGAGCACAAGTCTGATCGTCTAAACGTAATATGTAATGAAACTATAAGATTTTGAGAGAAAATATGGATGAAAATTTGAAAGTCGTATGGCTCTCTTGATTTTTTAAAATTTTTCAAAAACCAACACACACCATTAGATCAGAGATGCATTTTTATGTAAACAAATGTGAGAAAGCCAGGGAGGGAAAACTGGTTTCATAAATTTATGCCAATTATAAAATCAAAATGTACATTCTAGACCACGACAGCACAATTTTATAAAAATGTACGTATATTTTCTAAAAGTACACTAAAAATTTTGACCACGAAAATAACATATTCGAAAGTTATAAAAATATTTTTCAAGGTTATTAAAAATAAAAATTCGTTTGCACAAGAACTCCATCCCTGGGGAAAACAAGCAAACAGCTGTAGTTCAATTAAATGAGAATGTTTTCATCTTACTTGATTTTATCCATACCAATGGTGTAAAAGCCAGAAAACAACCATTCGATTTTTACTCTCTTTCTTTGAAATACGGATGGAATTTTATTTTCTCTCTTATTTTACGTACGACAAATCTTATCGTCTAAAGCACCCTTTACTGTCATTCAATTGCGATTCAGTTATACGCAATACATAAAAATCGACATGTCCCGACATTTCAGGTTGATTTAGTTACGGAAATATCTGCTTTTCGAAACAGTAGAGGTTTTGTGTACAATAAAAAATACTCCTGTATCAAGTGATAATCGAGTCACTATATAACTGTTTCTAAGTAATGCAGACGGTATGTAGTATATGGTTGAAAAGTATGCTGTTTAGTAGCTGTAACATATTCCCTAGTTTTTGCTGCGTGTACAAGGTGGTCTTATTAGCGCAGGCTGTCATCATCTGTTTCTAGCCAATCGGTCATAATTTGTTTATTTTTACCAATTTTATTACTTTATTTTTTATTATTTTATTATATTTTATTTATTATTAATTGTATTCATAAATTTGGTGCGTGCCATCTATTGACCACGACCTACCCAAAACTCTCTCCTAATTATGAAATTTTTGTTTATTTTCATAACTTTTTTTACATAAATTTTATGCGCGCCTTCCATTGATTAAAAGCCACACAACATTTGATTTGCACAGTACAGTACTGATGTATTGTTGTAGGGATAGGGCCACGTGATACTCAATTCACCTTAGAACTATGTTTTACTATAGTATAGTTATCACAAATGCAAAAAACTGAAGGCAGTGTGACTGTTCTTTTGGTAGTCAACCGCTTCGTTTCCTGCTCCCCCAGAGTAACATCGAATGAGCTGCTTTTGCTGAGTAGAGCAGATGTAAGGATTTTTACGCGGTACCTTATATGACACTAGCCGAGCCGGCCACGCCTTTCTGTAGCTCTTATAATAGTTTTATTTAAAAAAATATACATATGCCTTATGTGCCCATTATTGAAATCGGTTAGTTAGTTTTGGTGACGCGGAGGTTCCCCCTACCACCCGTCGTGGTTTTATCAAAAAAAATATATAGTCTAAGTGTCCTTTTAGATGCAGGTGCATCTATGTTTTACCTTCGCTCCCTACCTTCCGAGTGCATACCCGTATGCCCAAATTCTGCTCTCTGGCTCTATGACGACTGCATACCCGTACTTGAAATGGGAGTGGCATAAAAGAATTGCCAGTTTAAATATTTTTTGTTATTATTTACTCTGCCGTATACCGAATTTTAGCTCTACTGAGCTGAAGCAAAAAAATATACTATCAAGTCCTTCAGACCAAAATGAGAACATTTAGCTTTAACCGTTCTCAAGATATCGACCCGTGTGCGTGAAATTATCGTATGTTACAAAAACTAAATTTCACAGGAGAGCGTTTTTATTCGTCTTTTTTTATTTGCTTGACAGCAGTAACTGTCACATACGATAAAATGTACATAGTGTTATCTCCATAACTATAACAATTATCGCTATAATACTTTATCTGCAGATGAATTAATGGATTTAGAACCATTTTGGATAAAAAAGTCGATTTCGAAAAAGGTGTAACATACGATAATTTCGCGCACAGGGGTCGATATACAAAAAAAAAAAAAAAAAAAAAAAAAAAAAAAAAAAAAACAAATTAGATTTGTATGGAATGCATGCTTACTTTTCCGAGTCCCCTTACTTTTTGATAGATGATTTGTACTGACCATTAAGTTATTCAGATCAAAGCCGTTTTCAAGATATAATGAAATCATTTATTACTTTGTATTGGAGGTACAACGCCCACTTGTCCAATCACTCCCAGTTTTTGACTGATGACAAAGTTTTTTGAACTCTATTCAGAAACTTTCACTTCAACTGTTCTCAAGATATACAAAAATAAATTTTTACTTCATATGGCCGTGGTAACGCCCACTAAGAATTTTTGAAATTTACATGGCGTATAGTTAGTATACGCCAGATATACAGAGCGATCTGTGAAAATTGCAAGAAAATCGGTTCAGCCGTTTAGCTGTCCATAAGGCACAAACACACATGTTCTTTTTATATATGTGATATATATACACATACATACATATGTATGTATACATATATAAATTTATTTCAAGTTCGCTGCAAGTTCAGAAAACATGTAAAATAAGAAACAAAATTTAGATTAACAAATTTCTTCAACTAACAAATTTTGTAGAATTTAATTCTTATTCATTCACTTTTTATTACATTCCTTGGTCAAATAATTAAAAAGGAAACTTTCCATTAGTTTTTAACTTTACGGGAAACTTTTCAAATAACTGGAATTTTCTTCAATGCTGAACTTTTTCGAGTGTAACAAATGTGTGTATGTACACATATTCCAGGAACGAACTTAAACTTTAATAACACTACTTTCGAAAAGAAAACAAAAACAAATAAACAATTGAGAACATAAAAGCAAATTGCAATAAAATCCAGTTACTCTCTCTATCTTTATTATACACATCCATACATACGTTTACAATGTTAAGAAAAATTAAACGATAATATTTGTGTGGTGTGTTAAAAAGTAAAATTTTATAAATACAACAACACTACTTGTCTACTAATGCCACTATAATGATTTAAAAAGAGTTAGAGTTACATAAGTATGTATGAACAACAACATTTTTTTCAATTAAGTTTTTAATAGATTTTCAGTAAATATTAAATTAATGTGTTAATTAATTTAAACAATTACTGAAAGTTAACACTAGAAACAGGAACGCTGTTTAAACAAATAATATGTAATCTGCAGCATAAATATGCATGTCTTTTATGTAACTGAAATTTAAAATTCCCTCAACAAAAAAACTCAAATTAGATAACTTTTTCTTTTTCTTTGGTGTATTTCAATGATTTAAAAAATGTTCTTAAATAATAATAAAATTAAAAATAACTACTTATACATTTAATTGTTTTTGTCCAATAATTCAATTGTTTAATTCAATCATTGTATTAATTAATTTGTAATCAATTTTCAATGAAGTTATGTAATTGAAACAATTAATATAATAATAATAATTAAAAAAAAAATTTTCATTGATTCAATTAAACACTTTGTTCAATTTTTTATATTTTTTCATATTTAATCAAAACTAAAAATGTCGTTTATTTTTTAAATTATTACAATTTCGATAATTGGTATGAATATTTTTTTAATCGTTTCAATCATTTCGGCAAGTAAAACTATTTTTTAATATTTTCTGTGCAGTGGGACTATAAAAAAAGCCCAGAAAATCGAACATTGTTCTTTTAACATATCACGAACTTATTAAATAGCTGATGTAAAAATGAAATAATTGTAAAGTAATTGTTAAATACATATTATTTAGAAACATTTAGTTAAAATTTTGAAATTTTAAATAGGATGTTATCGAGAGCATACAGTCAGTCAAAATTACAAGTGATTGACAAACTGACAAACACTAGTAGAACGGCATAATATGCTGTTTTCGAAGGCTGCTACAGCGTTCAGCGTTCTTCCTGTTTTGTTCACTGTGTGTGTGGTTATCAGTAGATGTAAATTATTATATTATAAAATGTCTGTGACTTCATTTATATTTTTCATATGGGCATACAAATTCTGCTGAAAATTAAGCGGATACGTGTTTGGTATTTTTTCCAGTTACGTTTAAACTTTTAGGGCGTAAAATGGGCAAAAACTGTAGTTTGCTACCTTTTTGGAACCCATATATCTCGCAAAGTATTGCACGTAGAACAAAGCTTTTTCGCAATTCTTCTCTACCAGAATAATTATCAAATGCATCTCTTACTTTTTCAAAATTAGAGCAGATTCGAGGTTAAATTTTAGCTTGGTACTTTTATGCCACTTAAATAGTGCTTGGATACATATTTCAATTCTTTACCATGATATAAGTATCAAATGAAACATATTTTCCAGAGCCGCAATAGCTTTTTCGTCGAGCTATGGTAGTGATATTGGTGAAGAACATTCATGGCGAGAAAAATAATAATCTTCGAATTGGTTGCTCGGATGGACAATCGAATAAATTTCGAAATCATTTTCTACAATTTTCACTCTTCATTTTACCGTTGATAAAAACGATCATAATGATATCAGCTGATAATGTGGTTGTCAGATTTGAAGTTTAATCCAGAATGAAGAATCCTCCTCTAAAAAAGAACTCGTTTTTTTAAATAGTTTTTCACAAGCAGAATGTGATTGATACTACACGTTACTTTGAGTTTAGAATTATCGTGCCAATGCATTGATTCAACACAATGGCTAATCGCTGCATTACGAGTATCAATGCGTTCACATCACTGGAGTATCGAGCAACAATTTTAATACAAAAAAATAATCATTTGATGTTGTCTTCTTTTTCGTGTCTAAATTTTTCGCTAAACAGTGGAATAAAATTTCTTTGCCACATTATTATTAAATTCTCTTGTGATTACCCAGCTATTGAAAATTTTTTTCTGCGCCTTAAATTATTTCGTCATGCCGAACAATTTGGTTGGATTTATCGATATTCAATCGAAAAACGGGGGGCTTTATCATGCAAATCATTAAATACCAATTGTATTGAATTCATGGATTTTTGCCTCCATTGTTGTTTATCGCCAAACAAGTTCATTTAACTTAAGGCTCTGGAAATCTGTTATTAAAGCCAATATACACATTTTCCAGCCTACTCCTGCATACGAATGAACAGTTAAACCGAACTCTATTAACATGACAAATCTATACACAACAACATACATCCGTACATACAATGCACGACACGATATACATACATACATACATACATACATACATACATACATAAAATAATACAGTTTACATGTGTATTAAGTACGATGTGAAAATAAACACACCCGTTAAAGAAAATCCCTGTGTGTATACAGATTTAAGCTGTTTAAAGCCCTCACACACACACAAACGCATTTGTATATAAGTACAGCCCACACACACATACATAGAAATACCCAGTTGGCGAAATTGTTCACTATTGGGTTTTCGAATTGTCGTATGTCGTCAAATTTGTTTATTATTTTACTTAGCTGGTGCTACACAATACCGACGAAGAAGGGCGCTCTGATGTGCCTTTGAAACCGTTACTATTCAGTGACTAGTGACTATGCCTTCGGCACTGAAACTTTCCGACAACAACTGGCACAAACGCACACTAATGCACATCAGAGGAAATGCGAAATTTTTTATAACTTAATCCGAAACTGGGCTCGTACCCAGGACTTTTTGCGTTTGTAGTCATCGTGCAGACTACTGCTCCCTCAAAGTTATGCGTGTTCAATACATACCATGTCAATTCCATTTAGTTGACAACCGGAACAGATGATGAACATACGGCTGCAGCGTAAAACCTGATTTCAATACTGATGCCAGTAAAATACGTAACATGGTTGCGTAAAACGTTCCTGTTGACAAAATGTCCCCTTTAGATCATTTTGCGGGCATTTTTCGCCTGGCTTTCTCCAAATGTGTGTTCGATGAATTGACATTATCGTGCACACGTCTTTAAACATGTCTCACCGCAATGGTCAACTGGGTAAGTACCAGCTTCCCTTATTCTCAACGTTCTATAACAGAGGCGCACATGCTTTTAAATCATTTATGTAAATGCAAACACACGCTTTCATATGCATGCGGAAAAAAAATTAAATAATTTGCATATCGGTTTATACCGTTTATTGTTTGGAGTTTAAGTCGGCTTTGTGAACATTTGCTGAGAGACTGTGCAAAAGAAATCAGTTAATTTAATATAAATTCTATACGATTCTAAAGTCAAATAAATTAAACAATATTGTGTTGTAATGATTTTGTAACTGAAAAATGTAATAAGCTTATCTGCTATAAACAGGTGTCGCTGGCAAAATGATCCCAGGATGAAGGATATTCATAAAAGAAAATCTATTCTCCCTCATAAATAAAGTACGAGCACACATACATTCGTTTGTTCGTTACGAGGGCATGCTCGTACACATGGGTCTCGGTGTGTGCCTATGACGTTTGCCTTTTCTTGAACTCCTCAATAATCGAAAGCGTGTGCATTTTAATGAATTTTTAACGTTTATTTGTGGATTTGAATGCATAATGATGCATACAATATCAAATCTTTAAACAATTTTCTTTAAATTTTATTTGTTTCTATTTATTTGGCTTTTTTTTAGACTCCGTCACAGCACATGCGAGTATTCAAGCAAACATGCTCGCTAGTTCTCATTATTATTTTTCATTATTTTCTGTTGTTATTTTGTATCCCAATTTGTGTGAAACGACTTCATGGAAACAGACCAATTTTAATATATTAAAATTGATAATGTTCAGCTACTGCAAGGATGTGAATGTTTGTTTGTGTGTGTTTCAGAGTGTTTAACACGTAACTGACGTAAAAAATTTCATTTGCATTTTAATGCGATGAAATGGAATAATAAATTGTTTCTCTTACCTTCGGTTAAGTAAGTAATATAAAGTGTACACATTGAGTCTCAGTTATTTCTGAAACTATTCGAATGCAGCAGAGAAAAATCAATGGTATGTACGATTTACCGCTGCCTCAGTCAAAATCAAATAAATTTCCCGCTAAAGAGTAGTCCGGATGCCAATAGACGCGTCGAAAGCATATCAGAAAGAGTTTAGATGAATGAAGGCCTTGAAACCACAGTCTTCTGATGGCAGATTCCCCATGTCAACTACTCGGCCAACAACAGACAATAGGTCTATTCCAGCTGCATAACAAAAGAGTCTGAAGTCGCACAAATTAATCCAAAAACGCTGCAGAAAACAATTTTTGTACAATTTTACCACAAAGTGAGAAAGTAAAGTTTTTCACTTCCTGTACAAATTTATACGAACTTTTTCTTTGGGTAGGTTCGGACTAGAATTAAAATTTAAAAAAAAAAATATTAAATAAGGGAAGAAAATTTTTATTTCAGATTGATTAAAAAGTAAAATCGTACATATATTTCTGCAAATATATCACTTTCTTTAATTAATTTCATTCACTTTTTACAGCTGTTGGCAATGATGCAAATGTGTTGCTTTTAAAATATTATGCATTTGAAAGCGTTTAAAATCACAAAATAAAATTTAGTTGAGAAAATAAGCAGCACCAAAAATGCTGCGTCAGATGTTGCTGATGAACACGGCCACTTATCAGCTGCTCAGAAATTTACTCAGAGCAAACAATCATTGCCAACTGATCGACTGCTGTGTTGTTTAGGTCTCGGTAGGCGAACCAACTTTAAATCATTTTATTCAATGATTTAAGTGTAGTTTTTAGCGTAACATAAACATGTAGTTTACAATTTAATCAACGGACTTCAAAGCTGAACAAATCCTTTATAAAATATTCAAATACGAAGTCCACAAACACGCTTAATAATTAAGTTTACAATTTTGTGTAACGTACAACAATTCTACGTTATGGATATCAGTCTATCCATGTCAGTGCAAACGTACTTTCAAGCCATCTAAATACACCAGACGGCAAATTGTCCCAAAGCGAAAAGCTTTAGCGGATTAGAAACAACAACAAAAACATGTTGATTAATAGCAACAAGTGTGCGTGTATCTGTCTGCCAACAAACAAATTGCACTCGTATTCCAATTTGCAAATGCTCAAGTATAGAATTATGCCAACGTACGTACGTAATTTATGCCCCCATTATACGACTATTGCCTTGATTGTGTGTGTGTGTGTGTGTGTGTGTGTGTGGTGTGTGTGTGTGTGTACGTACTTAAAAACAAGTGCATATTTGTTTGCTTTTGTTCTTTCTATCCGTTAAATATTTAACAACGAAAGTGTTAATATTCGCCATTCAAAAAGTATTTTTCATACTCGTAATTATTACTCGTATTTGTGCAAATTATTGCCAGTGTAATGACGATGTCGACAGTGAGTGACTATTAAAAACTAACAACAGCAAACAAAAAGCTTTTAAATATTAAAAAGTCGTGTCTACGTGATTGTGTAGAATGATGTTAATGGGCATATAGTGTGTGTGTGTGTGAAATGAAGAGACTGGCACACAACAACTGCAATGCGCCGGAAAGTGCTTAAAAGCCATAAAGGATGCAATTTTATGTTGAATTTGTAACATTTATTTCTACTCGTATAAAAATTTATAATATTTTGTAGAAAGTATTTTTGCTTTCATTAACAACATTATGGTTGGATTAGTAGGAAAGAATGCATTTTGTATAGGGTGGCCCAAAATTACCGAAGGGATTTTTGTGAGTTCAAAGAGCCATTGTGTCCCTCGCAGTGTGAGCTGTGGCTCCATCCTGTTGGAGGCCTCCTTGCGGTTGGTTTTCCACGGCTGTACTTGAAAAATTTGACAAGATTGTCCGATATCTAACACCAGTGTTCATTTTCAAAAAAAATATTGGCCAATTATCCCTTCCGACTTAACACCGCACCAAACGGTACACTTAAGTGGGTTTAATTCTCGCTGTTGAACTACTCTTGGATTTTCCGTAGACCTTTTACGCTTTTTTAAGGAACACATTCAATTGGAAATGGGCTTCGTCGCTCATAATTAAGTTATGAATAAAAATCATGATTTTCTTCTGAAACAAAAGTTCAACGATTTTGGCACGTTGTTCAATTGTGTACTGTGTACCATTTTAAATTCGCCTAGTCTTCTTTACAAAATACTGCTAACAAAAATTCTAATAAAAAAGTTATTAGGAATTCAAACAACTTCGCTACTTTTGGGCTACCTTGTATAACGTTGACTTAAATACAAAACTGCGAGAATATAGTAGCGAGCCATTTTTTTTTTTTTATATTTTTTTTTTACAGCAAAAGGAAAGGGACTTGATAAAAGTGCAGCAGTAAATTTAAAGGAAATGTGCCGTTTTTGTTAATTAAATAATAATGACCCCATAGAAAAGTTCCAATTAAAATGGAGTATTTCAGTGTTATGAATTCTTGCTGTTATGATTTCTTGGTAGAACTAAGCTCACCAATATGTAATAACGGGTCCTTTTTAAACGCGCTAGAACTAAGGAAAAATTATTATTATCCGGGCCAGAAAGCACTCACACGAAATAAAATCTATTTTAAAAAGTACATTTTATGAACCCTCCCTCACCAAAGTGGTTCTGCCTGTGTCTGCCCAGTGCGAAGCAATAATAGATGATGTGTAACGAGCTCTCAATGCCACCCACCCTCACAAAATCGACCAACGGCGGTCTCAGAGAGACCAAGTTTGTTCAGCTGGTACTTCAAGCCGTAATCTTATATATCAAAAGAACATGTTTGTATGTATGTGTGTTTGTGCCTAAACGGCTGAACCGATTTTCTTGAAATTTTCACAGTACCGCTCTGTATATCTGGAAGGAACTATACGCCATGTACAAATCAAACAGTCAAAAAGTGGGAGCGATTGGATAAGTGGTTGTTGCACCTCCAATACAAATTAAATATTGATTTCATTATATCTTGAGAACGGTTAAAGTTAAAGTTTCTGTATTTGGTTTGAGTAACTCAATGGTCAGTATAAATAAAAAATTAGGCGCGGTACCTCCAATACAAACTAAATATTGATTGCATTCTTGAGAACGGTTAAATCTAAAATTTCTAAAGTTGGTCTGCAGCCTTATTCTGTAACTCGCTAAAGCTAAATCTCCATCGCTAAAAATCTAAAAAGTCGTTTTAGCGATTTTTAGCAACAAGTGGAATTCTGTAATGTATATTGCTTAATTTGGCAACGTCTTAAAATTCAATTCGACGTAATTTTAGCTTTCTTTGTCAACGCTAAAATTTTCTAATTTTGTATTCTCTAACGCCAAATAAGCGGTAGTTTTTTTATTTAAAGTTAAAATTTTAAGCTGCTAAAAAGTAAGTAATACACAAATGGATTTTAATTGAATAATGTTGGATTTTTTTTTTTTATTTTAGCAAAACAATGGAAGAAGTCACTAAGCGGGTGACTAAAGAACAAAAATTCATGCTGATACAATATTTGGAGGAGCACCGCGAATTTGCCCACGACAGGTAAAGAGGAGTTTAACTAACAAAAAGCCAATAAAGTAAAACAAAAATCTTTTTTAAATTTATAAACTCCACTGGGGTGAAAAGCCTTACGGAGCAATGGGATGCCTTGGCAGAGAAGCTTAACGCTTTGGGAGGTGCCTTAAAAAATGGGGAAAATTGGGAGAGGGCATGGACAAATATGAGGTAATTTTCTTGCCATTCTTTGGAGATGTGAGCGCTTTTCAGTTTCTTATAATTTCACAGAAGTAAAGCGAAACAGAAGTACCAAGAGTATAAAAACTCATTGGAAAGAAGCGGCATAAATGGCGCTCAAAAATATAAACCGACAGAGTTAGATGAAAGAATAGTTGGAATTATGGCGAAGGAATCTGTGGTTGGGCAAGAAGAAGTCAAGTGAATTATTTTAATATTATTTGTCTAAAAAAATAACACACAACAATTTTTATTATTTGCCAAATATATAAATACTATAAACAAAAAGTGTTGCCATCTTCAAATATGTTCCCATACTTTCGGCGGTTGATGATCTCATTGGTAAACACGACATTTAATTTATAAATTTTTTTTATTCAAATACATACGTATGTAAGTCTGAATATTGGGAAAATTAAAAAAATTTGGTATTCTTTTCAAAATAACTTTTATAAATACATACTTCATTATATACTTTAAAAGTCTTTTGTGGGTAAACGCCAATCATTTACAAGGAATTCAAATCATAAAGTGCGGTAACACTAATATGAAGTGTCAAGAACTATAACAATATGTTTGTCTCTTTCAACAGCAATTTATAAAGGCAGTGGGAAAGGATAAGTATAGTGATAGCAAATTAGCTACGGCGAAAATGTAAAAATTTAGCTAAGCGATTGATATTACAGAATACGAATTTAGAGATATAGCTAAAATATTTGCCCTAATATACTTTCAGCTTTTTAGCGATCGAGATTTAGCTTTAGCTACGAGAATTAGAGAATAAGGCTGCTGAATGACTTAAAGGGCAATACCAAATCATCAGTCAAGAAGTGGGCGGAATTCCACAAGTGGGCGTGGATGTTTTCAAGCCAAATGGGAAGACTAATAATATTGTATATCCTGAGGCGTTAGAATAATATAAAAATATTTAGAAAAATTTTCAATAAATTAATAAAAAATAAATTCATATCCATCATCTAAAATCTTAAAGGCTGCAGGCGACAAAAAATTTCAAATCGAATTTTTGATTGATTGTGAAGTATTTTGGCTAATTATGTCATATTAACAGAAGTTAAACATATATTTCAGAAAAAGCATTAAAACAATGTTCAATATAAGTTCATGAACTTTTTTTACTTTAAATAAAAGTAGCGAAGCACGCCGGGTTTTAGCTAGTATGTGTACAAAATTGAAACCTAAACATATTGCGTTTTCAAAAAAAGTATATTAAAAACATTTTTGTTAAAGCAATTAACATTTAAGTGTAACTGCGATAAACTTTAAAATTTCTTTATTTAATTCAAGCCGTTAGACTTTCAATAGAAGGCATTTCTGTATAGAGATATTTCAATCCAATGTACATAATTCCCAAAGATATTTTGCGGAAATTATATTACAATTTGCTTAAATTTAGTTACCAAAGCAATACAATCTTTGTTCGCAGATACACAAGATTTATTACAAACAATTTGCCTTGTTAAATAAATGTGAATAAGTATGAATAATTAAATGCACATGTGAATGGAAACTGCGTAGAATACGGAATATTATAAATTGTTGAAACAAAACTCCAATTAATCTTACAAAGGTATGAGTGTGTAATTTTCTAATGCTTTAAAAATAAAATGCTTTAAAAGAGTTTTCTCGCCATTACGTTCATTTACTCAAACAACGTTGTGTTTAAAAAGCAGGTAATTTTGCCGAAAATGAGCTTCGCATTTCCAACAAACATGGAAAATTCGCAGCATGGATAAACAGAGACGTATTCATACAGGAAAGATACATTCAATAAAATGTCGAAACTAAAAGATATACTCGGGTCGCCAACAGACACAATGATTATCCATCCAATCGCATTAGGGTGAACAGCCTCGCTTTTCTATTCGGGTTTCGAACCGGTTTTATTAGTGATATAGCTGTCGGTTTTT
The DNA here is from genome assembly GCA_963924685.1 of Dexiosoma caninum. Classification (NCBI taxonomy): domain Eukaryota; kingdom Metazoa; phylum Arthropoda; class Insecta; order Diptera; family Tachinidae; genus Dexiosoma; species Dexiosoma caninum. The sequence goes on from OZ004728.1 coordinate 3,928,160, forward strand.
TTTTAATGGTTATTTCTCGAATGTCGATTAGTTGGTTTTTTTCTTAATGAAAAAACCGGCGATTCGAATTTTTTCCGATTTGTTTATCTGGGTCACAAACACAACAAAATTTTTTATTGTTAAATAAAAAAATATTTTTCTATCTTTGTCAACTTTGTATTTAACAAAAATTTAATCGCAGACTACGTGAGAACCCTTGGCAATTCAGATATATAAAATATTATTTTGCATCAAATTACTTTTCATTTTATTCAATAGCTTTTAAATAATTTCTTTTTTTAGAAACTTTCTTTCTTATTTAAATAGGATATGTTTTCTGTTTCTTTCTGGCATAGAAGGTCACCTTCTTCAGCACTTGAAAGTTTTATTTTATTTTTTGAAACCTCTTATCAGCATAAGGAATTTAAGTGCTCAGTTAATGTAATTATCGTAATTTTATTAATTTATTGTTATACAGTTTAAGTTTTAAAATAAAGTCATAAAGACCAACTCATGTTACTGAAGTGCAATTCAAATTAACAAGTATCATTATGAAAATTATAATATTATGCTGCAGGACTAAATGAAGCGCAATGATTAAAAGAAATGAAAGGAAACATTAAAGGGTTTCTTGTACATTAAAAATGATTTACGCAATAAGTTTTCGAGTGACAAAAAATAATTGCCCATAAACTGTAGAACATTATAAATTAAAGCTGAATTATGTGTTTTACACTGTACGATAAGCACACAATAGTTAAGCCCATTTTTTATTTATTTTATTATCCTAATTTAATTTAAGAAATAAACTAAAAACTCTTTAGTCTTTTTTAGGGAATTTTTATTTAGAAAAATATTTTTACTAAAAAAATACATTGAAATTGATTTAGGAGGTGTTATCTAGTCCTATGCGCATTTCACTGTTGCTAATGCAGATCTTCTGGGAACCTTTACCCAAAATTTTTCTTAGAACAACTAGAGAAATTATATTAAACCTTCATTTAAATAAATGAGAAGTTTCAGCAATATCAAAGCTGAAACTAGAACTCCATAATCAACCTGTTTTCTAATTTTTCTTGCTTTGCTTGTTTTTTGAAAAGTTTTTGGAACCACAGATGGATCAAACTTCACGTTGCGTTCTGTAGGCTGGCTCATATACGAAAAAAAAACATTTTAGTACTTTATTTTCTCAATTTGTTAGACGCGACTCTCGATAATTTGAAACTCGCTAATTCGAATAATTTTAGTTGAATTTTAATTGTTTCAAAGTCCGTAAAATATGCAGAGAAATTGGAACACCTCAATGAATCATTAGAGAGGCTCCTTACGTGCCCAATAATCCTCAATAATTTTAATTATTTTAATATGCTGTATTGTATTATTCATATCGTTTTACTAATGTCACCTTACTCTTTGCCGCCTTTCAGTAATTTGAAGTTTGACCTTCATGCACTCTATAATTAGAAGTGGGTTTGTTATAGTTTTCGCGTTTTTTAAATAAATAAATTATTTATATGGTGGGTAATTTTTTGCAAAAAAGAAATGGCGCAGTTAAAATTTGAAAACACATTACTTTACTTAAAACAGCAATTTCTATTTTTTTTTTTTTTTTTTCGTTTATCTAGTTAACTTGAATTCTCGATTAAATGAACTTGTTGCAATTTCAAATTATCAATAATCGACTGAATTCATGCAGAACTCTTTAAATAATTGGTTCTCTGCTCTCTTGAATTTCAATTTGTCAATTTGTCAATTTTTGCCACTGCAAAAAAAATTCTTCCAATCGCAATTGCAACGTATGATTATTAAAGTACCAATTTTTTATATTGATCATACGCATCACATTTATTTATACCACCGAAAAAGTATGCAATACAATTTTTATTAATTCCATACGTTTTCAATAGTCTTCAAATATTAATCAACCATACGCAGTGAGTTACAAAAAAAAAAAATACTTGCACTCGTCGCACAAAAGTATGCAATGATTTTGGTGCAAATTTTTCCTTGTAACGTAATTGAGTGCCTTCTTTCACGTATTGCACGTTCTAATGCGATTGCATAAATCTGAAAAATAAGAGACAATAGTTTTTACACAAATTTTTACGGCAACGTGATATATTTACATATTCCAAAGAAGAAGTTTTGCAAAAGTTGATGTTAAAAAGCTTAAAAACTAATAGAAATCTTTACAAAAAAAATCAAAAATTAAAAATAAAGTTTGATTTCGCACAGAAGAAAGTAAAATCAAGATTCAATTAAAAACAAACGAAGATTTAATTAAAATAATAATTAGATTTCAACCTATCACGAAAAACGCAGAAACAATTAACACTTTTAATTGAAAAAAATTTTTAAATTTGGCCACTGTCTTGAAAGAACATCAAAATCTATTAAAACAAACGTGGTTTGAATTAAATTATTAATTGAGAAAAAAAAATTTTTTAAGCAAAGACTTAATTGGGAAAAAATGTAATTATTATTTTTTTTCTGTGCGTTAAATCAGCAGTTTTAAGATAAAACTTTGGTAAAATGAAGCAGAACATTATCAAATTCGACGTGGACCAATATATTAATATTTTGTACAAATACAAATTTCACTGAAATGAAATCATTGGGAAGATGTCGAATTGTTCACAATTTCTAAAAACATGTCGTATGTGTTTTTTTTACAACATTTTAATAGAAATGATACAAATATTGTCTACAGTATTTCGAAAATAAAATTTTTATTTGGTCATATTGAATACACAAAATCGTTGGTAAATAACGATACAAAAACATGCTACTGCATGGATATTCCCTACCAAGAGAAAAGTTCTTAATTTAACACAGTCTATGGTTGTAATATTTTCACTTGGAAGTTGCCTTATAGTAGGAATGATTTGCTGAGCATTCGAGTGGAAATACAAATAACTTCAGTCCTCATATATGTTTTACAATGTGACACTCAAGTGCTAGTTTAGCAATTACAATGGGAAAAAAAGATGCAGAACAGAAAAAAACTACTAATTCGCGTCATAAAATGCAGCATATGTTCATTCATCTTCTCTATTCCATGACCAATTTATCGCAGACTTTTGCCAGTTCAACTTCGCCTCCATAAATCTTGCATTAAAACCTCAAATAAATACAGTGACTATGAACCGCTACCAAGAGACATAATTCATGCTAAAACATCATGAGTTGTAGATGAGCACTGAAGCGTGTACACAAGATACCTTCAAATACGGGACAATTCCTTGCCACACAAAAATATTTACAGAACTGCGAAAAAATCGAACAAGTTAAAGGGTTCATATGTTAGTAATATATGTATATATGTACATATATATGTATGTATGCATCTGTGTGGGTCTTATTGTAGCCAAAAAATATTTCGAATTGTCTTGAAAATTTCTTCGTATAAATATTCGAAATTTTGTGGCCGAAAAAAAATTCTTCAGCAAACATCAGAGAATGACAAAAAACTCGTCTTAAAATTCCCATAAATTTTAACAAATATTGTCTGTCAGATTCAAAGGGATAAAGTAAAATTTTAATATCTGCCATAAATTCTCTTGAAATATTTATTGTGCACGTTATAGCGAGTGAATATGAAAACAAAAAAATTAAAACAGCTTCTAACGATTATTTGGCCTGTTTTGTTTTTTAGCTTGGACCAGCACTCAGGAGGTGACCCCTACACATGCGTTGCAGTAGCTGGTAGTGTAGAGAAGACATAGTGAGAGAGATGGCTGCAACTCTGCTTTTACACGTTTTTTCTCATTAGCAGTGCTGCAGCGCCTCTGATGTCAATGAGACGTATTCAATTTTGAAGCTTTGTTTTTAGTAGCTGCTGCTACACAATATAAACGAAGGAGGGAGCTATGATATGGCTGAGCATTTGTATCAGGTGAAGCCGGTACTGTTCAGTGAACAGTGACTACTCCTTCGCCACTGAAACTTTCCGACAATAACTGACCGAAAGACACACTAATGCACATCAGAAGAAATGGGAAATGTTTTTATGACTTGGTCTGAAATTATGCTGAGAGGATTGGTACTCCGTTCATTCCCGCTGTTGTGCACTTTCTCTGTGAGTGCCCCAGTTTGGCTAGTTCCAGGCTGAGATTCCTTGGGGCGCCTTTCTTTGACAATTTGGGTCTGTGCTCTCAGTTGGATCTGACGGACTTAGTGAGGTACGTAGACGGCACAGGGTGGCTGTGACGTATTCTGGTTTCAACGTACCGTGCCCATCTTTGTCGATTGGCCTCTAACCTAACCTAACCTAGTATAAAATTGGACTCGAACCTAGGACATTTTGGTTTTGAAGTCAACGTGCGAACTACATCAGGCATCGCCACCCTTTTGTATTCTTTTGGGCGATTTTGCTTTTTTTAGTCTTTTTAAAAAGCCGATTTAGCCAACAGCGACGCCCTACTTCCGTCGGTATTTGAGCAATAAAATGTAGCCGGAGTAAAATAATAAATACATGACTTCAACATAACATGTGGGACGTGGCAACTCTGCTTTACAAATGAGCAGAACTGCAGAACTAAACTAGCACTTCACCACCTGTTTCCTCTCTGCAGTATACCTTTTCAATTAGTGCTGGTATAATGCATTGCATATGTAGACTCAAAATAACAATCAATTCATCCGTAGTGAAATCAATCGTAAGCGGTGTCCAAAGTACGGTAAAAAGGAATTTTCTTAAATCAAATACGAATATGTATAGAATCAAGTATAGACTCTTCAACCGCTAAATACGTAGTTTTAGCCATATTAAATCCCATATTTAATGAAAGTCTAAACTGCAGTTGAATCAAGGATTTCGTAGTTGATTTAATCACGAATCCGTAAGTGAAATAAACCGAAAACGAGATTGATTGAAGACAACCCGACATCGAATCAAGTCTAAAATGCTCCTGATTCGATAATAACTAACTTATGTATTGGTTAAAAAACTTTATTTAATTATTTTTAACATATATAACATATATATATATATATATATATGTATTTATATGCATATGTTGTATTGTTCAGGTACATTTAGTTGGTACTAATACCAACTCATCAGTGGATCTTCAACAAAATTTATGAAAAAGAAAAAACACTTCCATGTTTATACAAAAACTCGCAAATGTTTTTGAGAATTAAAAATTGCAAAACAGTATTCCGTATGTAATTAATAATTATTTTCCTTGATTTAAGATTTAAGTACTCATTTTAAGAATATCAAGGATTGGATGTCTGAAGCAATCTTATTCCGGCCTGTTTTAAGTAGATATGAGTACTATTCGTACTTGAATATTGAAGACGACTCGTACTAATATTAAACAAAAAAAACTTCACTTTAGGACGTGCTTTTTCTTTCTGTGTAGGGGAGAAAAAATTCTCTCTGCATTTACAACGCTTCCTGTTTCTTCCCACCTACTCACGTTTCCCATTCACAGTCATCTGCAGTAGTCAAATTTTCTAACAAAAAATGTACTATGAAAGACAAAAACTAAGTCTTTAACACACACACACACACACACACACACCTAGAGACTCAATTAAGCCATATATTATCCAGCGTATTTGTTTCTTCTGCTCGTAACATTCAATTAAATCGTCTATTTTGTTTGAAAATAACACCGTATGATTTTTTATTCTTGTTTTTCTTTTTTTTTTTTTTTACTGGAGCAGCAATCTGTCTTTCCTTCTGTATTTTTTTTTTTGTTTATTTATTTCATCCTTTTTCTACCGTTGCTCTTCGTAACCGTAACAAATGGTCGTATAACGTGGTCAGGGTCACATTTACTGTCGACATGAACTTATAAATCATTTCTAATGATAATTTATCCTTATTTTTTATTCATCATGTTTCTGTTCTCCTTTGTCTTCTATATTTTTGGGCAAATGTTATTTTTTGTATTTGAAGGGTTTAAAGTTCGAGATGCATTATTTTCTGCTCAGAACAATGATACCCTTCGTAGTCAAATAGTTACGGGCATCTACTTAAAGTAATTAAAATCATCTTTTTAAAGAAAATATTTTAAAATTATGGAGTGAGAAAGGGAGTCAGAAAGAGAAAAGCCCTTCAGTCATTTAATCAATAGCGGCAATGTTTATCCCATAAATTGCTTTAGTTTGAAAAAGTTCTACATAATTTTAAAAGCGAAATGTGACAAGTAAAAAGTTTTAAACAATTCAAAATTAAATTCAGATTAAAATTCTTTTTCCCAATACGGGAAATGCGGCGGTACATTGTTCGTCTGATGATAATTTATGAAATATTTTTTTTAACAGTGTCTTAATAACCATTACGAGTATCAATTTTAATTGTCCCCAGGCCCTGTCAAACCTACATCAAATTAACTGCTGATTGTGCAACAATAAAGCCAGAATCCTGAAGCCAGAACCAATAAAAGTATATTTTTTTAGATTTTAATTGCTGAGATTTTTTTCATAAAACTTAAAGCAAATTAGAGCATTTGCTGCCAACTTCAAGCCAAATAAAATTACGGAACAAAGTCTTACGACGTGTAAAATCGTTGGCCTAACGACAGAAATAGTAAATCATTTGCTTGTAGGAGTTATAAATTTCAAGAATGTTTTGAAGCATGAAAATTAGAAACATGTTGCCAACAAACACTTTGCCGATAATGCACAGTGGGTACGATAAGCGAAATAAGTGGAGCAAGTATACAGCACTTTTGAAACACTGACTTAAGCAATGTATGTACACACACGATTGTTACTACAATATTGTCAGCAGTATCTGCCATTTATATGCATTTGGTCGACTATGATCGCGGCGATGACGCAGAATATGAATAATTCAGTAAATGGTGATCTCACGAGAATATGGAAATGGCGTCACGCAAACAGGGTCGACTTCAATGCTTAAAAAGACCCAATTCTGTATGCTTTCGCATCGACGCATGCCCAATTATGCTGCTTCATCTGTAATTATATTTAGTATGGGTAGTTGAACAATCAGAAGCTCTTGATGTTCTTGGCATGAATATTGTCAATGGACTGAGCATATTTTTCAGATCCCAAAGGAATTATTCAACTCGGCCTCGGCTGTTATATGGTTTAGCTGGTCTATATGTGGCAATTCATTTGGTGCAAATATTAAAATCTTCAGTAGACTTTTAACCAAATTCTAGAAAAAATCTAAGAAATTTCACAAGAACTCCCAAAAAATATTTGAGAATAACGAAATATAATTAAAATTTTAATTCAAAATAAAATAAAGTGATGGATTCTGAGTGTTATGGTTTGAAAACGGCCGTATAGAATGAGTTGCAAGACGAGTCTTAAGAGATAGGTCCGATATATTCTCTTTAAATGACCGCATATAAGAAAAAAAATCTATAACACAGCATATGTTCTTCAATACATATCGCATTATTTTAGGTTTGCACAAAACTTCGGTTTGAATAGTTTTAAATTTTTGCTATTCAACACGAGCTAAAATTGCCAAGGAGATCCACAGCAATTCCAAATATTTTTTTGTGAAAAGATGTGGTGAATTCCTATCGAATTGGAAAATCATTTTTAAGCCAATCTCAAACTACTGACTTTTAAAAATACGCTAGAAGATAAAATATAAACAGTATATTAATTAAAGTTTTGCAAAAAATATCTCAAAAATTATTGAAAAAAAGAACTATTAGAAGCAAATTTTAAAGTTATTGATAAAACGACTATACCAAATACATCGCACCTTTTGTCATTTTCAAATCAGTTTTTTCTTGAAATCGTTTTTTATCACATACCTGAATAAAAACTCCATTTTAATAAACTTATAATCTGCTCTTAAAACTTATTGCCTTTTGTATGATGTCGAAAGGATTCTTTCTGTCGTACAACTCCATTTAAAATTTTGTTAAATTTGGTTTTATCTGTGATTACGCGAAAAAGAATTATTTTGATATCATGAAAAGGGAATTTTGTTCACAAATTATTTGGTATTGTCCCTTGGCCGTGTCGCTATGTTGCGCCATGAAATCCACTAAAATTTCAAACTGCCGTTGTTTTGTTTGTATTTTTTAGCTTTTTCGTTAAAAATAACAATTTAAATAACAAATATAAATATTTTTTTCAGCGCTTTCAGCGAAAAGGAAATGAGCAAACTGATTAGAGAGTACCAATCGTTCGATTTGGTACTATTTTTCTTTCGCATCGCAATAGAGAGTAACCCCCGAGGTCATATTTTTTTTTGGACCAGCACTCAAGTGATGACCCCTACACATGCGATGGATTGTGCTGGAACTAGAGGAAAGGGATAGTAGGAGAAATTACAACTCTGAATTTTTGCACGTTCTTTGTTTTTTTTTATAGCCTCTGATGTCAAGCAGAGTTATTCAATTTAAAAGGTTTGTTTTTTTACTAGCCATTTTTAGTAATTATTTTACTTAGCTGGTGCTACACCAGCGATTATAACGTAGAAAATTACAATATTTTTTTTTAAATATTAAAAAAAAAACGAATTTATTTTCTTTAATCTTCAAATTGCGCCACTGTAAAATGATTAATTGCAAAGTGTGTATTTGCCAATGCAGAAACCTGTATGCGAACCGAACATATTATACATGCACGAGTATACATATATGTGTGTATGTATGTAGGTATGTAAGGTTAAGATTTAATGATTTACATAGAACTACCCAGGGCAATACAATGTCGTCAGCATTGGAATACTCTGGTCCTGCATGTGATAATTAATTTTACTTCCATGAATAAACATTTTAAATTCAAGTTACAAAACCCACAAACTTTTAGTTAAATTAATGAGAATAGAAAATTTTATTGTTTGATGTTTCATAAAGTCACACTGAATTTTAAATACCTGTACTCAGCTTTGAATTGTCCTCAGTTTACACATTTCAATTTCTAATTATAATTGCAAGTTACATTTTTGATTCAGTTGTTTGATTTAATTTACTTAAAAGAATGTGGTAATTGGTTGGGCTCGGAAACGTTCCGCTAAGCTGAACCCAAAAGCTGTCGAAAGGTTTTAAATTTTTGTGTTATAAAAGAATATAATGCGCATCGAATGTCTATTTCGGCAAGAAATTACGCAGTAATTAAAATGCTCAGGTACATTTGTGTTTCATGTTCGGCGTTCGTTATGACTGCAATCACTTTCTCCACTTTTACTTTCTCTTCTTCATCACTGCACTGTTTCTTTCTAAAGAAAAAAGAAGAAGGTGGCACACTAAAATTAATTTGTAGGTACAAACAACAACATCGAGGCCTTTAAGTTGCTAAACGTATTAGAGTATCGATTTCTCTTATCTGTTGCTATTTAAAGCCACTAAAGAAATTTGCATAGTTTGTCCTTTCCTTGTTTTCATTTTAAAAGTCTTTCAGTTCTGATGCATTGAAACTCTGTTGCTGCAAAAAAAAAAGTCGCATCATTAATATGCATGGGGATGCAGCACACACTTTCGAGTCTAAAAAGTAAAAGCATGGAGGATTCCATTAGAAAGTTAGGAAATCGTAAACCTTTTGTAAATCTCAAATATAAGAATACGAAAAAAATATATTTGTTGCTGTTAAATTTATTTTATGTTTCAGTGTAACAAGACTGATAGCCAGCGATTATACGCAAAAGAAAATATTACACGAATATATTTCGAAAACCCGAGTACTCTGTAAATCGTGTGATTTGTGCCCGAACTATGATTCACAACTCAACGCAACTGCTTCTTTGTATTACGAGTCGCAATCAATTTCAGTTGCCCTCGTTAAGTTATTGTCATTTAAATCATAATAACAGTAACAACTTAACGAAGCGAACTAAGATGTGCCCCAACTACGACTCACAACTCAACTCAACTACTTTTTTGTATTATGATTCCCAACCAATTTCGTTTCACTTCGTTAAGTTATTGTCATGTATTATGATTCGTAATCAATTTTAGTTTTTTTCGTTAAGTTATTGTCAGTAATCTGAAAATTTTGCAAAATTACCATATGGACTACATGTGGTACCTGTCAAATTTTTCGCACGGAACAATCAATGTTGCTCGCACTATCGATCAGAGTACTAGGCTTAAAAATGTTGCGAAATGGATTTCCTCAAGCTTCTTCTGAGGCAAATTTTTGCAAACAAAAGCATTCAGTTGCCGCCATATAAGAAGTTTGTTCAAAATAAAAGGTGTTTTCTTCGATTACAATGGCGTGGTGCGTCATGAGTTCTTGCCAACAGGTCGTACGTTTGGGTGAAGCAATACGGCGCAAACTATCAGAATTATGGAAAAAAAAAATAAAATATTCTGCATCACGATAATGCACCAGCTCACACATCAATGCCTGTTCGTAATTCTTTTTTTTTATCTGGGACCAACACTCAGGAGATGACCCCTACACATGCGATGCATTGTGCTGAAACTATAGGAAATGGATAGTTAGAGAAATTACAGGAGGTGAAGCTTAATTAATTATTATACAGCTCTGCACGTTCTTTGTTTCTAGCAGTGCTCAAGCTTCGGTTTAGTAGCCATTTGATGTGATTGTGGATTGCTATCAGCTGAAGCCGGTATTGTTCAGTGACCAGTTGGCCAAAAACAACAACACTTTAATCATGCCTCAACCACCTTATTCACCAGATTCGGCTCCCAGCGACTTTTTCCTATTCCTGAAACTGAAAAGACTAATGAAAGGAAAGCGTTTTTCCACAATTGATGAGATAAAGTCAAAATCGAAGAACGAGCTGATGGCCATACCGAAAAGCACATTTCAGAAGTGCTTCGAGGATTGGAAGAAGAGCTGGCAGAAGTCCATTATATCTGAGGGGGATTACTTTGAAGGGGACAAAATGGATATTGGTGAATAAATAAATACTTTTTAAAAAAATTCCAAATTCACGTTTTCTTTTGAACAGACCTCGTACAGGAAGCGCAAATAGTTTTCGGAGAGTTGCTGTAGAACTTTATGGGCTGGCGTTGTGCTCATGGGGCAGAATTCATTTTAATTCTTAAAAATATTTTTTTATATTAACTGAATTTATTTTGGGAATATTTATTTATACATATGATTCTAATTGTGCTTTTTCCCTTATAAACTATATGTGAAATTTATTAATACATACTTTATGGTATTCTCATACAGTATGAAAAATATCATAAAGCATTTTATTACAAAAGTAACTCAAAAATTTATTATATATTTATTATATATATAAAATATATTATATAAGAATATCATAAAGTATGTATTAATAAATTTCACATATAGTTTATGAGGGAAAAAGCACAATTAGAATCATATGTAAAAATATTTTTTAATAATTTTGAATATTTTATTAGCAGTTCTGTAGAAGAAACAGTTCTCTTCCACTCTCTTTCTCTCTCTATTCATGGAAGCACCCATATACATTTTTAAATACTCGTAGAATACACTAAAAAAAAACTCAAATATAATTTGAATTACTAAAACTCCTTCGATAAATTTCATTGTAAAGTCCCAACAATCACAAAAAATCTTAATTACACAAAATTTTTTAAAAATGTTCAATGACGAAATGAATGGAAAACAATTTAAATCCTTTCAGAATATTTATATTCCGTACTTTTAAAGAATTTTTTTCCCGTGTAACCGAGTACAATGTTGGTAGTTAGCCGCAACAGCTGTATTTTTTTTAAGTTGCGCGTATGATTTTCTTTTTTTTTTTTTTATAAAATTTGCTAATTTGATGTCATGAGAGGACTCATAACAAATTGTTTTATAACGAGTAGAGGCCATTAGAGACAACATATTCCAAATGACGTGACACACTTTGCCACTCATATGCAGACGGTGAGGGAACTGGTCGCGGCGGTATTTTAAATTGAAGAGGGTGTAAATTGACACAGCCAGCTTTTTCCAATCTATAGCAAGAGGAATGAATAATTATCTTTTTCAAGGAATAACAAGCATGAATAAGAATTTTTGATACATGTGGATTGGAGAAGGTGAGTTGGGTAGCCAGCCCTTTGTGGAGCACATTAATGTTGGAGAAGGCCATTTAGAACCGTCACAGTTCTGCGCAATTTCAATTAACAACGTAGTTATTTGAGTTTGAATTTGAAAGATTTTGTTTTATGGAAATAGCTTTTTAATTTAAAACTGTCCTGCTGCAGTTATGAGTTTTTTTCTAATTTTTTTAGAATTTTTTGCATTCAGTTATAACGCCAGGGGCTGATGGTAACGTTGCTTCTCCCAAAAATAACAATTTTTAAGCTGGTCGATTTTGATTTGACAATCTCTTTTTTTTCTTCGACCAGTGTTCAGGGGAAATCCCCACATATGCAATGCGTTGCACAGGAACCATATACAGAGAGGGATAGTGCAGAGAATAAACAGCTGGTGAAACTGTTGTCCCTTGTGTTATTTTTTTTTATTATTTTATTTCGGCGATATTTTATTCCTGAAATACCGACGATGGAGGGCACACGGAAAAAATTATTGCTTGTTTTTTTATTAATTAAGACCTTTAATCAATTATTATTTTTATTCCAATGAAATAGTTTAGATGATACAATTAATTTTTCATTAAAAAAACTTAAAAAACATCAATAATATAAAACCGATTTTATAAAAACAGCTACCTGAGAGCTAAAGAGAGCATCGTTTTTAATTTGCTTAATTAAGAAATATTTAAATTAATAATATAATTATATAAATAAAATAATTAAAACAAAGATAAATAATGATTAAAAAAAAATTAATTCCAAAAAAATACAATAAAATTTTATTAAATTTTTTATTATTGCAATTAAAATTTAATCAAATATTATTTCAATTAATTTAAGTATAAAAGTATAAAAATTTAATTGATATTACTAATTTGTTAACTGGTAAAATTTTAAACAATTTTTTAATAGATGTCAAGAATTTTTCAATAGAAAATAATTTTATTTTTTTTTTCTGTGTGCTGCAGCACAGAAAACTGAGAAACAAAATTTTTAGTTTTAAACTTGACCGCGTTGGGAATCGAACACGGGTCGTTCTGGTTGCAGATGCAACACGCAAACTATTCGCCATTTGTGCCATCATCATTATCATTACCGATGAGTGAATATTTGTACTTTTATATGGCAAAAGGGCCGGCTTCAGATATGGGTTTAACCCTTTTGATAGTGAGCCAGTGTCCCATAAGCGAATAATAATGCAAATTATGCGAAAACTTTTTTTATAAAGTTTAACAGGACAAGTCAATGATAGATGTTAGAGAAATTTCAGATTCTGAAGAAAAGTTTTTAGGCGATTTCAGACAGTAAATAAAGCACTCCAAATTCTGGTACAATCGACTGTTTTTTTAGAGCGGCAGTCTTGAACTGGGTGTTTGCTCTTCTTTGAACAAGAAAGTGGGTGTCACTTGGATCAGTACCTCGTACAAGAGATTTTATTTCCCCAGTTATGTGATCCTTTTCCTATTTATTCAAGCGGTACTGAAGATTGAAGAATACTCTGTATTACGCAAATTTGAATTGACGACTGACTGAGTGTTCTGTAGCAGTTAGCGCTTGCTTTCGCAGGGTCATGTCCTGATTTAAATTGTCATGTGACACTGACTTCTTGTTTTTTTCCTTGTAACAAGTAACATTGTTTAATATTCATGCAACTAACTCCTCCTACCGCCCTCCCTCCTCTCCCTCTCACCTTTGTTTCCAAATGTCCTGTCCCTTCCTACTTCATTTGCATGCCATAAATCTACATAATTATTCCTTCATTCTAATATTTAATTTATTGTTATTTCACGCACACACACACACACAAACACATGTGACGCAATCAAAATGTGTTAATGGAACGAAAATATTCCTTTAAAATTCCACAAAGAAATGAAAACCCTCCCACGAAGGTGGCAATGATTACCGTCATTATCATCAGCATCACGTGGAAAACCCAAGAGAAACTTTTCTTTAATATTCACTTTCACTTGAAAACTCTACTTTTCACTACGAATTATGGGGATGTTAAATTATTCCAAGTAAACAATGAGAGACTAAGAAAATATGAAAACATGCAAAATTTATGCACAAACGTGGAAAATTTAATCCCACACCTCTTTAACTTTTCTAACAGTTTCTTTTTATTGTTGACTTTGTAGTTGTTATTGTTTTGAATTTTTTTTACTATTGTTTTTGTGCCCTACTTTTGACTTGAAAGTATATACAGATATATTTTTTTTTTTGTAAATCATTTGAAAATATTATACGAGAATTGTATAATGACTTTAATAAAATTAGAACGTTCTGAATTTGATTGTATTTCTTACGTTTGATAACTGTGCACGCCATCATTTGTGCAATGATTTGAAAATTATTCTGCTTGGTTGTATTGTGAAAAGAAAATTACAGGACATATTTCATGTACTTGTAAACTATCGATCGGGCGCTTCCGTAGCTTAGTGCCTGAGCAATTAATCTTATCAATCTGGAGGTGCGGCTTCGATTCCCGCCTAGGGCCTTGCTGTTTCTTGTGGTATCACAATGGGCTTAACCTCTATCCTAAGCGGGCCGTTTTCCTTCGGGGAGAATTCACGACCTAACCTAGCCTGACCTAAGCAACCGTTCCTCTTAGAAATTTTCACACTACTCGAAGTTTAAAATAACACTGCCACCCCTATTAAAATTTAGAATAACCTTCTGTCTCTTGCTTCTGACGCCGTGCTCATTTGTAGTGATTTCGATTCTCCTTTATTAAATATATCTGCACTGTACCGTTCTCTTTTAAAGACTGACAATTGGGGCGAACGACGAATTACTTCGTGCTCAACGAATTCGTTGTTAAAAGTGCGTTTTATAAATTCGCACTGTGACGCACAATAACGACGAAAAAATTGCAGTGTTACCGCATTAAAAAAAATTACTTGGAAAAATTAAACATTAACGGAAAATAATTGGAAAGCAATTTTATGGTAAATAAATGCGTATATTTAACTTAAATTATTTATAATAACAACTATTAAAATAAAAATTAACTTTATTTACTAATATATTTGAAAACTAAAATTAAAAACGGTAACTCTGTACTAAATTCTTCGTCGTTCGTCGGTGTTTGAAATAGGAATTAATCTATCTCATTGTGTATTTTGTTAATTTTCATATGCACCGATCTGTTTCATTTCTGGGGACGAAAGTTCGCAACGAATAATTCGTCGTTCGTCCCAATTGTGTTACTAGTAACAGATACGTTCCCGAAAATGTTCGTGCTCTGCGAATTCGTTTTATACGAATCTAGGAACTGGTACAATAATGGTGTTGTGCGGCGATAGTTACAATTCCAAAACTGTTTTGACAGTGAATCTGTATTTTAGAAGTGTCGTGTTATATGCACAAGATTCGCAATTTTTTAATCGTACTGAAGCGAATCCGCGTTGTACAAGTACTCTGTTAAACGGGGATTATCTCTATATGTATTGTAATGGGAGTGTCTAAGCCAATGAAAACAGTCTTCTAGTAACGAATTTAAAAAAATTATAGAAATTAAGAAACAATTCGATTAACACTGAAGAATGTACGCTTTGGAATTGAAAAATAATATTCTAAAAATACAAAGAGAATGTAAAATTGTTTTCGGTGATTGAGTGCATACTATAATTTCCTTGTGAGAGAAAGCATAACCGAGTATATCCAGTCATCTTGTTGAAACTTTTTTATTTCACTCGCAGTTACGAAAACAAATATATCTTTTAGAAAAATTAAAATCGTTTTTTTCTTCCTTTTCATTACTACTTTCTCGGCAATCTGCACTACTTTGAAAGTTATACATGCACACGCAATGCAAATGAATAGATAAAACTACTTCACATACTAAAAGCCACATCCTTGCCAGCCAACATTTCCGTCATCAAGTTCGAAGTGTAAATATGTGTAGATATACAGGGGGGTGGGCGCTGGCAGTGTTAACAATTTAATGCAACTCAACTTCAGCAAACCAAATGTCTAACGCCATGGGATTTATTATTATTATTGGGACAGGAAGCATCACAGGAAGATCTATTGTGCAAAGTCTCCCTCATATTAGACCCGTATCTTAAGCAAACCAAGTTTCATTGGAGGTCTGGTGTTCCACAGCTTGTGTGGAGTTTCCGCAATTTCACGCCGATGGGGATACCTCTGTCTGCCGAGTACAAGACAGTCGCAATGGGCGTGTTCAGAGCATTCAGTGTTACTTTCACCAAATCGACAGACATCGGAGAGATCAATTTTGTTTGGCCGCCAGCATTATGCCAGTGAGCGGCGAATTTCCTTTCCTCCCAGTTTCTAAGAATTGTATATCTGTGAATTTCGTACGTAAATGTACTGAATGGCTCGGAACCAGTTAGGGGCACACTTGTCCCTCATTTTCGCAGATAGTCCACCATTTCATTACCCTCATACGCCTAATGATCTGGAACGCAGCCCAATGTGACGGTGTTAAATTTCCCCAACTCATTGAGGAGGTCCAGACACACCACTTTAAGTATAAACTATTAACATGGTTGAACTACATTCCAAAAGCTGGCTCCAAGGCGACTAAGTTGAAAATATAAGCAACACTGCTTAACTTCAAAAAGAAACCGATTACTGCGAATTTCACTAAAATTGAGTGATTCGTTCGAGAAATGTCGTTGACGAAAAACTAAAAAAAATGTTTTATTTTTTCAGCATTCTCTACGTCATTCTCTTCGTCAAATCGATTTTAAATATTTTTTTATCAATTGATTTACTGATTTTACCCAAATTTTCGAAAATCGTGTTTCGAGATCCTGGGAATCGAATCTGAATATTTTTGCGGTTATGTGTACTGTGTTCACACCAAAAGTTATAACCACAAACAGCTGATTTTACGTTCTCACTATAAGTTTAATTAAATAAGGTTTTAATACACAGTGTGTGTCAAATTTCATATATTTTCTATTTAAATTGCCAGCTGTTTTCAATTTTTGAACTTGGTAGCACTGCCTTTAGTACATGAAAATCAAGATTGTATTTCATTAAATCAACTTAAAACCAATTCAAAAAAATTTTTAAGATGGTTTCAAGAAAATATTTTTATATGGTAAAAGCAGGTTTTAACGTAAAGCTAACTTTGGCTCGACTTGGGATCGACTTTTTTAATGTCTAGAGAAGACAAAAAGCTTCTGAACTCGATTTTAGATATTCGCTGATTTTTATTTTTTTTTTTCAATTTTAAAAGCCGAAATTCTGCAAAAGAAATAGAAAAATAATTTTAAAAATCACAGCAATTTTAACTTTCAACTCTGCGAACGCCTGCCCCTGTGTCTATCGATTGGAGTTGGGTGTAGGTGTGTGTTAGCATTTTCATATGCTGCAGCAGAAAACAAGACCATTTGCGTAAGAAATATTATTTCTAGTTTTATTCTCTACAATTTTTTTTTATTTTATTTTCATGTTTTTACTGTGGAAACTTCATGTCTCGCAATTATTGCAGGACTCATTAGTATGATCTGCATATGAAACTAACTTTTTAACAGAACAAGTAAAACTTTATGAGCAGAAAATTAAATAAAAAGCAACACAGTGTTGCCATTAGTAGAAGTAAAATTAAAGACATTTTATAATTTGCAATCTTGCTATTCGCACTGTTGAGGATTCTGCTTCTGCATTAAATTCCATTCTCTGTTCTTCGTTCATATTCGCTACTTTCTGAAGAGATCTGGAAAATAAATTTTAGAATTTCTGACTAGAGGTCGCTTTCGATCCTCTGATACATGGGAAGAAAGTGACAGAACTTTTGTATTCTTTTAAGTGAAACTGTATTGCGGTAGCGATGACCCTGGTGGTCTAACTCCATAATAGTCTTAACACCACTACATCTATGAGAACATACAAAGCAGCTCGTGACTGTCAATTACAATCAAATCTTTGAACATTGTTGTTTTACCTACAAGTAAAAGTACTTCCATCGTGCCTCCTCCAACATCTACAGTAGTATCAATAGGACAGCGTCCCATCATTCACCAGCAATGCCACACCATTCTCTAGTTAAACAGGTACCAGTACGCCAACGAGTTTGATGTCCACTATAGCCACAACGTATTCTCCCTGGCAGTGTAAACAATCTCTTAATTAGTTAATTCAATTAATTGATATTAATCTAATTAATTTTTTAATTAAAATTTTGTTTTATTTTTTCTGTGTACTAAAGTCAAAGCAATTTTTTTGTTGTTGTTCGTAACAAGTGTCTCTTCAATGAAGCCATTTTGGAAACGTTTTACACACTTCAGTGCTGATAGTTTTTAGGAGCAGGTTTAAAAATTTTTTTTCGAATCTCAATAGTTTTTAAGGGGCAGTACGTCCAGCACTGTGCAATAGACAAACTTATAGGATTTAATCGATTTTCTTTTGTTGGCGCAAATCGAAATCGTACTGCATTCGATTCTTCTTCTTGTCTTATTTTTTCAGCATTTAATATTTCTTTTTTTTTTGCCTTGTCTGTTTAATGTTCACCATTTGAACGTTTCTTGCCTGTTAATTTAAAATCGAAATTGCAGTCACTCAATCAGTTTTAAATCTTTTCGAATAAATTTCGGTTTCTGTTTTTATACTCTTCATTTTAACTGTAACGGGTATATATATAAGTTTGTCATTCCGTGCTATATTTCTTTTCAAAAAAAAAATTATATATTTTCAGAAATGTGAAGAGCCATGTCCCTCTGTCCGTCTGTCTGTGTGTCCGTTGAAATCAACTTTCCGGTCTAACTAAACATCACACAGAATTCCTACTGATGTCAATCGGTCAGTAGTAGACCTGAATCGGTTTTTATTTAAATTTATCCGAAACAGTTCAATAGTTTCCTACCTACAGAAGAAGAAACACGACCACCTCGTTTTATTACTTGAAGTTTTAGTACAAAAACTTCCATAACTTCAAAACGGTTGGATCGATTTCGGTGAAATTTAGTCCATTTATGTAACTAAGGTGGACTGCTTACTTTAAATACCAATTTGATCCGCTAGATGGCGCTTGGGTCATTTTATAAGCTAAATATATTATTTTTAAAAGTGCTTAACAACTGGTTCCGAAAAAGAGCGGATTTCGGTCCATCTAAACGTTGAACTGATTCGATCAAATTTGGTAAAAATGTTCATATATGCATGCAGACAAAAATGCGTGCCAAAAAAAGTTGGTCTAGAGAGCTAGGCCCAAGAATAGATCAAAATCCGGTACGCCTAAACGTTTCAACGGATTTCGGTGAAATTTGGTTTACACGTTGAGTTGGCTATTTAAAGTTATATAGTGGTCTGAAGAGCTGGTCCAAATGACTACATCCAAAAATTAGGTAAAAATCCGGTACTATTAAACGACTAGGCGGAAATTCAGACGAATATGGGATATAAGGAGTAGGGAAGGGTATCTAAGATTCGGCAAGCTCACTTACTTGTTTTTGTTCTCTTCTTGATGACATTATGAGAATTTTGCAACGAAACAGAAATAGAATCCCTTACGCAACCACATTTCTTTGCGAAAATATTACAGACGTTGGCAACACAATTCATAATTTTAGTTGGTTTTTTAAGAGGTTTATTGCACAACAACAAGAACAAAAACTATAACTATAAAAATAAAAGAAAAATCTAAATGGAATCCTTCAAAGTAAAGAAATTTCGTGCATTAATTTATACACATATCGTTTTGTTGCTGCTGTTGTCCTCATTGTTGTTGTTCTTGACTATTAATTCCAAGTTTTGTTTGGGCAACAACATCTCTTAAAGTTTAAGTGGACATGTAATCTCACACATATGCAAACACACACACACACATTCACATACTCTGAAATCCCCTGCAGGTAATAATGGTAGTAAAACTGTATTGATTTGCTACTGACTTAGTCATGACTACCAGTGACTTGTTATACCCTAGAAAATGCAATATACTATAGACATTTAACATATGCGTGTCATTCAAAATCTACAAATTACATTGGCCTTAGTAGTCAAGAGAGTAGTATATAGTTCTTGTGGGAAACTGCCCTGTAGGAAATGCTAATAGTGAAAATCAGTACTGATTCACTACTGACATTGCTACTAGTAGTACTGACTTACTATACCCCAGACATGGAAGCAGAGATTTATATAATGAGAGATTTTGAAATAATGGGATTCCGTCGATATTTATATCCAATTCACACACAGACGATGCAATATATTTATGCAACACGTTTGTCATTCCTGTTGAATATTTTAACACTAATACCGCAACCGTAAATGGAACATCGATTCTGAATTGAATATCGCTGGAGAAACACGTTTAAAACAAAAACAACTTTACAGCTTGCATGTTTCCACTGAAATTAATCAGTAAAAACAATAAACAATAAACAAGGACTGGGCAACCAACATGCAACCAGAAAATATCAAAATATTTTATTATTATTATGTTTTTAAATAATAATAAATAAACTAATAAATAAATAAATGAAACTAAGCAATCCGACATTTTCTTTTAAGAAAGGAAAAATCTTACCTTGACACAGATAAATTACAGCTGTCATCTTATCTAACGGCTGTTAATTTATTCTTGTCGAACTTTTTGAAATCACCAACAGATCACGAATTAACATTGACAGAAGTTTTCACATGATGTGTGAACAGAATTCAAAATGTCATGAAACAAGCACAAACATGCCTGAATTTTTTTTTTTTTCAATTCATTAATTTTATTTATCAATTCTGTCGTGTACAAATTAATATTAGGAAGCCTTGCGAAGCCTCTATGGCTTGTCTGCAGGTATAATTAACATAAAATGCAATACAAAAATAATAAATATAGAGTAATCATTGCGTGTCTATAAAATGTAATTTCAAAATTTTTTTCCTGGCTCTCACATTGGTACTTCTTTCGAGAACGTCATTGGGTATCGTATTAAAAATTGTAGGAAGCATGAAAAATTTTAGGTGCTGACGATGGGCATTTCATTCATATAATTATTTGGAATTAATGGCATCAAATTTATATACTTGCACAGATAAAAACAATTGAAACAATTCGTGCAAACGTACATTTTTTTTCTCATTTCGAAAAAAACCGCCACTAAATGTGCTGTGTGTGAACGGGTTCATATTGCCATGAATTACACTTGCAAATAGAAAGATTAACTAATACAGTTGTATGGCAGGAGATGTCGGTTTGTGAAACTTATACAATTTGTTTTGCAAGTGCATGAATATTTAAAATGCAATTCCCACACACACACAGCCAACTGCACATTCGCAACATGGCCATATTTAAATGCAGTCATATAACCACACACACACACAGGCTTAGTTTCTTCATACGACTAAAAACATTTAATTCGAAAGTTCATCCAGTTTTAAGTTCAATGTTTGCATGAACATGCTGCGCTGACTTTTATTTACCCTGCAGCAAAAAATGGCAAAAGTAAAAATGTTTTTTGAAAAAAATTTATTTTTAATGAAACAGTTTATAAAAGGTTTAGTAACAAACAAAATTCAATATTAAACCTTAAACCTGTGTGAGTTTGCCAAACAGCTTCCTGGTCAAACGTATCGACTTCTATCTGGAATCTCGGAAGTTATTGCAGTTGAATCTGCATTAGATTTAGGAGTTTCCTAAAGTTTCTCTAAAATTATTGACTAAATATCGAACCCTGTGCGCGAAATTATCTTATGTTACAAAAACTAAATATTACAGGAGAGCGTTTTAATTCATTTTTTTTTCTATTCGCCTGACAGCATTAGCTGCCTCATACGATGAAATGTACATTTTGTTATCTCTATAACTATATTAATGACTTTACAAGTACCTCCTTGTTGACACAAATAGTACTGCTGACGTGTGTAGTGGCATAGAAAATACGTATTATACTCAACTGATGTTGGAGAT
Organism: Dexiosoma caninum; assembly: GCA_963924685.1. Taxonomy (NCBI): domain Eukaryota; kingdom Metazoa; phylum Arthropoda; class Insecta; order Diptera; family Tachinidae; genus Dexiosoma; species Dexiosoma caninum. The sequence goes on from OZ004728.1 coordinate 3,949,964, forward strand.
TAATTCTTCTTTTTTTCCCTCATTCTAATTGAAAATGTAATTTCTTCACAATATTGTGATAAATTAACTGTGAACTTGACCACGACAGGACATTCTCATTAATTTGTAATAACTATAACATTTAGCGCTATAATAATACTTTATCAGCAGATGAATTAATGGATTTAGCACCAATTTGCATAAAAAAGTCGATTTCGAAAAAAGTGTAACATTCAATAATTTCGCGCACAACGAAGGTGGGAGAATGAGGGTGCTTGTCTTACCATCAGGACCCTATCCCTCCACTATGAAGAACGGAGAACTCACAGGTTACAGCGGTACAGTAGGGAGCGGATTCGATTACTAGTGGCGGTGCTAGCGGGTCACTGAGCTATAGGAAATCGTACGTTGGAAATGGGTCGGAATTGCAGGTGCGCTCCATCATCTCGCAAGTGGCCAACGAAAATGGACACTGCTGTGAACCTAATGCCCGAAGAAGTCGCCAACATAACCGCAGAAGATGAGGATAAATTCCCCACCTCTCCTTTTCATGCCTCAGTATCTGAGGACGTGAAGGTTCGACTCAGTATGTGGTCTCAGTAAAGTGGCTAAAATACTTCCTGGGTAATACACATGAGATTGAGGAAGCAAGGAACCTTGCTCTACAGGCAGCTGCTATGAAGCGACAACGCTCTAGCAGCACAACTCCGAATCATACAAGTCCAAGTTCTGTCGATTTTGTGAAAGTGACACATTGTCCAGCACTCGGCAGACAGAGGTTTCTCCACCTGAGTGGAACTGTGGTACCTCCACACAACCTGTAGAACACCACACCCCTAGGATGCCTCAGAAGCGGGTCTAATATGAAGGGCTTTGCACAATACATCTTTTTGGTGGCAGTGCTTCGGGCCCAATAATAATAAAATAATCTACTGCCTTGACGCTGGATATATAAAGCTTCACCATAACCAAACATATTCTATAGGGTGTGTTCCTACACCTAATTTTTGTGCGCTTGTAAAATAACAACCGCAAATTAAATTGCACACATAAATAAATAAAAATAATATAAAAAGGAATATTTTCTTAATGAACTACTGAGGGCTGGTTAAATATGAATTTAGTCGGCAATATTTGGCTCGCATTTCAAATTTAATTGAAGAAATGTTCAGTTTCGTTTTTTTTTTTTGTTCATTTAAAATTTTTCAATTGCATCAGAAAGTTTCCTTTTATATTCACAAGAGTGCATTTTCTTTATTTATAAAACTAAAAGAAATTAAAGTCTAATTCTTTTTAATTTCATCTGTAACTCGAGTGCAGATGCCACTATTCTGGCTTCTGTCAGAGCAAAAACTCTCATGGATAAACAAAGAATTCCAAAGCAAATAAAACCAGTAGCAGTTAATGCTCAGTTGTTCAAGAAATTTGAATCTAATGAATTCAATTTATTTGGAATTTGCTTATTCAGGCACAAGCACATGCACACACTTAACAAATTTTTCTCAACACACAGATGAAATGCAAATCAAAATAAAGGGTGTTCAGAAATACCAGTAATAGAAAAAAAAAAAAAAAAAAAACTAAACTTTATTTCGCACACAGTATTGAAGACATTCGAAAGCCACACATGAAACAGACTATCAGTCGGCACATTTTTCTAATGTATCTAGGCTAAAACCTCAGTTAGTAAAAACGTAACACGTTCGCGGCGATCAGCTGTAACATAAGTAATGCTCGTTGCTGATTACTAAATTCGTATCGTTGAAATTGTTACTTATGGTGTTTTCTTTTCTGACAAAAATGTTACATATATGCTACATTTCGTTACTATTTCTGTTCCATTCTAAAAAATATGTAACATTAAAAAAAGCTATTTCGTTCCTTTCTAAATATGTTTCACAAATAACTGGCAATATATGCAACATATTTGACCCTCTACTCTCAAGTCGGGGTGATGTACTAACCTTTTTTACATCTTTGTTAAGTACTTTTTTATACAAATAAGAATTATGAAAATCAATATACTCTTCACTTTGACTAGAGTCCGTCAGACTTTTGTTGGAAGAAGATTCTGTTTAATTTATTATTGATTTCAATGTAAACTTTTTTGATAAATTTTTGGTTTAAAGTTTTTGCAGTTTGTTCTAGGTAATAGCAGGTGATTAGAAAACAATGTTGCTGACGATTTTTATTGATAAAATGGTGCTAAAAACCGTAGAAACAGTGAAACGCTAAGTATACATTAATGTTAAATCTCAAATATTTTGTACCATTGTGGCAGTAAAAAATGTATCACTTGTTAATGGTAAGGGCAAACTGTAGAAAATGTTATCCAGCGAAAGTGCAACATTTTTGCTCAGAAAGGAAATCACCATTAGAAAATCTACAGAAAATAGATTTTTACGTTGCAAACGTCAATATAAAACGAAAGCTTGAATTGCTTAAAGTTTTACGTTTTTCATAACCGACACCTAAAGTTGAACGATACGTTTTTACTAACTAGACCTTAAGAGCGGCCTGCTCTCCGTTAGTTTAAAAAATTAATACGTCAACATACCACGTGAGGAGCAGCAACTCTGATTTACAAATTCTCTAATTGGACCACCTTTTCGATCGACTTGCGACACGGTGCATTGTGTTCATTTCTGGCCATTTGCTTTTTTGTTCTTGTAATTTCTTCCAGCAAACGCAGCAATAACGCTACACAATATTTGCTATTGATGGTTTGTCATTTCTCCAAACAGTTGACAAACAAAATGTCAGTAACCCAGCAACTTAAACAGCTCAAGGCTTTTTAAATCATGGAGGTACTGTGTACAGTACGTAGTTTGTACCTTCAAAGCAGATTTCTGATTAGTGTCACTACCAACCCCCCCCCCCCCCCCTTTGACAACATAACTAACAAGTTGACTGTTGCAAAATAAGAGAGTTGAAACCTCTGTTTGCACAAATACAAAAATTTTTCTCAATATAATCTTATCACCATAGTAAATTTCCACCTTCATGATTTAGTGGCAAAACAATCCTGCAAAATTTATCAAACAATACACTTCAGATACTTTCAAACATATTTATCTGATGTGTTTTTTGTGCCACATTTTAGCAGTTTATAGTGCTTTCATTATGCCAATGTTTGCGTTGTTGTGCATGGAAGAGAAGAATACAAACCAAACAAAGAAAACCAGCAGAATCCATAAACCAAAGAAACCTCCATAAAAGTTTTACCATTAGAAAATATATATATATTTTTTGACATTCACACTGTAACCATATTTTCTTGGTTTTATACCCAACTCATGGTTACAGAATCAAAAAGGATGGGGGGGTTTCTATTCTATTGGATTGTACGAGTATTATTTTGTACTGCGGGCCCTTATTTTGAGGCCATAAATTAAATTTATGGTTACCAGTCTTGAAACGTACTACACTTTCTTATATCGGCATGGCGTTTTAATGGTGTATTATTTTGCAAAAGATAAGAATGTCAACGTCACATTTTTTACGGTGGAATAAAGTTGTAAGAAAAAACCCGATTTAATTTTGAACGCAATGGCGCAGATCTCGAAGCCAATGATTGAGTGGTATTCGAATACAGCGGCGCCGGTCAACAGCCAACTCTAGAGGTAGCTTCGGCACACGATGAATGAATTCTTGACGTTCTATGGCAACTGTGTTTTTTATCTACTCCCCTCCCCCACCACCACATTTTCTCTTAAAATTCGGTATGGAGTCTCAAGGGTCTGGCCATGTGTCCTTTTTTTTTTATCTTGGTTCAACTCTCAGGGGAGGTCCCCGATACATGCTGGAACTTGAGGATGTTCTTTCTGCAATCATATACATATCTCCAAAATTATTGCACATTGAACAAAGCTTTGTTCCGTAATCTTTTCTTCCGGAAAAAATTTCGAGTGTGTTTCCATACTTTTTCAAAGTTCAAATATACGTGGAGTAGAATTGTACCTTTGTTATCCCTGGATATGTGTATCAATTTACATGGATTTTTGCCGGGAGCATAAAATATAATAATATCTCTGCAAACACAATATGGCGGACGACTAGTTTTTAAAAATGTTTGAGAAGAAAACCAAAAATAAAGGTTACCTATTTGGCTTTGTATCAGTTGATGTCGGAATGTTTACGTGGCGAAAGCACAGTCACTGGTCACTGAACAGTACCGGCTTCAGCTGATACTAATCCACAACTAACATCGGAGCGCCCTCCTTCTTCGGTATTGTGTAGCATCATCGGCGAAGTAAAATAATTAAATAATGCTTTATAACACTGAAACATTAAGTCGATTCGAATGGAAAAGTGCTTGTTTTCGATTCGAAAAAGATTTCGATGATGTCTGCAAAAATCAACACCTTTGGAGTATTAAATTATTGTTATCATATTTGTGATTTAATTGATTAATTGATATATATTGATTGTCGATATCCCGCTGGCTTCATTTGTGGTTCTATAACGTGCTATTTGAAATCAATACAACATTTACAACTTTATGAAGAAATTCTAAAGAATAAATTCCGTTTCTTTATTATAAATGAAATATAAATACTATATATAAATAATAAATATAAATAATTATTGAACATTAAATGTGAATATAAATTCTTTATATCTTGGTTTCTTCTTAAAAAGAAGCTTAAAATCAAATAATATAATTTCAAATATTTCTATTTAATTAAATAATGAAATAATAATAATGCATTTAATTTAATTATGTATGTAAAAAAACAAATGAATAGATATATTTTATTTGTACATGTGTTATTTAGTTTTTAATCAAAGGTTTGGATCATGAACTTGTATGTATATATTATGGCTTGGTCGAATACGAAGCGCAGCCGAACATCATAGTTGAGTTGCTAGTTGAACAATTTGCCAGCGAAAGCTGAAAATTTAAATCACTTTTCGTGTATTTTCTAACAACAAACTATGGAAACCAAGGACGATTTATGAGGTCATTGCAAGCCCAACTCTGCGTATATTTCGTAGCCTAAAACCACAAAGACATTTTAAATATTTTAGCGCGAAGATTTAAAAAAAAAAAAGGAGTTGGTTTGCCTTGCATACGCCTTATGAATGTCCTTTAGTGTAAACGTAACTGCAACTCGATTGCTATTCATAAACGACTTGAACATGAATGAAAAATTATGACTAAATAATATGAATTTATTTTCACAAAATAATTGTACTTATGAATTACCAGCACCAGTTGTGCAAAAGGTTAAAAAATAAGAATACTTTCAAAAAAAAAAAAACAAAAAAACGACAACAAAATAAAAAGATATTCGCTGGGTACGTATTTTTGGTCAAAATAAATTTTCTTTTTCGTTTGCATGCATTCCACGATAAAGAAATTACAGCATGAAAATTTATTTAAATAAACACAAACACACACAAACATGTGTATAAAAAATTATAACATACATACATATCTTATAGAAAAAGAATAATTAAATCTAAATTATTATTTATAAAAAAGATTCTTGTGGTTTCACTACAAAAATTGCTTTGTTTGTTGATTATTATTTGTTCATAAACAAAATCACAATTATTTTCTTTTATCTGTTTTACTTCGTTTATTTAATTTTTGGTTTCGATTTTAAACTTAAATTTACCAACACCAATGAACTGGTTCCACTTCACCTAATGCTATGTGATCTATACTCCAAGATGGCGTTTCCAGACGTCCCTCAGCTGTAGCTTTAACATCACCTTCCACCGGTATACCAGCCGGCAACGAGGGCAAATGTATAACGGTGCCATTACGCCTGCCTATTGCTTGAGCCGAGTGATTGAATGCTGTATTGCTGTTGGTATAGGCCGATATTGAATCGCACGAATCAAATTGCCTGATAGAACGGCATTTGCCTTCGTTAGCTAGACGCAGTAAACCTAAGGCAGTACTAAAGAACACCTGTTCCAATCCTTGATCACTCTCAGCAGATGTCTCGAAATATGTTGCCCCCATAGAGTTGGCAAACAGATAAGCCTCTTCGTGCAACACTGCTCGACTAGAATTCAAGTCTAGTTTATTACCCACCAATGTTAGAACTAAAGGATCCTGTACATTTCTATGCAGTTCCTGTATCCATGATTTAATTTCTTGAAATGTTGAATATTTTGATATATCAAAAACTAATATAGCCGCATTGGCATTGCGATAATACATTGGAGCAACAGCTTTGTAACGTTCCTGGCCAGCTGTATCCCAAATCTAAAATAAGTCAATTATAGAAACAAATACACAAATTTGTGGTTAAAATGTAAATGGTTTATCATTTGATTATTTTATTTGAAAAATTGTTATTCTTAGGCGATATAGTATTTATCTTCTGTGGTAATTGCTATCATATGCAGGGAAACACCCAGAGGCATAGCGAAAGCTCAAGTAGTCTCGCACGCTTCTTGTGGAGATGATATAAGTGGCAGTGGCATTCGCAGTCTGACAGCATAACACCACGACTACTCTACAAAAATTATCTAGAATATTTCCTTCTTACTTTTCAGTATATTATCCTACACTGACAATCTGCAGGCAACAGTAAACTAAAGCCTGAAGGTAAAAGTTATGAAAGTCGTCAATTAGAAACTGCCATAAGACAATGTGAGTGTTCTGCACTCCTCTACCTTTCACATCCACCCGGAATTGGAACTGGATGGTACAGCAGACGCAAGTCCTATTCAACTATACACTCACCTGTAGGAATCTTAATGATTTTAGACAACAAAGGGTGCTGTTAGCTGTACGGTTAGCGCGTTCACTCTGAAATGAGATGATTGTGATTTCAATCCGCCGCCGGACCAAAAAAAAATGCTTCTGATGGTTTTAGGCTAACTGCGTTCTCCTTCAGGCTTTCGGACCCCAACTAAGACACCGCATATGCCATTCCAGCCTAAACGGACTTAATATATCCCATAACATATTGCATACATTAGAAACATACCCTGTGCCCTTTCTTTAGATAATAAACATATATTTGAAATAGACTTCACTTACTTGCATCTTAACTTTCACATTATCCAAGACGACCCTACAAGTGAAAAATGAAACAGGTATTGTTGATGCAACATCTTTGTGTAGAGTATATTTAATGTATTTGGTAACAAGGCATGTTTTTCCGACACCTAAAAAACAAGAAGAACAAAAGACGAGCGAAAAAAGAAAATTAATAATTATTTTGGGTTGATATATGTATCATGGCAGATGAAAAAATGCTCAAGCTAATCGCTGTTATTTTAATTTTTATCATTTTTAAATAACCTTTAGTGTTCCAAATATCACAGTTTATAAAACTTTGAAGGAAGTGTGGACAAATTTTTGTTGCCATTTTTATTTTTTGTTTCATTTAATAACACTGTACAACAAATGCATTTTAAATTTTTGCTCATTTCTGGTCTTAAAGTTGAATTCTGTACTTTAGTGTCTTCGGAGGCTTATAATAAATCTTTATGATACACATTTTCGTAGAACATTTCAACTAATTCCTTTGGCATTTTAAAGGGAATTTTTTTCCATTTAAAAAAAATTCAAGAAAAAAGATGTATAGTCAGATGTACTAAGTCAATATGTACTAACAAAATCTGCGTTGTAATGTTCGGAATATACATATCTTCTGAGGATATCGTATACCAAAAACGTAATTATTAACCGATTTTCTATGGCGGTTTACCACAGAAGTATGAAACTTTAAAACGGTCGTAAAATCAGTTTCAGATGTAAACTTTTAAAAAGCGGATACACGTACATATATATTTTTTCAATTCCCTCTACTAAAATCAATCAGTTGGCAGAACCTTGTTATTTTTATTCGTGTTGTACAGTGAAATTTGTAAATTCAGTCATGTTTATGTAGTCCTTCACAGGATTTTTGCTTCTATTGAACTTTTCTTTCTTTATTTTTTAGCCTTTTTTAAGGCATCATAGTTGAATATAGAAAAAGAATTATGAAAAAATATAGGAAAACAGAAAACTGATTAACATTCCGAGATTCGTTATTTTCACTAACAATTACAAAAAATGTTTAAATAAATGTTAGGTTAGGTCGGCAGGTTGCTGAATGTGAAGGTAAAGGAAGCTCCCAGCGCACTTGGGTCTAATTTTTATTCTGGTCCCATTGTGATTCCTGTTGTGAAAAAACTTTCACGAGCTGTAGTGATACAGACCAGAGTATCTACTAGGAATCGAACCTATAACCCTAAACTGATAACTCACTAGACTACCGGGGATTACATCCCAATGTTAAAAAATATATTATATTATTATATTATATTATATTGTGATACCGTTATACATACTGTGACGTAATAAATTCCGTAGTATGCCATTAACAAATTCAATACTCTGACACATTTTTTCCCAATTTTTGAATTTTTTTGCTTTGTTTCAGTATTTCCCCTAGCAATTCATTTTAGTTTTGGTAAAATATTTCCAATTGTAAAAGTTAGTTTTGAGTCACATATGGATCAAAGGATAGGTAGAATATTGCAGGTATTGCGAAGATTACACTGTACTTGTGTACTTTTCCCGGTACACATTAAAAGGCAGTTAGCTTTTTCTCTAGTGATGCCGCAGGCACTTTACGGACTTGCGGTTGCATATTGTTGTTTTGGATATTCGCTTTTAGTAGCTCCACAAGGAATCCTCAGATTGTCATACAGAGGATTGCTAATTCCTTTTACGAGAAATCGTTTCTAGTACGGGTAGCTCGATGCTGGAATTACCTGCCGCTTGAAATTTTTCTCATTCTAATAATGATTTTCGTTGTAAAATTTTAGATTTCTTTTGACATTTTTTTTCCAAATTTTTCTTTCTTTTATTTATTTTTGTCTGCATTTTAAAGCTTTACAATGGTATATGTTATATAATATTATATACCTTGTCTTTAAGCATATTATTCTCTTGTTTTATTCCAAATTATATGTTCTTTCTCACTATTGCTACTTATTTGGACTTAATTACTTTTATAGTTACTTTATATATATCATTATGGTTGCGGGACCAATAAATGAAGAATTAAATACATTTCTTTGAATTTATTTTGTACTTTACTTAAGTATGTACTTGTATTATAATATATATTTAAATTAGTCTTACTTTTATTTTTATTTGACCTTTATTATATTTACTATTATAATTAGGCATTTTTTACATCTAAAGAAAGATTGGCCTTATAGGCTTTATATTGGTTCATTGAACGAATAAATAAAAGAGGTAAATTTTTAAAACTTTAACACATAATGTAGGTCATTAGCTGAAGTAGATGAATTAAAAACAGTAATTCATCTACACTTGATGAAACAAAAAACTCCTTAAATGATATTCTAGAAATAAGTGGTTCCAGACTTGCTTATGGAGTTTCGTATATACGGTCAGTTATAGTGGCCAGTCGCCAAACATTTTTTTTATACATTTTTTAAAAGACTATAACTCATCAACCCCTGAAACAATTTGATGGATTTTTTATCATTGGATAGATCTGAAAATCGGACACAATCTGGCAGTTCTACTTTTACTCTTACTAAGTTAAAAATTAATTTTATACCTCTAACCGTTCTGTCTGAACAATTGATAAATAATAATGTTGTGCCAACCGGTACGTGAGAGTCCATAGGTGTACTCATGCATTAGCCAATTTGACAATAAATTTAATAGTGAAACAATCATTAAAATCCTCCCAGCCGTTAACGAGTTAGTGTGTTTTAGGTGATTTAAACTAATTGCTGACTAATACGCGATTCTCATCTTATACAAGGGAAATAGTATAATTTGCCGTCTGCTTTTAAGCAGTGAATTCTACTGGCACATTGATCACGTTATACGCATTTTTGGGTCTGCCCTTGTAATATTACATAACATCGCGATACCATACCACTACCATTGCCATAGAGAATTGCGTTTTATATGTGATTTAGAAGTGTACAATACAATTAATAACGGTAAACTTTAGAATAAAAAAAGGTGAAATGAGGGATAGGTATTTAGAGATTTCGTAAATCAAAATATTTGATTTTATATAAAAAATTAAAAATCTATATGCTGCTTCACTTACCGCGAGATCCTAAAACAACTACTTTGCCCTCAATTCCCCTCATGTTGAGTATACCTGATGTTTATATTAATTTTTCTGCTTGAAAATAGACGTTTATGTAGTTGAAGGTTGTTTGAAACTGTGTTAATGATGGTGTGGTCTATGTTCTTTTGTATAATTTGTAATATTTTTAATTGAAAAATAAATATATTTTGCTAATATTATTTTAGTCTAAACAGAAAATTTTGCCACTTATCCACTTATGCTCAGTCAGCAGAATCTTAAACAAAATTTACAAAAGTTTTTCTTCTTTTGCGCTGCATTGCAACAAATTTCTTTTTAATAATCACTTTAAGGCTTATCGTAACAATAGTTTCTTTGTTGGCATACTACTAATTATTTTAATTTACTGTACTTTACATTTACTAAGTATTTTTATCAGTTTTTTTTTGTAACAAATAAATAGATTAACACTCATAACTAAATTTAATCACTTTGCAAGGTACTTTTTGTTATTAAAACTATAAATTCGCAGCTGTTTTATATTTGTGTATTTCTATTGACAGGGTGTATCAATTAAAATTTCTTTAAGTTATCGATTACAGTGTTGCAAGACGACCTTCATAACGGACGAAAAAAAAGTTGTACGATTGCAATACACAGGCAGTTCAGCCAATTCAGGCGAGAACACTTTAAGCCTCATTATTTTTGTTCTTTCCAAAACACTCGAGACTAATTCATCGGGCTAAAATGTATATGCATACATAGCTTTGTGTGGGTTAGTATTTTCTATATTCATTTCGTATCTGTATATGATTAGTTTTGTGCTGCTAATGCAGGTTTGTAGCTGGTTGAAAAATTATGCCAACCCTTCCCTTCACCGAATTTGCATACAAGGTGAATTGTCTCAATGACTTTCTTTTATGACCATTTTTTTAATTCTTCCCCTTGTGTTTTATACAAATTTATTCCACTATTTGACTCTTTTTGGAAAGAAGGAAAAGTTTAAATATTACTGTGTCAGTTATTGTCTAACAGCCGTATTAATAAAAAAAAGTCTTAAATAAGGTTTAAAATACATATTTGTTAAAACGCTTTTTAATCCTAAAACACGTTTTTTAAAAATTCATATTAATAATCAGTATTTTAACTAACATACGTTTATGGTTTTTCAAAAATGAGGATGGCAGCCCTAGATATTTTATTTATCACTTCACTCCTAATGATGCAAAACCGTGATTATTAATTCTCGCAGTAATCGTATCTAAATAGTTTTATTGTCGTGTTTAATAAGAATATTGTTGTTTATAGAATAAAAAATGTATTATAAGTTGTATATTAATCAAAAACCTAATAACAGTAAAAATATCGCTTGGTAAGATTGCAATTTTAGTGACTTATTTAATTGCCTTTAAAGGAGTATTTGAATAACGAGTTTCATACTATTTGTTTTGAGTGTTTGCACATGTATACAAAAAATTTGACGTTTGAAGAAAAAGCGAATTGTCGAATTCGCCTTGCGACAACCTTGTATTAATAAACCTTGGTGAAACCGAGACAAATTGAATAATGATATAAAATTTTAAATAATCCAGCGATAGCCATCCCTGCAGTTACACAGCTGAAACATTTCAAACATGAAAAAATTATAAACAAATTCATGTTTTTTTCGTTATAAACAAAAACCAATAAAAAAGAATGAAAAGTTATTGGTCATATAAAATTTTTCATTCAAAATATTTTCTTATATCCAAAAAAAAAAAGCAACAAAGTGCGCAGGAGGTGAAGTGATTGCCAATATCTCTTGATAACGCATAAAAAAACGAAACTCCAATTAAAAAGTACTCATTTTTGGTAAATACGTTAACGGTGGCATTGGTGCTGGCAGCGGCAGACTTATTTAGATAAACAATGAATGCGTGAGTCATTTAGGTATTGGGAAATAAATTAAAGGCGTCATAAACATGTAGACAGTATTTGTTGTGACTGTCGTTGATTTCTTTAAACATTTAACAACAGACCGTTGTCGAGGAAAGTTAAAATTAATAAGTATTTATTCAGTTTTGAAAAGATATTAAAATGGCAGATTTAAATTTACAATTCGCTCGTGGTGGTGCCCAATTTACCGTAGACCTTTTCAAAAAATTGGCTGCCGGTGGTGTTAAAAAGAACATCGTATTTTCTCCCTTTTCCATACAGACGTGTTTAGCATTGGCTTTTGCTGGTGCTGAAGGAGACACCGCCGATGAAATAGCCAAAGCAATGAGATTTGTTTCGAACAGCCCAGCAGAAGTTGCTGCAACACTCCAACACGTTTTGGAAAATTATAATAATAGTGATCTATTAAAAATAGCCAACAAGGTGTACATACAGGAAGGTTATAATCTCAAGGTAGAATATGCCAATAGCACCAAAGAAAACTATTATGCCGAAGCGGAAGAAGTAAATTTTGCGGAAAATGAAGCAGCTGCAAATACTGTTAACTCTTGGGTTGAAAATAAAACAGCTGGTAAAATTACGAACCTTGTGCAAGCAGATTGTTTCGATTCGCTCACCCGTTTGGTGTTGTTAAATGCTTTACACTTTAAAGGTGATTGGGAGAAAAAATTCAATGAATCGCGCACGGAAGAAGATGATTTTTGGGTCGATAAAGAAAAGTCAGTTAAAGTTAAATATATGAATCAGAAGGCTAAATTTGGATTCGGTTACTTTCAAGAATTAAACTGCCAAGCCTTGGAAATGCCTTACAGAGATTCCGATTTGAGTATGTTTATTTTGTTGCCGAATGAACGTGATGGTTTAAAAGATTTAGCTAAAAAGTTAGAAGACGTTAATTTTATCGATTTGGCTGAGAAAATTAGCACAGAAGAGGTGGTTGTCAAATTTCCAAAATTCAAGGTCGACTATAGTGAGGAATTGTGCGATGTTTTGAAAGAGGTAAGCATTGTCATGTTTAGTCTGAAGATATACATTGTTAAGTAAATAAGCCACAATTTCTGATGTAATTCTTCGTTTTATTTGACCTCTTGTCTTTTTAATCTTAAATAAGTTTGGCCTCTTTTTCTTTTTATATAACCTTTCGTTAGCATCATCAGAAATATCAAAGCGAAAATTAAAAAAAATCCGTTTTTTTAGAGACAAAAGACTTTAAAGTTTACACTGTGGTCAGTTATGACGCGTTAGTTGCGTACCGAATGTCAGTTTAGCGAATGCAAAAGCGAATAATAAATTAAAGCCGTAGGTGTGTTATGCTCGTTTGTATAGATTGTAATTTAAATAAAATTTTTATAGTACAAATATTAATTCTTACAACTGTTATGTTACTGGTTGCTATAAACGATAAGATAAACCCATTTCCGATTTGAGAATATATAATGTAGTATTTTTAGAAAAGTGTAGATAATGCATTCAATAAAATATGTTATATATTTTGGCTAAACAATGAATATCAATTAAAAGTAAAAAAAGGGAGAAAAAAATTATAAAAATAAATTTATATGCAATTATTATAGAACAGTGATAAATATGTTTGTATATGTTAAGATTATTTTATTTTCGTATACAATATTTTAGTAGCAAAAACGAAACTTTCTTTGCTATTGCTTACGTTTTCAAACGTTTTTCTCTCTCACCAACTTGGTTATATGAATTTTTTGTATTCGTGCACTTTTTATATTTGAATGTATTAATTAAATTTCATCTTTATCAAGTTTATACCAAAGTACTTGGAAGTACATATCGTTAGCTGAAATGGCGCGTAACTAACAAAAATTTCGAAATTGATTTTTTGGTTGATTATGATGCATAGCAGAAAAATGCATGTCCTCACAAATTTTTAGAATTTTTTATTTTATTAAAAAGTTTTTTGTCGTCCTGTAAAAGAGTAAAATTGTTAGTTACGTGGTTTTGTATTTCATCGTTAACTTTAGGCTCTAAATAATGTTTGTCTTATTATACCGTAGAGAGAAAACATTTAAATTTTGTGGTCGGCATTATTTTTTAAAACTTTCTTTATTTAAATTCTCTAAGCAATGGTAAATTTCTTTTCATAAAAGGTTTCTTAGAATATTAGAACGCACTCGGTCAACAAGTGTTAAAAACTGTTTGTCGTTGCATTGAAGTGTATGTATTTGAAAATCCAAATACAGTATGGTTTTTGAGATGAAAGATTAAACTGAATAAGGCAAAATTTCTACAGTTGATAGAAATTAATGTTTTTAGTTGTGTTGGTGCAAAAGTGAATATTTTAAAATTTGGAGCTAATCCCTTAATGTTGATCAGGTGCGATATGTTGAAATTTTCCAAAAAAAAAAGTTGCTTTTAAGAAACTTATAAGTTGGGACCTTTCTATATTAAGGTGACGAATGTTAGTATGTACCTTCTTAAGTTGCAAATATTTATACGTTGATTATTATTAATGCATACGTGGTTATGTATATTCCAATATGCATACATACGTATTCTATTATTGGCCATGACGGCTTTCGAAGTATTGATATGCATCCAATAAAACAAAATATGAATGATTAAATAATGTGATGTTTTCGTTAGCCAAATTGCTAACTTCTAATAAAACAATAAAAACATTTTGTACATTTGCTTAGTTTAGTTTTCTCTTCGGATTACGATAACCGCAGCTAAATAAACATTTTAGCATTTCAAATAATAAATATTTATATGTATATTAGTCTCACTTCTATTTTTATTTTGACTTTTATTAAAATTTTTTAATTATATTTATTTTTGAGCTATGGTCTTTTTTATGAAAAGTTTTTAACAATTATTTATTTTTCAATATTTCGCTACCAAATAGGTAGGTAGGTAGCATCGTCAGGAAATAACAATTTATATATTTATAATAACAGCTCAAAAAAAATATATATTATTTATATATGTATGTATATATTTATGTACAGACATGGGAATCAATAATACCTAACTATACATAGAGAGTATACAATAATTATGTTATTTGGTTTCGGCTCCTTTGAAGAATTAAACTGTCAATCCTTGGAAATGCTTTACAAAGATTCTGCTTGTGGTACGTTTATTTTGTTGTCAAAAGAACGTTATGGTGACTGAGAAGGCGTTTTTTTTTTTTTTTCAGAAAAATAAAAAATGGACCAGAAGTGTCTGTTATGCTATAATATAAACTCTTTAGCTATTTATTATTATTAATGACAATATTATATAATTTCATTTATTTTATGGCAACTATTTAATGCCGTATTCATGCTTCACTACTCCCACAACCACTTAGTTAGTTGGCCACCATTTTGGAGCGTCTGCTATGATTCCATTTATTTCCCTTTAATGTGTATACATTTTCACATTTATAATACTAGTAGGATATTAACTGAATTTTGTATGGAAATTTGTTTATTAAATCCAAAAAATTTCTATAAATACGGTAGTTTAATATTTAAAAATAATATTTATAAAAGAAACATTGGGATATTGAGTTAACAATTGGATATACATATGTACATAATTTCAAAAATACTGTTCTCGCTTCTCTAAATATCTTTCGCAGCTTGGAATTATTAAAGCGTTTGGAACTGATGCAAACTTTAGTAAAATGTTAGAATCGTCTGAAGATCTTTGTGTATCGAATGTTTTTCATAAAGCTTGCATTGAGGTAAATGAGGACGGCTGCGAGGCAGCCGCTGCTACTGCTGCCGTGATTATGGCGTATTGCATGGTGATGCCTTTAGAATTTCAAGCCGACCACCCATTCTTGTATATGATTTGGAACAAAAAGAACATATTGTTTGCTGGTGCCTTTGTTGATGCTGCTCATTAAACCGACATATATGAAATGATATACTTATTTATGTACATACGTATGTATGTATGTAAAGCAGTTCAAGTGAATTTTTATGTATGTTTTAATAATAAAACAGTACATTTTCAGTAATATTTGAAAATACAAAATTTAATTGCTTTTGAAATTAGTTTTCCTCTTTTCAAAGGTTTATAAAACCATTTTTATTTCTTTAAAAACCCAAAAATATTTTTTATATCATAAATACGGCAGTAGGATTAGACGCGGCATCTCAGTAATCGTGCCTCTAAATTACGAGTTGCTTGTAACAATTTACAGGTGAATTTTTGTTGAAGTCAGAAATGAGAAATAAAAAAACTTTATAAATTGGATCGTCTTAACATTAGTATGTATGTAATATTTTTATTGTAAATAGCCAAAATAATTTCAATGAATTGTTTACGGGCCCTGAATTTCAAATTGCAATGCATGGTAAAATTTTGATGTTTGATGACGATGTGCATCGTATGATTGAACAAATTTTGCCATACTTTCTTCGATTCGTTTGTGGAACCATTACCATTTTATTTATTCTGTACTTTACGTGAAATCTGTCCACTCGAAATTATAATGGAATTCTTATTGATTTCATTTGGATTTGCAAACATTTCATTTCATTTAGTGATTCAGACATACTGAATTACTTACCAATGCCTTCGTTATTATCTTTTTTTACAGTTAGGAATTACTACAGCTTTTGAAAGTGGAGCAAATTTCAGCAATATTTTAGAGTTGCCCGCAGGTCTTTATATATCGAATGTCTTCCATAAAGCTTGTATTGAAGTGAACGAAGAGGGTTCTCAGGCAGATGCTGCTACTGCTGCGGTTATGATGTGTAAATGTTTAATGAGACCTTTAGAATTTATAGCTGATCACCCATTCTTATATATGATTTGGAACAAGAAGAATATATTATTTGCGGGTGCGTTTGTTGATGCTCCGCAATAGAATTTATAACAAATAATAAATTCTATAATCCATTTTTTAAATTAAATTTTGAATGCACGTGTAGCTCAATAAATAGTATAAAATATAGGTATGTAGGTACGAACAAGTTTTCTTGAAAAAAAATTAATTAATAATCCACGTATATTTATTTTTTATTTCCATTTTGCACTTATATAAGTATGTAATTTATATTATATTTTTGTTTTATTTTTTGAATTATAATTTCCTATTATTATAATTTCCTATTATTCCTGATGATGTTAACAAGCTGTTAACGAAATATCGAATAATAAAAAACAAAATAAGATAAAAAAAGACCTCAGGCTTAACAAATATATATCAAAAAATATAATAAAAAAGGTCAATTAATAATATAATTAAAATTTTTGTTTTATAAATAAATAACAAAAATAATTTTAGTGAGACGGTTTATTGGGTCCGAGTATTATTATATTGACATCTAAAATTGAATCGCATGTTAAACTCTTTTAAGATGTTGATCTACATATGTTCATCTCATAGTCGAAAAAATCTCATAATTGAAATAATTTAGTGATTCATTTTTCGATTCGGTTGTGCAACTTCGAAAATATTATTTATTTATCACGTCTATTCTGGTGGAGATTTTTGTTTAATTTCATTTGGAATACCAAACCTTTGATTTACTGATTGATTCATACAAACTGTAAGAAATCTTTATTACTTATACCACTTTCGTTGTTCTGAATTTTACAGTTGGGAATTACCAAAGCGTTTGATAGTGCAGCAAATTTCAGCAAAATTTTAGAGTCTCCCGAAGGTCTCTATATATCGAATGTCTACCATAAAGCTTGTATTGAAGTGAACGAAGAGGGTTGTGAGGCAGCGGCCGCTACTGCTACGGTTATGATGTGTAGATGTTTAATGAGACCTTTAGAATTTATAGCTGATCACCCATTCTTATATATGATTTGGAACAAGAAGAATATATTATTTGCGGGTGCGTTTGTGGATGCTCCGCAATAGAATTTATAACAAACAATAAATTGTACACTGCATTTATATTAACAAATTTTGAATGTTTTTTATAAAAAGAAATAATTATTAATGTATTTTTGCACTTGTTTTTCATCTTATTGTAATAAATAATTAACGTCGTTTTCGATTGTTATATTTGGTTATTTGGCGAACAATATTTTTGAACTCTGTGTTTTTGTTAATTAGTAGTATTTACAATACTTTAAAAATGTATATAATTAAAAATACAAATATTTTACATGGTCTGATTTTTATGAATACTTCTGCTGCAATTTAAAACATTTTTTTTAAATATATATTATTTTCGTCCAATTCGGGAAACCGTTTATTTTTTAATGTGAAAAATAACATGCAACCGAATTGGATTTGCTTCATTCGATAATAAGTATTTTTAAGAATTAGGAATCTGTGGTACGGATGATAACGGCTGAAGCGTATAATTCATATTTAAAGGAATGCAGGGTTCAACCGGTTTTGCTAATTTGCCTGTACATTTGTTGATCTACGCCGATTACCGGTGTGACGTTCATGTTATTGTGAATATTTAAGTTTAAATTTTAAACACAAGAATATAGTGCACTCGCGATAATACATACGGGTATTATCACAAGTGCACTCAATAAATCCAATGCTAATGACTCTGCAAATTAGTCAAAGAAGGTCATCCACTTTTCATCTGCATTACTGCTTTATTCACAAATGAAAGTTTTATTTTATTCAAAATTATTCTGTTTTTTTTTAATAAATATTTCTATATTATATTTTAAGCCTAAAGGTTTGTTTTTATTTTTCTATTTCGATATTTCGTCAACCATCGGTTAACATCTTCAGGAAATTTTTATTATTTCTTATAAAATTTTTTCTTTTTGAAATTAATATAAAAATTTTTTTACATAAGATGTTTCATAAAAAATTGTGTAAAGAATATGATTCAAATTATTTTAAAATTTCATACAACATTAACAAAATGTATAAAATTGAAAAAAACTTTTTTTTAATTTAATATATACATTTAAAATATCCGTTTATACATACTTAAAATTTTATTATACATATAGTATAGTACTTAAAAATATTTTAAATTATTATTATTACATTAAGACAATATTAATTTTAACATGCAATTATATGTAAAACAACAAAATCAAATTAAACATCATATGAATATAAGGCTAAAAATATACTTTTACTTCAATATTGGCATAATAAAAAAAAAATTTTCATTTCATTCAAAGAGAAAATGAAAAATACTCTTCTGTCCCGAGGCAACTTTCGGAGCTATTGGTATAAATTTTTTATATAATATAAAAGTCGATATAACGAATTGTTCTCCATTATTAACTCAAAAATCTCATTTTGCGAATTATGCCAATATTGAAGGAAATAAACGTTAAAATAAATTTGTTAACAGCTGTTCGCTTGCTATCACCTAAGTTCAATTTGATTAAATTTTTACAAACTGCTGAGCACTAATTCATTTGAATGATAAATTTAAGATTTGCGGTGCAAATTAATATTTTGTGTTATTAATATGTAAATATTAAAAAATTAATAGAAATGTCGAGTCTATTTCGTTTTTTAAAAAGTCGAACTGCATTCTGGTTAAGTGTTACCTGTACAGCAGCGGGTTTAGCATGTGTTGTCAAGTATAAAACGAAAGCGTTTGCAGGAATTAGCAAATAAAAGGTATTCGTATATTTCAGAGACGCAATGCAAGGAACTCAATTTACTAAGAAAACAAAAGCGGACGGAAAGGTTGCAATTGTCACAGGGTCAAATACCGGCATTGGTAAAGAAACTGTTAGGGAATTGGCCAAGGCAGGAGCTAAAGTATATATGGCCTGTAGGAATATGAAGAAATGTGCAGAGGTTTGTATTAATTTGCAGAAGCAATTGCCGTGACGTAAAGCATTTTACTTTTAATTCAAAGGCTCGCGATGAAATTATTTTGGCAAGCCACAACAGGCATGTGTATTGCATGGAATGTGATTTGGCCTCCTTGGCATCGATACGTGACTTCGTTGATAAGTAAATTCGTCTGTATAAAATATACTTTAATATTTGTAATAGTAAATCTTCAGTTTTAAAAAGGAACAAGATCGTTTGGATATATTAGTAAATAATGCCGGCGTTATGCGTTGCCCACGTTCTTTGACAAAAGATGGTTTTGAAATGCAACTGGGTGTTAATCATATGGGACACTTCTTACTAACTAATTTATTACTGGATTTACTTAAGGTAAGCAGTTGCAACAAAACTTTCATAAATAGAAATAAGCTAATGTTAGATTTATATCTTAAGCACAGTGATTACATAAGCTGGTAGCAATATGGAAATAAATAACTCTTTTTACAATATTTATGTAGTAGTGATGAATTCATAACAAAACTATATGTTTTCGCTATAAATCTTCTTCCTAAAAATATAATCTAACAAATTAAATGTACTATTTATTTCTCTTTAGAAATCATCACCCAGTCGCATTGTTGTATTGTCTAGTGTGGCACATACGCGCGGTGAAATTAATATTGGTGATTTGAATAGCGAGAAATCCTACGATGAAGGCACGGCTTACAACCAAAGCAAGTTGGCCAACGTATTATTTACTCTTGAACTAGCTAAAAGATTAGAGGGTAAGTCAAATAAGAAGTAAATTGCGAAAATTAAGATACAAAGTTAAGATTGGGGAGAAAAAAAAGCATTTCTTACTTCAGAATTCTTTTGCTTATTTTTGAATTTTAATACGTTCTATTTGGGTAATTGCAAACCAAGTCAATCATGACTTTTCTTATTTGCCTCCGAACCCAAAAAAAATTTAAATTTTTAGCCTGCTGGGATTATAGGGTTCGGAAACGCAGCGGTCACAATTTCCCCTAAAATGATCAATTTATTTAAATTTAATTGATTTCACTTGGAATGAAGCATTTATGAAAAAATTAATTGAATCAACAGTAGTCGTTTTGAATCAGTTGGTTGGTTCAGGAGCAATTCATTGCGTACGTAAGGGCATCCCTGAGCACTGGCCCAAGCAAAAAAAAAAAGGAATTTTAATATAAAAATTTTTAAAAATAAGTATGTAATTGTCCTTTCTTCCTTTATTGTAATAACAAAGTAATTGTCACGTTATTGTGATGAATAAGCTATGAACTTAAACACAAGTAAATATGCATTGATTCATTGTAATAATTGTAGTTCAAATAAATATCACTAATTGTAAAGATTTAGAAATTTAAGTAATTTTTTTTCAAGGTTTTTTTCTTTCTGACAAGAAAGTATATTTGGCAATAATTTAATTTTTTTTTAATTTTTTATATAATTATTATGATTCTAGGCACTGGTGTAACAGTTAATGCTGTTCATCCCGGTATTGTTTCTACAGAACTTTTCCGTCATATGGGCTTCTTTAATTCTTTTTTCGGCTGTTTATTATTTAAACCATTGGCGTGGCCGTTCCTTAAATCTCCATATAATGGGGCTCAAACAAGTTTGTATGCCGCTTTAGATGAAGATTTGGCTAATGTGAGCGGTCAGTACTTTAGCGATTGCGAAACCAAGGATGTAGCAGCGCAAGCGACGGATGAATCCTTGGCAAAATGGCTGTGGGCAGTAAGTGAAAAATGGACTAAATTAACAAGTTAAGAAGAAATTGTGAATTAAATTTTTATAAATAAACTCATTGAATCACCAGTTTTATATATTATTTAAAATATCGGTGAATCGTCTGTTGTGAATCAGGGTTCTGTCTCCAACAAAAACGATTACAGTGTCGTGAGAGCGTTATACCGCATAAAGTAAGTGCCAAAATATAAATCTTGAGCGATCGATAGATTTTTTATTACACTATATGAAAGAGTAATTTTTCAATTCAAATTATATATTATTTTATTATTCGTTAATGTTATACATTACTCTTGGTGCATAATTGCACTGGCAATTATAGAATTGTTTTCGACATCTCCACAATTTTTGAGTTCTATGCATGACATTTTGTGGGGTTTGTTGTTTTAAAGTTATTAAATAAAATGCTTGTCACAAAAAATATAATTTGTTCGTTTCTCCTTTCAAATTAACGGTTCTTTTTGTTTTAAACTTAATGATATGTTTAGATATGATTTAATAAAAGTTTGGGACTTCTGATGCGTCCATGTTTTTAATAACTGTTTTCTTCTCTTTTTTGTCTGAGGAGCCATATTTTTAACTGAGTTTTTAATTATCATTTTATACTTATTTTATTATTATTATTACATAATATAATTTTTTTTCATCTGCATATTCAACGCGAGTGAAAATTAATTAGGATTATTTATCTACATTTCTTATATAGTAAATTTCCAACTAAACCATATACTAATCATATTACATTATATTGTATCATATTTTGTTATCTTTTTTACATGAAATATTCAGGAATTTATTTGTAATATAAATTTATTGGCCTAATGTCATTGGTTTATTGCTAATCACTCGTTAAATATTAAAAATAAATGCAACTGTGATGAAGTTTTGTCTGTTGCTATTGTTATTTTTAAGTTCATGCAGTAATCAAAAAGAAATATCTGAACATAACAAAATAAGAAAATAATTATGACAAAGCTAAAATGTACAAATTCGCCGTAAAATCAGTTGTTGCGCGACGTTTCCTATTAGAGGTTCGTTTCGTGGCCGTTTTTCTCAATATTTTTTGGGTTAAAAAAATACAGAAATATTGTTTTCATTTTCTTATAAAATTATTCAGTGCTGAGGTGGAAAAGAATTAATTTTTATATAAAATTCATTAAAGTTTAAGACAAGAAAGCAGTTTACTCATAAACAAAAGTATAAAATCAGTTTTACCACGTCTCAAATTTCTTTTAATCTTTTTTTTATTATTATTGTAAAATAAATTTTCTATTTCTGTGTGTTAACAACACCTTTCTATTAGTAGTCAACTAAAGAAAGACAGCAGCAATAACAACAACAACAACAGTAGCTCGGCAACATTAGCAGCAATTTAATAAAACGACGTATATCATAGTTGCTGTAGTTTGAGTCTTTAAATTGTATGTATTTATTTAAATAAAATAAAAGCAGATTAAATAATAAAGTGGCCTTATGATTAGTGAAGAAAAATTATAGTAAAAGATGAATACGAAACTTGTGTGAAAAAGTAATCGAAAATACCTACATACATACATAGTTAGCATATTTTTTTTTATAAAAAAATATAAAACAAGTGCCTTTAAAAGCGAATTAAGAAATGACATCCTGAACACGAGGATCTGTATCGTGTATATTTATTCTATAGAAATTGTGAAAAATCCTGAAAATAAAGTTTCACCTTAAAGTGCTCTTATTATAAAGAATAAATTTCAAACCTAAAAAAATTACCACATATTTCATATTATCGCTCGCTCCCCTCACCACATCATCTTAATAACAACAACGATAAAAGGTAAAATTAGTTATTCAAACACTTAAAGCAAACAACAAAAATAAACGCCTGCTTAACATTTTTTATAAAGCAAAGAGCAGCAAAAATAAGTACATATATAAATTGTTTTTGTTGTTAATTTATAAGCTATTTTTGCAGTTGTTACCATCTTATTTTAAACAATTGCTTAATTTTGCAACATACTCTTATTTGCTGAAAAAATTTTGCAAAATTTTTTTTTTTTATTTCTATTTTTTATGAATTCTTTGCACTTGCCATCATCTTGTCTAAATTGACATATAGGTGTGTGAGTATGTGGACTTTCGTTGCTTTTATGGGCAAGCACACATTTTTATATATGTAGTTAAAGAGAGACTGATAAACTCTTTTTCTTTACATCTCTCTTTCGTACACTCTTTTTTTCTCATTTACGTTTTTGACGGTAATGATCATGGTGTAATAATCAGGTGGCGTTGATTCTACAACAAGTAGAACATTTGACGTTTCTTTCTGTATAGAATGGTATTTTCTTTTCAACCAAAAGTGCTTTGCATCTCTTGCCCAATTTTGCTCTATTCGTTTGCAATATTTGCACTTTATTATTCTGCCATTTAACAGCACTTAACAGAGAATATTTATTGCGATGGTCGAAGTAGCCTGCACCTTGACTACAAACCGAAAAATTTTGCTGAGTTCAAGCTTAGTTCCAGACTCATAAAAACATCTCGCATTGTTTCTGATGTGCATTTCTGTGTCTTTGTGTCAGTTGTTGTCGGAAGAGTCATAGTCACTGGTCATTGAACAGTGACGGCTTCAGCTGTAAGCAATCCACAGGCACATCAGAACACCCTTCTTCGTCGGTATTGTGTAGCAGCGGCGAAGTGAAGTAATTACTAAAAATGGCTACTAAAAACGAAGCTTCAAAATTTAATACGTCTCCTTGACATCAGAGACGCCACAACACTGCTGTAAAAACAAATAACGTGCAAAAAGCAGTGTTGTAAGATAGTGAAGCTTCACCTCCTATCTTTTCTCCTACTATCCCTTTCCTATTGTTCCAGCACAGCATTGTCAACTCCTGAGTGCTTGTCTAGGAATTGTTGACTTAACTATTTATAATACTACTTGCCCTATTACTAGCTATTTGTTTATAAATAAACATTATACAAAAAAATGTTTTGACATTTTAAAGATAGAAAACGATGGGAACAGCAAACAATGGTCAACTGACCACTTACTACTCCCTGTTATGCTTTTGCTCTGCACATGAATGTACTATATGTACAACTTTTGTACACTCAGGTATAGCCCATTAAAAAATTATCATAAACAAAAAAAATAATTTATTTATATTTATGAAACCCCATTACTAAGAGTATGAATTCTGTGAAATTTCGATTTTATTAACGTCTTTTTTTTGTAGTGGAAAATATAAATAAATATTCTATTAAGTATAATGCTTAAGAGAATAACACTTGATTTTGACCACGTCAAAATCCATATAATTTTTTTTGTTAAAAAGTGTGTCATTTGCTCATTTATTTACCTGTCGGTCAGCTGAATCATACATTATTCTTCTCGCACACTTTATTTTGGTTATTCTTCTTGTATTTTGCTACCGTTGCCAGCTGAAATTGGCCGCAATGTTCACACGCAAAACAAAATGAAGACAGATTAATCGAATGAAAGCAATGTGGAAAAAAACTAAATTGCAGAACTTAAGTTAAAGCAAAAACAATTCAATAATGTTGTTTTTATGTTTCCTAACTAATTCTCTTAACATTCATTATTTATTTATAAAAAATTCATAAACAAGAAGATTTTGTGTTGTTGCAAAAATAATGCAAAATCGAGAAAAACAATTCCCTGTGAAATACACAAAACTTTCACATTTTTCTTACAGCCTGTACGTTACATCCAGCGTTACCGTTGTGGTTCCTTTTAACCAAATGTGGTTACATTCACCTCCAATGTGTAGATGTATAGTTTTTTTCTATTTTGGTTACTTTTTTAATACAATATTCTTTTCATGAAAATTTCCTTCTACAATTCGCACATTTGCTGCAATATGTCCTGGATAATTTCACGAATTTATTCTTGTGTGTGCCATTGGTATGGACCTTATTTTTCATGTACCTGTAAAGAAAATACGTCTAAATCTTTTTAATCACAAAATCTCGGTGGCCAATTGTGCTCGCCTCTTCGCCAAATCACACGGTCAAGGACCTTTTAACGGCAATCCATTCATCGTAATAGGTGCTCTAGCCTCAGTTTCGAAAATTAAAGTCCAATGACCCGCCAGCCCAAAAAGTGCACAAAACGATCACACATTACGTGTGGAAAGACTTTTGGACAATAATTCTTGTTAACTTTCACTCCGATAAACGACGTTGTTGTAGGTCTGTTAATAGAACTTTAAAGCCTAAGCAAAATAACAAGTGTAAAATACCTTGTAATGCTGTTTGTGGAATATCCAATTCCAAAGAGAAATAGAGAAAAATGAATTTTTTTGAACATTATGGGGCTACAACACAATATTTGCAGTTGTTTATGTGCGAATAGTTCGATTCTTCACATCACTAGGTTATCCCGATAGCTCCGCCGGTTACACAATTGCTGGCCGAGAAGGTGCTTCCTGATGATTAAAAAATTCTTTAGTTTTACGAACTATGACGGCGAAATTTCTTTGATTTTGATGTGAATTTTAATAATTTCAATGCGTTGTTGAAGCATTTATCGTTCTATTTTTATTAATAGCGGGTTATTCAAAATCAAACGTTTTATTGGAACAGCCGTGACTGAAAACTTTAATTTGATTTTTTCGTATTTGGGTAATCTTTTTTTTTTTTTTTAATGTTGTTTTCAAAAATTCAATGCTCGTGGCAACGCTGGTTACAGCGTATTTGATACTATTGAGAGAGAGAGAGAGAGAGCGTGAGTTTACTAAAGAGGAGCAACAGCAATTGGGAAGTTGTGCAGTGATGTTAAATTCATAAAAATAATTTTTGATTTATTAAAGGCTTATAAAAATAATACCCATAGAAAAAGCTCTTTAGAAGGCCTTAATAAGCCAGAAATGTTTTTATGAATAAGGCAGTGTGTTTGTATTTACTGTAAGTCTTTAAAAATATATATTAGTAAAAGACCGTGATTCACTATCCTTCGAAATCGCACGATCCATTCACAGGAAAACTGAAACTGAAATAAAATAAAAATTAATATACGAGGGAGGGTCGATAAGTCCATGCCCTTTATAATTTTCCACCCCTTACATGAGAGTGCAAGACTACTGCTGTCAAAATGATCTGTCAGTTTGACTCTTATCAAAATTTGATCAAGCTGCGTTATTTGGTTTGTGTGTGACAGTCACTGATAGCAGACGACCGCATAATTTGAGGAGAGACCGGAAAAAAGTTAAAAAAAAGTGTTCCACTACTTCCGTGGAGGAACAAGAACGTTACCAAAGTGGTACATCGCTTTCTGTCGAGTGCGGGGAAATGACAGAGAACGTATTGAACGGTTTCACCCTCAGTAAATCTACAAACGTTAGTTTCCCATAGACCCGTCTCCCGACAAAAAGGTTTATTGTGCTTTACTAAGTGAAAACAGCTTATTCGACATTCCCATATTGGGGAGCAACAACCTTTGGGCATGCCACTGAACGGCACAATTATGCCAGTGAGCACCAAATTCCCTTTACTCTCAGTTTCTACGAACTTAATTTTTGTAAGTCTACAGAATGGCTCAGGGATAATTAGGGACCAAATTGTGCCGTTTCGTCAGATAGTCCGCATTTTATAGCCCTCCTAACCTAGCCCAATGTAAAGGTATTAAAATTTCTCAACGTGTTTCGCAAGTCCAGACACTCGCATACTAATCTTGAGGCGATCCTAGTCGATTTTCTGGCTTTAAACCCTCCTGACTATCCGGCAGTACATATACATATGTGGGCTCCTCTCATAATCCTTCCCATATACAAACTCCAATGGCAACAATCTCCGCCTGAAAGACATTGGGTACACACCCATCTGGATCGATTTCCTAAAACGGGTAGAAAGCTACTTAATCGCACACCACCCGCCTATCAAATCACCCATATACGTAATTTATTATTCCACTTTCTCCTCCAACCACGCTGTGTTCTGCTATCGACGGTTGTAAAACACAAATGATGTCAAGAAGACGACAAAGGAGGGCGTTCTGATATGCCTGTGGATTGTTAAAGCTCAAGCCATTACTGTTCAGTGATCAGTGACTATGCATTCGCCACTGAAACCTTCCGACAACAACTGACACAAAGACACACAAATGCATATCAGAAAAAATGCGCGATATTTTTTATTATTTAGTCTGAAACTGGGGTTGAACCCAGGTAATTTTTCGTTTATAAATATAAATATATATATAAATACTCTCATAATTTTCTTGGCTGGCCTGAGTTTAGTGCTGAACTACAAATCGCACTTTAAAATCTTCATGCAGAATTTTGTTGACTCTCAAGCTGTGTAACTTAGCCCTTACGATTTCTTAAAATAAATTTTTACCTTTGTGGCGAAATTTTTAAATCAAATAGTACTCTGAGTCATTTCAATAGACATCTTCACTTTCTACAGCTAATCGCACTGTAAATCGAGGAGTTAGTGTATGTAGTAACAAATATGTCTACTGTAGAGTACCAACATCTGTTAATGCAAAACAAACCCAAAGCGCAGACTCGTCAAGTGCCTAGCGGTTTCTTTTTTGTTTTGTTGTGTCTTCAACTAAAGGAATGCTGTTGCTGAAGACATCGAAAAGAAGAGTTTAGTTTTAATTTGACTTCCGTTTCCTTAACACAAGGATAACCGAAAAAATATCTACTTCACCCCTTTGGATGTGTTCAATCAATCAGTTACGTATCCTATTCACAAAAGAGTATTGTGTCTTCTTGAGACTCGGTTGTTCACACGCTTGGTATAACTAAATTCCAAAGTTGATAATTAAGAATTTCAGTCAGTTTGAGCGCAACTAATTTATGGATTAGTGTCATTCAGTCAAGCCATTAACTAGTGATGTTAGTTCAGTTATTTCCAAAATAAACGTGATTTAAAAATATTTATCCAGACAAATGTTTTGCTCAAAATAATTTCAAGTACGAAGCAAAAGTA
This sequence comes from Dexiosoma caninum, assembly GCA_963924685.1. NCBI lineage: Eukaryota > Metazoa > Arthropoda > Insecta > Diptera > Tachinidae > Dexiosoma > Dexiosoma caninum. The sequence goes on from OZ004728.1 coordinate 3,978,323, forward strand.
ACAGCCTAAGAAATAAATTCATGCAAATACGAGTATTTGTCAAGAGAATAGAACCAAATAGTACTCGTATATCCAAGAAAATAAAATAAAACCTTTTACCGACATTTCTCTAGATTCTTCTTCAATTGATATGAAAATAAAGAAAATTAAAATACATTTTTTCCTACCGCATGCATAATTTGTTTGTTTTCCTTTTCTTTTATCTTGGACCAGCACTCAGGGGATGACCTCTACACATGCGATGCATTGTGCTGGAACTAATTTAACTGATTTTATACTTAAGAGATTTTATCGTAAAAAAATTCATATTATTTTTAATTCTTTTTTAAATATTTCTTTTTAGATAACGATCAGAAAATATAAGTGAATATTAGCGAAATATTTTTCAATCTTCAGTGTTTCCCAAACTGCCTTATTTAGTATTAATTCAATAATAAAAAATCTTCAAACAAGAGCTTCCTAATTAAAATTGAAAAGCTAAAATAAATAAAAATTTAACAAATTAACACAAAAGGTTGTGCTGAAAATCAATTAAAACAAAAAGAAAAACAAAACCATTTAAAGCAATTAAAGTATAAAGTAAAGAACCACGAAAAACATGGAATCAATGGAATATGAAATGGCACGCAACATGACGTTGCTTTTCTTCTTGGAACGCTTGCTGGATAAAGGCGAACCTCGCACCGTTCATGATTTATCATGTCAATTTGGCAATAAGGAATTTACCAAGGAAATGCGTCAAATAGCGGGCGGATCTCAATCGGGTAAGTTCAGTTATTTTTATATGTATCATAATTTTATGAAGAAGTAAACGATCAATAAGTATGAAACGCAAATCAGCCCCTACCGCAATGGCTGATTTTCTACTTCATTTCAATTAGAATGTCAGCCATCAGCTGCTGAATCGGTTGTCAAATAAATAAGTGTTACCAGCGTGTTCTGAAACTGTAAACAACACCCGTAGAATAATAGAACAATATGGCATTATAACATGATAAGATATTATCTTGTGAATACCCCCATTGTTATTTAAAATCTAAACATAGGGCAGAATGATTTCCGATTGTTGTTTAAAATAAAAGAAATAAAAGCCAAAGCAAGTTTAATAAAATTATTTGTGTTTTATTAAATGTCGAAGCTACTGCTTAAGTAAATTGAATTGAAAAGAGTTCAATGGCATACTTGGCAGGCATCCCATAATGTTTTATTAAACATTTTGCAACAGATTGTTTAATATTATGCAGGTGTAACATGCTGTTACCTTATTTTATTGCAACGACATCCAAATTCGAAAATTTATTTTCAATGCAGCATTTCCCACTGCGCAACTATGGCGACAACATATCGAAGCCATTAACACCAGTTGTTTGGTTGTGTTTTTCCTTCAATAAAATACTCGTAAAACTCGAAATATAAAATTTTGTCGTAGAAGGATTTCAAAGAAATGCTGCAGAAAGCTTTGGATTATTTTTAAATTTTGTTTACTTTAAAGGTTGTCGTCTTCTCTTCCTCTAAATGTCATTATACTCGTTATACATTTTTGGTAGGGAGTATGCACTTGTATTCAAATTATTGCTTTTTATTTCAATTTGCTGTCAATGATTTTTAACGAGTTGCTTTTTAGGGTTTCCGCGGCATTTCTTTTACATCCTGAAATTTTGATTTGCTTTTACCAAAAATTCTGAAAATTTGTTTAAATTTTCTGAATTTAATTTTTAAATTTAGAATTATTGATATTTATTTGAAGTACAATTATTATTATTATTTTTTATTTATCTTGGAGCATGCCATGCATTGTGATTTAACTAGGAAATAGATAGAGGGAGTCGTGTTTTTGGACATTTGATTTAAATTTTCCGACGTCTAAAGTGACAGGAAACTTTCACTTTGGAATAGAATATACATACATATATACTCACTCAATTATAAACTGACCTGAAATTCCCCTAGTGAGGGACCTTCGCCCCACAGTGCGTCCACGTAGCAAAAAAGTGTAAGACATGATCGTAAGCCAGAAGAATTCACAATTAAAAACAAAAAACACGGTAACACTCTTCAGTGGGCACTAACTACCATACAATGAACTGCACTATATTTATACTATTACCACGTGTATATGATGAGAAGTGATTAGTAGGCAGTACTTATGTTAAAGCACCTAAAACGCTATAACTCGTTAGGGGCTAGAGGGATTTTAATGACTGTTTCACTATTAGATACATTGTGAAGTTGACTGTAAGATGCGGCCACCTATGGATCTCTAGGCACCAGTGGCCACAACAATATTATTTATTAATTGTGGAGACAGAATTACCTTTCAACTTTTAAAGATGAAAACAAAAGGCCAAAAAAAAATTAACAAAGTGGGCGGGATAAAACAAAAGAGTCTATAATTCATTCAAGAGTTCCAGTTAAATGTTGTGAAAATTTTAGGAAGACCGGTCCATATACATATATATGTATATATATTTTATATATATAGATTTAATAATTTTACTGAATTAAACGTATCTTATGCATTTAAGGTATATTTTTTTTTTTAATTTAGCAATTTTTTCCAAAATCTTTACGCGTTTTGTGTCTTAAACTCTGCCATCGCTAAAACTTTTTATTTTAGCAAATCGAATTCTGCGATTGTAAGATCACTTATCTTAACTGAAAACTCTATTGATTTTAGTGTGATTTATAAGTTGGTATTGTGTATATTTTTGTTTGTTTTATGCAGCATGTCAGCATGCATGCAACATTTGTGTGGTGACTATTTCCTGTTTTTAAGGTTTATTGCGTGCCTGCTTGTTCATTCATTCACTCAATCATTCCGTCATTGTGTGCGATTTTAAGATTTTTTATATATTCCATTGTTTACACAGTTCAGTTGTTGACTTTATAAGATGTAATGCAACATATTTCTCTCAAATGTCAAACAATTGAAGGCTTGTTTCACGCGAAGTAAAAAAACCAAACGTTTTTAAATTTTGTAAAATTATCTTTGCTATGCGAAAACATGACTAAAAAAATTTTAATGCGTATGTCATCTCTTTGTAAAAATTTCATCTGTGTTCAAAGCGTGGTTTAATAACCTTTTAGCAGGTCAGAACGATTGACCAGTTAATATTGTTTCTTTTTTCTTCTCAGAGCTGTTGTCTTTTGTTACACCATTCCAGCAGTAAAATGTTAATGGTTTTAACGAGGTCTTCTATTTAAAACAACAACAAAAACCCAAATTTGTTTTTGGTTTAAAATGGAAAATAATTTTCATTTGCAAACAACAGGTGCGTAAAATACATAATAAAGAATAAAAACCTTCCAGATGTAAATTGCAATACATGTTATACCGTCGCAAAAAAGGACTATCGATTAAAAATGATGGGATTCTTAATTCTGCAGCTTCAAAAGACATGCTTCACCAGTTGCAGAGAATGCATTCAACGAAGGAGAATGCTCCACTTAGGCCAGCGGATGTATTTGATAAGTCTGGGCCCATAATACGGTATTCATTATCGAACGGAATTCCTATAAATTTTAATAAAATTTTAGAATCGAATGCCGTAATATTGCCAATGTTACCGGCTTCAGCTGATAATACGATACTACTCGTAATCCAAAAGTAACATCAGAGCGCCCTCCTTCGTCGTTACTGGGCTTTATTATAAGTGTAACAGGTTTAGAATGACGTCGACGTTGTTTGAGTCAGCTTATTCATATTGTTTACTTTATAGTGTTATCAATCTGTGAAGTGCAAGTATTGTATGTTTATTTTATTTTTTACATGCATTATTCTGCGAAACAAACAACCAATACACAAGTTACAGATTATACGTCCTATTTTTGGTAGAAAAAGAGATGTGAAAAATATAAAAGAAATTTGAGATAAAAATGTGTTTCCTTTCTGATTCTTTCGAAGAACAGAAAAAAAATTTAATAGTGGAAAGCAGACTTCTTAGACAGAAATCGCGTATATTTAACTTGCCCGAAGAGATTTAAAAGATAAATTTAAAATCATGTTCTCCCAGTAATTATAGATTCTAGATTATTTTCGGCTGAATGAAGCAATCATGTATCCAATATAATAGAGTCTAGCTTAGAAAAAGGAACATTTATTCCAAACATTATAAATTGACAGGGACCATCGCAGATTTGGTAATGATTTTACCATGGGATGGTCACAGCACGCGGCAGCAAAGAACTTGTTTGAGATTCTGGATGTCATGGAGAGGGAGGTTTCTTCACAATTGATAATATTCAATATAACATATGTTGCGAAAAATTAAGCAAAATGGCATTTTTTCGAAAAGACAGGAATTTGTCATTTTAATTTTCTCAATTTTCAATTAAACTTTGTCTAGCATTGACGACGCCAAGTAGAATAAGGGTCATTATAAAACATAGCGTTGTTGTTGCCGCATTTGATCGTTTTCATCACTACAACGACACTCATAATAAGGCCAAGCGTTTAGCTCCCATCAGCGAATTAAAATTATTAATAAATATTGCTACTTAAGAACTATTTCAGAATTTAATACGTATACTTGACATGAGAGGCGCTGCAACAAAAAATGCAAGATGTTTTTATGATTTTAGTCTGAAACTGGTGTCTAAGCCAGCAAAATTTTTGGTTTTTGTAGTCAACGTGCAGACGATTTTTTTATGCTATCGCCAGCCTCACAAAACATGCAAAAGGAGAGTTGTATAAGTAATGAAGCTATCCTCTGTCTATCCCTGCACCAATTGTCATCTCTCTCTCTCTATCCATTTCCTGGGTGTTAGTTCTCTGCCTCCTGGTGTCATAGTTTTTTTATACATATTTGTTTTCGCTTGGTTTTATAATATACAACGGATCGTTGTATTCTTTTGGCCATCGCAGTCCATAACCAAGTTTGAAAATATCTACAGTCCACCGTACTCCAATTTATGCATGTGTGTAACGTTAAATTGGATTTTAACACCCTTGATGAGAAACTCTTGCTAACTTTTTTCAACATTTAGTCTTTTACATTTATTAATTTTTTTTTGCAATAATTTCTATTTGAATATTTCCCAATATTTAATTAAATATTCCATTTAGATTGTTGCACATCCATGACGGGCGCTATACTCGCAGTAACATTAACATTGGTCCCCACACAGTTATGAACTCATTATATAAAGTTTAATGCCATTTAACACACTTAAGACGTGTTGTGCCAAAAAAATAAAATAAAATAAATAGTCAAGGAAAAAACAAATATCAAAGAAATAGGAAAAAGATGTCAACATTATTTCCCAACAAATAATGTGCAGCAGAAATAACAAGACTAACTAACAGCTATAAAAACTTAACTTATTATACACACGCATACATATGTACATATCGTCACCTAAAATACCAAAGGGCCTATCAGCACTTTTAAAAATTTCACAGGAAAGAAAAAAACTTAATAAAATGAAAAGTGATTACAAATATGATTTTTCTCTATGTCATCCAAATAAAATGATGAGTTTATTTTTCCAAACAAAAAATAAGGGAATATTTTAGAAAAGTACTGCATACCTAACATTTTTTTTTATAATTTTTAGCACATTTTTGAATTGTAAAAAAACAATCATTTGTTGTTACCAACTTTTGAATTCCTTAATAAAGTCGTTATTTTTAAAAATAGAGAGGTAAAAATTTGTGAATGGATGGATGGTAGTCTGCACGTTAACTACGAATCCAAAAACAGACCTGGGTTCAACCTCAGTTTCAGACCAAAAATTTTAAAATAAAAATAAACATCTCGCATTTTTCTGATGTTGCATTAGTGTGTCTTTGTGTGTCAGTTGTTGTCGGAAGGTTTCAGTGGCGAAGGCATAGTCACTGGTCACTGAACAATACCGGCTTCAGCTGATAGCAATCCACAATCACATCAGAACGCCCTCCTTCGTCGGTATTGTGACCACCGGCGAAGTAAAATAATAATAAAAATGGCTACTAAAGAAGCTTCAGCACTGCTACGAGTATAAACAAAGAACGTGCGAAAGCAGAGCTGCAAAAATAATTAATTAAGCTTCACCTCCTGTCATTTCTCCTACTATCCCTTTCCTATAGTTCCAGCACAATGCTTCGCATGTGTAGGAGTCATCTCCTAAGTGCTGGTCCTAGATAAAAAAAAAAAAAAAAAAAAACAATTTTGAGCATTTTTTTCTTGTTAAAGCCTTTTGCATTTCAGGTGACGATACGTACACACATTCAACAATAATGACATTAACATCGATTTCAATATCCAAACAACCATTTATAAATTAAAAAAATATATTTATTCATTTGAATATTAGACAAAAAAAACTAAAAATAAAATAAGTGAAAAATGCATAACAATTCCCTACGACAGCAACAATTTTGCTTTAATAGAGATAGAAAAAAAAGAAATGTTGCAATAATATTTACGTCGTACATTTACGAGTATACATAAGTAGTTTCGTAAAAAAAAAAAGTAACCCACAACTACAACCCTCTTCAGTCAAAATTATGTTTGCAAAGCGATGGAAAAATTTAAAGGGCAAAGATGAGGCAATTTTTTGCTCACGAAATATACGAGGCAGGTCCAAAAGCATTTGTACTTATTATCTATTGATGCATATTTTTATCTAATCACATCGTTAATACACGTATTTAATATACGACACTTGAACCAGCTTTGCTAAAACAAATGTATTTTTAACTTTCGCATTCATTTTGCGTAAAGAGAAAAGTGGAAGTGAAAATAAACTAGTCCAAGACTAACCCAAATGTATGGAAAAGACATGGTCTATTTAACATTACGATGATAGCGGTGATCCGTATAACCCATCGGTCTAACCCAAAAACAAGTCCATGTAACCACTCCATGGAACATCTCTAAGAGTAATTTTAATGCGACGAAGTAATCGCAAATTCGAAGAAAAGCTCGAACATTTGTCGCGTAAAAAATAATAAAATAAAAATAATAAAAATGTTTTCACTGACATGGTACATGGCTGTACTACATAGGAACATGTTGGTAGCCAATTCATTCCAGCTAAATTGGACCATGTTGTCCAACATTATTTGCAGGAATATTCACCCCTAACGTGAATAAGAAGTGAAATTTTTGTTCCCATGAAATTCTCATTCACATCGAGGGGAAAATAAGTACCATGAAGTTCATGTGTAGTTTTTTTCCCCCGTTATCCGTGAATGTAGGTAGAAGAGCGAAGGGGATTAGAAAAACATTAAAACTAATTAAAAATCAAACCAATTTAAATTTGATGCAGAAATAAAAATTCGTGGTTTTAAGTTGTGTTTTAAATATTCTGGGGCCAGTGGGTGGCGAAACCCACATAAGAAGTAGTGTATTTGAACAATAAAACTACCAGAATGCAAGAATTAACATTGCAAGTGTAACAATTAAACAATTTCAAAAATAAAATAAATACAATAAAACACAAGTTAAATAAAAAGTTTGTTAATATCACAATTCGTTATCCGAATGATTCGAAGTTTCATTAAGTAAACTTATTGATTCAGAGTTCTGACCAAGTGTGAAATCAGAATACTTCGTGTGTGTCATATACTATTAATAATATATATGCGAATCACTCTCCTAATCCATTTGTAGTTTAATCACGTCATAGTGAGTCAAGAATAATTCGTCGAACATACCACTCACGATGCCATCTCCAATCGAAAACACTTCTGTCTGTCAGATCTATTACGATTATAAGCTGCTCAAGTATCATTTAAATTGAAATTTTAAATGCTTTTACGAAAATCGTCATAACAAACAACCCACAAATACAAATGCCATCCATCCATGTTGCATCAAAATTGAATAGACGACAGAGTACAACAACGCTAACAAAAACAATAATGTATCAATATTTAGTACGCTAAAACAAAAAAAGAATTTGTATGGGTGTTGACAATATGCCGATACCAAATCAAATAACGATTACGAAGAAACGTAAACAAGCACACTTCTCTCACTCTCTAACACGCACTACTCACATTCATTTATTCACTGCTACGTTATTTAACGTTCGTTCCTTGACAAAATTGACTTTTAGGCATGAAGTCATAATCATGTTAATTTTATATCACCAAGACAACATTACACGGATAAAAAAAGACAGTTTTGGAAGAGAACCTTGCTGAAATTCAGAAATATCGAGGCAGACATTAATAAATCTATTGTTAGATAGTGCCTTAATTCGAATGGTATATTATTGACATATGTAATCAAAATTAGCTAATGATCGAAAGAAACAGACTAAAGCAAAGACAAAAATTGTAAGTCACATTATTAGAAAGGTCGTAACTTACATCTACTGATAACAACACACAGTGGACAAAACACGAAGAACGCTGAAGATGAAGGTGTAGCAGCCTTCGAAAACAACATGTTGTTTCTTAGTAATTCTAACTGTATATTTTCGATCATAATATATTTATATATTTTAGTTCGACATAATTTGCCCACTTCAGTCTGTATTAGGAAAATTTCATCAGTGCAGCATATAGTTCCCATCTAACTTGATTAATCAAGATTAATTATACATATATATTTCTATATACACAGCTGTATTCATGTATTTTTACTACTTCAGGTATCCAACATTATTTCAAAGAAAATATTTTTTTTCTGTGTAGTTTTAGTTTATTTTGTTAGAAAAATTCGCGTAAATGAAAAGTCAAACATAAAGGAAATATTCGGTCCTTGTCGTGGCTTGTCGTAAATTCGACTGCGACCACTATGTACTCGTAGACAACCACTAAATACCAATTTCTCTGTGTATATTATTTACACTGAAAAAAAAACAGTGCAACGACAAAAATTAGAAGTTTTAAAAAAATAAATGAAATATAAATGTATAAGGTGAAAGATCTACTCATGGTCATCTCTCTGGGGGCGACAACAATTTCTCACTTCGGTTTAAAATTGCCGCAGAAATTTATTTCATTTCGTTCCTTTTAACAGACAGACATCTCAACATAACGGACAAATATTTCCACCTTCCACTGTATTTATAAAAATATATACATACATGTACATATGTATGTATATGCATATATGGATTAGTATGTAAATGGTGTAGTAAAACTAATACTCATACCGAACTGTATAACTGTTAATTTAAAGATAGTTATGCCTTCAGTTCGGTTGACTAGTTTTGTCACGTAAATGTGCATATTTTTTTCGATTGTTCGTTCCTTAGTTTGGTTTTTAATTTTTTTCTTGTTTGTTTTTTTTGGTAACATTAGTTACAATTTTGTATTCATTTATAAATAATAGATTTACCAGAAATGATACTTACACAGTTACAAGCATATATTTATACACTCACACTTGTTAAATGGTGTTCCTGTAGTGGTGGTGTGGTATCAATAGCATTTCTTTTTTCAACATTTTATCCTTTTTATTACGCGTTTAGGCTATTTGCGGTACCTTAAAGTCTCAACAGGCATTATCACGGATATTATAAACATGTCAACACAAATACGACTTCTATTCCCGCCAAAAGTACATAAAAATTTATGTATGTGTGCGATTGCTATTGTAGGTGTATGGATCACAATTTTGCCCTTCCTACATTTTCTTCTCCTTTTCAAGATTAGTGTTTAATGTTGATACTCGTATTGTTTTCAATAATTAAAAGAACCAGTCGGCAAGAACTTCTCAGATGACTTCTCATTTTGTCATTTGCTGGGCAGTACCATTCTTTCTAAAGGTTTTCCACATGGCAGTATAAAGATCACCTGAAGGACAATTAATTACCTGATATGTATTGACATGTAATGACTAGATGGGACATACAGCTCCGGACGCCGTGCTGGCACCGGCTGAATGAAAAAGAATTTTAATAACCAGCCAAAAGACCATCAACGACAACATTTCATATCATAAATGGTAAATAAGGGCGCTGGTGGCTGCTTTAGTTTGCGCTTTGACTCTACAGTGTAGAAGTAGTGGGTTCAAACACTAAGGCAGTCATCACTTCACCAGCGCTCTTTTCTCTACATTATCCCTTCCCGAAATTAATGTAAATTTGATCGGTAATTGCAAGATAAGTGAACATGTAACCGTGGCATTGTAACCGACGTCCTCATTTATGATTTTCATTTGACCTGTCAGGTGCAGTTGGTAAAATCTTTATACAGTGAACTCGCGATAATATGAACTAATTAAAACTAAGCCAGTTCACTTTTGCGAGATTGTTAATATTTACGAATGGTGTCTAATTACCCTTGAAAACGTTTTTCCCATTAAAATAAAAGTTTCTTATTTTTTTTTCTTTTTCTTTATTGGTTATTTATTATTTTTCAGAAAGAAGGAAAAACTTAAATTCTTTAAAATACAGGGATATTTTTTTGCTGTTTCTTTTGTGTGCATGTACGAAATTTTGATTTGCAGCTGAAGGAAATTTGAATAGGAAATCCACAAATTATTATGCAGTAGAATCAGAATTTAACCACTATCTTGTCTAGATAAACCCCTTTAAAAAATACTATATTTAGGGGTGTTCATATTATTGCGAGTTCACTGAAAAATGACATGTTTGTATGTTTGTGTGCTTGTGCCTTATGGACAGCTAAAAGACTGAACCGATTTCCTTGAAATTTCGACAGTATCTCTCTCTCTCTATATAAATTTCAAAAATTCCAACTGGGTGTTGCCACGCCCATACAAAGTAAATATTTAATTTTGTGTATCTTGAGAACAGTTGAAGTGAAAGTTTCTGAATATGGTCCATTTGACTTTGTAGTTAAAACAAATCATCAATCAAAAACTGGGAGGGATTGGGCAAGTGGGCGTTGTACCTCCCTTGCAAACTAAATATTGATTTTATTATATCTTGAGAAGGGTTAGTTAAAGTTTCTTTATTTTATCTTAGTAACTTAATGGGAAGTACAAATCATCAGTCAAAAAGTAGGCGTGGTACCTGCCATATAAAGTAAATATTGATTTCATTATATCTTGAGAGCGGTTAAAGCTTAAATTTCTAATGTTGGTCTGTATGACTTAATAGGCAAATTGGGCGGAATTGGACAAGTGGGTGAGGTACATCCCACACAAAGTTAATATTGTTTTTTATATATCTTGAGAACGGTTAAAGCAAAAATTTCTCATAGGCACTCGGAAGGTAGGGAGGGGAGGTAAAACATAGATAGACACATAGTCTATATTTTTTACAATATAAAACTATTATTACAGCTGCAGATACGGCTGCCCGTGTCAGTTAGTATTATTATATTAATTGTTGAGTCAGAACGGTTGCAGATATAAAATTAATTTTAAACTTAGTAAGAGTGACAATAGAACGGCCAAACGCTGACTATGATATGCTCCATATCCAGATCTATCCAGTGTTTTACAAAACTTATAAAGACTGTTTCGTACCTGACCATGATATTTGTAATTGAAGAAGAAAAATTCCAATTTTTTTTTAATAGATTTCAATAAAACTTTGGGCTGAATAAATGCTGCTACAATCGGAACTTGAAGCCTGTTCGTATGCCTACTTAAAATTACGTGGCCGATGCATCGCGATGGTGAAGAAATTTAAAACAAAGATAGATCTGAGTATAGAAGGACACATAGAATATACATAAGTATATATTTTTGTGCAATTTATGCCTCCCCGAAACTATAAGATCTGAGTATTTAAGGCCCCATTGACTGTAATAATACTGCGAGGGAAGGAAGGGAGAAGCTTATAGCTCTCCGAAATTACCCAGATTTTTATTTGTTTGATTTGTATAAAACCTTTTCATTGTATCTGTCTCTGAATTTGGCGTACACGAAGTCACTGCTAAAAGTTAGTAATTTTTATAAAGCTTAAGAAATTAAAACGTTAAGCACTTTCAGTTAAGGTATTCCTGCCGTGTCATTGACTAAAATACTCGTACATTTGCAAAGCAAAAGGAGGAAATAAGGCATTTTGTATTTCCTTTTTTTTTTTAATAAAAACAAAAATAGGAATTTTTAATTTTTTTTTTTATTAATATAAAGTAATTTGCCACAAATTATATGTAACTATTTGCTACTCCTTTATGTTTTTCATAATTTTTAAACTTCTTATCGCCTTTAACAATCTGCCATTAACAACCTACACACAACAAATGATTGCTAACCGTTAATTGTACGTTTGTAACAGTAATTAAAGGTAAACGGAGTTTAAGAAGAAGCAACGTTTAAACTTTGGATGTGAAAAACAAACAAGCAAAACATAAAGTATAAGAAAGTGTTACAGACAGAATTGAAAAAGAATGGCAAAAATTTATAATTCGAGAATTTTAATTGTGCACGTTAATATTAAAATTGGGAAATTTAAACTGGAATTTATTTGTTGTTGTATAATATCTGATGTACATACATTGTATGTCTGTTTCTAAGGGTTATATAATTCTCATTGAGTTTAAAACATTTTTAATAGTGTTTCTACAATATAAAAGAGTATGTGTTCGTTCATGTGCTCTGTTGCTTTTTTCCTAACAACGTCTCGATTAGCGCGGAATAGAATTAAGTTTAAAAAATCAGAATTTCTAGCATCTAGCACACAACTTTTATATTACATATATCCGCTAAGATTAGAGGAGAACAACCAAGAAAAACGTTAAAATAAAAAAAAAAAATAGATGAAACTGCTTGGGAGTGCAACAGAAATGCGTTGTTATTTTATTCTTTAAATTGACTGGCAGACAATTAATGTGTAACACAATTTTTGATCAAAAACTAATCGCGTGTGGAATAACGCTGGCTGGCTGGCTGACTGACTGACTGACTGACTGACTGACTGACTGACTGACTGACTGACTTACTAAACTGCTGTCTGGTTGGTTGCTCGATTGTTTAGCCATCTGTTTTGTCGGGTTGGGTGCGTGGTGACGTGAATTATGAAAACCGGCTTTACAAATGGGTTTGTCTGTATAACGTACACAAAGTTTTCCATTTGAGTTGTTGTGCCCTCGTACGCTACAAAAAGTTTTGTGGGTGTTACTTTATTGTTAAATATACTTTTTATTTAAAAAAAAAAAACAGAATAACAATTTGTTTAAGAATGCATTAATTTAACACATCATTTTGCCAAGAACAGTATTTTTGTTATGGTGTTTGCCACGGTGGTATTAAGGCGAAGTGATGAAGCGGAATGCCCAAGTACTTACTAATACCTTGTAGAATTCAAATTGAATTAAACAACGGCGATTCCAATTCGCCTCCATTGCATCAGCCACAAAATCCATATATATTGGTATTGATTTCCAAGAAGTGTGACAAGTGACGACCATAGGCGAAGCGTGAAATGCTACTCGTACTACTTAATTCAATTCAATTTAATGACGTTTTTGTTTTAGAAAACTTTTTAGATGAGTACAAACTAATTGAGTTTTTAATCATATATTTCAACATTAATAAAAGAAATTAATAAAGGGCACAGAAAAATATTCAAGGACCGTAGCAATTGTGACACACAAAAGTGTTAATTAAGTACATATGTACATATTTTGTTTTTAGTCTCCCCCATTATTATTTTTCACAATTAAATTCATTCATTTATTTCAAGGCACATTTGTTTACTTACTTCAACAGTATATTTTTATGGACTTTTTGAGTTTTTGTTCGCTTCTGTTTGAGTTGAGTATTTAATTTTCCATATAAACGTTTTTAAATTGGTTTAAGTTTTGTACATTTAATGCCAAATGTTGCTACAGAAAAAATTCAAACAACAAAGTTCTTAATTGGAATCCATTTGGGAAAGTAATTCAAGCAATCAATGATTTTTAAAGTATAATAATTTGTCCAAAGCAAATTGATTACCAGTTAGATGCAGCGGCGATTTTATAGTCAGCTGTTAGCAGTTGACCTACATACGACTTTCAAATTTTTGTTTCAAATTCTTCAAGGGAAATGGATCTCTGTTCTCTGTTCAGAAAGAAGCAAAGTATAAATAATGAAATGAATACGATAAAAAATTAAAATTGCAACCAATTGTTTTTGACAACTCGAATATTGAATTCACCTTTTCCACCTCGTAGTAAATTCTCCTTGAATTTGTCGAATAGAATTATGAAATTCTATTCTTAAACTATATTCTACTCTCATCACAGTGTTACCGTATGTGAAGATTTATCTTATTTTCAAATTTTTTTAGATCTCATAAAGGTTAAAAGTTTTTTTAGCTTAAAAAAATTTTTTTTTAAATAAGATATTAAGAATTTCTAGACTATTAATTGAAGATTCTGTTCATTAAACCTGCTGAAGAGAGAGTATTTATCAATCAGCGAATGTCGTTGATCCGAACAATATTCAACAATTGATGAGGAGTGGCAAGAATTGCATTACTTGAAGTTTAAAGAATAAAATTTATTAGGTGAAAAAATATAGAGATGTTTCAAGATATCATTTTGCATGCAAATCGTTTCAATTGCTGCTGAAGCTTTTCATTGTTTAAAAAATAGTTTATGCAATATGCCTATAACGTCGAAAGAATTGTTTTTATAAATATAAACAAAATAATAAACTAATTAGATATCATAACCATTCATTGTGTGGCATTTTAAGCACATTTTGAACAAATCTGTTCGAAATTTCAGAATTTTTGAATAATAAAAATAAATCAATACAATGTTTAACAAAACAAATCATTACCTTCAGATAGGTAAATCCAATTTAATAAATTTTACAGGAATACAGGTATATTTCAAATTTCTTAGCTATTCGTCTTTAACAAATATTAGAATTTTTTTTCAGCAAACAATCTATTTTTATTTACTCTATTGCCCTGCATGGAAAAATTTGGACTTAGTTCCTTTACAACTGAAGAGAACGAAATATATATCTGGTGTATGTAAATGAATATTTTAACTGAATTTGATATTAAAGAAATATAGATTTCAATAAAAAAGCATTTTAATAATAAAATAAGATTTCCTTTGGTCGATATGAAGATTTAAAAAAAAAATTGGCAACACTGCCAATTACACCAAGTTTTATTAATATAAGGTTGTCGCAAGCCAAATTCGGCAATTTGCTTTGCTCGTCGGACGTCAAATTCTTTGTAAACATATTTAGTTTTATATAACATGTGAGTTTACCTGGTAATGAATTTGCCTAGCTTTACACGATATTCCCTAAATTATGCCTTTCCTCACTGTTAATATTGTTAATGCTCGTACTGTTAATAGACATCTTAACTGCCTGGGTGTTACTTCTCTTTTTTTAAGTTACCTAAAGATTTTTTTTTTTTTTGCGTGTGAATTACGGTTGAAAATGCCTAAGATCAACTCATGTGAATTCTTATTATCACGAACTTTAATACGGTGTTCAGACATGCACGTTCATTGAGATGTACGCAAGAAATGCCATTATAACTCAATATTCCTTTCAAAACATTAATTAAGTTATTGAGCAATAAGTACGAAATATTGAGTAAAACATGAAATACAACAACATCACAAGTGTGTTTAGTAAGCAAAATTATCTACAAATGATAGCGACGTTGACAAATGTTAATAAAATCCAGCAAAAGAAAGCAAAATAAGAACAATTTTATTTTCCAGCTCTCAAATGCTTGGTAAGTTAGCTAAATTTTGTATGTCTGAACACTAAAATTATTGTCACTAAACTGAATATTGACGCAATAAAAAAGCATGTCTGAACACCGTATAAGGCCAATAGAACTTTAAATTGTAAAATTGTAAAAAAATAACACAAAAAATTTAATTTTAATAAAAAAAATTTGCCCTAAACATTAGAAAATTATTTCGTACCTATGGTCACCCCGCATATGGTTCTTGGCAGGCTGTTCGATGAGCCGTTGGTGTTATTGCATCATTTATAGATCATGTGCTATGGAATATATACAAAGTTCAATGGATGCTTTGCTCAAATGGACAAAAAAAACAAGAAGCCGGCTATAAGTTGCACAAATTGAAGAGTGATTTTCAAAGTAAATTTGTTCATTTCGAACAGTGAGTTCCATCGGTTTTATTTATTTATTTACTTGATATTAAAATTATATAAATATAATATTAATTTATTGATGGCACTGGCTGCTAAGGCCATCGCCTATATCGGTTTTAAAAATATGTACACCCTTTGTATTGTATTCTTCATTAATATTGTTCAAGAACAAAATGCCATCTTCATTTAACAATTGTTTATCTTTCAATTTACATAATGTTTCTGCTATAAATTACACCATATTATTTATGTGTTTAATCACAAACAATATTATTTGTCTCATATGTTAAATGTATAGAAAAATTCACTTACAGGTATGTCCTCAGCATCTCATAAAAATATCATTAATCAAATAAAATAACATTATTTTAATGTAATTGTAAAAGCTTAAGTAATTTTACAGCAAAAGCACACAATAATTCAAAAATAGAAAACACCCTCTCACACTTGGAAAATTCACTAGTAAATTTTTTTCAGTAAAATCTGAAAACACGCTGTACTGTAGAATAAACATGCCATGTTTTATGTTTTTTTTTTACGTCCTTAGGAAAACCATATTTTAGCAGAAGTTTTTATTTTTTTCTTTCTTGTAGTAAATAATTTGTTGCTTTTGGCCACATTTGTTGCGGTTTACATTTATTTGTCTACAGTCATACTTTCCAAGGACTTTATAAACATTTCCTGTATTAATTTTTTCAAATAAAAATTCGAGTTGGTAAGTTCGACATTGTCAGCGTGTTTGTAACAGAATCTGAAACATTAAAAATATCACCATGAAATGATTGTGATATAATAAAAACTTACTAACCGCTGGTCGTGGCGAAACATAAGTTTAACAATTGTCAAATTGATTTAGTCATTTCACAAAAATATAATAATTTTACGTACTACTTTTCACAAAATATTTTACTTAATCTTTGTTCTTACGATTGTCAGATTTTACAATATTGTAGGATATATAAAATTGTCACCGAAGTGTAAATTGCCTCTTCAGACTATTGTGAGAAAACATTATAATTTCATAAATTTATCTGTCAACAAAAATTGTCCGGTCACACTGATTATTGCAAGGCAAAAGTTGCCAGATCCGATGTTTAACTTTGTGTCTAAATATTAAGGGGCAGAAATACACAAATAAGCAGAAATATTTATCTGACAATAGTGTTATTGTACGGTGCACTAAATTAAGCACATCAGCACACAAATGACCATACAATGTTTTTTACATTACATATCAATGACAATGGTGGGTGTTCTCACGAATATCAGAAGTGTGACAACATTATCGTCGTAGAATTATTCGTGCATTACACTTTGTGACGATGTTGTAATATATGACAATCGTGTGTACATACCTTTATTCAGTAAAATTTATTGCCTAATACCAAATGTTAATGCGTGGACCACCTATGTTACTATGTCAACATACATATCTCAGACAATCATTGCCTGAAAATTTATTTACGAAGTCTATCGCTTCGAATCGGTGCATCATATCACGACATCTAAGTGATTTCAACATCTTTCGAATGCGACACCGATACGTTGACCAGTTCTTAAGTTATCAGATGTTTCCACATGCAGACAGAGCTCACATAATCTCTAAACTTCGGAATATGATGAAAACTCGAAGTTCGAAAAGTAAAGTGAAATCAGTAATTTCTTATACTTAAAAAAGTTTTTGTGTAAGAACGGAACTGCCAAGGAAAACTAAAGATAAACTGGTCGGTTAAGACAGATTGATCGCTACAGCTATTAGTTACATACATTCAATTACAGTAGTTGCCACAAGATTGATTCTATCACCTGTTTTCTGTCGTTATGGCACATCTTAAGTAACATTTAGTACAGGATTTTGTGTATTGAATTTATACATATATATTTTTGGTTAAATTTTCACATAAAGTTAATAGTTCATCCCAAATGAAGTATTATTCTGCATATAAAGAGTATCTAAAATTCTACCTAACCTTTTGGGATTCTTCTGTACACCGTTCATAAAGTTCCGGTGAAATAATTTCAATAACTTTAAAAGTGTACTTGTCAGTAAACCGTGTAGAATTATGTTTCTACCTTCTGAATTTAGAATGTTGGAAGAGAAGAAAACCTAAAAAAAAAGCTTACATTTTTTTTCTTGCCTCATAAATTAAAGTCAATTTATGATGTGAATTACAATTGTAAATTCAACAAAAAAAATAAATATTCTACTCGTATATTTCAATATCGATGCATGTAAATTTTATGTGAAAATTTAAGTGAAGACAATTCAATGCTCTTTTTTATGGCCTGCTCCTGTGTTACTTCGGTTGATTAGACGATATTTTATGTTTTTCATATTTAAAGCCTCTTCATGTTTTGGACAATAAACATAAGAAATTTTAAGTGTATCAATATTTGAAAATATTGGCATTACTGAATACATGCACAGTGTAAATATGTATATTTGACATACATATTTATTACATAATATGTAAGTGTATTGCATATTTTTATGCGACTAGAAAGGGGGAATTTTTCTTTCCCAAGCCTCTACACCCAAAAATATTCCAACATTTTCGTCATTTATTATAACAAATCCCATTATCTTGAGATTTACTTTGTAATATAATTTTCAAGTGGAATTTTTCTTTCCATGCCATTCATAACTCAACATACATACATAATTATTGTAAAATGATTGACATTTCGGAAATTACTACAGTAAATAGGATGCATGACAGTACTAACACAATAGCCTTGACTCAATTTTTTATGATAAAAACCTTACAATGCTGAACAATTTTACAAGTGTTAGAAGTCTCATGTCGACTGTTTTAAATAAATACATTCTCTTTTCGTTTCATTTCATTAGAATGGGATGTGACTTAATGGCAAGTATTTCAAGTATAGCGTTTTGCTTTCTAAACATATTTGGGGCATTCGCAAAGTCTCATAAAGTAATATGTTTAAAAATTATAGCATAATAGAGCTAACTGCGTTGAGCAAACCCTCATGATTTAGTATGCCATTTTCAATTGACAACAATAAGTGAAAAAGATAAATAATACCAATTTGTGCGAGAAGTAGTTTCTTTTCAGATGACAGACACACTCTTATTCATTTAGAATATTTGCTTCTTTGACAACAAAAAATAATGTTTTTAAACTGTTGTAAAATATTACAACACTATGACGTGATAGAAATGCTTGTGAACCTCCGCAATTATTTATGAGCGATAATGGTTATCAGCAAGTTGGGTTAGTAGAGAAATATATACATAGTTTTATTGCCATTCCCTTTTTGTGAAAGATAATTGAAACCAAATACATAACTAGTTGGGTTTTGAATGCCTCTTTTGCGTAAAATTATTATTATTAACAGACAGAAAGATAATAATCAGTAGCAGGTCTTCATACGTTAATGAGTTACATTTCTATTAAGATGGTTATAAAACACTGTTTAAAAATTTTCCAATGTCGCCAAATATTCGTTTACCGACTGTCGGGGTATGTGAAGGGCAACTAGAATTTACTCTGCGGTAGCTAGCCAGTTACATAAGTGGTTTTATATGCTCCTTATGGTATATGAAAGATACAAGTCTTTTAGTGCCGTCTACATATTTTTAGGGATTTTGATTTTAATAAATCTAAAGTATTTTTGATAAATATGACAGTGAAAATAATTGGAAGATTCAAAGTCATATGTTTTAAAATAATAAAACGAAAAAATATGGCTGCTGCACAGTGGTCGGAGATGTATGGAGTCGGCGGTCATCGTGAAACTTCGGTCATGGCTTTATAAATATGTCAGAACTATTTAATGGTAAAATGCGATTCATTGATGACTCATTCCCCTCCCCACCCCATCCGTAACTTACCGCCCACATTCTCCACACGGAAGAAAAAATGTACGATACTTGTTTTTAATTCATATGTTAACAACTTTTTTATAACATTAATTCAAAAAAAAATCAAAATATTGACTAATTTAATATGAAATAATCTATAATAAAAATTTAAAAAAAAAAAAATTAAGAGTGGTTGTTACTAAAAAGCAACCTTAGTATTAGGAATTTTTAAACTGCTATAAAAAATATAAATACACAATATTTTTTATTTGAAAGAAAAATTATCGTTATAACTCAAAATTAGTTGAACTAGAATTGTTACGGTTGCTACACGATTGTAGGCTGTCTTTTTTAAATGACAAAAAGGGAAAAAGTGTGCAGCTGATATTACCAATTTTAGAATCTTGAAATATTAATTAATAAACCAAAAAAAATTCCATTGGAGATTTCAACTAAAACTAGTTGAAATTTAAATATATGGACGAACGAACACTAAAAATTACACTGGAAATATATTAATTTTATAACAAATCAACAACTAGCTAAACACATTGTTATTTTACAATTTAGTTAATAACTTTTAATTCAGTATTCCTTTTGATTTATTTCAACACGAATTTTTTTTTCTTTTGTTTTAATTAATTTAAAGATGCGCTTTATTTCCCACTTTTTCACACTGCAGCAACTAACTGTTAACTCGTTGTTATTCTTAAAGAGTACAATTGGAATAAAATAAAAAGAAGTAGAAATTTTAAAACCTTGATTTTATAAGAAATGGTGATGCCACTATTATTTTTTTTTTGTTGTGTTTTTAGCAATGGGATCAACCAAAGTGCGCTGTGAAGAACACGTCATAATTTGTTGTACCATTTCAAAAAATTCAATCATCTGATAAGAAAGAAACACTTATAAATATTTGATATCAAAATGACGAAAACAATTGAAAAAACTAAAGTAATTAAGAACTTATCTGTAAAGCTTGTAGTAGGTAAATTTTCGAATAAATTATAAAATTTTTCTTTTGTCACACAAAAATTTCGAAATTATTATATCGATAACAGCTGTTGCCAATGATATGAGCTGAATAATTTTTTTTGGACGGCGACTAGTGGCAAAACCTTAATTTACTGCTAGACAAATAAGTTACACAAACAAAATTTGCTCACTTGCACAGTCTGTTTGATTCGTTTTGTTTGTATATTTCGTTATTCTCAAAGATTTGTTGCGAGTTCTTGTATAAACATGTGAAATGTATTAGCATCAAGTGAAATGCGCATATGAACCATATAGCAAAAATAGATAAATAACCGTAATTAATTTTGACTAACGTTAAATAAGTCTGTGTTCATACGACTCATGTTTTACTGACATGATTGCTACTTTATAGGCAGGAGTAACGAGGGGAAGGGTAACGAGTACTGTCAGTCCGTTTTGCTTTCTCATTCTTAATTTAAAAATGAATTGTGTGAACACCAAAGAGATTTCAAAGAACAAAAAGTAAGAATTATGTCATTAAAAACATGAATCGTGTGAACTCAGACTTAATGAAAGAATAGTTACATACATATATAAATAAGTTATCTATTATAAATTATAGATAAATATTTCAATTTATAACTAAATGCAGCTTTTATCCTCAAGATGAATTTAAGAAATCCACAAAAACGAAATTTATGCCTGCAGTAAGAATACTGATTGTCAATTCAATTATTATGCCAGATACAATAAATCATTTTATAGTAAAAAAATAAAAAATAAAGAAATGTAAGATAATGTCATGATTCGCTACTCATAATTGTAATATGCGATGCTAATTGCTATATGAATTTTATCTGGTCTGTAGTATA
The DNA here is from genome assembly GCA_963924685.1 of Dexiosoma caninum. NCBI lineage: Eukaryota > Metazoa > Arthropoda > Insecta > Diptera > Tachinidae > Dexiosoma > Dexiosoma caninum. Next base: position 3,999,934 of record OZ004728.1, read on the forward strand.
GACATAGTATGTATGTACATACATTTATTTATATATATTATAATTAAATACGCATTTAATACAATTATTTTCATATTAATCATTTCACATTTAAAAAGAGTCTGTGATAACAAGGTAATTACCTGGCAAAATATTCAACACTTCTCCCCACACATTTATTAATCAATTAATTTGAGGTATATACATATGTATGTACTCACTATTTGCTACCTGGATAATATAATTCACTGATTCTCTTACCAAATTACGCTCCTATCGATCTCATAACACTTTCCCTCTTACTTTGTATATAAAAAGATGTTGGTTAAAATTAACGAATAATTGACGACTACGTTTCATTAACGTGAACAACAACATTCCATTAGTCAATATAAGTGTGTATGTTTGTATATACATATGTAAGTATACTATGTATTTTATATTTACGTATGTCTGCTTGTTGTATTTAATATTGTTGATTTTCAGTTGATTTTGCTGGCAGTGCATTAAATTTTCTCATGGTGCTTCCGACTGCCATGTTTAAGAAACAAGTTGCTCTTTTTTGTTTGCAATGGCAAAAACGATTACAAAAAAGTTATTGAAAGGTAATAAAGTAATAAATTAATAAGTTTTGTAGATATGTTTGTATGTACATACATACATATGTATTCGTATGTAGTACGTAATAAAAGAATGTGATTAAAAAAAAATACATTAAGTCAACCCTTTTTAATGTGGGAAAGTTTCCGCAATGAAACGAGATTATAATTAAAGAAAACTTTTATATATTAAATGAATTTACTTTGGGAATATCTTTATATGCATATGTGTATGTATATGAATCTAATTTCAAAATTGGAGTTTTCCCATAAAATATATGAAATGTACTTTTACATACTGGCCAGCCTAGTGTAGATGGGAAGAAAAATATAAATACAAGTACGGGTGTCCCAAATATCCGAAGGTGTTTGAATTTTATCTAACTTTTATATGATAATTTGGTTTTTTTTTTGTTTTGAGTATTTTGTAAAGAAGACTTGGGGAATTTAAAATGGAACAGGACACAGTCGAACAACATGCCAAAATCGTTGAACTTTATTTCAGAAGAAAATTATGATTTTATTCATAATTTAATTATGAGCGACAAAACCCATTTCCAATTGAATGGGTGTTGTAAAATAAGATTGTAATTATTCTTTTATAAGATTATGATATGATAGCATAGCTTATGAATATCCGAAATATATTGTTAAAGAGTGAAATTATAAAAGTGCATAAATAAAAGAAGGAGTAACATTATGTATCCCAGCCATTATGCAATTACTAAGGCGGCAGCATTAAACATTTTACAGGCGTTCGTGTATTTGTGCTTTACGACATAAAATGTCACTCCCAATATTTAAGCACAGATAATATATTTTTTTAAATAAAATAAAAATTGCTTTAAAATTAAGCAAATTAAATTGCTTAACACTTTTTTTTAATTAAAAAAATCTATTAAAGAAATGTGTTTGTATGGAATTGTGACATTTTATGTCGCAAATTTAAGCAGAGAAAAAAAATAATCACTTGATGTAGTGATGCCACCTGGTTTAATTACATTATGGTATAAGCCTTCTTTTCGTTTTTTTTTATAGAATGTTACTTTATTGCTCTAATAAAATATTTAAAAATGACCTGTTTTAACATACATAAATACATACACCTGGGAATATCCCTGGCCGACTTCAGTTATAAATTTCCTTCAAATGTTTCTTATTTCTTTTATGAATTTTTTTTTAATAATGACTTGATAAATATTTAAGTATGCATTGTAATACCATGCACTAGCAAAACCATTAGAAAAATACATAAATATCGAGCTTGTTGTTGTTGCCTTCATTGCGTGTCAAATGTTGAAACACAAAAACATAAGCAGCCTTGGCTTGCAATTATTAGTTTTAATCCCCAAAGAATGTTTGTTTTGTTTATTATTGAAGAAAACATAAAAGAAATATTAACATGAATATAAAAATGCTGACAGAGACAAAGTAATCTACAAAATACATGAAGGAACTAAAGGTTAAATTAGACGTGACTTATGCTGGGAACACAATTGGGACGAACGACGAACTTCGTCTAGCACAACGAATTCGTCGGTGTGCATATTCTCAGAGTGGCACACAATAACAACGAAAAAATTACAGCTGTCATAATCAGCAAAGTTGTTTGCTGACTGTGTTACCGTATAAAAAAAATTACTTGGAAAAATTTAACATTAACAAAAAACGATTAAAAAGTAATCATATGGTAAAAAATTGTGGATATTTAATTTAAATGATGTATGTTGAATAGGGTGGGGCGATTTGAAAATCTTAATGGGCGCTTCGCGTTTCTGATTCTTGGGATTGTACTAAGCAAAAAAGTCCACTAGACCATACGTCTACGGTGAAAATCGAGCTGGCGCATTTTGACTTGATCAGACTTTTGTCACGTTTTTTTTTTGGATATTTTGGCTTATAACAGCCAAACCATTGAGATTTTCGATCCAATACTAAGACAAAAATTGTAGCCAAGACAATAGTTAAGAACTCTCTAGTACATCGCAAAAGCATTGGAACGCTCCTTCAGGCAGTTTTGGCCTTGTGAAAGTGCCAATTTTTCGTGAAAATATTGATAAATTACCATTTTTAGTTGCGCTAATTTGTTCGGTGTTCGTCGGCGTATCAAATGGAAATAAATCTATCGGAGAGTTCCTCACGGACGACGAATTTCGTAGACGGCGCTATTGTATTACTTTTCATATATACAAATGTGTTTTAGTTCCGAGCACGAAAGTTCGCAACGAATAATTCGTGTTTCGTCCCAATTGTGTTCCTAGCATTATACTGTTGCCATAGCAGAGAAGGGCGCTCTGATGTGCCTCTGAATTGCTATCAGCTGATGCCGGTAATGTTTAGTGACCAGTGACTATATCTTCGTCACTGGAACCTTCCGACAACAATACTGACACAAAAAAACACTAATACGCATCAGAATAAATGCGAGATATTTCTATGATTTAATGTGAAACTGGTGTCGAACCCAGGACTTTTTGGTTTTGTACTACTTCAGCCATCGCCACCCTCAATTTTTATGTGTTTGTTTTTATAGTTGTATAGGTTTGCGAATTTGAAATTTTTTTTTATAAATTCTGTAAAAATCTTTAAAATATGTAATAACTAATACCAGAAATTGAATTCTTCATAATGTTAAATATATATTTCATTCATTTCCAACTTATATGAATCAAAATCGCTTATCGTAAGAAACTTAAAAACCAATTCGTATCAAATTGACATTTCCATGCCTGGTTTAATTTCGAGGAAGAAACTTAAATTAATGAAATTATTTTTGAAAAGAGGAAAATACAAAGAAAAATACGGTTAAAAAAATGTGCCTGCTCACAAGCACATAACGAAATATCGTCTGTTTTTAAACGATAAACCATACGACAGAGCTTGTGAATTGAGCAATTATGTCTGTTATACACATTGTTTAACGCATTGTTTAAAGTACACTACTCAATTTTACTAAAGTTTTATTGTACAAAGAAGAGGGTGGAATGGGAAAATATTAAAAAAATTATTGTTCTTTTTATTTTCAAATATTCCCACTTGTGTTGCCAAATTTATTATCAGATTAAAAATATTTTTTGTAGGCTGTTCCTTAACCAACATGAGATCTTTAAGTATCATTAAACGATGTCGTTGCCTTTTCATTTGAATAAATAATTTAAAACAATTTATTGTTGACTCCTATTTTCCACAAACTTGGAAAGTTTTTCTTTTCACTTTGCAAAGGGTAACAACTACCAAACTTTGTGATTTTTTTTCTTTTCTTGCTTGAAGCAAGAAAAAGTTGTGGTTATACGTACAACTGGGAAAGTTTTCTTCATTATTGGTGCTGTTGACTCTTTCTTGTGTTTGGTACCAAATTATTTACGTCTGTACATACATACATATGTATTATGTATGTATGAATAAAAATTAGTTTTTTATGAATATTAATAAACATTCAAGTTAATTGTTTTTGTTTTTCCAAACGAATTAATTTTTTGAATGCGATGTAGCACATGTTTCTTATCGTTTAATAAAATTATGAACTTCTTGTTTTTTTTTTTTTATTACAAAAAACATTATATAATCGTAATGAAATCGTATTGGACATTTTCTTATCAGGAGCTGAAAGTATTCTTCAACAACAACAACAACAATACTGTTGGCTTCATAACGGGTCGTCTAATAAGTATTGCTCAATTTTTGACAGTTGATACACCTGTCGAATTGGCTGTCATTTATTCAGTCTGTTGTGCCTTGTCTGTTAACATGGACTCATATAGCGGTCAACATCACGTGCAAATAATAAAATTGTTTTATCACAAAACAAAAATTATATCCAAAAGCGTTTAAAGCATCCCGAAAAGTGGGAATTTTTGAGCAGGCGACGTCATCGATCCAGTTTTCATTAACAACGACGTTTTTGATGATTGCCACGTTAAGCCATCATAGTCACTGCTCACTCAACAGAACCGGCTTCAGCTGAGACCAATCCATAGACACATCATCCTTCGTCGGTATTGTATAACACCGGCGAAGTAAAATAATTGCTAAAAAAAAATGTGGCTACTAAAACGAAGCTTCAAAATTTAATACGTTTCCTTAACATCAGAGGCGCTTCAACACTGCCATAATGAAAAATAATGAAGCTTCACCACCTGTAATTTCTCTCACTATTCTTTTCCGCTAGTTCCAGCACAATGCATCGCTAATGCAGACGTCATCCCCTGAGTGCTGGCCCAAGATAAAAAAAACGCTTCATGTCATATTCGTTTGACATCATGTATTTGATGGTTTGATGTACGCTTGATTTATGACCCATCAAGCACCCATTTTGGGTTTTTTATTTCGTGGTGTGAACATATTTAGCGGAGATTTATTTTTTTCTGTGTTGCGTGTTAAAAAATTATCAAATGTCGATTTTAGATGCAAATGTAATTAGAACAGTGGCATCGTGTCTGCAAAATATGAAAGAGAAGAAAAATAGTGGAAGACTTTAGTTATTTGTAATATTTTTTTTCTTTCATCTGTAACAATCACAAACTCTTGCCTTGAAATTTTGTTGAAAATGTGTATGAGGTTGATGAATAAATCCCTTCGACACATCAAGGTCCCTCGTCCAGCATGCCAAAAATCTAAATTTTTTAATTTTCCATCAGGCATTGTCTGTGTCACACATCCTAACACACTTTCCCTAATACTAACACTGGCTGATTGATAAACATTTTGATGGTGTCGACGTCGCTTTAAACCTAAAGCGCTCTATTTTCTATATTTCTATAACATCTTTAATTTATACACAATTTGTGTCAATTATTTAACATTTTGGAATAACTATTTATCTTAATTATATTTTCATTATAATTTCTGTAAAATAATTCAATTCGTTTTGTAAAGCAGCATAATATATCAACGTTATCACGTTGTGCGACTGTTGCATTAAAATTTAAAATTATAATTGCAGCAACTTCATTAATGATAATAATAATAATAATAATAATAATAATAATGATAATAATACATACATACATTCTGACTATAAGTGAATGTACGAATATGCAACGTCGTCCATTATTTTATGAAATTATGTCAACGTCACTTCTTTTAAATCAAGACAGCAGTAACAACAGCAGCAACAACTTCAGCTGCCTCAACTATATTTTCAATAAAACAATGACATATTCAAATGGTACAGTGTCTAAGAAAAATTTCAATCTTTTACACATTAAAACAATATTTAAAAATATTTAAAAATGTTGGCGTGTTTCTATTACATCGCATCGCATGTGTAGGGGTCATCCCCTGAGTGCCGGTCCAAAAAAAAAAGAAAAAAAAAAAAAAAAGTCGGTCATGGAGATCAGCTGGCAAAAGCTGTAACATAAATAAAGCTGGTTCCAATTTACTAAAAATTGTATCGTTAATTAATTAAATTCATTTCTTTTACCATTTTAACTTTTCTATTTGAAAATAAAGGCGAATAAGTTGGGGGTTACACGTTCAAATTTTGACTTTCAAATTTTAATACACTCACGCTTTTTTTATACTTTTAAAATTTGATAAGAATTTGCTTTCAATTCTCTGGGCAAGTTTTGTTTTAAATTATGGGCAGGAAAACGGCTGATACCTGTTCTTGATAAATGAATTTGCTTTTAAATTGCTCAAAACTTGTGTGCAGCCTACGTCACAGCGATCAATACACATGAATTTTGAGAAGCAGTATGTGTAAAAAATTTTAAAGCAAAAATTTAAAGTCTGCCTGCAGTGTAATTTGACAGCAATTTGCCACATGCAAGTAATTACTTGCAATAGTATAAATATACTCGTATGTATTAATATCGCAAATTAGACTGACTCGCAAGTTTGACAAAAGTAACTGTATTGGTGAAAAAGTTTGAGAGTGACAACAGCGGGTTAATCTAATCGCTTGCATTGACCTCATGCGACTTAAATGGAACTTTTAACAACATTTTTATGTTATGTAGGTGTTCCAATATTTGTTTTTGAGTATTTACATTGAGTCAAATGGAACTGCTTTTTTTACAAGAAAGCTTATCTGCCTGTTTTTCTAAAACGAGCACAAATACACGTTCAGCGAAACAAATTAGAGTTTTTTTATTGCTGTTTTCAATATATAAATGGCCGAACAAGTATTTTCACTCGTGTTAGAAAAACCGGCAGTATGTGTTAGTTTATGCTGAAATTATGCACCAACTGTTCTATTATTTCATTTACCAAACAAAAGGAAGACTTTTGTGAAATGCATCAACTGAACGTCTGCATTATTTCATGCTGAAAGCAACGGTCCAGCTCGCACACTGTCGGATGGAATATGAAGACTATTTTTTGCGATCCTTTAAAAGTTATTTAAATTTAAGCAACAAACATTTATTTATTTATATTCACATCTAGAAGCTGAGACGTATGTTCTCAACCATTAGTTCAACTTCAGACTTCTTATTAATTTAAAATTTTGCTTAATTTTGCCCACCAATGTTGGAAGGCACTCTTAAGTTTGCTTTAGACAAATTGTAACTACTTAATGGATGGATGGTAAGATGATAATAACTATATATTGTCATATCAAATCATGCTCATATTAATAGGTACGTAAGTGTGTGTGTGTGTGTGTGTGTGTGTGTACACATAGTCAGCAACAATGACAAGATTGATGTTAAGAATGTTGACAAAAGCGAACTCATCATTTAAAGGATTTGAGAAAAACAACCCCAGTCAGCATTTTAATTAATTATTGATCATATTCGAGTATTTTTTATTCTTCTTCGCGATTAAATTAATCATTTATACGCACGTTTCTGAATCGAAAACGACTGTTTTGTCGGGAGAAAATGGTACCCTAGATACGACTCTTCAAAACGAGTCTTTTATGACTCGCGTTACTGACTCATTTTCGAGGCAGTTTGCAATAGTACTTACAATCAAATACGACAATTTTTCAAGCCATTTTACAGTCATATTACTAGCCGTTAGTGAGTCTTGTTTTATTTGGTATAACATAAAGAAAGTATATTCTTTTATTTTTTTCATTATTTATTTATTACTCTTTAATTTAATCAACTTTTATTGTTCTTTGCACCATGAGCTTACCACACAAATAAACATAAATTCACAAAACTCATTTCTTTCAAAATCAGTAAGAAAATTTGTCTCGTTATAAACAGTAGCAAAAACCATACGAAACAATTTTTCATCGTCAAGATGCACTAAATATGACTCCAAAATAAAAATAAAAATTCTTAATACAGTCACATTTCGGGCATCTATGTACATGATGAATTTATGATTGCGCACATTCTATACATATTGTTTGCGTTTTTTAAACAAGTCGCTTTCCAAGCATTTGTCGGATTCATTTTCGGGTCTTTTTTTAAGCGCACAACTGATTAATCCGTTTTTAGTCATCTGAGGTAGTTTTAAAAGACTCAGTGTTTGGTGATTTCTGCCAAAACAATCTTCCAAATGCTGACTGGGACATGATGTTTATTCAGCCTTTTTTAAATGTGTAAATATACACACAGCAATAGATTTAAACAGTCATTTAGCTAAGGTTGAAGCTTTAAAGTGTTGTTTATATGTTTTTATACCCTACACCATAGATGTTGTTGTTGACATGCCTTTCCATTACGGAGGAAAATTGAATTGAAACTATTTTAATAAATGATATTTCAATTAAAAACACTATCGATCTCTCTAACTAGTTCCAGTGCATTGCATACGTAGAATATTGCTTCTGAACATTGGTCCAATATAAAAAAATTAAGTTAAAAAAACCGGACAGAAATTCTTGAAAGGAAGCTTTAGAGTACAGTGTACTTCGTAAATGAAGTTATGGATTTTACCTTCACATTATTATATACCTATAGGTACATATTTCTATTATTTAATAAATTATTGCAATCAGTTTTGAAATGAAGGGATCATAAGTTTCGTCATTGTGGAATTGCTTCATTTTTACTTGACACTCTTTCAGTCAACGGATTAGGATGAATGTTTGCTCGTCAGTTTTGCATATTTCGCATTTTTTTTTTTTTCTTTACTTTATTAATGTTACGATTATGTGTCTACGGCGTTTTTGGCTCATATGATGAAATTTTTTCGTACGCGCATAGAAATAAAGAATTATGTGCTGCTGTGTTGAATTAATCGTTTTCTATTGCTGGTTTCAAATCTGTTTTTTTTTTTTTTGTCTAATATTCTATTGTTTTAGCAATTCTTAAAGGATTAAAGTATTTGTCTTTTATACAAACAACATTATTTTCCATACAAATTTTTAGTCAGTGTATTACAATTTAGCATTTTTTTTTATAAAATATAAAATATGAACATTTTCTCTCCTTCAACTTGCTTCAAATACGTTATTGATTTTCTTTTTCTATTGTTGGACATTCCTTATTTTCTACATTCTGGTTTTTTTTTTTGTTGCATAAATTCAACAATAGCTTTTTGTTTTAATAACAATTTTCCATTTTATTTAGAATAATTTGTGAACATATGTATGTATATATGTTTGTATAGTATATGCAGCTTATTGTATGTGTATATGTGTTTGGTTTGTGGCTGTGTTATATTTTTCTGTTATAATGGTTGCAATCGCAACAGATACTTTTCGCAACAGCAAGTTGCAATTCTTCTAGAATTGTTTTTGGTCTTTGTATTGGAAAATGATTTTTAATTAAAAAATGTGCATAAATCTTTTGTGTTCTTTAATACTTACTTAAATAGTTGAATGAATGCGAGGTAGGCAAACCAAGTTTCCAGTGCAATAAGAACATGGTAAAAATATTCAAGCAACACTCGTTGGCGTCTAGTTTAATCGCAGTTGTAAAAGAATCAACTTTATGGTTACTTTTATGCCGTTGAGCTTTTAACAAAATTGAAATGAAAAACATTTTTTATTGCACCTGCATACATGCCACGTTGTTGTACTCGTATGTTGCACATAAAACTTTTTCTATCGCCTTGTTTGTTTCTCAATGTCTCATTTTATTTCTATTTTTTGCAGGTTTGAAGAAATTTTTGGCTCAGTATCCTTCCATTTTTCTGGTGGACGGCGACTACGTGCAAGCGAATTGTTATCAACATTCCAATTCAGATGATGGCAACTACGGCGGCAAACGTGATTACATTAAAGAAGCTAAAGACTATTTCAAAAATAAATTATTACAGTACGGAGTGGGTGTAGAAGTGCCAGTGCGCAGTCTATTGGGTCATAGATCACAAGCATCGCCACAAGTAAGACATATATCAGGTAAGTTTTTTTCTTCTTTTCTTTCTGTTAATTAGTTTGTTCGTTTTTGGGCAAAAAAAATCTCACGTTTTATGGGTTTCTGTTGCAGGCCAACACATTAAAGAGTTTACGGAATTCTTGTCAAAACATACCGATACTTTTAAGGTGGTGGACGATCATGTTGTTTTAGTTGGCTGCGAAGATATGGCCGAACTGCCGGCCCAAGAACGTTTGCATTTGCCGCAGACAAATATTGATACACGCGGCACTCAACAAATGTTGGATTTCTTTGCTCAGTGCATAGAACTGAAAGGACCTTTAACCGTTGACCAATTGTTCCATTTGGTAACCACAAAATTTCCCCAGGAACAATGGCTAAAAATGTTTAAGACACCCAGCGATATGATGACATTTCTGAGATTGTTTTCAGACTGTTTTCACATACAAGCCAATCTAGTCACCCTTCTGCAAAAACCCAAACTCAGTGATTCTCATATACAACAGTCTCAAGCTAAATCCCGAGAACAATACAATGCAATGAATAATAATCGCAATGCTCAGCAGCATGACATTCAAAACAATCAAGTTGAGAGACAAGCGCAACAGCAGCAGCTGCAATCAGCACCGCAGCAACAGGCGAGTTCGGTGCAACAGCGTTTGTTATCGCCGACTGTGCGTTACAACAACAATGGCACTCAACAAACTGCCAATATGAACAATAGCAATAATAATAACAATAACAACAACAACAACAACAACAACAATATTGGTTCGCCGAATTTTAAATTAAATGCACCCGTGTCTTCGCATGTCTCGGGCAACGGTGAATTGTCACAAAATCGTTCGGAACCCAATTCTGGTTTCGACAGCTACGTACCCATATCCGAAATGAAACTAGACAATCTATGTGAACGCAACTATCCCACACCCAATCAATGCTCTTCATATGGCGGCTCAGGCAATCAGCCAAACCAGTTCAATAATCACAATTCAACACCGCCATCGATAACTTTGCCACTACAGCCACCTACAGAGCGTTTAAATAGTGCCAATCAAACTCTAAAACAGCGTATCAATAATTTGGTCATACGCACTTTAGCCGAAAACTATGAAAAAGACAAACAGTCTTTAGCCAATCAACAGGCTGGTTCTGTTGGCTACAATCCCCAAAATTCACCCCACAATAGTCCAAGTCACAACGCCAACTCTATCGGCCATAATGCATCCAATAATTCTCATAATGCATACACAAATACTCCTAGTCATAATTACTTTGTTGGCGATACGTGGAAAATAAAGGTTCTTCAAAACACCAGTGTCATTGCGAACATAAAACAATCACTGTTTGTCACGGAGGCCATGCTAAAGTTTGCCCAACAAAACCCACAACAGTCGATTGTCATATCGCTGGATTGTGAAGGCATCAATTTGGGTTTAAAGGGCGAGATCACATTGATCGAGATTGGTACCACTCGCGGTGAAGCATTCATATTTGATGTGCGCACTTGCCCCGAAATGATCAATGATGGCGGTTTGAAGGTCTTGTTAGAGCATGAGAATGTTATTAAAGTGGTTCATGATTGTCGCAACGATGCTGGAAATTTATATTTACAATTCGGTATACTTTTGCGTAACGTCTTCGACACACAGGTGAGCTTAATTATTGTGCATTTTTGTATACGCCTCAAATTATTTTATTATTGCTTTAATTTCATGTGATTTAGGCTGCCCATGCTATTGTACAATATCAGGAAAATGGCAAGCAAGTGTACAAAGCAAAATATATCTCTTTGAATTCTTTGTGTGAACAATACAATGCACCAATTAATCCCATCAAAGAGCAGCTAAAGCAAATCTATAGACGTGATCAAAAATATTGGGCCAAACGGCCTTTGACACGAGAAATGTTACTCTATGCTGCTGGTGATGTCTTAGTCTTAATCAATGATCAATTATATGGTAACTTATCAAGGTCAGTTTAATATTAAATTTTGTTTAATCTCCACAACACGAACATTTCAATTAAATAAATAATTTTCCTAATTCAGACAAATCAAACCAGAGAATTTTCAATTATTCTCTGAACTTTGTACCGAGCAAATACTGCTGCTTATCAAACCAAATGAAGTTAAAATACGCAAGAAGCAACGTAAAATAAGTACTGAAGTGTCGGATCTCAAAAATAAGTTGGCCCAAACAAATAAAAGTATTGTGTTGTCCAACAGGGAAATTCGTTTATTAAGGTGAACTAATAACTTGTCAATACTGCATGTAGAGAAATGTAATGAAATATTTCCCATAGATATATGGACTTGACAGAAGATGAAAAGGAACGTTTGAAGGGTTATTATAAAGTAGCAAAGAAATTAGAGAAGATGGAATCTTCTGGACAGCACAATAAGTACGATTTGTTTACTTAAAAGACAAACAAAATAAATAAATAACAATTATATCTTGAACTTTTTATATATTTTTATTTGCAACTTATAATAGAGATCAAAGTGATTCGGAGGATGAACAAGAGGTTATTGACAACGATAATTTTCCCAGTTTGGATTCAGTGCCATCGGACAATTCATTAACTGGAACATTCTCGCCACGTTTCTGCTCAGAACCACCAAGTTTAACTGAATCTATGCAAATGATGGACGAGATCTTGTCAAATCAATCCATGGATCGTGTCGCTAAAATTGACAAATTAGAAGCAATTCTATCGGCTGTGACTTTATTGCCTAGCGACCAAGTAATATTGTGTTTCATTCAACAATTTATTTTCTAAATATTTATCAAATGTTCGCCTTTTCTCTCCTATCTAGATAATAACATCAAATTCTATGCACGATCAGTTGGGCACCACAATTGCTACAACAGATAATTTACAAATTATTAGAGAAAAAACGAAAAAGTAAGTTAAATGGCAAAAAATATGTATGTAAATAGTACATAGTAATAAGAACTGAAAATCAGCTTTAAGTAGATAAGTTGTGGTTATATGTATTAGAATTTCATGACGCATCTGTATAGACGAGGGCGGGTCGAAGGTGCGTGACTTTTTTTTATCTTGGACCAGCACTCTGGCGATGAGCTTTACACATTCGATGCATTGTGCTGGAACTGGCGGAAAGGCATAGTGCGAGAGATGACAGGTGATGAAGGGTTAGACAGCGGAAAGACTCACTATCATGATGTAATTACTAAGGTGGCAGCATTTACAGGCGTTCGTGCCTTGCATGTGTAGGGGTCATATCCTGCCCACTGCTCTAAGAAAAAAAATGGCCCTGAACAGAAGCATTCCGTGGTTTCGAAAAAAACTTTACCATTTGGTAGAATGTTTTTCTCAATAAATCCTTTAATAGCTTAATATATCATGGAGCTGGATAGTAATAATTATGTGATTTTGTTGTGGAATTATACTCATTTAATCCTTTCATTTTAATAACCATATGAATCAGGAATTTTGTCTGTTGTCTGGGAGTGTTCGCCATATTGAATTCATACTTCGTATTCACCTCAACAAATTTTGTACATTTAGTACCCTCATCATGGGAGTGGGAGTAGTTTGTACGCCCTCAGCCCTCAGGAGATGACTTCTACACATGCGAAGCATTGTGCTGGAACTATAGGAATGGGATAGTAGGTGAAACGACAGGAGGTGAAGCTTAATTAATTATTTTTGCAGCTCTGCTGTCGCACGTTCTTTGTTTACATTTTTAGCAGTGCTGAAGCTTCGGTTCCGTAGCCATTTTTATTATTGTTTTACTTCGCCGGTGCTACACAATACCGACGAAGGAGTGCGTTCTGATGCGATTGTGGATTGCTATCAGTTGAAGCCGGTATTGTTCAGTGACCAGTGACTATGCCTTCGCCACTGAAACCTTCCGACAACAACTGACACACAAAGACACACTAATGCACATCAGAAAAAAGCGAGATGTTTATTTTAAAATTTTAGTCTGAAACTGGGGTTGAACCCAGGTCTGTTTTTGGATTCGTAGTCAACGTGCAGACTACCATCCATTGTGCCATCGCCACCATCTGCTACAATTTAAGTTTATTGTATATTAATTTTTTTCATAATCTTGTCTGAAAAAACCATTTAATAGTCCTATCACGGGAGTGCTTAAACGTAATTGGTCCGCTATCTTGAATTTACAGTAACGTAAATAAAATTGTTCCTCCATGAAAAGCGTAAAACAAGTATTTCTTCTTTTGTTTGGAGAACTCAACTCAACTCAACTTGTAAACAGTGTTGCCAATTTTTTTTTTTTAATCTTCATATCGACCAAAAAAAATCTTATTTTCTTATTAAAAATGTTTTTTTACTGAAATAACTATTTCTTTAAAATTAAATTCAGTTAAAATATTTATTTAATATTTACATACATTACATTTGTAAATTTGTTATTCTTGTTTTTGTATTATAAACATACTAACTCCAATAATGTTAAAGAAGAAATGCTACAAAATTTGAAATATAAAAAATTACAAAAAAAAAAAGTTCTTTCCCTTTTCTATAAAATTTATTAAATTGGACATCGCTCCTTTAAGACTGAATTTACAACCAGATTTCAAAATGTGTGTAAAATACCACATATGGTATGAATGGTTTGGGTATCTAATTAGTTTCTCATTTTGTTCATATTTATATAAAATTCTTTCAAATTGGTATTGACATATTGCATAAACTATTTTTTAACAACGAAAAACGTCAGAAGCAATCGAAACGATTTCAAAGCAAAACGATATCTTAAAACATTTCAATGTCTTTTTTTACCCAATAAATTGTATTCTTTAAACTTGAATTGATGTAATTCCCTGCATTCGGCATCAATTTGTTGTTCAGATCAATGACATTGGGCAGGATATCGCTGTTTGAGAAATACTTTTATCACCATGTTTAATGAACAGAAACTGCAATTAATAGTCTAGAAGTTCTTAAAATCATATTTTTAAAAATCTTGTTTTAAACAAAAAAACTTTTTAACTTTTGGCATCTAAAAAAACTTTGAAAATAAGATAAATCTCCACATATGGTAACACTGCTTGTAAATAAAAGGAACCGTTATTACTGTTTTGATTACTCTTTTCACCACAAGTGCTGCCAATCACCTTTAAACTTGATTACTGACTCATTATTCTTGTTGCTGTTGTTGTGCAGTACGCATCGAATCAAAACACGGCATTTTGTCTCTCTTATTGTAGTACGATCTTCTGTTTTCATTGGATGATTAAACCACTCATACTTTTCTCAATATTTGCATGGTGATGTTGTTGCGATTTAATAAATTAATACTTCCATTTCATTTTCAAAAATATCTTATAAGAAAATTTGCAATGATATGCAAATATGTGTATATAAGTTAAGTTAGGTTAGGTTGGGTGGCAGACCCTCGCCGAAGCAGAATGCCCCACTTAGAAACCATTGTGATAACACAATGAACAACCAGGGTCTAGGCGGGAATCGAACACCCACCAACAGATTGATCAGATACTAAGCTACGGAGATATGTACATATGTATGTGTGTGAGGGAAAATTACAAAACGACTATTTCTAGATATTCGTAAGAAACTAATTTTTTTTAATTTTGAATGTATATTTTCAGCATGAAAAACTGTAACTGTCATGGTGAGGCAAGAAGTACTACACCTACTACGAACACACGCTCGGTGAATGTCGATAAGGGACACGTAAAGATGACTGATGCTTCATCACAAACGTTAAGTACCGGCGACATTGTTATAACGAAAATCATTTTTGAAGATGAGCATGAAAAGGCCAAAGAAAAAGTGTTGACTTCCTCGCCAAAACGTAATAAATCATAAGACAACAAGGACGGTGGAGAAAAAATATCAGAAAACAAAAAAAATTGTAAAAAATTAAAAAAGATATAAAAAAAATGGAAAACTAATTATCGATGATAAATAATATATCGAATTAACGATTCCTAAATATTAAAAAAAAAAACAACAAGAATTAAATAATTTGTTTAACGTTTCAAATTACCCATTCATTTTGAAATACTATTTTCTTTCTTCTATTATTTAATTAATATATTTTTTCTTTAATATAACAATAACAAAACTTTAAACAAAATAAACACTTCGAAATCAATTACTCAAAAGCAATATTTAAATGTATGCCTAAATGTTGAACATTTACTGCTTAAATTTATTAAAATCAAATTAATCCAATACTTAACACTTTCCTTACATATCAACGTTATACATACATACATATACAATGTACCTACTGGCGTATTCATAAAAATATTTTTGTTCGCGTGCAAGAGGTTTAAAAATTTTAATTTTTACGCAAATTTGTTTATTAAACATTTTGTAAAATAAAAATACTTTTTTTGAATATGGCAGGTAGTTTTTGATTTTATGTTAAATTATGTACTTTTTTTTAATACTTAATGCAATCTGCTGTATTCATGAAAAAAATATATTGATTTATATAAGGTTATTGAAACAAATTACCTAATTATTACAAGCGATTTTTCAATTTGTGAATACAGCCGAATATATTTAAAACTTTTCTATTGGCTTTCAAGCAAATAATTGTATATTTTATTAATTTTGCAATTTATTTTTTTAAAATTTCTTTGACGCTCTCACAAAGCATATAAATCATTGTAAAAAATCTTTAAATTACAAGAAACATAAATAAAAATTATTATTCATTTATTTAATTATTGATTGAAAAAACATAATAAAAATAATATGAAATTAAATTAAATATAATACTAATTTGGAATTTATTATTGCATTCTTATAAATGTAAACATGGAATTTGCCACGTCTTTTTTTCAATCTTTGGCCCGCCTAACGGCCCTCCGTGTTGGCCAAAATATCGAAATTTAGTCCAGCAACACTCATATATCGCTAACTAATAGAGGTACAGTCTTGAAATAAAAACTACATAAATCGTTAAGTTAAGTACCTTATGGTAGGGTAGAAAGTTGGCTACGCATTGGCCAACCTTTGGCCGCCCAAAGGGCCCTCCGTGTTGGACAAAATATCGAAATATAGCCCAGCAACACTCATATCTCCCTAAGTAATAGAGGTACAGTCTTGAAATTAATACTACATAAATCGTTAAGTCCTGTTCTATAAACTCGCGAAATTTTGTTTATGTCTATTTAATATCTCCGGAGATATTCACCAATTTCTACGGACTTCGTCGGATGGAATTAGACAGGCATATCTCCGCAACGGTTCGGTATATTTTGATGAAATTTTCTGTAGGTGAAGGGACAAAATCTCAGCTTTAAGCCGAATATAATTTTGTGCGATAAAAACATCACCAATATAAGAGAAATAGTCAATTTTAATTTACAGCCACTTCTGCTCAACAGAAGGGGCGTGGCAAAACAAATTTACCTGCAAACTATTCTCAATTCTAAACCCCATCTACCTACCAAATTTCGCAGAATTATCTTTGAAAATACGGGAGATATTGGTCAAGTTTTGCAGGCAAGAAAAAAAGAGAAAAAATTAAAAAATCTAATTGTTTTTTTGTACAACACCAGGTCAACAGAAGCTGGTAGTAGGTAGGTAGGTAGGAATTAGACAGACATATCTCCGCATAAATTTTGTTTAACTGGACATCTCAAACTTATTTTATTTTTTATGAACACGGAGATTTTTGGAGAGTAAACGTGAAATAAAATTATTTGCGGCCCCCAATTTTCATCGTCAAAAGTGGGCGTTATTGAAAAAAAACGCATTTTGCAATATTTATATTTTTTATTTTTATTTCTGATAAAATATAAAAGTTTTAATATCTGTAAGTTAATAATAATATTTAAGCCAATGTTTAACATTGATTTGAGGAGGAAGCACAATTATAAACAAAAGTTTTTTCATAAAAATAATAAAACGAGTAGTTACCTGTATAAAAAATTAATATGCAAACAATAACATTTCATAAAAAATTATAAAAACCAGATAAGAAAGATAGTGAAAGAAATACAGTTTTGAAATCGTAATTAGTTTTTTTAATATTTTTCTATTACTAAATTCTGAGAATAGATCAGTAGAATAACTTCTCTTTGTTTTTTTTAGTAGTTTCCTTTGTATATAACAACGGGTTTATTTCTAAATTTTAATTTTAAAAAAATATATTTTGTATTTTTACATGATAACAGATTTGTTTAGTTAAATGATTTTAAGAACAGTTTAACAAATGTTGTTACAGTTTTCTTTTGCAATTTAAAATCTTGTAATTTATTAAGGAAATATATTTCATAGGACTTTTATACTGCGACGTAAGCTTCCTACGTCATGCGATTAATGGCATCCTTTTCAAAAACTCTTCTGCAAACCCAGTCCTCGATGATTTCGCCAACACTATTTGCTTATGTGAATGAAATATATTTCATAAAAAAAGAACTGGACTTTTTGTGAATACGATTTTTAAATAACAAGAAAATATGGTAGATACTTAATAAAACAGTCTCTCTTTTTTTTTAAAAAGCTTATTTAAGAAAATACATCCTTTTTTTACTAAATTTCTTTGTTTTGGTTTCTTCCTCAGTTGTAATTTTAAAATTTGGTATATGTTAATATTTAAAAGGTATGTTTTGAATTTTATATTTCGATTTGCTCTCTTCATGTCGTAATTCTTAACGTGACGAAATAATGCATATTAAAATCGGTTGCAGCACAACGTTAAGAAAAAATGGACACTGCAAGCAAAATCGAAAGTATGATAGTTTTTCTTTTCAATCAAGTACATGGTTTAAATAGGTAATTCATGTGTTTATGTGTATAAAATATATAGTATGTATTTATGTATGTGTAAAAATTTTATTTTTCTTTGCAATGATATTTTAGTAAAAAATTAATTATTTCGTTTTTGCTTTTTTTTTTAATATTAGTTAACAATATGTGTTAATATTTATATGGGTTTCTTTTGGTTAAAAAAAAACTTTTACAACAATTTTGTTTTAATTTTAATCTTTGTTCTGTTTTAATGAGATCATGTCCTGTAACGCATTATTTCGCGTAAAGCATATAACAATTCAGCTTGATTGCGAGCTTCCATTACCATTAGATTGACGTGGACCTGTGGCATAATTGAAATCAATTGGTTAATAAAAATTTTAATTTATTCCAACGAAAATGCTTTTTCTAAATAACCTTTTCACTGTCTAAGAGTTCAACTAAAATGCTGTCATAATCCTTAGTGGTAATTCTTTCGGGAAAACAACAGGCAGTCTTTATAAACATCTTTAAAGGACGATCCAATAGCTGTAAATGAAAAGAAAGAATATGAATGCGATATTCAAATAAAATGAAAGCTTTGAATTACACATGGATATACTGGCAAATTCGAAATCGAAAATGTTTTCTAAACATCATGAACTATTCAAAACAGACTGAGTTTAGACAAGGAAACATTTGGAAGGGATACATTTAGTTTAGTGGCATATTACGGCTGGCGAAGAGAGTATCGTTTTTGTGTTCTGTACTCGGCGACACGCTTTGTTCTCATTTTCATTGTTTACAGAACATAACATTAACAATGGAATAAATAATATTAACAATAGTAATGGAATGTCGCCGGCAACATTTTCGTCTGTGTGACCGCGAATGAAAAAACAGAAGGGAAATCCAGATGTTTTTCTCCAAATGTTATTTCGTCTAAACTCAGTCAAAGAGTAACTAACGAAAAATGTACATCTTCTTAATTAACAAACTGTCTTTTGTTGTGAAATATAATAATAATTGTTTATTAATCCGGAGTAATTATTCTCTTTAAGCACTAGGTGCAATTTTATAACGAACTTCGCCTATAACGAATAAAATTGCCAGGTCCGGCGGAGTTCTTTCTAACCAAACTCCACTGTATTTATTGTATGTACATATATTAAATATAAACTGAATTAACAAAAATCATTTTTATATTATATCTAATGGTGTTTTCTTTTCAGTCAAAAGTGCAATGTATTCCTTGCCCGATTTTGCCTTATCGATTTAAAACATTTACACTTTCGTATTCCGCTATAAAGCCATCTTACAGAATTTTCAAAGAAGACAATGAAGTGCAAATAATTTTAATAAATAATTAAAAAGTGCATTACACTTTTTGAGAATCGAAATCAGCACAAAATATATTCTAGTTGAGGCCTATGTAAGTCTAATGCGCTCATTCGTGCAGTTGCAAACTATCCCAAAGAGTTTGAGCTCATTAAAAGAAATCAAGAAACATCCGGAAACAATTTACAAAAAATTTCAAACAAAATTCTAATTATTAAAATATAAAATTTATTTTAAAAGAATTTTAAAATTAGTGAAACTACTGAAGTGCTCTGGTTTTTAACATTTTGCATTGTTGTGGCCACCTTCGGTTGAGAAGGAGCGACACCGCTGCCATAATGTTCTTTTCGAACAAAGAAGCTATTGCGAGGATATAATATTTTAATACTTATTGTTACTATTAGTTCCATTTATATTGAGGATTCAGTAAATGGTTATTCCAAGAATCAATAATTCCACGTATGAACGATTCTTGATAGTTCGTACTGCCAGATTATGGAATGTTTTGCCTAGAGAGTTGTGCGTCTTCTCGTTTTCAATCTCAACCTTTAAGAGGAGGATTGTAAGTTTTTTTAACATGGATACCATGTAAATTCTACCATACTGGGTTCATATTGTACTTTTTATTTTTAATTTATTAATTGTTTAATTGGTGATTAGGAGTCGCTAGGATGTCTGGTGTATTGTTATAATTGTTAAATACTAATATGTACGTACATAATATAATAACATGTAATACGAATTAAAATGGCCTAAGGCTATATGTATTATGAATGGAATAAATAAATAAAATATAAATAAAATAAATAATTGATTGTTAAAAGAACGTACGAACGAGTGAAAATGCATTCGCATTGTTATCCAAAAGTTTTGCTGAAGGTCAACAGATGAGTTTAGGGAAACAACAAACATAAATTTGATATATAATTCAAATGACAAATCTACTACTCACTTGATTCACTTCACCGTAATCGTAATCATCATGGCGTATGCCATAAATACATTGAATATAATTCCAAATTGCACGGCGAAACTTTGAAGTATCAACATTCTTAACGCCACCCATTGTGAAATATGTCAAATTATAAGCACAGCGGAATTTGTGATCCAACAATGTACCCACATTTTCATACAAACTGGGTAGAAAAAAATTTCGACAATTAAAATATAAGAAAACTAATCGCTGATTGTAATAAAAAAACTTACCCATTAACTAAAGAATAACCATGATCGTCCCATGAATAATCTTGAATACGAAATGTATTGGGAATATTTTCGGCACCACGTCGAGCAAAGTCTTGATACGTAAATGTTGAATCTTCAATGTAATGGGAAATGACGGGAGGTATTTTAGCGGGAGCAGTATTGGTAGCAGCAGGCAATTCCGCTGTTTGCATTTCAACATTTTTGAAACGGTTACTGAGTTCGGCTTCACTGCATTCATTTTGTTTTTGTGATAAAACTTTCATACGTTCCATTAAAGCTTCAACGGTAACACTGGATTGAGCTGTAATCAGACGAAATATAAATTTAATTTGAAAACAATTCCTTATTTACGGAAGTTTTTTTTTAACAAAATTTGTAATTCCATAAATGCTTAGGAATGATGCCATCTCGCCATTAAATGTTTTTTATTCCTTTAAAATTTTACTACTCCATATGTACATTTTTGCTATTCATTGCTCTAAAATAAATTTAGTCGGTGCTTGCGACATCGTCGAATCGTGCACAAAGCGATAATCGTGTTGCCACTGTAAAATAATGTATTGCCTGTCATCATATCAAATGAACAATGTGACCAGTAACTGTGCCTTTCCGTAGAAAAAAAAAAAAAAACAATTCGACGCAAAATGCGCTAATCAAGTTATAGTGCTATTGACAGCTGACTACCTACATGCGTGCTTGTTTCCATTCAAAATCAAACAAGGGGTGTTTGTTAAAATCGATTTTCAAAAAAAAAAAAACCTAAAAGTGCATAGTTAAAAAAAAATGTTTTAATTATTTACCATTTAATTTATTAACAGCATTAGCAGCATATGTTGCAGCATCTGCAGCTCCACTTGTAAGATTCGCAACAGCAACGTTTTGACTGCTGTACGTTACGTTGATGTTAGCAGCAGCAGCCGCTGCTGCATTATTATTGTAATGCATTTGATGATTATGAAGATCAGTAGAATTGTTGGTGTTATTGTTGTTCAAACTTATTTCACTCAATACAGTCTTTTGTTGTGGTGGTGCAGCAGACGTACTTTCGGCAGCTGTCCCTGTGGGTGTTAGTGCTGGTGATAAAGTTGCGGGTGATGTTTTCAATTTGGGACTAGATAAACCATTAAGTTTCTGTGTCAGACCGCAGGAGAACACAAACGATGATAATGAATGAAAATGCGATAACAGAACCATGGCATGCACGACTTCCGACAAAGACCAGCTGTTTTTGCCCCTCGTAAGACTCTAAAATTAAATTAAAAAATAACAAATATATGTATATTTTTTGTCGATTACTATTATTTTGCTTGCATATACACACAAAAAAACATGCCTTGCAACATACATAATACTCGTATATTATGCACATATGTATGTATGTACGTATGTAAATATTTGTTTAAAGGGAAATTATAATGCATTAAAGGAAAATAAAGAACAGCATATTTTGAAGAAAATCTAATCATGCAAAATTGCCCTGAATGTTTTTATTAATTTTCATTGGTTGACCATGTAATGGTTTTTGAGTCGTTATTGGTTCTTTCAAATTCGATACCAATATATATATATATATATATATATATATATATATATTACTGTTTCTCAGAGAGGTTCTGCAAGTACGACAGGGATGGAAATGCTTTTATTGTTTTTGGACCAACTTTAAAAACAAAATGCACTTTTTAATCCATGACGGTACTATTTCATAATACAAACATACATATTTACTAACAACAGAAACGTTAATACTAGAGAACACTTATTAAACAAATTTTATTTATAAATAATTTTTCTGTTATTTCGAAATTGATGCACCGTGAATTTGTTGACTTTAATATACCTTTTGTTTGTCTCACATTAGCAACAGTAGAAGGATGTAGTCTATTTTGCTTTATTAATATTTTTCAAAGAGTAAACATGTGGCTTTGCCCAGTTTTTACTTTTCTAACTACGGAAATTGTTTCATCAACCTTTCGCGAAATGGTACCACATGCGCCTCCAATTCCTCACAGTGGGTTAGTTCGCCAGGTTGCTGAATGTAAAGATAAAGGTACCAGACTACTTGGGTCGAATTTATTATAGCCCCTTTGTGATATCTGTTGCGAAAAAACTTTCACTCGTTGTAGTGAAATAGACTGAAGTCGAACTTAGAGACCGCATACTCATAAACTAGTGCACTATTCACTAGACTATCGGTAATATTATTATACAAGCAAACATTGCAACAAAAAGAAAATTTATTTAATTGTAAATGTATTTCACCACAATAATTACAAACCGTTGAGATTTTTAAATTGTACCAAGTAAGTCGCGGTAGCACCATGGTAGCAACAAATTTAAAAATGCACCACAAAGGGTGCAATTGTACCAAAATATCCATCTGTAAAGCAGGATCATGCCCATGACTCGCTGCCAGCGTTACCGTTTTGGTGTTTTCCTCAAATACTTTTTTTTATTTGGTTACATTTCTGACCAAAAAACAACAATATAATTTATTTATTAATTTTTTTAAACACTTGTTTTATAGATACTGAAGAACGCTGAACATGAAGGTGTAGCTACCTTCGGAAACAGTATGTTGTTCTGTCCTGCTAGTGTTTGTCAGTGTAATTTACAACTTTGTCCTTGATTTCGTTTGTTTCTTAGTAAGTATCGCATGTAATTTTGATTGCTTGTATGTTATCGATCACTAGCCTATTTGCAATTGAAACATAATAATTGTATCTAATAACAATTAATATCAAATTGTTTTTGTTTTTAGTATACATAAATGGACGAATGCTTTCATCCGGCTTCTGTGAACAGGCTTTAATAATAACTTAATGGCTCGATTAAGGATTGTAATCGAACTTCAGTTGCATTGCCAGCCGGCAAGCAGAAATTTGCAGTTGCTAAAAAAGCATTAAAAAGCAAATGGACTTGACATCCGTAATACATATATTTGGCAACTCAACCGAGGTTCGCTTGCCTTCCATAATAGAGTCATAAGTGATTTTCATATAAACTTTTTAAGTGTAGTTCACTTGTCAAGGTAAGTAGAAAGAGTTTTTTGACGAGTTTGCATAAGCACCAACGAAAATCTAGTTCAACCATAGAACAAGTACATACATATATATGCGTATACATATGTATATATAATCGTTATTAATTCTGACTCGCATTAAAAAAATTAATAAAAAAGAATAGTTTCTGTAAAAATATAAAAATTATGAAGCAATAATTTCTCACCTCTATATGCTCCTTACGCAACAGCCAGGGACGATGGGCTAAAATTTTATTGATGTCGTATATGGCACGCAATTTTGCTGGTATGTAGTCGAGACCATTCAGCCATTCTGGATTACCACCTTGATTTATAAATTCTTTTTCGTACATCTTCACCAAATAGGGACACTGATGGCGGGCTGCAGCCTACAAAACAAAGATAATCGCAATAAATTAAAACAATAATCAGCATGTTAAATGTTCTTTATTTTTTTTTTACTCATACAATTATTTTGATAGCAAATGCTACAGAAATTTTGCTGTTAAAAACCTTCACAAAATAATTATAAGAAATGTTCATCAACAGCAATAAACATGATCATCATTTAGGAATGCAAATGACCTAAAGATGGCATGACTGAGACTGAAAAAAACAAATGACAAACAAATTGTAAACATATAATGATGCCAACTTTTAATTTCTCGACATTTTAATTTTATTTATTCTTTATTCTTTTTTAATTTATGCTTGCGATAAAAGAAAATAATAGAACTTTTGACTCATTTACGCAATTAAATAATGCGTAAATTACATGACAATTTATGAGTACGGGTACAGGCAAGCACAATTACTAGAATAAACAAGCAAACTGTTTAAATACATAAAAATTATAACACATAATTACGAATATAAAATAAAATCTAACAATAAAAAAAAAAAAGAATTTAATGACTAATGTGTTAATCATTTACAGTGAGTGATATTTGCTGTAATTAGCAAAATTTCCTTTTCAAACGATTTTGTCAAAATTAAGGTACAGGGTGGCTGATGAAAACCGCTACCAAAAAGAAATTTAATAACTTTTTTTTCTATTTAATGAATCTGGTTAATTTTTTTTTTATTTTGCAGATTGATTTTTAGATTTAACAAAAATGGATAACTGGGACTCTGAGAAAAGAATTTGGATTGTGCGACGCTATCACGCACTGCAGTCCGTAGTTTCGGTTCAAAGAGAGTATAGGCGCACGTTTGGCGGCAATCCTCCGAGCAGATGGACCATAATAAGACTTGAGAACAATTTTGCCGAGTATGGAACAGTCCAAAGAAGACCTTACCATCGAAACCCTTCAGTTCGGACGGAGGAAACAATCGCTGCTGTAGCTGCTGCCATACAAAACAATCCAAGAGTTTCGACAAGAACCTTATCTGGTCAAATGGGTATAAGCAAACAGTCATTGCAGTCAATTTTGCACAATGATTTGGACTTATTCCCATATAAAATTCTAATGGTCAACAAACTGAACGCAGCAGGCTTGCCGATTCGCTTGGAATTTTGCCAGGAGATGCTTTAAATGGTGGAAAAGGACGAAAACATGTTGAACTGACTTTTTATGTCTGACGAGGCCCATTTCGATTTAAACGGCAACATAAACAAACAAAATTGTCGAATATGGAGTGCTTCCAACCAACAGATACTCCATGAGACGGAATTGCATTCACTTCGTGTCACAGTGTAGTGTGCAGTTTCAGCACGCTGCATTGTCGGGCCCTACTTCTTTGAAGGAAATGGTCACACCGTTACAGTTACTGGAGACCGTTACTTGAGCATGTTGAGAGAGTTTTTCTATCCAGAATTACGCCGAATGAGAATTCCTTTCAACTCTGTGTGGTTTCAACAAGATGGTGCAACTCCTCACATAGCCCGGCCTGTTATGACAGAATTGCGACGAAAATTTCCCAATAAGTTGATATCCAGAAACTCCACATTCCGTTGGCCCTCCAGGTCGCCTGACCTTACTGCACCTGACTTTTTCTTGTGGGGTTATTGCAAACAGGAAGTCTACAAAGCAAAACCAACAAATTTGAATGAACTAAAGCAATCCATTCGAGAAACAATTGCGGCTATTCCTGTCTCAACTCTCCAAGCAGTAATGAACAACTTTTTGGTAAGATGCCGCACATGCATCAACGAGCGGGGGGCATTTAAATTCCATTATTTTTAAAACTAATTAAGCATATTTAATAAAATTGAATGATTAATTCCATACACTGAAAAAAAACTTATTTGAGTTTCTTGATGTAGCAATATTCATCAGCCACCCTGTATTTCTTTATTCTATCGGCAGTCGTTATCCATCAATTTCTAATTATTTTCAATTAATTATGTCTCATATTTCCTTAATCAAGGAATGTAAAAGAAATACGAGAATACAAATTTTTTTTATGCTTCGAGTGGATTGATTTCACGTGGAATACACAGGGGGTTTACAGAACACATGTACTTTAAAATTAATATGCAGGGGTCGGTTACGACCTCCCGCTATTGTAGTAACGTAAAGTATACAGATTGGGTTAAGTGCATTTTCTTTAAGTATACAGATTGTGTTACATATGTGGTTTTTTTTTTTAATTGATCTCAAACCCAAGAGTATTTTGCTTGTATTCGGTAGAAAATTAAACTACGACATTTATGTTCGAACAAATTAAAAATCTTAAATGTCTCTGCTCAGTGAACTGGAATGGAAACCGTATGAAATAGAAAACGGCACAATTCCATAAAGTCAGCAAAATCCAAAAGTTTTAACATGAAAAATATTCCAGTTCTAATACTTCACCGCCATGGACAGACACCCAATGGATCTTTTAGCATGCGGTCCATTGTGAAAGCGAAATATTTACTTTTTTGCTCATTTATTTATTTATAATTTGACAGATGTACGCACAAAGTCAGCTGGCCTTACCAGACTACCCAGTATAGTATTGTACCATTGTATGTTTGTTAGTGTAAGAGCGTAGCTAATACATGTGGTTTGTTAGAACCAATTGTCAAATACTATACTCAAAAATTTGTGTCATTGAATTAAATCTAGCTACATAAATGTCAGAAATGTGTGGTGTAAACGGTCTAGATTTCAGTACAGTGTAAATTAAATGAATTAGTTATTTGGTTTGTTTTGTTTGTATATTTCGTAATTCTCAAAGATTTCTTTTAGAGTTCTTGTATAAACATATGAAATTTTCCGCAATTAGGTTAAAGATCTATTGACGATTTTGGTATTAGCAGCAAATGAAATGTACATATAGAAATGGACATATATAAAATTGACACGAGATGTAAGACGTACATAATATAATTTTTTCATCCATTATCAGGATCTTAAAGCAATTTTTACTGCATGAAAAGTATCCTGTATTTTAAGTTGGATCATAAACTATCTGTCTACCAAATTTCATAAAAATCTGTTCAGCGGTTTAGGCGGTATAGTGGAACAAACTTCCAAACATACGAACATTCACATTTATAATATTAATAGGATAATAGGATATAGTACATATAAGAATCGATAAAGTCAAATATAGTGCTCTTATTCGCTTTTATTGAAATTTCATTACAGTAATCGCCAAGTGTTTTAAAAATGTAACATTTCAATTGATTAATTTTGCAAGTTTTAAAAATTTTGTAATTTGGAGTGTCCATCGTTGGGCAGATTTACTCTGTAATTCGATTCGAAAGCAATACTATTCGAATTGGTATGTTGTTTACATTGCTATTCGAAAACATTTCTTGTGATTCGAATTTCACAGTAAGGGCGCGATGACTATACATCATGATGAATGTCAACGCTGTAGGAAAAACTAAGCATAATTTTTACACATGTTTCTTACATACGAGGAATTTGACATTCATCAGCTGTAGACACTAGTTAAAGAAATTTTTATAAAGCGTAACAACAACGGTAACATAATGTAAATTTACTAAATGTAATAATATGTCTGTTAGTATTTACATTTAGTAAATTTATAAATTATAAATTAAATTTAAAATACGAATGTGTGAGCTAAAAATATGAAACAGGTGTTTGGCACAAAATTACACGACAATTTTGCGCACTTTCCGTACTTCAATATTTTGGAAATTGTTTAAATTTGTTTGCAGTAATTTGCAAAAAGCTGTCGAAGTAACTGATTTAGTATCATGTCGATTTTCTTTACTCAATGGAAAGTGCGAACGAGGAGACTTGCTGGTAATCACTGCAGCCATATCTGTGTTAAATGTTGTTTGATTTCTTTCGCTTATATCTTGAATATATTCATTAATTTGTCCAAGACTTAAGACCCGACTTTTGGGTAAACGTGATAATTTCCAGGCCATATACGTTACAATGTCGGCCTGGTCAGTATCTATTAGTAATGTCGTATTTGGACTGTATTTAATCAGATTTGGTATAAGATTCTTCATCACATTGGCATATTGTTCAAAGGTATCCTTTATTGTGATGTCCTCTTTTTTGGGACTTTGTTGTATATCCTTGGTCAGAATGATCAAATCAGAATTGCTGGTGTCGTGAAAATGTTTAGTGGACATAATGTGAGGTAGGTTGTTTAGAGATCCAATATTATTCGAATTTTCCTTTGTAGCTTGCAAGTCCATTATACAAATTTGTTGGCATAAATTTGCATCCAGATATTTTTGGGCCATTGGAAAACTTGATGACGCCGAGGCAACAATTGTAATTTTTTTATGCAAAGTTTGCAGGCGATGTTGCGCATCGCGCAAACAGCTTTGGGCTATAGAACTTTTAAAAGCATTTTGAATATTGGCATTTTGGTTCTTTAATGCCAACAATTGATGGTGTGTTGCTTGATACATGGCCGTTGCCAATTTGCGAAACATCTTGATTTAATTTCTTGATAAACACAAAACGAAGATTGGAAAAAATTTCAGCTCTTTTCAAAAAATATATATGTAGTATGTAGCAAACAAAAATTTAAAAATTTATTTTAGCAATTTGACAGTTGGGAAATTTTGTATTGAACACAAGTAAAATAAACTCAGTAGAAAACAACAATTAGTTCAGTACATCAGGATTTCATACTCAATACTTAGGGCACTGCTCAAGGCGAATTAATAACAGGTAAACTTACTAGTAGTACAACAACAAGAACCAACAATCATTGTACGTTGTCAAAATAATTCATACAATTTTGACATTAAACAGTGATAAATAGTCGCCAGCTGGGCTAGTAAGTTCACCTGTTATGAATTCGCCTTGGGTTTCTCTCATTTCTGACATTTTATTTAAACAACGACTTGCACAGCACAAAATAATTTAAATACTGACGCGATAAATATTGAACATATAGCATACCCGTGCCATACATCAATATATTAAAATGGTTCGGGATCCAAATATCACAATACTCTAAATTAAACGTGTAGCAGGGCCCTTGGTCCTTTCTCAATATAAAAAATTGTCATCCCTTAGAGGATGCAAGTGTTATTGAAGATTCATGTCCAGATGTATTAGATCCAGTGCCCAGGGCTTTATGTAGTTTTCTATATTTTTTTTTTCAAATTGAATCATAAAACTCAGCGATAAGTTTTTATTTAATTTTTTTTTTATAAAATGGCGATTTCCGTTGAACTCTTGAATTTCGCATTAAAAAAAATAATTGAAAAGTTTAACAAAATAAAAATATTCTTTCTGAAGAAATATTCTAATTTTTTGTTATTGGAGTGTTAATGATGACGACGACTCTAATCATGAAGATGTACTGGCACAAACGTACACAAGAATCATACAGTGGGCAATAAAGAATTTTTTTATAAATTTATTTTGATTTTTTTTTTTTTAACGTCGCCATGATAAAATCGTAAGAACAAATCTGTTTATCTTGGAAAAATTCAAAATTGTTAGAAATGCAAAACATATAAAATGACATAAAATTAAAAAAAGAGGTTGCTCTTGACGGAAGTTGATTCTGTGGCCTGAAATTTGTGGGTTCAAACCCTACTTCAGTCATCAAATATTTTTCCGTTCGATGTGCATACGTGTATGTGCTTAGTGTGCTGCACAGTATCCTTCTTCGTGGGTAGTTTATGATGAAAACATAGACAAAACAAAATAATCAACAAAATGGTTATTCGTTCTCGTGGAAAATAATGCGTCTACTCAACGCCAGAGATGCTGCAATTGTGCTTTGTAGAGTTGCGCAACAATTAGACCCTACTCTGTACTTTGCCAATCTGTCTCTCATTTATACTAAAGTAAAGTATGTAAAGTACAAGGAAAAACAGACAGCATAATTTCTATCGAGCAGAGAAACTCAGTCAGTATATGTAGAATAAAGTTCAAGGCGAATTCATACCAGCTAATCTCGTCCCTACAACAACATCATTTCTTGCTTAAAAATGCAACAATTTTATTCGAGTTGTCAAAACTGTTTACGTATTAATAGACTTTGTATTGAACACAAATCAGCTGATGAGAATTTTAGCTAATGCGGCCACCCGTTATGAATTCGCCTTGATATAGTCTATCTTATGGTAGACTTTTTGGTGTTTCACATGAAAAAAAAACAAAAGGTCGCTATAAATTTACTATTTTATATTAAGAAATTTTAAACAATTTAGTGAAATGAATTTTTAAGTTTTGTTATTTTTTTCACTACAATTATATAAGTACATATTTATAAAAGAATGTAAATTCTTCCATTTGTTATTATTTTCAAATAATTTATGTATGTGAATTTTTAGTATATGCATGTATATATTGTACATTGAATTCAAATAATCTTTTTACTACTTTTGTTACTGCCATCTGTTTTCTATTGCACAAAGTGGTCGCCTTATTTAAGGGCAACGAAAGACAAGAAAATTTTTTATTAGTTTGAATATATAAAATAAATCCGCATTTGACCTAAAATTCTGTGGATAGATAAATTCTATCTAATTCTAAATTCTGACAAATTGTTTTAAATTTTAACTCGCCTTTTTAGATTTTAGCCGGCGATATGTTGCTTACGAAAATTTTTATGAGAGAAAACTTTATGCAGACACGTTAAATTATATTTTTTATGAGATTCTGTTTTTGTTTTGTTCTTGTTGTTGTTTTAATAAGTGATGGTCATAAAAGAATGGTTTCAGCAGATTAAAAAAATTTATAGTCGGTATGATTCTGTTGCCTACTGTTCATTTATTTTTTATTTTTCTTTTCAATTGTGCATTTTCATGCGTAATTTTTTTATGCCTGGTTTCTTTTTTTTTTTGTAGTGTGTGTGCGGCCAAATGCATACTCATTTGCAGCAAAAAAAAAACTTCTGTATCTGTGTGATTTTTATACTTATATTTTTTTTCTATGCCTTTTTCTACGAATGTTTCATTTCAAATTAACCCAAAATTTAAATTGACTATGCAATAAATCAATTCTAATTATACGTTTCTTTTAAGTTGAAAAAAATTTAAGTATTCATAAATTTTGAAAATTATTATGTGCGTACGTACTCATTCAAAAATCCATGTATGTACAATACATATTTATGTACATACATACATATATGTATATTAAAATATTTTAAAATAAATAATGAATAATTTTGCATAATAAGCAATTTTTATTCATTACAACAGTTCGTTCCATGTCATTACACAATTAAAAAATCGAGTTTCATATCAGTACCGGCAAAAGGTAATTTTAGTCACAATGGCAGCCTTAGCGTCGGTTAGGGCCACACTGCCCAAATTTCGTCAGCAGAAACTTTCCAGGGAGTAGCCGGAAAAACAATGTTTGGAAAATTATTGTTAGTTCGAATTTCTATTCCATATGCTCCGTTGTATACTGAAGTATGTTTTTAATTTATTGGTTTTGGAATACAAAGAAAAAAAACTGGTGAAAACACCAAATTTCATACTGCATAAATATTAGATAATGGTGCACTATCTTCAGTACTGTTAAACCTATCGAACGATCGTTGACGCAGTAATGACGGTGCGTGGGGAAAATTTGTTTACAAGGAGTCCGTGAACGAAAAGTAGCTGCGATAGATTCAAACTGCGTTCACTACCAATTTGGCATTGAGATGGGGATACTTTACACAAAACCATTTGATATTATCTCAACATTTACCAAGGTTCATTAATACAAGGTTTCAGCAATTCGTTTCCCTTTCTTACTGTCCAAATCATGGTAAAAAAAACACCAACACATATTAACTTTTGTGTTAATTTTTCCTCAAACATGCTGGCGTGGAAATGTTTTTTATAATATATTATATTTAGTAATAATATATTCAGCAGAGTTCGGTTATATACGGTGGAGTTCGGTTATAACGAATTTCCGAACAAATTCTCCGGCCCAACAGTTTTGCATTAATACAAATTAGCACAAATTAGAAAAAAAATCGAAAATTTTTGTCCGACGTATTTTTGTTTTTTTTTTTTGTTAATAATAAATATGTATTCAAGTACAAAAACATTATAAGATAAAAAAAGTTTCAAGACTAAAGGCATTATTGAGAACGACTGACTATATCTCAAGTATAGCTAAAGAATTAATAAAAAAAATAAAGTTCTAATTAATTATAAATAAAATAAGAATTATAATATAAACAAAATTAGCAATAAAATCTAATTTTATACAAGAAAACTTTACATTAGACGCGTTTTAATATTTTTACACAAGTATAGTTTTAATTTAGACTTAAAAACTGATATTCTCTTTGTGGTTTTTATATAAGTTGGCAGCCGATTGTATTCATAAATATCCAAATACTCCATACGTTGCTTGGTGGTTTCTAATCTGCATCTAGGGTCCAGAGATTATGCTTGAACAGTCTCTGATTCTGAACAAAGTTAATGGTATGGTATCCTATATTATGCAGCGACTTATATACCGTGATTAATACTTGAATTGTCTAAATATAGGTTTTAAAAATAAAAAAACTTAAGAAAAAAAGTCAGCAAATTAAAAAAATAAGGAAAATATAGTGAGGACTACCAATAAAAAATTATTTACTCCTATTATTTATCTACATATGTTTATTATATGGTTTAGCTGGTCTATATGCACGTATCATTTGCTGCTAATACGAAAATCGTCGTAGATATTTAACCAAATTCATAAAAAAAAATATTTTAATTCCACATGTTAATTTTATTTTTTTATCTTGTACCAGCACTCAGTGTAGGGGTCATCTACACATGCGATGCATTGTGCTGGAACTGGAAGAGGAAAGGGCTAATAGGATAAATGACAGGAGGTGAAGCTTCACCATTGTACAACTCTACATTTCCACGTTCTTTGTTTATAGCAGTGTTAGAGCGCCTCTGATATCAAGAAGACTTATTAAATTTTTGAGTATTGTTTCTGGCGCAACGTTAACGCTCTAATTTACGTTACTCATGTCAACGTGAACGCTAAGCTTAAACTGTAAATACTCGGTCTTATTACGTTTGTCTAGTGGATTCCACAACCATAATAAGGCTGACTGTCAGATTATATTTTCAATGATTTTTGTTTACAAGTTATTGCCAACCGCTATTACATAATTTTATATTTATATTGGTAGGAATCTTGAGAAATATTGAGAAACTTAGATAATACGAGTAGGAAATTTTTTACAAATCGCATCATCATTTATTTATTTTTCTTAAATCTTAACATTTCTTCTTTGAATTCTCTGACAATTTGTAGCCAAACTGTCTCAGATTTTTTGTTGCAAAAACAATTTCACCAACACGAACGTCGTCAAAACTACCAACCGCACAATCAAAAGAATTCAAAGCCAACTTATTCAAATTGAAATCAAATGAAAGAAAAAATCACACAACACAGAAAAAATAAATCAATTGTAACAAAACTACAGAAACAAAAACAAAAACACTGACACAGTTCAAAAGAAAATCGTAATTTTGCGCTTTTTGATGCACAAAAAAAATATAGAAAAAGAAACACAAAATACTAAAAGTTAAACCAGAGGCAGATGTTTAAATTAAAATAAAATTAAATAGAAAAACAAACAAATAAAAATAATGTTTTAAAAATAAAATTTATTTTCAACCACAAAACTGCCTTGGAATGCCTCTCAGGCAGGCAGGCCAACAGAATAAGCAAAAAAAAAACAAATTGGTTGCATGCAACGTACTAAATTCTTACGTTGCTATTTGCAAGAAGTCAGTCAGTCACTTGTGTACTTATTTAAGTGCTGCCTTATTCTGATATTGCGTAAATACTCAGTTAACCGGACAGACAGTTGAACAATCAGTGGACCTACTATTCAGAAAAACAAGTCATTGAACTGCAACATTGTATGAACATGTATCATTTCTTTTTCTACTCGACTTTATTTTTTGAGCTTGAGCTTTTTGGTTAATGGGAATTGAAATTTATAACAATTTAAAAAAGAAGAAAAAAAAAATGAACAGAAAGAATTTGCGGAAACGTAAATGTCCGAAGATATGAACGATCCCTCGCTAAGTTACGATTGAATTGTATGTGACTCGTCGTCAGTTTTCCTTCGGGCCACCTAGAAATTGATAACTCTATGGCAATATACAATATTGAGACGGAAGGACGGATAAGGTATATTTTTAGAAATCCTAACAACAGTTATAATGCTCACATATATCATTATTTATATACATATGTATATAGCCGCGCTTGACCTGAAATTCTTTTTAAGCGAATGTTCGCTAAAGCGAAGAATTCTCACTATTAAAAGTATTCACTAAATTGTAGGAAATTTTGAAAAGTAAGAACATTCCCAAAAACGAACTATTAGCGATAATTTCTCGGATATAAATATTCACAAATTTTTGGAAATTTTTAAAATAAACGAACATTCGAAAAATCCAACTATTAGCGGTGAAATAAACATTTAAAAAATAAAGTGAACTATTGACGGTAATTGGGGATATTCCCGTTGGCGTTATAATTGTTATTTATGTCGTTCTCGTTTTTATTGTCGCTTCGTTCTTGAATTGGTATTCTTGAAACACATTGAAACAAAGACGACCTGTTATAGAAAACAGAAATAAAAATTATGAAAGTGTGGTAGGGCTGCAATATTTCCATTGATTATTTTTTACAATATTGCAAATTTTTGCAAGTACTGAATTTTGTTTTGCAAGTTCAAGTGAAGACGACGAAATAATGAACATAAATATTCATCGCAAAATGTTGCGACAATACGTTAATATATTTGCCTTTCACGATCCAATGTAAGAAATGTTATTTTTGTAAAATAATAATTATTATTATTACTTGTTCTATTTTTCTTAAGATTTCTGAACACTTTCAGACTCAATAAAACTGCATTTGAATAAGTCTTGGAACAAATTTAATTTAGGGGTTTTATGCCCTGTTTCAAGACTACAGCATAAGTGCAAAAATATGTGTCTAAAATTTATTATCTAAAGGTATGTACCACGATTGTCATATAGTACAATATTTCATTTTCTTTGGGATTTACTACATTTCTTCAGTGTGGAATTAGCTTCATTTATTTTGGGATTTATTTCACCTGCGAGTTATTTCACAGAGACGTCTATATTTCGTTGGTGCTTATACCAACTCATCACTGGACCCTAAAATTAAATAGATTTAAATTAAATTAAAGAAAATGTTTGCAAAGCCTACATGGTTTTTCCTTCTTGTATTTATGTAATTCTCAAACATTTTTTGGAAGTTTTTATATAAACATGTGAGATTTTTAGCTTTTTCAACAATGTGGTCGAAAGTTGTCTACTGATGAGTTGGTGTAAGCACCAACGAAATCTATATGTATATATACCAACTTAACCATACAACAAGCATTATCGTTGGCCTCATGTAGAAAGGCCCGAACTAACATAATTGTAACTTTACAGCAGAAGGAAAAACATAATATAAATCCCTTATTATTACAATGCAGTTACCAAAATGCATGTAAAAGCGTTACTTTTAAGACTATTGCAGTAAATTTTTGTAATAAGATTTATTTGTGTGAAATGAATGGAATGGAGTTAGTGGTTTTATATATAAAAACAACGATATAAAATATTCGTAATTCATTCTGACTCACGTTAACTGAATGGGAGGTATGGGTTTGACACACATATACTGTTATATGGGATTTATATACCGCTTTAAAGTAATTACTGACTAATTAGTGATGGGTGGCGGAAGATTCGTATCCGGCTGTGCTCAAATTTCCATAAGCTTAAAAGTCAATGCGTTAATTACTCCAGGCAACAGCAGTGTGCTAGCTGATTGATTGCTTGAAAGTTTATTAAACATTTTTTTTCTTTAATTTAATTGTAGTCTCATAAAACGATTGTATGTACGCACATACATATCTTGCATTTGATTCTAAAACATTCGCCGCTATGTTTGTCTTTATCGCTCATTGTTATTTTTGAATTTTGATTAGCTCTATTATGCTATTTCTGTTAAAAATACTTTTTATATTATTTTATTTTTAATTTATACAATTGTTTTTAGTTAGTTGAAAGTTGTTAATTAATACGTGCAAGCTGTTAGAAGTGCAACACTTGTTTAGCATTTTATATTATAATTAATTAACACTGTTTCTGGTCGCATTTGAATTATTTTAACATAAAATTTTATTGTTATACAGATAAAATAAATACACATTAATACATACATACAACACATTCTATTATAAAAACAAATGTTGAGAATAAAATCACTGGGCACGCCGTTTTAAGTTTGCGTAACTTCATTGGCATAAACATTAAAAAATTCAACTGACATTTAACTATTTATTTACTAACAGCTCTACTAGCCAGCCGAAATAAATTTTATATGATGAACAAAGATTGGGGTATCCTAATTACCTTCACAAGGTTTTACAAGAAAAAAACAATTTCAAACACAAACAAAAGTGAAAAATTTTGTTATTAAAAATAAATTCAAGAAACAGCTGGTGCTCAACTGCAGAACAAGTTATTTAAAAATAAATTCAAGAAACAGCTGGTACTCAACTGCACAACAAGACCTTTTTCAAATTTTAATATACTCATTCGTACACTTTAGTTTATGCGATGTTTTGTTAAAGTTTTTGATTTAAAATAAATTTAGCAATACAGCGCTTGTGAAACATGGAGGTGAATTTTAAATTTTTTTTTTCTTAACTGATTTAAAAAATTTCTTAAAATCGTGACAATGTCTGTAAGTTTTTTTTTAATATACACTCGTATGTGCGTAGAGTAGGTACAGTTTGTAAATGGGCAAAGCAGAGTTGCATCATCTTAAGTAGAGGTATTAATTTTTAAGCTTAAAGTGATTTCCATTCCTGATATTAATTGTCAAAAGATGTTTTTGTTTTACTAGCTGACCCGGCCACGCGTTGCTGTAACTGTTATTTACAGAGAGAACTCAATTTTCGGTCTAACAGCGCGTATGTCGAACAAACTCCCTTCGGAGGTCTCTCGTGTCACTTTTGACGTGGAAAATTTCAAATCAAATGTCCATAAACACTGCTCCCTCTATCCACCTACACACAACCTAATTTCCTAGTTCCAGCACAGTGTATCGCAGGGTATCGTAGGGCTCATTCACTGAGTGCTGGTCCAAGTTAGAAAAAAAAGGAAGGAGAAGATTAGGTTCTCAATGCCAACAATATAAACGTTGATGCGTAAAATTTCACAGAATGAAAAAAATATACATATATGTACTATGTATGTATGTGAGTATATAATAGACTATGAGAAAACTAATTTGCAAACGTCTTATTTTAATGGCCCTAACAAATCATGCTCCACGAGAAAATTAATTCCTTTAACTGTCAACCAACCCTCTTCATAGCAACAGTACCAGAAATTATTTTTATTTAACATTCATTACCGCCACAGAATTAAATAATTTTATAATGTTATTTATTTACTTTTCGCTCAAATATTTCCACAAAACACGGTCAATTATTAGTTGATTTAAATATTTCTACGGTAAATATTTTTATTGCAGTTGCTAGATTTTACGATTTGTTTATTAAAGCAATTTAAGTGGATGTGAAGAACAAATCTCATTCAAGCAAAAACAAACAATAAATTTATTCGCATATTTGAATTGCAGATTTTTAAATAAATTTTTATTGGAATAATATTTTCTGTTGAATATTTATTGCTGTAGTTGATATGAATAAAAAAAATAATTCTTTTTGATTTAGTTTTTCGTGCCATTAATATGTCATTATTGTTGAAAACATTGAAAACAATTCAAAAACTGAAAATATGAACGAGATTTTCGAAAAGAATATCCACATAAACATAATCAAACGAGTATCAAGTCCATGCTTAATATGTAAATTAAAGTAGTGCGCCATTGAATGCATGCGTACTTGGATAAAACAGCTTGAGCATTCAGTACAACGCTATCATACACAGCTTTGCTGTATATGGACGATTGGAAAACTCTATCACTGTTTATATTGAAACAGTTGAAAAACATTGCTTAAAAACCAGAAGATCGTGAGTTCAATCCCCGTCCTGCCGAAAATTTTTCTGATGTGTCTGATGCTATGCATAACAGTGCTCACCTTCGTCGGTATTTGAACAATAAAATGCCAGCGAAGTAAAATGAAAATGAAATGGCTTTCTTTTAGCTTTAGAATTAATGTTTCAACATAACATGGAAGACACAGTAAATCAGCTTTACAAATTAACTAAACACGGAATAACAGAGTTGTGCAGACAAACGTAAATAAGCGCGTCAAGGGTATAATTGGTTTTAAAAAATTCTCGGGCCCCTTCAAATTGTTTTTCATAAATTCGCATGCCCATATGAATTGTTTTTGTTTGATAACTAAAATAAGCTTGACATGCTGATTCATGCGGTGTTCACAATGCCGAGTGTAAAGAAGTTTCAAGCGTTTTGGAGCTAAACATGTGTTTTTTCATACATTGAGTTGTTTTCAAAACACGTAAAGTTAACCATGTTTAGCTCCAAATAACATTCACAAACGAGTGAAACGGAAGGTGATTTTATTTCAAAGGCTGTGTTCATGTATTTTTTTTATTGTGGTCTTTCACTGAACGTTGCTTTTAATCGCTGCACGTCATAAATTTTATTTAATTTGTTTGCTGTTGTAAATGAAAATGTCTTCTTCTAAAGGTAGTAAAAAAAAGAAAAAGTTATGGCCTGTTGAAGGGGATGAATTATTAATGGAAATTTTGTTTAAATTTTTATTAATTCACAAGCTATTATTATTTGATTTTTGTATCAGCTCTTTAGCAAGTGGCAATACGTCAAGTTAAACACAATAATTGTAGTGTGAACACTTTGAAGCAATACATGCACCGGAACTCAGGAAAGGGATAGTGATAGAGATGACAGGTGGAGAAAAGCTTCATTATTTTTACAACTCTCATCAAATGTGAATTTTAAAGTCTCCAGGCGGGAGTTAGATTTTGATTTCAGATCCATTGTTTCTTGAGGAAATTTTCTGACAATTTTTCGTAGATAACATTTTTGCTGTACGCCTGTTGACCAAAAAAAATTCACCGACCCATTCAGACGTACGCGTATGTATTTTTATATGATTTATTATACTTATTGTATAATTGAGCATCAAAAGCATAATGATTTCTAAACAAAATAAAATTTGTACGTGGTTTGAATTTGTTTAGCGACTTCAGACAGAAATGTCAAATAATAATAATAATTGTTTTGCTGTTTTTATTTTATTTTTTTTTTTTAATTTAAAGTAAACAATTGTACAGCATTTAATGATATTATGATGATATTTGTTTAAATAATGAAATACCCACCCTAAAAAGTGACAAAAATTATAGGCTGGCCTTGATCAGACATTATACGTTTATTCGTAAGAAAGGATGGACAGATATTAGTGGCAATTATCAAAGCAGTTATTTTTACTTTTAGGTGTTTGATTTTCCACTTCGTAGATTTCAAAAACTAATTCAATTGTTTTTTTTTTTATTTTTTCTTCCAGAATGGCTTTTTTAAACATATAAACTACTAGATTAACCCGGTGCGCTTCGCTACAGCACACCAGCTTATCTAATCTCGCGCACTTTTCTATTGTTATTTTCCAGCAGCATTTATTTGCTTTTGTAATTTTTAATCTATCTGTCTTAGTTTCTTAGATATTAGGTTATCGATTTTACCCTTTTTTACCCCTTAACATTAGGATATCCAAAAATTCTATCTTAGGTTCTTAGTGACTCTAAAAATGCTAAGAATTTTAACATACTAGCTTTAGCCGTTTGGGCTATTGGGCTATTTGCCTTTCTCATTTCAATTTAAAAAAAAATGTTAGCGGAAATTTTCCATATGAAAAAAGTATTTTGGAAATGGCGGTAAAGTAGCCAACTATTTTGACTCGCTTTAGTGATCAGTATTGGGACTCAGAAATAGCATTATGTTTATACTAAACTGTGTGAAAACGCTATTTTCATTTCGCCCATAACTTTTGTATTACTTTAAAATTTTAATCATTAATACAACTAAAACAACAAACACATTGAAGATTTTCGCGATAAGATCTGTAGTGAGATGGAGCATGTTCTGGCTCGTTTAGGTTCATTTCCATAATTCCAGATAGTCAGAAGCACTGAAACAGATGTGCTTTTGATCATCTCAAACTCTAGCTTGGTTTTATTTAAATGCTGTTAATTAGTCGCCAGTATTTGTAACTTATTTATTTTTTGTTTTTTAAATTAAATATGCCATAAATAAATTTATTACTGAAGGAAAATTAAGTATACCACTATATAAACCAGTAATTAATAAAGGCGTCATCATCTCGGTCGGCTTATTTTATTTTATAATGATTTTGACGTCGCTGGCTGTTGTGACCTTAAACAACCAACGCCTTCAATTAATTTAACGAGCAAAAAAAAATTTAAAAATTAAAAAAAAATTGCAGTGAAAATGCACTAAAATTATATGCATTTAAATAATATGCATAAAATACGACTATATTGAACAAACAAATGAATTGTAAACAATTATTTCAAGCAAGACCTCAATTTTTTATTCTGTTTTTCGAGGCGGTTAAAACAAAATACTCGTACTTTTGTTTGCAATTATAATTATACACACTCGTATGTTCATCTATTAACACCATTTCTGGCAAGTGATAATGAAAATTAATCGTATTGTTTAAATTTTTGGAATACGGATACATACTTTCACAATTTGTTTCATGTTTTTCACAAAAAATCTTTTCAGAGAAATTGTAAATATTGAATATTTGGATGCGATCGATTACAAGTAAATGAAAAGAATCTTAAAAAATGACAAGACCTGAATTATGCAATGAGTCAAGTCAAGGAGGATGTACGTTTATTTGGTGAATTCAAACGCTGTGCTATTATGTCATATTGTCATAATGTCTTACTGTCATAATAATTAAAAAATTGGATTTATAAAAGGTATAATATTTGATTTTTGTATGGAAACTTGCTTATTAAACGTTTTATAGATTAAATGTAATACGGCAGTTAATATTAAGCAATCGTTTAATTTTTATGGTTGTTCTTCAAACAAAACAAAAGCCATAAAATAATAAGACATTTCGGACTAAGTGTATTGCTATATCATAAAATAACAGTAGAAATGTGAAGCTGAATATTTACAAGCCGCACCTACTTAGAAATGATATAAGAATAAAAAATTGTTCACGTTTTTATAAATTTACATTAAATTATATTTTTAAAACTTAAAAATCAGTAAGAAAGAAAAAATCACGTCATTTGTAATTAAATAAAATTTTCTTTTATATTTTTCGCAGCACTTTTTCTACTAAAAATAGGACGTACGTGTACATTTTGACGTATATCAGCTGACTCAAACAACGTCGACTTCGTTCTAAACCTGTTACAGAATGCCATATTAGTATTGAAGTTGTGTTAAAGTGGTGTTGTCTTCAAATTGACGACGCCAAGTAGAATAAGGGTGAATAAAGTTCTCTTTTACAAGCGAATAGATTGTCGTTTTGTATCGAAAAAGCAGATGCATTTAAAGAAAATGAGCACTTTGCAGTTTCAAGAGCATACATCATATATCTTCAACAAATACTGTTTAATGAATTTAATTGAAATTTTTCAAATTTATGGCTTTAAATTAATTATTCAATTGTTATGGCTCAAACGTGTATTAGGGAAACAGCACCTTAATTGATTTTAATTGAATTTTCAAGTATAATAATTAATTAACTAATACGCCTACTCATCACCAGAGGCGCTACAGCGCTGCTTTAAAAATTACCAAACTGAGCAGCAATTAAGCCAAATATGGGTGGGTTGCTATAGTTATATAATCACAACATACAAGCTATCTACGAACACGTAGTAGCATTATTTCGTATTATTGTTAAAAATTTATCCTTTCAGAAATTTAATATTCAATCAGTAAATAATATTTTATTAATACTTACAATGATGGCCAAATAGTAGCGATAATCATATGTCAGAGGTCCATCGCCTTTCATAATAAAATTTTGCGTTCTTAAAAAATGATCCAAAAAACGCGGATGATATCCAATCACTTGGGTTACTTGGTCCAATTCAAGATCATCCATATTATATTCACGAATTGCACACTAAATAGAATAAAAATAAATTATATTATTTTAAGTGATGAAAAAAATATAAGAATTACAATTGCTAATATTGTACAAAAATTGCTAAAATATTTTTGCTGTTATATTCAGAAAAAAATATGTTTGTTTTTTATTAACAAATATTCATACAAAGAGTTTGTCTTACAAACATTTGATTTCTTGTGAAATGAGCTTAATCCCTTTTTTATACAATAAATTATGTAAGTATTAAGTGATATAGTGAAATATTGAAGGTAAATACATATGATAATTCTTCTAGTTTTTTGACCTGTTTTTATATTAATTACACTAACTATTTAAGCTGCAGGTCCTTTTGATTTATGTAATATTTAATTTTATTCGATATTTCGCTACTCCTTTGTGTAGCTTCTTCAGGAAAATTGGTTTTTGTTTATAATGAAAAAATATTTTAAAAAAAATAAAAATTAGAAATATCGAATAATAAGAAATATTACATTAATCAAAAGGACCTGCAGCTTAAATAATTAGCGTAAGTAAATACATGTGTATGTACATCGGGATTTCTATTAAGAGCGATATTACGATATTACGGTCGCTGCGAGCGGTACGGTATATCTTTGGCATGGCAACATCCAGTAGAGAAAATGTAGTTTCAAATATGACCACTATAGCAGGTACAGCTTATCGACTGGAACGATTATGAAGGACGAAAATTGGATTAAGCGCTCTTAAAATTGCGACCAGCGATTCAGAATTTAGGTCACAGAGGTCTAAACAGAGTTCTCAAAAGTGACAGTTGTAAAAGCCCCGTATCAGCTGTTGGACCAAACCGAAATTATTGAACAGGAATGGGGAATTCAATGTATAAGAAGCAACAAATATAGATTGCTGTGTTGAACATCTGTTCAAAAAATTATTAGAATTTTTGGTTGACAAAATTGTTGCAAAAAGCACAAATTTTTTTTAGCCTATGATTTAGGTATTACATTTTAATTATTTGTAAACGTTGTTCTTTCGTGTACTTTACCATGATGTTTATTTTGTCATTCACAGCTAACTGACAGGCTTTAATAGAGCATTCGCAATAGAATATTAAAGTTGTTATGTCA
This sequence comes from Dexiosoma caninum, assembly GCA_963924685.1. NCBI lineage: Eukaryota > Metazoa > Arthropoda > Insecta > Diptera > Tachinidae > Dexiosoma > Dexiosoma caninum. The sequence continues at coordinate 4,043,627 of OZ004728.1, forward strand.
TAAATGAGAAATCACATTTCAATTTATTTTTAATAAAGGAACGTCAAATATTTGTCAAATCTGAAGCTACCTTCATTTTACTTCATTCACGGTCTGTAATAGTAAAAGACAAAGAAATTTTTTTTGGACTGTTTATATTGAAAATAAAAAACTAACTGCCAGTTTATCTAAATACGAACGAAAATTTCGTTTCCAGAAATTTATATAAAAAGCAATAACAAAAAGAAATAAAATAAACAAAAATTTGTTTTTGTTTCCATTACAAATATTCGAAAGAAATTTTCGAACGTATTTAGATAAATTGGCAGTCAGCGTTGCCATCTTTTTTTGAGAAAAACTTGCAATTGAAGGAAAAATAACTTTTTTTTTAAGAGAAAAAACTTTTTTTTAATTTACGGCCTGTTCATAGAAGCCGTATGAAAATAATCGTTCGGCATTTATATTGAAAACAACAATAAAAAAAAATAGTTTTTGTTTATTTTGGCGAACGATTATTTTCACTTTGGCTTCAGACAATTATTGTTCGCTTTTTGAATTACTTAGTAATTTAATTAATGATTTCGAAATGAAAAGGTGTTTAAAGTACAATGAAATAAAGGGCCTTTCATAAAGCGTGGGGGAATGAGTTATCGAATGAATTTTTATTGCACATTTTGATACGCATTCGATAGAGCTAGTGTTAATGTGAATTTTTCTTAATCAGCTAATATTTTATATGTGAGAATTTGTATGTTTCTTACTCGATAGCTTAAAAACGACTTCGTAGGTTTCGATGAAATTTGGTATCTAGATAACTTACATTTGGTACTTCACAACTCCGACGGTCATGAACTGATTTGTAAATGTTTCCCAAGTGCTTTTCGATTATATTTATTTCAACAATTTTGTATGCAAAATAATAATTTTATAATTTTAATTGAAAATGGACTAATTGCAAGATTTACATGTAGTCTCTTATTTAATATATTAAATTAAATTATTTTAGTTTTTCCACTTGTTTTTAGCATTTTGATATCAAATATTTATACATGTCTTTTTCTTATCAGCTGAATGAATTTTTTGAAATTAATTTGAAATTATGACGGGTTGTTCACACCTGTCATATTTTTTCGTATTATTATTTTAAAACATATGACTTTATGACTAGCATTTAATTCCCCTAATTATAATTTAAACATCACGAAACTCTTCGAATTCAAATTCTGTTCGATAAAATATTCGATTCACAACGAAACTTTCGGCAAAATAACAATTTAACATTCGCTATTGGATGTTCGAAAAATTATACTGTTAGTTAATAGCAAGAAGAATACTGCAAAAAAAAATGTTTTTTACAAAACACTAGAAAATTTTTTTGCACTTCAAGAAACTGCTAAAAACAGATAAAACTGCACAATTGGCAACGTTGTTCCCAGTTAAAAATTTGTGTTTGTTTTCAATGTAAACACTCGAAAGAAATTTTTTGTGTAAAATCACCTTTAGTACAAAAAAATAAATAAATAAAACAGCGGATATTTCATATCTAAATAAAATATAAAAAATAAATATATACAATAGAAAATAATATATGTATGTACAGTACATATGTATATGTACATAAGAAAATTGCCCCATAAATATAATTTTTTATTATTTTCTCAATTATGGCAATTAATGAATTTTTGATCAAATATTTCAAAAAGTAATGACTTCCAGAATTTTGCATAAATTTGTATGTACATACTAGTTTACGTTAATGTATGCTGTCCCCAATACTTTAGCACTAATAAAAAGGCAATTTACAATATAATAATTAGCTTATTTTTGTGTTATAATATGGTTTTCAATAAACTTGTGTTTCTTTTAGGTCTTAACAATTCGACAATAAAAATTTCATCTTGTTATCAATTCAATTTGTCAAAAAATTAAAAATTTTTCTACACATTTGTTTTTTTATATTTCGACACAAATTATACACTTATTAAGGTTAAATTAACAATAAATTTCCTAACGCATTTAAATAAGGCTAAATGCAATATAAAAAGCCATAAAGAGTCTGTCTATATGTAAGAAATTTAAGTCTGTTTAAAAGCATAGAGAGGAATTGACCGCAACAAATTGTGTAATAGAAATTTTTAATTTATTGTAAATAAAAACAAACTTGCAAATTGTGTGAAATTTAAAACGTCTAAAAGTGTTAAATAGACCACAAATATTTATTTATTCACATTTGTACTTTTAATATTTTTTGTATTTAATTTTCTTTATAGTATTTAGAAACCATCCTATAAGTATTCTTTTCATTAAATCCTTTATAATATATATAAATAATACAAAAAACAATTTCAACGTTCTTAAGTCTACTTTTTAGTAGTTACTTAGATAAATGATGAAATGTATACAATTCTTAAATTAGTCAAAATCGTGACATAGAAATGAATGGTTAGATTAAGGACGCCAAGCGAACCTCGAGCCATTACCGCCAACAGAAAACTTAAGCGACAATTTCTTTTTTTGTAAAAAAAAAAGAACTGTTCCGAATCAGGAGCCTTATCTCACACACTAACGAGTTTACTACAGTTTAGACGGATACAGCGTTCATACAGATAGATCTCTTCATACAGAGATACAGAGAACGTAAAATAATCACTGAGAGAATGCAAATCTTCTGCAATATCCACTGAAATTCAAATTCAAATTCAAAAATACTAAAGTTTTATTAATAGCATCGTTTTTATAATAACATTGCGATTAAATATATAATTACGGTATTTTTAGACAATTTACTGTATTTGTGGGAATATCTGACCATAAATTACTGTAATTACAGTACGCTTAACATCACTGTTCAGGTGTAATTTTTCCAAACATTTCATAATACTCGTATAGTGAAATTTTTAGTCATTTATATTCTCTGGAAAACTGTTTTCTCTTTTTATTCATTTTGTCGGCTTTGCTGTACTGTACATGGCAATTTCAAATCCATTTAAAAAAAAAACAAAAAAAAAAAAAACAAAAAAAAAAATACACAACAAAAAAATGGTTAGAAAAAAGTCAAATCAAACATAATTGTTTAACCAAATACGACGAAAACAACTTATTTTATTTGGAAGAACTTTGAACTGTTGCAATAAACCGCTTTATAAACACCACACATTAGAAAAAAAAACATTTTAAACAGATTCATTCGCAACACTGTACCGGGATGGGCTATAATGTGACGTGCTTTGTTTGTTCATGTTTATTCAAAAATGGTCTTATGGCACACGAACATGTTCTGTGTTTGCTTCATTTTTTATTTATTTATTTATTTATTTTTTATTAATAAATGTTGTTCGTACCTACGCGACTTGTTAAATAAAGTAAAAATATTTTTAATTTGTTACACCAAAACATACATATATGTATATATGTATATATTTTATTATATATGTACATATATAAATATATAAATGACTAGATTATATGTACATATGTATGTATATATCATCAATAAATAAAAAATATGTCGTACATACAGTGCGTCCTCCCATTGTACAACAACTTAAGACAAGGCTGTTGTGGAATCTGGACTTGTTGCAATTCAATATCTTTCGAATGCAACACATTTCGTTCCGATCCTTTGCCCCGTCCTTATCACACATAGTATACACATCCATAGCGAAAATATTTACAATCGACACCCAGGACCTTAAAAATGGCGTTTTTCGAAAATTGGAGTAAAATCAGTAACTTCCTATAACGGGCTGTTCAATAAAAATTTTTTGAATTTTGCCAAATATTAGTTGTAATAGCTTTGTTCTCGAATAATTAAAGGTTGCACAAGTCGAGGGTGTACCGTATACTTAATAAAATATTAACAAAGAAAATTATTAAAGTGCACTCGAAGGTAAGTATTTGTATTTTAATTAAGTGGGAGGTGCAAAGCTCATTATCTACATCCCCCGTACGAACTGCGATTAAACGGCAACATATAATACCGTACTACATGGAAAAGTTATTTTTATTTATTTAAATGCGAAAAATGGAAATTCGCTAATTTTTGGGAAGTTTGTATGTACTATATATATATCACAAAACCGTGGAATTACTGAAGACGTGCTCTCAAAGATCTTACGATTTAACTCCTTTGGATTACTATTTTTATATATATATAAAGGGTGGTCCAACCATAATGCACGATGTTAAGTATGAGAAACACATTAACGTCAAGTTTATGGCCTGGCGGAGTCATCGGACCGTACTTCGAAAATGAGGTCTGCCAAGCAGTTACCGGGCTTCTTAAGGCCAGAAATTGAGGATATAGATCTGGATAATATGTGGTTCCCACAGGATAATGCCACTTGCCACACAGTCAACGAAACAATGACTCTTTTGTGCGAGAAATTCAGTGACCGTGTTATCTCACGTCGTGGCGATGTTAATTGGCTGTTACGATCATATGATTTGATACCGTTGAACTTCTTTCTTTGGGGATATTTAAAACAAATAGTTTACGTCAATAAGCCAAGAACAAATCAAGAGCTAAAGGATGAGATAATTCGGCACATTAACGACATTGAATCTCAATTATATCTCTGAGTCATTGAAAATACCGACCATCGAATAGAGGTATGCCACCGAAGCCGTGGCGAGCATTTGCCCGATATTTTGTTTCACACATAATTGTCATTGTTCGTTTTACGTTAAAATATGATTTTACCATATAAAAATATTTTCTTAAATCAGTATTAAAACATTTTTTCAATTGGTTTTAAGTTGATTGGTTGATTTTCATGTACTAAAGACAGTGCTACCAAGTTAAAAAATTTAAAACAACTGGCACTCAATGAAATAAAAAAAAGGGGAATTTCGTAAATAAAGTCACTACTATAATTTAAAATAATGGACGCAGCAGCAACAACAATAAAAAAGTCCAAAAGAAAAAGAATATATTGGGTAGAGGAGCTTTCATCGAGTTGTGGGAGGAGAAATTTTATTACACAAACTGTGCGTTAAAACCCGATTTAATTAATCTAATAGTGGGAACGCCAAAACGAGCTGTTTGCGGTTTTAACTTTTCGTGTGAAAACACTATATCACAATAGCACGTAATACTTGGCAGTCTTCATAAAAAGTATTTTTATGTGAAGCGCCCTTAAGGACAACAGTAATATATGAATTCCCAACCCATCTGTAATAGTAGTTCGGATAGTTCTAAATTGATTTAAAATTTCTCATAGTACGCCCGCCATTGTGAACATGCTGTATTATACAAATTATTAGGAAGTGTTTCACATGAGTGCTGGAAGGCATTTCAACTTCGTTGTAGCCTTCAAAACCATTCTGTATTTTATTCATTTTTTATTTAAATTTCTTTCTTAATTGTTTGCACGTGTGCCCCAAAATGATTTTTGGAACATTTAAAAAAATTAAAAAAAATAGTGTGATTTTATTCGTCGCAGATCCATGCATGCATAAGTATTTGTATATTTCTTTTTATAACATATTAATTTACTTTTAAATTTATGGCATGTTGAACAAAACGACCAAAAGTTTTTTAGTAAAAAAAATTAATAGATTCATTTTTAATCGGAGTTTTTTCTGCTTGCTCACTTTTTTTACTAAAAAATTTCATGAAAAAGTCTGATTTCTTTAAAAAAAAAAATTAAATTATGTATGTACATATGTATGTTTTATACGCTTTCCATTAATTAATACAAAGAGAATAATTCACTTACCAATTAAACGGGCTTTTCTTTTAATGATTAAATCGGTTAACAGATTTTATAAAATTTCGCAATATAAATACATAAAATATTTTTCATATCGTAATTCCGACTTATTCTGCTAGAAGAACATCTAAATTATTTTTATATATTATAATATAAATTGATTGGTTAAGCGATATTATCGTTCAAAGAAAATGTATGTGCATAATAAATATACTTATATATATATACTATCATCAAAAGACGGAGTAGAGGTGGAGCGGACTGAGCACATGTGGTGTTGCAAGAAAACTCTGGAAATGTTTCGGCGACAAATGCACGCAGCAGATCATTAATAGGGAGCGGAGGGGTAAATCACGACTTGTCGCAGTATTGACGGCCCACTGGAGAATCGGCAGACATACGGGTAGGCTGGTTCTTCCGCATAATACATTCTGTCTTAGCTGGCGGGAACGTGATGAGGAATAGACGGATTTCCACATGGTCTGCGAGTGCACGCCGTTTCACGTTTAGCGGCAAACATATACTGGACAACCTATGAGAGGTGTCGCATCTGAGTATAGATGACCTCATGCGATATCTCAACGCAACTGAGTGGATTTAGTACATCTCGTCGATGGATCCAACGAGAGATCTCTTACATGAGTTAGAACTAAAAAGAGTGATTGAATATCTTCGAAACGGAATCTCGCGATTCTACTCAAGTGTTCTGTGGGCAGCCACATGAACCAACCAACCATGAAAAGGAAAGCTGTTATCCAAAACAACTGGAAATTAAAAACCATTTGCATTTTATGAAATCTCGTAAGTATGTACTCGTACTATAAAAATGTTATTTTTAAGGAGCATTTCATAAAACCAGTGTCAAAAATCAGATATTGGCTCAGGGACAACTTTCTACTTTTGTAGTAGTTTTTTCTTTGCAACTTTGATCAAAATCTTATGTCACGCACTGTGTATTTGCCGCTGTACTTTTCTATATGAATTTAAAATATTCTTTGGTCGTAATTTAGCTTTATTGAATAATTTTATTTGTATTTTAAATCTATAACTTAATTAACATAAAGCGATTAAATTATTTTTCATTTTGATTGAATAACAAAGCGCCATGGTAAAAACAATATCATTATGGCAATCAAGCTATAATACACAGAAAGAAATTTAATTTTCGTTGAAATGGTTTTATTTTTCATTATTTAATGCACACAGTAGGTTAAGTTTTCTAATGGGAAGCTCAAAAAAACAAAACATGGTCGCCGTACAAGCATTTCAAGTAGTTATTTATTCAATTTACAACTCTTTTTTGGGCCGTAAGAACATGTTTTTGGATATATTATTTCCATGTACATTTTAATGGCAATATTATTTTAATTCTTATATACGAGATGTGTGAATGTTTTTTTTTTTATTATTTTTTCGGTTAAGTGCGTTCTGCTTTTTCATCGTTACACTTTGTTATTTTTAATACAATTTGGGATATTAAAATTTGCTTTAAATTTTGTTGTCAACGTGCTAAAGCAGAGGCTTTAGTTTATTTTTACAAATATTTATTTAATATACATATTCTTGTTCATATACTTGTTAAGTTCGAAACTTCGCGTAATTTAGAGGTTTCTGGCTGTGTAAAGGAAGAAGATTTACATAAATAACTTTTGCTAGTTGCCCATACAAAAACAGAAAAAAAAAGTTTTTTTTTTATTATATGTCTTAGCTGATAAAAATATATACATACTATATGTTTGTAGGTACATAAATATGTATCGAATATCACGTACAAAATTATTTTTTATTTTGCATTTGTAGGGTAAAATAAATAAATAAAACAATAATTAAATAAAAATAATTATTAAATCAATTTGACTCACGTTAAATAAATACAAAAGTAATATTTAATCAATTTGGACAACTCAAATGGTAGTCATAAAGTCATATGTTTTATAATAATAATACGAAAAATATATTTTCAAAAATTCATTCAGCTAATAAGAAAAAACTATTTATAATTATTAGATATTAAAATGCTATAAAACCAAGTGCCAAAATCGTTGAACTTTTAAAAATTATTATTTTATTCATAATTTAATTATGAGCGCCGAAGCCCATTTCCAATTAAATGGGTTCGTTAACAGGCAAAAAGGGCTATGGAAAATCCAAGAGTAGTTTAACATAAAATATTGCCGTATTTTTGTTTTTATTGCGACTTGTAGTTAATTTAGCATTTCTCAGCTGGAAACAATTCAACGTTTTGAGGTATAATTCCCTGGTCTTATCTTTATTTTTTTTATTTTTTTTTATTTACTGTTTTGACATTTAACTTCGCATTGCACAGAATTTTTTTTTTTACTGAACAGACTTCCCAATAAAAATACTTGAGAAAACGGTTGCGGCATTTATTTCAAGAATCTCAATAAAAGTGCATGTCTGCGCACAGTATTATTAACTCACGAAAACAACTCGTAAAAAACGGCACTATTTGCAAAAAGGCTGTGCAAGTGCAGTATTTGCAAATGGAAACAACTCGTACGTGTAAGCATTGTAATAATGTTCTAAAATTTTACAATAGTTTAAAAACATTATTGTTAGTTCCCAAAAAAAAAAACATCCTTTGCACTGTGTTTATTTTTCTGTCGTAACTAATTAACAAAAAAGAAATTGTTTATCAACTTACATACATATATACATATATTCGTACATTTCTAAATTTTTTTTTATCAGCTGACTTAAATTTCAAATATCACACTAAATAATGAAGACTTTCTCACATCAGTCATATTTCTATATTATTATTTTAAAACAAATGTGTGTTATTTTTAGATCTCGCAATTCGAAATTGAGGGACTTGCTTGGATACTATTAGATATAATTATTTGCTGGCATTGAGTTGAAAAATCTAAAACAAAAGAAAAGGGAACAGAATTTAATAATAACTTAACAACATCTTCAAACGCCGAGAAATATAAAAAAGAAATGGCAGTAAATCTTCATAAAAAATGAGTTAAGCTGTTCACATTTTTTATTTGCAATGCCTCACAGTTTCTGGTTTTCATAAAAAATTTAAAATGGTTTTCGAAACTTTTCAAACTCCGAAACTACCGAAATTTTGTTAAGTTGTATTGAAATTTCATTTATTATCGTATGCCCTGATTAAAAAGAAACAAAAACAACATTTGCTAGAGACATCTGATTTCAAAAAATGTAATATGTAATGTAACTCTAGTCAGCAGCAGCGGGAGCAGTATACGCAGCTGCCTATTTTTAATGATATTCTATAAAATATTGATTTTAATAAATTAATTTTCGTTGAATCTCTTGAATTACGTGAACGATGCTTTCCTCAAAAAGTTAATAACTGGTGACGAATTATGGATATATTTGCCTCCTGTTCCCCTAAATGAGAACGATAATTGATTAGATGTATGAATGAGCATATAAAAGGTGATTTTTTAGCAACTTTCTTTTTGGCAACACTGCTTTTGGCAGCTCAGCTGTTTTCGTTAAAAAAGTTAAACAAGTTCAGTTTTGTCTATAATTTAACCATGAATCGACTTACAAACGAACAACTCTTGAAGATTATTCAAGTTTATCATTAAAATTCATGCATCGAGCACTTCTGAGGCGGCTATTCGGAATTTTGTGACTAAATTTCGCAAAAATGATTTACATTATTGGACATTAAAGCACCAACACGCATAAGCAGAGTGCGCACAGAGGAAAATATCGCAGCTGTATCCGCCAATGTTGTTGATGACCGTGAATTATCGATTCGGCGCCGTTCGCAGCAATCTACACTAAAGAAGATCTGGACTTGGTTGACATGTGGTTTCAGCAAGACGGTGCCACATGCCACACAGCACGCGAAACAACGGCTAAATTGAGAGGCGCGTTCGGTGAACAGTATACTTCACGTTTGGGGCCGCTCAATTGGCCGCCTAGATCGTGCGATTTAACGTCTTTAGACTATTGTTTGTGGGGCTATGATAAGGCTCATCCCTATAGGGACAAGCCCGCAACGGCTGAAGGCAATATAGAATAATTTATTCGTGTGATATCGGCCGATATGCTGGAGAGAGTATGCCAAATTGGACTCAGCGCATGAACCAATGGAGGTGTAGCCGCGGCCAATATTTACATGAAATCATCTTTAAACATTGAATTATGTAGATCGTTCTATCGACTCAAAATAAGATTTCACACATTTCTCTAAATTTTATGTGTTTTTTTAAATCAAATTGGAAAGCTCTTAAAAAATCAACTTTTATTAGTTGAAATTTTGCATTCACTAATAATACTAAAACAAATTTTCAGTCGCATATAGTGGTTCAGGAGGAAAAATAATGAAAAATTTTTAATCGTATGTCAATCTAGATTTAGTATATCCTACACTTTGTATTTGTTGCACTGCTCTACGTTTAAAATGCGTATATGGGGAATTTATTTAACAATTTTTAAAATTTAAAATTTTTGTTCCCCACTCAAATTTTGTGGACGAGACGGAGAATATAAATTAATCAGCTCTAATTAATCAAACCAAATTTAAAGTTTCCTAATAGTTGGCATCAAACACCACGCCAAACGAACATTTGACGGTTACATGCCGTACCTTCGTTTCTACACGTCTAAAAGAATACACGTCAAAAGTTACTACAATCAAGTAAACAAATTATTCTGTGAAACAAACAAATAAATAATAAATCATCAACACTTCATTCTACTCGTATTCGATAGACAACGGGTGGGTGATCATTGCCTGGGAGATCGTTGCCACCATCTGTCAATTAGTTTCACAAATTGTTTTGAAATTTGAAAAATAAAATTCCAACCCACTTTAACGTGTCTTATTGTTGCTGTTGTTGTATATTTGTTTTTTTGTTTTAGTTTTTTATTAACACTCCTCATGGAAATTATGTAAATTATTCAAGAATAATACATACAATTTTTTTATTCAGCATAATACATTGTTGTCTATTTGTTAGTTTATTTAAATATGTATATTTTTATGATTTGGAAAATAATAAAACAAATATTTCACTTCGCTAAAAATTAACATTCGAATTCCATGTAATGCAAATGAAATATATGTTTTATTTAGTAGAACCTTGAAAAAGTTAACTCGCTCGGCTAAATTAAGCAAACTTTATAAAACAGTCGTTACAAATCAAGTCGTTTTTGATGGCGGCATGAGATAACTCCGTAAAACTAAAATCAAGTAACTCCCCAATCATTGGGGTCTTAGGTTAGGTTAGGGTAGTCCACCAAGACGGATCAACTCAAGTAACACCGTATGTGCCGTAAAAACCAGAGAACGTCACAGCCAGCCTGTGCCGTTCACGTACCTCACAAGTCTGGGGTGTTATTTCATATGTCATAAAACCCACCGTTTCGCGAAAGTGCGCTACGTAAGTATGCAATTTATTCAAAGAAAAGAGACAACTCAACAAAAATCGTTGTTTTTCTGAGTTCGAGTGTACGAATATTTTAAATTCGTGTACGTTCGCGATAATAAAGTACATGTACGATAGACAGATTCAATTTTGCCTATACATTATGTACTGAACGTGTACGTGCGTTTAGTGCACTTGCTACTGTCTTGACCAAGTTAAGGTCTAAGCTCTCAAAGAAGTCAATTTCAAACATTTTAATTACAAAATTAAATTTTGACTTGCTTGACTGCTCAGCTCTTAAAATAGAAAAAACTGAATAACAGTTTAATTTTAATTTTTTTAATATATATTTTTTTCTTTGTTGCTGCCAATGAATTATATACATACATATTTTCATTTTAAAAATAAAAATTTTTGAAATAATTGCTGTTATTTTCATTTACGTTTATCAGATTTTTCCAAAAATGTTCGTACATAAATGTACGTATTATTAACATTCATGTACTTTTTCCGTACACAAACATTTTCGTTCATGTACTTTTCTTGCCGTACACGTACAGTACATAATGTATAGGCAAAATTGAATCTGTCTATCGTACATGTACTTTATTATCGCGAACGTACACGAATTTAAAATATTCGTACACTCGAACCTGTGTGTTTGAAGTGTGTTATAATCGGACAGTACGTGAACTTCTTAAGTTCGTGTACAAAATTGAATATTAAAACGAAACACACATAAATGTTATGAAAATAAAAATATGTGTTGGTTGTTTTGATCTGTGTTCGTTTACATTTATGTACGAAATTTTTATACGGTGTGTGTACTTTTCTTAACTCTGGTAATTTCCATCAAAAGTTTTTTAGTTATTTTCCAAAGTGTATTTGCAAAAAACAATTCAAGTAAAAGTAAACAATTATAATTAAACATTGTCGTATTTTTTATTATTTTATTTCATTTTTATTTGATACGTCATGATGTATTTGCCTGTATGAAAGCAAAATAAAATAAGGGCCTAGTCTAGACATGATAATAGTTTGATTAGAAATTTTACTTTTATTGAAAAAACAAAACAATTAACAATTTACAATTTACAAAGTGATACAAAGTCACAGATTTTATTTAGAGGCAGGCGGTCCTATAAGATTTTATTGTTTGTTATTATTATTGTCATTGTTTTCAGGCACAGCTCGTAAATGGATGGAATCCAATGCTAGATTCGCCATCGTTAAATTTCGTGCCTCGGACCAGTCCTCAGGGGTATGCAATGCATTCCACCCTAACTATTTGGAAAGGAACAGTTTGGCGAAGAGGCAGATTGCGAAGTGCAGGGAGGGCATAGAGCTTAAATCTTGGATTTGCGCGTTTTTTGAATTTGTAAACTAGAGTTGCTGCGTCTGTGACGTATAAATTTTTTAAGCTAAAGAAGGGTGAATTTATTCATTATTTTACTTCGCCGACACGTGAGAAAAGTTTTTGGTTTCACCGCCGATCTTCTAGTTGTAGAGTCAACGCACTATCTACACAGCCAACAGCACCCCAGCACAGCACAACAGCTTGTTAATGTTAATATAACTTAATTTACATTTACGTTTTGTTTGTGATGTTGCAATCCCTTAACATTTGTAATTCTTATAAACATTTCTAAAATAAACAATTTGGAAATCTTGAGCAAGTTTACAAATTATTATGCAACATACTCGTACATATGTATGTAAAACACACAATGACGGAAACATTGCGGCATACACCACTTTATATACAAATAATTTAAATGACCAGCATTTAACAGCGGCAGCTTTTCGCACATCTCTCCCTCTTTTTACCACTGCAAATTGTCGTGTCACTATTCTTTGTAAACTCATGCAACGAAACAATAATGTGTTTAGATAACAATTTTAAAAATTTGTCTACCTGATCAATATATGTATGTATGTTGGTACATATGAATGTCATTTTTAATTAACAAAACAACAAACATTTGAAGAGAAGAAAAAAAAATTATTTTTAAAGGAGAAAATGTCTTATTTTTCAATGTTGGCATTTCGTAATGTGAATCTTTTGTTTTCATTTCGAATTTAAATATTTTAAAAATTTATTTTGAAATGATATACATAAATCAATCTTCATATTGAATGTACATTAGACCGTACCTCAAGATATATTTATCAAAATATATACGAGTAAATAAAGGAAGAATTTTGTATTTTGTATGCAATTCCCCAGTAAAAATCAAGTGAATAATTTAAAGGGAAAAAAACTCAAGGGAAAAATCATTCAAGATAGGGGGTATTTTATTTTGACGTGAAATTATTCACGGGGAATTTTTTCATAATTTCAAATGTATAGAAAAGGGAAATATTTCGAGGTAAGAAGTATTCACGGGGAATTTTTTCATAATTTTAAATGTATAGAAAAGGGAAATATTTCGAGGGAAGAAGTATTCACGATAGGGGTGAAATTATTTACGGGAAATTTTTGCACGATTGCAAATGTATAGAAAAGGGAAATATTTCATAAGATAAAATTTTTTGCAGTTTAAATTGGTCAAATAAGCGCTTAAAATAAGAATAACAAAGTGCATATGTCTTTAATCGAATCTTAAGCGCGGTTCAAAAAATCCCGAAAAAAAAACGCTAGAAAAGCGTTAATTTTTGCGATTTGCAAAGGTTTAAGGTATGATAAGGAAAACCTCCTGCAGCGCTCCCAGTTCTCTTTCTTTGGGCTCGAGTCTTTCACACAAATTTATGTACATATGTATATACGAGGGGTTCATAGTATTTCATATCGTACAATTGAAACTCAAAGTAATCTCGTAATAATAAAGAGTACAAGTATGCGATATTCTTATCATGTTGGAACCCAATAAACCATTTCTGCGACAGAATTTGCACTTGTATTTGTGCAGATATTTCTAAATGCTGTTCGTCTGTTTAGCGCAATAATCTTGCTTGGCAAATACTGTATTGTATTGTTCAGTTTTTTATTTCAAATCGGGAAAGTTCAAAGATTATGAGGACTAAATGTTTATACTATGTACAGTGTGTGGTTCTGGTTATGGCAGCTGTTCTTATCAAATTCAAGTATGGAAAACAAAATTTTACAATATCAGCAACTAAAATGGGTGTAGTCATTTTAATAATGTTTATTGTTTTATTATTTATTTGTTTTATTAACATATGTACATATGTACATATGTACATATGTACATACATACATACTTACATTTTCTTTTTAAAAATATAATTTAATTAATATTTTATAAATAATTACAGCATGAAGAGCAAAACAACAGATTTCAACTGTAGGAATATCGATTAATAAACAATAAAAAAAATTTTAAAAGAAAACCGCATAAAAAGTTTGAGAGGCTGTTATGATGCGGTTAAAGACCAAAGATTTCTTAAACTGCTTACTTGGATACTGTCTGTGTGCGTTTCTTGTACGCTGTCCAAGATTAATACTACTTGCACTGCACAGCTTTCTCTAGCATAAAGAAAGTCTTATAAATCGTTTCTACTGATGAAATAAATAAAGGAAATTTCTTCGATTTTCATCATGCAGTATCACACAGCAGAAAAATTTATTTTATTTTTATGTAATTCGATAGCCGGGCGGCAATGAAGGCGCTGGTGTCGCCGAGCCACTGTTCTTGTGTGGTTAGTTAGTGTAGGGAGGGGAGTTGGCTTTCCTCCGGAAGTTTTTTTTGTTTCATTAGCAGTTATGAGATGGGTGATGAGCTGGCGAGGCTGGCAGGTTCGCCATCGGCTATCGTTTATTTGGATGTAGGAGGCCCGACAGATAGTGGATTTTTCAGGCGGAATGCTCGGGAGGTGGAGTTCTATTCTCAACTTCGCCATAGCAAGAGGTCTGTGGCCGCGTTATGATGAAGTGGAACTCGGCAACTCCTGGGTTTTTCCCATTCGCCCATTAATACATTCCCAGCGGTATGCACGGGCCATTCGGCCAACGGCACGGATGCTGAGAAAATTAGTATTCCGTTCAATGTCAGCTATAGGGACGCTTCCGAGAAGGGGACTGTTGTGCACTTTCTCTGTGAATGCCCGGATCTGTCTATGTTAAGACTGAAATTCTTTGGAACGTCCTTCTTAGACAACTTGGGACTATGCTCCTAGTTGCACTTGACAGACTTATTGATGTAAGTGGTTGGCACATGGTAGCAACCTTTGGATTCCAATGTACGAGGGCTGTTTGATAACTACTTAAACAAAAAACTTTTTTTTTCGGCAAATAAGCGTTTTATTTTCCAACATAATCCCCTTTTAGATCAATACATTTAGTCCAGTGTTTTTTCAATTTTTTTATTCCTTCCTAATAATAGGGGTTTTCAAGGCCCTAAAAATAGGCGTTTGTTTCGGTTAAGGTTTGGGAAAAAAAATAGTCTAAGGGGCTAAATCTGGATAATATACTGGTGAAACCGACTGTTTTCATTGTTCCTTGGTCTCTGGGGTATTGTGATGGATCCATCATCTACGTTTATATAACGGTGTAAAAATTCCTCCGGTTTGCGGTTGAACATCACGCATGAAATTCACTTTTTTGTTAAAATTCACGTGGTTGTCTAATTTTAATAGCTGTCAAACAAAAACTTAATAACACAGCTTGCTCAAAATTTGTGCTCTATTATTAGAGGGTGGTTGACGGCAGCAGTGTTGCATTTAAAGTTACTGAAAGAGAAATTCAAAAAGTCACGGAGTTATAAAACAGACCTTGTAACAAAATGGCAGCTACGATGCTATTTGAGTCGACCCATCTCGGTCTTAACTAAAGTTTTTTTTAATAGGAAAAAATAAAAATAGTGAAAAGTTTTGTAGTCGCTATACTTTTTAAGGCCGGTTTTTTTCGATTCTTATAAGGCCATGGCATGGCACATCCTACGAAGCATTCGAATAGCATTCTGTCCTACTTATGGCAGTTAATTTTTTCTGTATTGTTCCAATTTTGGAGAAGAGCGCAAATATTTTGTAATGGGAAAATTACTCAGGTTATCGATAAAAAATGAATAACTTGAATTTAAAATCTTTTCTATGTTGACAGCTTAGGGATTTATGCCCAATGTGTGGGACTTTGAGCTTAGTTTTTGACCGCATATTTTTCTTTTTAAATGAAAATAAGGATGCAACACTTAAAAAATGTAAATATTAACCATAGACAACTATTCTGTGATATTAAATGTAAAAAATAATATACGATAAATATTATAAATTTTAATACTATTACTAATTGACCTTTTTTATTAATTTTTTTTTTTTTATTAATTATTTATTAAGGTATTTTTTTATTATTGTGGTATTTTTTTTATTTTATTTTGTTTTATTATTCGATATTTCGTTAACAGCTTGTTAACATCATCAAGAATAATAGGAAATTACAATTTAATTAAAAAAAAAAAATAAAAAAAGACCTCAAGCTTAATAAATATATTTCAAAAATATTATAAATTAATAACAACAGCAGATAAAGTAAATAAATATATGATTAATATATACATATGTAGGCTTAGCGTTTCTAAATAAATTAAATAAAATAAAGGCTAGTGAAATGTAAATTAGGTATGTATATGGAATTAGGTATGTTTATATTTGTTTCTTTCTGGCTTTTCCTGTCCCTTTATATCAATTAATGAAAAATAAAAAAATAAATCGCCACAAAATGTTTCATACAAAAAAGATGCATCCATTAAAAGCAACTCTGATCGCACAGAAAATATAATTTTATACAAATTTTAAAAAAAATTAGCAAATCGAACTGAACCGTCAATAAGTCTGACACACATATGCAATTTTAATCCAAACCATCATACTTGTTTCAACCTCAACTGTTTGACAGATTGAACCGTAGTCAGTTATGGCCTCTCTATATTAAAATAACCATATATAAATATAGTATAAATAAATATAATAAAATGAAATCTTTCCACTTTGCAAGCACATTTATTAAAAATAAAATGCAACAAGAAAAAAAAAAATATAAAAGTACGAGTAGATAATGAAATACTAATAAATCTAACAGAAAATACAACATTAATTAAATTTAGAACCCAGTCAAGTCTCCTATGACCAACTCTACTCCCTTTATCCATTTTCGTAGAAAAAAAAACACTTTTTTGTGATAAAAAAATTAGGTTAAAAGCAAACTCAGACAAAAAAAATACTTTTGAACGAGTGATAAGGAACAAATATTGTTTGTTAAAAGAAATTATCTTTGAAAAATGTATGCTAAAAATACAGTGAAAGAAAAAAAAAACGTTTTTTAATTCAAGACTCATATTCATACTCATATAAAATAAAAATGTATTTGAAATCTATTTTAAGAAAATTATGTATGAAAAATTTCAATTGAAGCTGTGCTACATGGTGAACAGCATTATTATTATTATTATTATTGAGTCATGAAGCACCGCGAAGAAGGTCTATTGTGCAAAGCCTCTCATATTAGACGCCCATCTTACACAAAATCGACAGACATTGGTCATTGGAAATTGGAGAGACCAATTTCGTTAAGGTGGTACCTAAGGCCACAATGGCGTGTGAAATACCCCTTTAAAAGGCTCAAGACCGATCTAATCAGCGAAAGCAGCCTATTTGAGATTGCCCTATTCGGAATCAGGAAGCGTTTGGACTGATGCTGGTCGGCACTATTATGCCAATGAGCAGCGAATTCCCTTTCCTCCCGGTTTCCAAGAATTTAATTTCTGTGGCATTTTATAAGTCCACAGAATGGCTCTGGGCCAATTTTGCCAGATAGTCCGCCATTTCATTGCCCTCATACCCTTCATGGCCAGCAACCCATCTCAATACAACACCAACTCGTTATGTCAACAAGAATGTGCCGATGAAATTAGTTCTTAAATGAAACGATTTTTTTGCAAACCAAAATAATTAGAATCTCTTCTACAAATTAAAAAGTTAATGCGATAGTTAGGCATCAGGCATGATGCTCCGCTTTGAAATTAAACAACAACGCGCAATGGCGCAATAGAGTTTTGAAATTTACTTTCGCACCTTTAATTTAACAATTTTATCAGTACGGCAAAAATACATAAATTCTAAAAAAA
This sequence comes from Dexiosoma caninum, assembly GCA_963924685.1. NCBI lineage: Eukaryota > Metazoa > Arthropoda > Insecta > Diptera > Tachinidae > Dexiosoma > Dexiosoma caninum. Next base: position 4,061,777 of record OZ004728.1, read on the forward strand.
GAATTAAATAGAAAACAAACTTAAAATTTAACAACATCCGACTTTTACAATGTGGTTAAAAGAAAATATTGTATTAATAAAAAAAAGAAAAAAATGGAAAACATTTTAAAGCTGGCAGGCAGGCAAGAAGAGAAGACGCTTTCAATTTGGTATAAATGTGATATCATTCTGGTTTGTTTAGATCATTAACACTACTAATAGGTATTTTATTCCTAGTACTCTGCTAGTAGGGTTTTATACGCGTTCGTATTGCGTGAAAATAAAAATGGAATACGTTGGGACACTGGTGGCAGTATGGGTGCCGAACGCTGCACTAAAGTTGTTTGTTTGAATGTTTCATGACTATTTGCTGTTATTGTTATTGTTATTTAATTACATATTTATTTATTCAGTAATTTTTTTCTTCTTCTTCCTTTTTTTGTAATTAAAAACAACAATAACTTACTCTTACTTATGTACGTTTGTTTTTGCTGAATATTCTACTACAACAGCCATTTAAAAAATTAAAAACTAAATTCAAAATAACTATAAAAAACAACTTTAACTGAAAATAGAAAAATGTGTAAACCTGAAATAGATATGAGGGTGAGACATAATAGGTTGTTGTTAAGACACACATATGTACATACATACGTATGGATGTGTATGTATGAATGTATGTCTGAAAGTAGCTGAATGTGTAGCTGCATTTTATAATTATTTAGGGTTATCACATGAATCTATACTTTGCCCGCAAAATATTTCTTGCAAAGAACTGTAAAGGGTGAGATCATTTACTATTTCCATAGACGAAAAAAAGGTTCAAGACTTGGTTGGTTGGTTCAGGGTGGCAGAACGTAGGCACTCGAGGATACCACTCACTCATCCGCGTCCTAACGCCCAGATGCGACACCTCCGATTGGTCGTCCTGCACATGTTTGCCCCTACATCGTGAAACGTGCAACGCCAGCCACACGCAGAACAGATGGAAAACCGTCTCCTCCTTATGCCGTTACCGACAGCTGCGACAGAATGTATTGTGAGGGAGACCCAGCCTACCGCCATGTCTACCTATCGGCCACTGGCTCGTAAATACCGCGCTCTGCCGTGAGATACACCTAAAGTCCCTATTAATGACATGTTCCGTGCATTTGTAGCTCAAGCGTGGCCACAGTTTTCTTGCTACCCCACATATGCTCAGTCCGCTTCACTTCTTCTGCCCTTTCCGAAGATAGTGCCCTATGTTAGAGCTCCTTATAGTGCTAAACGGCAACGCGACTGATATCGTATCCTATGCGTCCATAACGGAGGCAGCCCAGGACAGTCTATTTCCCCGCTCATTGCTGAATAAAAAGAAGAAAAAGCTGCCAGAAGACAGACGCATGTCTGCCGATCGCCCAGTGGCCTTCAATAAAGCAACCAGCTGCCAGTGGTAGTCTTCTTCTGTCCCTATTCATGATCTGCTCCGTCCGTTTATCGCCGAAGCATGATCATTGTTTACCTGCGACCGAATATATGTTCAGTTCGTTCCAACTTTTCTCCACCTTCCGAATATAGTGTTTCATGGTCATAAATGGCAGTGCGAGCGGAAACGCGTTTGCCCGCTCGTTGTCGAAGACGTTGTGATGTGCAGCATTTCAGATGAATTGCGTTTCAGCGTGACGGCTTAAAGGGGATAGCACATTGTCTCACCAAGACCACGATTGAAGACTTAAGTTGAGGCAAATTATGATTTGTGAGCGTAACCTTGAAATTTGTGAAGTTCAGCTGTCACTATTAAAATAAGTATACAAATTTTCAATACTAAAAGTGGGCCATTTAATTTGATATTTTATTTCACTACCAACCAACCGATTCGTAAAAAACTTTAGCATATACATATGTATATGTATGTAGTAACCCTCATATTCATAATATTTAAACGAGTTTGAAATTTTTCATAAAACAATTTCTTAAAATAAATTTTATTTTTTTATGAATACAAGCTTAAATATATGATATGTAAAAACGATTGTTAAAGTTAATTTTGTACGGAAAACCGCTTATAACGTACACTTTAACTTTAACAATCGTTTTTGCATAAGGGAGTTAATCTTAGAAATATATATCAGCTGTTATCGTAGGTGGCTAACTGTATTGTTGGCCTCAGTATTATTTAAGCACGCATAAAAATGGACACCATACTTTGCAGCTTTTCTTCAAAAAGCGAAACCCAAGCGATCGAAAGTTATAATATTTTATTGAATTCACAATCTCGTTGCATCAGTTTATCTGTTGTATTGAATGCAATAGTGAAATCTTGTTGTTGGTAATAAAACTAAAATAATAATAAAAAAAAAATAAAAAAGGGCATACACTGATACGTTTTACGTCATATGTTTTTAAGAAGTTGTATTGGCATCCGTGCTATAAAAACAATGCGAATGCCAATTATTGAGAAAGACGAATATTAAATCAAACTTATTTTCCTATTGGCAGCCGAAAATTTAGAAAAATAATCAACAAAAAATATAAATGGAAATTAACGTGAATAATGAGGTGAGTAATAAAGAAAAAAAAAATACATTTATTTATATGTATGTATGTATGTGTACATATGTATGTACCTATTTGTGAATAATTATCTTCTTCTTATTTGTTTGTTGACATTTAAATACAAAATACGTTGATGCAATATACATTTGGATATATTATACACTATGTGTTCACAAACAAATAGACAAAAGTGTATTTAAACAATATATACTATAGAAATGGTTGTGAATTCGACAAATGTTTATGGTGTTGATATTGCAACAGACAATTGTCGATTCCGTTCTGGGTTTATTTGACATAAATTTGCCTTTACTTTGGAAAAATAATAGATTTCTTTTTATTTTACCTAACATTATTAGTTGCCATATTTCAAGCTTCTGAAAAAAATTTAATAGTGCTTTCACACTGACTGGTTTAAAGCAAAAGTTGGTTTTATATTGAAACCAACTATTAAAACGTGGTTTTACCATACAAAAAATATTTTCTTCAAACCATCTTAAAAACTTTTTTGAATTGGTTTTAAGTTGATTTAATGAAACACAATTTTGATTTACATGTACTAAAGACAGTGCTACCAAGTTAAAAAATTTAAGACAGCTGGCAATTTAAATGGCGCTAAAAAAAGGAAAATTTGGTAAATATAAATTAATAATAATAATAGTGGGACCGCAAAATCAGCTGTTTGTGGTTTTAACGTTAAAATCAGGTTTTTACTTTTCGTGTGAAAACACTGTCAAACTAAAATATTATAATAATATCTTGTTAGGATTACAAAGAAATAGATTCAGACACTTTGTACACAACTTGCAAAATTTTATTTAAGAAAATTAATTCTGAAGATAGACACAAATAAGGTGTAGTTTTTATTAACTTATACATTTGCGTATTAAGATTTATTTATTCATACAATTGCAGTGGTAATTATCATATACTTAGGGTTTTCAAAAGATATGATATCAATCATTTCAAAACATTGTTGTTAGTTTCCAAAAAAAAAACATATTTAATATAAAAGATTTCTTCTATTATCATGTTTTTGCAGGGATGGAAAATGGCTTTCATGTTTTTGTACCAACAAAGAAAGAAAATCCAGGATGGTAGCATTTTAAATACATATTTATTAACAATAATAAGGTCAATACTAGAGATCATTTATTAAACTAATTTTATTTTTGAAATTATTTGATAATAAATTTTCTGTTATTTTAAAATTTGAGCAATACGAATTTGTTGACTTTAATAATGCTTTTGTTTATCTGCAATTGTCAACAGTAGAAATATGTAGTATATGTTGTAATTATGGATATTTTGCAAAACATATGTACATATATGTTTCACACTTTATCCCTTTCTAAAGGTAGAAATACATAACACGCGTTCATTCGTCGATGATTAAAACTTTACCGCGGCAAAAACGGCAAGTTACACCACACGCTGTATAAAAGCCTTTTCAAAAATAATGCAGTTTATTGTAGCAGCTCAAACAAAAAACAAAAAATTTACCTAGTGGTAGAAAATTTAAAAATAAAAAATTAAATAAAAAAATTAGCGACAACCTATATTTTCCCACATATGGGCTTCTAAAGTTTTAATAGGAACTGATTAGTTGTCAAAAATACACAACGCGTGCAAAAGTTAATCAACGGCAGACGCGTCAATATATTTTCTGAGCAACTTGTTCTATGGAAAAAACACTGTTCTAACTTTTTTTGACAGATGCCTACAGATGCGGGCAGTAAGGTGTGTGATGTACCTCTACCTTAACCATGGAGATTGTTTCGGGCACTTTTCGCGCATACATTCTGCGAAGCTCTTAGCTTTTCTGCAGAAACACTCAGGGTCTAGGCGGGAATCGAACTTACAATCTTCAGATTGATAGGCTAATGCTCATGTACTAGTCTACGAAGGCACTCACATGTGCCTAAACTTGCTAACTTGTTCTAAATTACATAGTAATTATTGCAAAGCTTGGGGGTGTTGATGTCGAGTATTAGCGTGTTGCCTATTCAACCAAAAAGACACGAGTTTGAGTCTCACACACTGTCAAAAAAGTGTGATAGATTTCAGACCAAATCTACTACATTCCAGTCCAGTGTAAATGATATATAAGGCGCAGTTTTGACGAAGACACAAAACTACTTGTGCGTAAAAGTATGACATTCCTTGTGACAAGTACATAAGAGTATAATGTGAATACAGCTTTAATCAGCTGCAAGCAAAATATACTCGTACCTATCGCACAAATGATTACTATTTCTGTATATTCACCTATATTTAGCATTTTGAACAAATATACATACATATCGTTACCTAATATGCAAAAGCTTCTATAATCACATTTAAACATTTTTAATAATATGAAAAGTGTTGTAGTAACAAATATGATGTTTCTCAATATCATCCAAATAAAATGATGACTTTATTTTTCTATACAAAAATAAAGGAAATATCTTAGAAAACATTTTTTTCATTTTTGGCGATATTTTGAATTGTGAAAAACAATCATTTGTTGTTACGACCTTTTGAATTTCTTTAATAAAGTCGTTATTTTTAAAAAAAGAAAACTACAATTTTTGGAGACGTGTACCTTGATGCGCTACGTTCTTTTGCATTTCAGGTGACGATATAGTACATACATACGTACATATGTATACATATTTATTTTTGAATCGTTCCTCTTTTTTTTAACTGAATATTATAGTAAATTGTTTACTGCAGTCATATTTTTTTAATACATATAACTTTTTGATAGTTTGTGAATACCCCAAATACATATATATGTATAAATATACATATATGTATGTTACTTAGAGAGCTGTTGAAAGTCAGTACTAAAAAAAGTTGGTAATGTAATACAGAAATAACTAACTTGCTTGTCACACCGACTTTGAAAGTTATAAATTTTTTTTATGGTGCACTTTTACTTGTACACATGCAGTGTTTGAATTTTTTTACATTTATTTTTTTTTGTGATTAGCTCGCTGTGGCAGAAATAAGGTCTAGAGAATTTTTTATTTAATTTTCAACAGTATTGCTTCAATATTTTAAATGTTGTCGCAGGTTATGTTCTTTTTTTCGTGTTGGAAGAAGTTGTTTATGTTGAAATACATATTTGTTTGCATAAAAAAATCTCATTATTTTTCTTAAATAATTAAGAAAAAAAACAATTTTAAAATATTTCTTACACTTGTCATAATTCAATTCTATTTGTTTTGTGTATGTTTGTTTGTTTGTTTTTTTTTTGGAAATATGCACGAAATTATTGAAGAATTTCGGCCGCCTGCCAATTTTTCTAGAATTGTTATTTATTAATTTTGACTTGGTAAACAAAAATGTATAATTTAATGTATTTTTATAAGTAGATTTTCTTTGTTTTCAATTTCAAGAGATTCTGTGAGTATTCCCTACCTTCCTTTTTACTTAATTCGAAAATATTTATAATTTCTGAACTCATTATAAGCAGGCGAAAAAAAACACTAAATATAATTAACAATTTATAATTTAAATATTAAGACTTACAACTTATATACGAATAATAAATTGTTGTATATGGGCACCGGATGCGATAAAAATAGAAAAATGAATCAATTGATTTTTTTTTTATAAAAATGAAATTAAGAAAAATATTTAAAATTCAGATTATTTAAATTGAAATACTTAAAATTATATACCGTATACAGTACTAAAAAAAATTAAAAAAAAGAATATATTACGCAAGGGAATCAAGAATGTGCTAGAAAAAAGAAATTTTTTTATTACGATTATTTTATCTATGTTTGTGATATGATTTACCTGGTCTATATGCACATTTCATTTGCTAATAACAAAATCTTTAGTAGAGCTTTAACCAAATTCTTGAAAAAACCCTAAGAAATTTCACATGTTTATACTCCCAAAAAATATTTGAGAATTGCGAAATATACAAACAAAACAAACCAAGTATCTGCTTTAAAATTTTTTTCTTTATACGAGAAACATTTTATTATTTGATTTTATTTAATATTTTTTCTTTAAATAACAGTAATGAATTTTGACTAACGTTGAATAATTGAAAGAATATTTACATAATTTTTTTTTTACAAAACTTTTATTTTATACATACATAAGGTAGTCATAAAGTTAAAAGTTTTAAAATAGTAGCACGAAAAAATATGACTAGTATGCACAACCTTTCATAATTTAGCTTGCTATTTCAAAAAATTCATTCAGCTGATAAGAAAAAAACACTTAATATCAAAATGCTAAAAACCAGTAAAGAAACTGAAATAATTCGACTTTTTAATATAGTAAATAAGAAATTACCTGTAAGTCTTATAATAATTCCATTTTTAACTAAAATTATAAAATTGTTATTTTAGCACAAAAAACTGTTGAAAGAAATCTAATCGAAAACAGCTGTTGCCAGTGATATGAGATGAATATTTTATTGGACGGCGGCTAGTGGATAAACGTTAAGTCACTGCCAGCCAGATAAGTTACACAAACAAAATTTGCTAATTGTAAATTATTAATTTTTATATATTTTAGAAGTAGCGGCGGCATGTAAATATTATCGACAGTTATTTTATGACAAAACAATAAACAAAGTTCGAAAAGTTTTATCATTTTATGGATTTTTTGTTTGAAGCACAACAACAATTTGTTTAAACTATTTTAAAATATTAAGACATTATGCGAATATAACTTAATAACAGACAATGTGAATACCTGAAATGTATTTAGGCCTTTATTTATGGGGAAAAAATAAAATAATTAAATTACTGTAGCGTATTTATATGTAATAATTTTATATTATTCATACGCACCTTTGTAAAGATGTTATTTCCAACAAACTTCAATAAAATAATTTAACTTGTGTAAAAAATTTCTACGAATACCTTGTGCACGCACCTCTTGTGAGAGTTGTGTAAATTGTTAATTGAAAATCGTACAGTCGTTTTCTGTGAAACTAGTTTTTCTAAGTCTTGCTGATGTTTGAGTGAATAAGAGAGCGATACGTGTAACTTTTTGTTGCCTCTCATGTGAATATTCAGAAAATCCAATCAATTGCACGAAAATCTATAATTTTGATTATTTTTCTTTCCATAAAACAGTTTCTACTAACTTCGAGGCACGTATTTAAACTTTTATTTCTTTGTTATTATTATAATGACGCTTCATTATCGAGTCAGAACCGTTAAAATAACGTAACGCGCAAAATAAAAAAAAAAAATTACAGAAGGGGGTTGTCTTTCAATTTTTGCATACATAATCTGTGCATTGCTTCTGCCAAAATTGTTTTTGCTGGGAAATCGTTACGGTACAATTCACACAAACGATATTCGGTGAGATGCGGCGACTGATCGGGAACTATTGATTTTTATCGATAATCACGCCTCCACCGTTTTAGTGTTTTGCGTTTATGGCTTGATATAATGGAAATTTCGAGCATTACTGTTGCCTGTTTTTCTTCAGAAGCTGCTTAGTTTTTCAACAATACTATAAAATGTCAAATTTTAACAGCACGGAGCTGTTTGGTAAAAAAAAATTTCCTGGTCACAACTAGACATACATATGTATGTATCTATCTGCACTTTTTGTTCTACATTCTGGCAATAAAATCTTAGAAACTATCAGAGTATCAAATTAAAACTTCTCTGGTTTGTTGTCTATTTATAGTACACACTTATACATATGTATGTACATACATACAGTATTAAATATAAAAAAGTTAATTGTGTACTCACATCTTGACCAATCTGACCCATATCTGCGTAGCAATCAACCATTGAGTACATTAAATGAGAAATCCAGTTTCTTCAACACCAACACGAAGAAAAATAAAGATACAATTTACTTTAAAACAGCAAAATCAAGCCAGGAAAAAAATTATTAAAAGTCCACACAAAAATAAACAACTGGTTGCAATTGCTATTGTTGATGATGATCACAATAAAATCGAGGAAAAAATTAGAAAAAAAAACAAACAAGTTTTCCTTCAGTTGGTAGCTGGTAGCTGTGTTTGTTATTTTATTTGCGATGCAGCTCAAACTAGAGCAAATATGGAGATTTTCTCTTTTGCTGTTTTAAGGTTTTTTGTTTTTCAGTTTAACTTAAGGTTCGTAAATATTGAAGTTGCGGCAGGTTTTCTTAAGTTTTCACTTTAAAACAAAATTTCTTTAATTTTACCACAATTTTCCACTTTTAGTATTTGATACAGTGATGGCAAATAAAATAATAAATCTATTTATGCATGTATGTATGTTGGTATATTTTTAGCCAAAGTACATTCAACCGGTTTGTTTGTTTGTTGGCTGGTTTGCTTTTTTTTATATCGTGTGCTGCACAATTTGGAGGCTTAAACTTTTGAATTTTAATATCTTGTTGTTGCTTGTTAGATGTCAACGTCACTCTTCGTTACGAAATAAAATCTTGCATGCTCAACCTTGGCGACTGTGAGTCCCGTGTGCACACAACAACAAATTTAGATTAAATGATGAAAAGCACCAACAAAAATAAAGCTTTTATTTATGCCTGGGGGAATAAAACGTCAACGTTTGTTATTATTATTATTGCTGTTTATAATTTTGTTGTAGTTGTTACTTAATGCTTGTTCTTCCCTTTCCTTTATTTTCATGTAAGTTCTGTTGCTGTAGTAACGCTCAATAGAACACTGAGAGAACGACGACAAATATTGTGTTGTTACCGCGGCTACTGCGCTGCGTCGCTTGTTGCCGTTATAATGCTTTATTATCTTGTATGTGCAGCAGTGTTGCCAAACTTAATGCTGTAGGCTTGTGGTTTAAACGTTTAAATTTGAAATATTCACGTATAATTTTCGTATTGAAATAGTAAAATTGTAAAAGAATTAGTTTTTTAACACTGTTATGGTTGCTTTCACTATTGTTGCACTTGATATATTTCTTGTGCTTTTGACTTGTAATCATTGGTATTTTACAAAAAAGCAAAAACTTCTATATCTTTGGAAAGAGTTGATTTAATGTAAATCGTTTGTGTTTGTTTTCACTTTTGAAAGAAAATTACTTCCACTGGCGTGAGTTTATGTGCAGTATTTGTAAATGATTCCTGAAAACAAACGAAAGGAATATAGCATATATTAACTTACATTTGAGAATAAAAAATATACATAGAACAGAATATAAAAAATATTTAAAAAGTTTTTTTCAATTATTATTTTCAATATTTCGCTACCAAATAGGTAGCATCGTCAGGAAATAATAATTTATATTAACAAAAATATTTTTTAAAAGAAGAAAATATTTAAGCTTTACAAAAAATCAAGAAATATTTATTATAAATAAAATAGACATCTTCAATATAAATAAAAATTAATCGATGTGTTGGTAATCGCAAAACTCGTGAACGGTTGGACCTATTCATCTTATTTCTTTTGCAAGTATTTGTTTACGTCCAAGGAAGGGTCTAACGAAGACAAAAGAAATTGGGGCTGCATCTTGAAGTATAAATTTTACAAAAAGAGGACCACGAGGCGAGGTAGGGGCACTTCTGCATCTCCGAAACTAAACTAAACGATTTTAATGAAATTTAAATATAGATAGGCCCATGTCTTGAAGGACACAAGATTTGAATTTATTTTGAAATAAGATCACGAGGATTACGGTACAAAAAATTCAAAATTCCTGTATCCCTGTACAATTAGAATAAAAATGCTCATCATCAAAATTTCTAAAAGAGGCAAATGCAGCCTTAAAAGTTGGCAAGAATATGTTTTGCTTCATCTGCAAAATGTTTTATACTTTCAAAACTTACGGCTTTTATGCATTCTTATGACGATATGTACATACGACTACATATGTAGCCCATGCTTCAGCTGTATTATATATATTTGTCATATAGAATGTCACTTTTTAACATGGTAAATTTGTACATACCATGTGAAAACCTTTAAACAATAGCATGTGTTATAGCTCTATGTGCTACGACACTTTTGACTTAGAGCGTGGTCTATTATCAAGTGACAAACAGCTGTTTGGCAAGTGATTTGTGGTTCGGCAATCATAAATTAAAATCTTTTTATTTATACATCTTCTTTTAGAATACAAAATTTTTAATTAAATGAAATTCTATGAAAAGTAACATACCAACGGGTGAACATGATTATTATAAATCTTTTGCGAAAAGCAGTTTTTGACGTACACACAAAATCACTTGTGTATAAAATAATGACATTCCATGTGACAAGTACATTTCATGTGCATACAGCATTAATTCCTTGCAAGAACAGTAGAACGCAATTTAAATTACTTAAATTGGCTAAGGATAAAACTACATTGAAAATGCACCGCTTTTAGATAATAACACGAACAATATATCTTTCAGTGTACAAAACACATACTCTTTGAGAGATACAACATACATACGTATGTGAATACAAAATGTTCCACTAATAAAAGACTAACTAAGTCTATGACTAAAATGTATTATTTTTATTTTCAGTTTTTATATTGTACAATGTACATATATACAGATGTATGTATGTATGTGCATATATACATATTTACGTATGTATGGACATAAGTATAACTTTTTTGTTATCGTACATTTCTTATCACACAATTTTTTAATTAAACAACATTGCTGCTACTAAAAACTTAATTGTTATTGTTGTATAAATGAGAAAAAAATAAGCAAGTCTGTCATGTCAGCCCCATTTGAGCGGCTGACATGTCTGTTAAACAGCCAGCCAGTTGGTCGCAAATTTATCCCAACCTTAGCAACTATCATAAGTACTTAGTATTTGGCTTATTGATTTCTTAGTGGCCGTTGTTGTGTGTCTATTCGTGTTTTAGTTAGTATATTAATAATTTATTAAGATTAATTTGTAATCAGACAGTTAAGAGGTATTTTTTGTATTGGCTGTTTATTTAATATATTTTTATATAGTTATTTATTGTTAAAATAAATAATAAGTCATATTTTAAGAAAAAAAAATGTTGTTTTTTCTATTTGACTACTTATGAAAATAAAAATTTGTATAACTTGGCGCCAAAGTATCTAGAGAAACAGACAGTTTCTTTAAAGGGTTTTCCGTTTTCTAAGGCAAATCAAATGCAAGTGTGAGAAAAAGCCATTGCTAATTCAAAAGAAATTGGTTAACACTACAGGTTGTGTTGGGCTATCTTAGGGCTGGCTAGCAATTAATGAGCGTTTCAAAGTTTAGATCATCATGTTTACATTCGTTGTTGTTGTTTGATGTTTATTTTTTTTAATTAGCCTGTATTTCATGTCTTGATCTTTAATATACACAAATATAACTGCGTAATTCATTAAAAGATATTTTCGTTATTTTGTAGTTGTCAGCTGCGCTTGAAAGAAAACAACGGCCCTGCTGCTGTCATCGAATGTTCATTAATTGAAAAGAATTTTTTCATATGAACTCTACCCCTACTTACATTATTTAAATATAACACATTTACGATAATGTTTAATATAAATATTTTTCTAGTTCTAAGCAATTAATTTTTGTGTGACGAACAATGAACATCTGTTTGCTTTACAAAAATAGCATTCAATCGCATGCTTTTAGTCAACAAGTGACACAAAACATCATAAATTTTATTTATTTACATAAGAATTTTTGAAAAACATTTCAACAAAAATGTGTCAATTATTTTTATTGAAATAATAACAAAGGAAAAAATAACTACGACGTTCGCTGTGTGAACAATGAATGCGTTTATTTAAAGATTGAAATACTTAATTAACTTTTAACATGTACATATGTATGTATGGCTGTATATATGTACGTATGTATGCACTTATGTACACTTAGGTTAATACATTTATATTAATCTAAATGTTATAGATTTTTATGGAGCAATATTATTATTTACAAATGTATTTATAACTAGAAGTTCCCGCAGCACTACCAATTCAGAACTCGGTCCTACTTTTTAAAAAATTCATAACATATGAGTGTTTCTATATGCAGAACTATTTGTATTTTAAACTTTATCAAAATCGGTGAAATAGTTTTCACAAGGCAGAAAGTGGCAGCCAACTCCCCTATTATTCATTTTTTTTTTAATCTGCACTCCTGCACTCAGGAGATGACCCCTACACACGCGATGCATTGTGCTAGAATTAGAATAGGAAACGGATAGTAGGAGAAATGACAACAGGTGAAGCTTCACTATCATACTCTGTTTTTCTACGCTCTTTATTTATAGCAGTGTTGCATCGCCCCTGATTACAAGAACAGGTATTCAATTTTGAAGCTTTGCAATTTTTAGTAATTATTTTACTTTGACGATGCTACACAATACCGACAAAGCAGAACGCTCTGATATGCCTGTGGATTGCTATCATCTGAAGTTGGTACTCTTCAGTGACCAGTGACTATGCCTTCGCCACTGAAGCATTCAGCCAACAGATGGTACAAAAACACACTAGTGCTCATCAGAAAACTGTGTGAAACTGGCCTCCAACCTGTTTGAATCGTGAATTTTTTCACGATTGCAAATTTAAGAAAAAGAGAAATATTTCGAGGGAAAAAGTATTCATGATAGTGGTGATTGTTTATTAATTGTTTTACTACTCTGATGATTCATTCATTTCTCAATTCGCTACACGACATTGTGAACGGCACTAATGTACATACATATGTATATTACAAAAAAATTTATTATGATTTTATTATAGAAAATGTGATATTCCCTAGGAAGTAATATAGTAAGAAGTTCCCGTTGAGAATGTCCATGACGGAGGCTTTTGTCAAGTCGAAACAATAATTTTGGTTTTTCATGACTTCAAAAGTCAAGAAAATTTTTATGTACAGATGTAAATGCATTCAGAGACAATATTAGTAGAAAGAAAAATATTATAAAAACACATTTTGTTCATACATATATAGAAACACATACATACATATAAATCCATATGCATGTATGTTTGTATAGCTATTGTAAAAACGAATTACGTTAGAAACAAACATGAATACTCGTACATGCATGCATACTAGGGTGGATCCCATTGATGGGGACCGAAAAAATTTACAAAGGCACATTGCGATTCTTGGTCTATAGGTCAATCCAAGGGAATTTTAACGATCCCTTGGTTAACGCAACTTTTCAAATAAGAAAACTTAAATTAACGCAACTTTTATTTATTTTATTTACTATAAATATATTTTTGTTTTTTTAGGTTTTTATTCTTTACTAGCTAAAACTCTGTGTGCTTCGCTACACCTATTTAAATAAAAAAATTTCAATCTAAAGCATATGTCCATGTACTTTTATTGAAATTTTTTTTATTTTTTTTTTCTAAAATAAATGCTAAACTTCTGTTATTATGACCTAAAACACGCCCACTTTTTGACTGACGATTTGTACTGAATATTAAGTTAATCATACCAAATACTGAAACATTAACTTTAACCGTTCTCAAGATATAATGAAATCAATATTTAGTTAGTCTGGGAGGTACCACCCCCACTTGTCGAACGGGAGTTCGACTGATGATTTGTTGTAACTACAAGCGTGGCAACGCTCAGTAGGAAATTTTGAAATTTATTTTACCTATACAGTTCCTTCCGGATTTACAAAGCGATACTGTGAAAATTTCAAGAAAATCCGTTCAACCGTTTGGCTGTCCAAACTCACATACAAACATGTAATTTTAATATATAAGATTATAATTAAATAAATGCATTTGTTTTAAAAGTTAACCTTTGTTTTCTTAAATAAACCTTTTTTAGTGTAAAATAATATTTTCAATCAAAAAACAGGCGGTTTTCGCAACAACTAAGTTTTTGCAACAGTCCACAATTTCTATTGGTTAGGTTATGCGAGGTTACACTATATTTTGAAAAATCAGGGTGCTCGAAATTCATGTTTGACCTACGGCTTCTTTGGCACAATTTCTTGGAATGACCACTTAGAACACGAATCGCGACGTGCCTGGAAGGAAAAAGAAAATTTTACCCACCCTAATGCATAGATATATATTCTAAAGAAAACAAGAAAGGAAAGGTTAATAAAATTTTACGAGCTCCATCAAATAAATAAATAAATGAAATAAAAAATTTAAAAAAAACAAGTTTTACGCATTTAAAAAATAGAACATGAAATTATGACGAAATTTTGTTTTATTAAATGACTAAATACCGACTAAATATTTAATATAATTTAATAAATTATCCTAGATGTCCCACTTATACTTAAAGTGGGGTAAGTCCAGTTATAAAAAAAACAAGTCAGTATGTACCCAAAAAAATGTTGTATTTTTCTTCATAGAAAAACAAAGATAAACGTTAATCGAACCATAAAATATACTTTTAGAATAAAACAGCGTTTTTAATTTTATTCTATTTCAAATACAGGGTTGGCCAAAAGTAATCAGCCGGGGCATAAGTAATCACCCGATGTTCTTTTGCTGTAATTTTCTTTTAAGACAAATTATGGCACTGCTTATGATATGGGGCTAAGAGACCGCCGTCAGAATTGATGACCATACATGCAGATCCAAAGGTTTTTATTAAATAAAATTACAGCAAAAAGACATCGGGTGATTACTTATGCCCCGGGTGATTACTTTTGGCCCACCGGGTATAACAATTTAGTTCCCGCAGAGTTTAACTCATTCACTGCAAATTTGCAGCATTCGAAAAGGTTATTAAGTCCAACAAATTTGTTCAGTAACTTTTGACGATTCGAAAATTATTCATTTTGTCGACGTTTCTAGTAGTTAGAATTTTATTTCAAAAATTTAATTTTCGAAATTTTCTGTTGCGTTCCGTTGGAGCATTCATAAATGCGATGTTTACGTACATACAAACACACATACATACCAATCAAGGCCGAAATATAATGAAAAGTCGATTTTCGAAAATTTGGTTAAAATCGGTAACTTAGTATAACGGGAAGTCAAAAATTAAAGTTGGCAACTGAAACTTGTTTTTGTAAATGTAACTTAAATATTTAAATTTTTTGAGATATGACTATGTTGCAATAAGGGAGCGATATGTATTTCAAACTAAACCGAAATTGCACACAAATGTTTTTATCAACTCAAATCATAAAAATGTAATCGCACTGTGCCAAGTTTGATTTTCCGTTTTCTGTTTTTAGTTTTTTTTTTGTTTTCTTTTGAGATATGACTTTGTTGCAATAGAAGGGCGATACATACCATATCTTTCTTATTGTCATTTTTATTATTGTTAAATTAATGAATGCAGGCAGCAATACATGCATACTTATATTATGTTACGTACACATGCATGCATATTTGCACACGTTGTTTAATTTCTAGCATTGTTTACACTGACGGGGTCGGTCTACTGCGGACAAAAATATCAAAGATAATTTAAATGACACGTATTACTGTCAAAACTATTAGTTGTTATTGTCAGAATTGTTAAGTAGCTTGTGTCGTTATTTTATATCTTGTATGTACATTTGTGGGACTGTGCCAGCAATGGAAATAATAATAAAAATATATGTATTTACTATATACATATGTACATATATTATGTGTGGATGTGCATAAATACATACATACATATGTACATATGCATGTACATAGTAGCAAAATGATAAGAAAACTGCAGCAAACATTGTAGAGAATTTTATTTGTGTTGTGATTCTAATCTGCTTTTAGCCTTTTTTTATGTTTATTATTTTATTTATCTAAGTATTTGCTTTAAATTTATTTTATGTCGTAATGATCACCATGTCATTTTCTAGCTGCAAGTAATAAAAATGGAAAATAGTATGTGAAAAGTGAGATTAATTTTATAACTGCTTATCCATATACATATATATGAATGTATGTACATATGTATTTACATAGTATAGGGATGATATGGGGTGGTGCTGTTCGCTGAGCAGTTCTCACGTTGACTTTGCAACCACAAGATCGTGGGTGGTTGAATTTCATTTCGATTATTGTAGATTGCAAATAGACAAAACCGGTCGGCTTGATAATTCTGTGCCAATATGGCAGAACAGCTTAAGTCGATTTAAGCACTTAATATGAATAATGAATTACACTAGTCAACAAGAATTTATTGGCCTGAGTTTATTTAGTCAAATTGAATATATATTTTGGAATTTTCGTATATGGTACTCCAATTCAATGTCTATAAATTACTTTGTTTGGATTGACTCTGGTTCTCGAGATTTACTGTTATTTAGAAAAAAGCAAAGGTTGCACCACGTAATTTGCAATAACTCGAGAACTACCTCTTCGATAAAACTAAAAAAAAAACCACGGAAGGATCGAGAATGAAATAACATTTACTGCCTGTCCCACGATGTCACTCGATATCGTTCGTTCATATAATTCCATTTAAAACAAAATTTAAAATGTTGTTTTTGTTATCAATGTTGTTATGCGAACGAACGATATCGAGTGACATTGTGGGACAGGCAGTTAAAATATGTTATTATACATTTTATGTAAATTCTTATAGTTTAGGAGATATTCGCGATATTTTGAGAAAAACAGACTTTTTTTCAAGAAAATTAAAAAAAAAAGTTCTTTTAAAAAGTTTATTAAAAATGTAAAATAAACAAAATCTGAAATGTTGTTATCAAGTGCTTGTTACCAGTGTTATTTATCGAAGAGTACAATAATATATTATTCAATTAGTAGCGACTCCTAAGTAAATAAATAAATAGCCTTAAGAATAAAAGAATAAAAATTATAAAAAATTTTTCAGTTTAACAGGAGTCATCTCGACGAAATTGTAAGCGTAGTACCCCATTTATGTCCTTTAATTGGAGTTATTTTTCTTTGGTTTTTAACCAAGAATTATTTGACAGGTACATTCGTACATAACGCCATCACCCATTCCAATTAGTATAACTAATTCTTGAGTTCAATGTTCCTAGTTCTGGCACAATGCTGCGCATGTATAGGCGTCATCCCCTAAGTGCCTGTCCAAGAAAAAAAAATTAAAATTGTTGTATTTTAACAAAATCAACATGGTTAACTTTTCACAGAGAACCGTAAGCAATATACGAGTAGTTAGCGTAACGCGACAGTTAACCACAGCGCGTGAGACGAAAACTCTCGAAGGCCAAACAACAAAAACAAGCCTGACCGCACTTAAGAAATAATTACGATGACACGTAAGATGTTCTTCAACCCAGAGCTGCTTTACAACTTACAACTTAAAAGTGGCGAAAATACTTAAAAAAAATTAATTAATTTCAGCCGCACAAAAATTCCTGGAAAACAGTCATAGAATTCTATTGCATTCAAATCATCATTTAATGAGTATTCGAGTTATATTTCACCACTGCTGTCAATAGTTTTAAGCCACTTGCTATCAAAGCTGCTAACAAATAATACGATATTTTATTTATTTTTTTTATTTAGTTATACTAATTTTCTTTTTGCCTTAACACTCATGGGCAGCTTTAGTCCTTGCACGAATGCATATATGAAAACAATTTTAGTAACCAATAAATTATTTTCGTTTTTAAAAAATTGTTTAAGCTTTAAAAGTAATTATAAATAATAAAAAGGTCGAATAATTTATATAAATAAATTTAATAATCAATAAATAAATTTCAAGAATAAAATATTTTAATTTTTTGATAATTGTTGAGTTACTGTCGTATTCGTAAGGTATACTGATTAATTTTTGTATGGAAATTTGTCTATGAAACCTTTCATAACTAAAAAAAAAATATATTATTTAAAAATTAAGTCTTGCTAAGGTCTGCACCAACACACTATCTTTTGCTAAAGACAAGGTAATAGACATATTATGGCTCCCACAATTTTCGAAGGCAATTTTAATTGCTTGAATGTTACAAAATTAGTTAAGCAAATGAAGACAAAAGTTATTCTATTAAAGTTTGCAACAATTTAAATTGAATTTTTTATAAAATAAAAACGGAAAAATAGTTTTTATTGACACGGTAGTTCAAGTCAGTTCTGATTTTTTTTGCATATTTTTATATTTCTTTTTTAATTACAGGACATAGTTTCACTTCATCGATACAAAAAGTAATGCTTTCAGCAATATCCATTAATTTTCATTTACAAATTCCCACCAATAATTCTAATTCTAGATCATATTGGCTAATTCTAATAATTAACATATCTATATTTTATTTAAGTTTAAAAACTAATTTAAATGACAAAAAGTTAGGCACATACTCACACAAAAATGTTAACATTTTTTATAAAAAAATTTTATACTATTATTAAAAATTTATTTATTCATATTCACTCGCAGACAATTATGTGCCGTAAGAGTTTTCTTTAATTTTTTTCCCACTTAAATATTTAAACTGATCGTCCAGTAACGTATAAAATTGAAAAGAATCTCCGACAGTTTTAACAAGTGCACCGATCTGAACGATGTGCATGTTCAGAATGAATATGGGCCACCATTCGATAAAGATTTTTAACAGAACAAAAGCACAAAACACAAAAATCAAGAAAAGAAAAAGAACAACAAAGTAAGAACACAATAAAGCACACACGTAAAGTTTCCCACACTGATTAGAAGGCACAGCCACCACCATTTGCCAGTTGCCCAGCAAACATTTGAAATATAATATGTATGTATGTGGGATAATTTGGTCATGGTCAATTTTTCATATTTCAATTGTTATTTGTTTTAGAATAAATGTTGACGAATGGTATTTTCTGAGCACTTCTGCAGGAATTTCAGGTTAGAAATTTTTCTTTTTATTTCTGTATTGTAAAATCATATTGCACATTTTTGTAGAGAAATTTATTTGAATATTTTAAAATGTTCAACAAGATTGTCAAACTTCAAGTATTCCATGAAAATATTCACGGCCATATGGACCTGCTTTAAAGTGATGTTAAAGTAGATGTGGATTTATTAAATAAAAAATGCATACCTTAAATTTGATGAACAGAATTTGCAAAAATTATTTTTATTTTATGCGAAAATTATTTTACAATATGAAAGTTTTCATTTAAAGCGCATAAACCAATTAGCGGTCTATTATCGGAAAATAACTTATGCAACGATAACCATCCATAGAACCGTATGGGTCATAAGAACAGACCTCACTAGCATTAGCAGTATTGCTAATTTTATATTTCTGTTAATTATAGATTTTATGCATAGCTTAAACTTTTTCTTATATTGTTTTATTTTAGAACATGCAAATGTTAACGCATGATATTTAAGGAAATATCGAAATAATGAAAAAAATATAAAAAAAACCTTTAAGATAAACATCAAATCAAGAAATATATATTAGAAGGAAAAAGTTACCTAATAACGATTAAAAAAAAATCTGTTAATAATTTTTAAAAATTTTTAAAAATGTATGTTCAGTGATGTGGAGCTATTGAGGCCTCCAAAAATGTCATCGTTTGTCGAATTTATCTAGGGAGAGAAATAAATTAAAACATCTCTACTGAAATTTTTGGTAAATACTTCGTGGTACTTAAGAACTATACAATCGAACCCGCTCAAATTCCGATAAGTCGAATCCAAACAATCTCTAGTCTATGAAAAATTGTCTTTCTGCCTGTCAAAAAAGAAAGGTTAAGTCTTTATGTAATTAAATATATATTTAATTGCATTAGTCTCACTTCTATTTTTATTTTGACCTTTATTAAAATTTTTTAATTATATTTATTTTTGAGCGATGGTCTTTTGTATGAAAAGTTTTTTAATAATTATTTATTTTTCAATATTTCGCTACCAAATAGGTAGCATTGTCAGGAAATAATAATAAATAATAAAAAATACTAATTATTATTTCCTGACAATGCTACCTATTTGGTAGCAAAATATTGAAAAATAAATAATTATTAAAAAACTTTTCATAAAAAAGAACATCGCTCAATAATAAATATAATTTAATTGCATTTAATATTAAACAAATTATTCGGAATATATCTCAGTTTCATATTTCTTTTCGTCTAATATATGCGTGGACAAAGAAATGTTTTTATAAAGTTACTTTAGAAAAATGTTTATATTTTTTTATGCTTAATGTTAGATCTTTAAGCCCTTACAATCACATTTATATTGTTACTATAAAAAAAAGAGTTCTTAATTATTTTCAGAATTGATATGTTTGAGAAGCTAAAGAACAAAATGCGAAAAAAATGTATATCAAGCTTCAGAAATTTTTTTTCGTTAGAGATAGAATTTGATTTCAAAACACTAGCTGTTCGAAAACTAAACTCAACGCAAGTGTTCGCTGGGCTAACGCCAAAATTAAAAGCACAATAACAGCAACAAAAGTATAATATAAATGCATACGACAAGGAAAATGAAAAGAAAAACAACTAGAGGTAGCAGAACAAGAATGTATTGTACAACAAAAATAACATCAGAAATGATTAGCCAAAACGACGACCACGACTCGAAGTCAGGCATGCCAGGTACTATTATTTTTCCTTTTAACTATAAAAGCGGGGAAAGAAAAGTAGGAATAAAATGCACTGGAACAACTAATTTTAAAAACTCAAAAATTTTACATCCGTTTAAATGGAAACTTCACTTCCTTAAACGATGAAACTATTTGAAATAATTTCCATGTTACATATGTATGTACATATCGTTAAGTGAAATGCAAAACCACGTACATATAACTAACATTTTTACTCTTTTACAGGAGGAAGAAAAAGCTTTCGAATTTTATACACATATTTGCATTTACATTCTTTTGATTTTCGTTGACTAATTGTAAGAACGATTTTGAAAAATTAAATAGATTTAAAATCAAATAATAAAATGTTTGTTGTATAAGGAAAATTTTTAAAGAACCTATTTCTTTTATTTGTATATTTCACAACTCTTAAATATTTTTTGGGAGTTCTAATATAAACATGTGCAATTTCAAGAATTTGGAAAGGTCTACTGAATATTTTGGTCATTTGCGAGGTATAATTTTTCATAATTAAATTAAAAATATTCACCATTAATATACTCGTACTTTATTAAAAAAAAATAAATAAAAAAAATATAATAAAATAAAAATAAGAAATTATAATGAACTCAAGCCCTTCGGTCATTTTGAGCCACCCTGTATCATAAAAAAGAAAACAGAAATAAGGTCATGAGTATGTAAGAAAAAATGGGAATCACTTAGATAGCGTAGAAAAAAAAAGTATCTGTTTGTTGCGCATATAATAGAAGTTAAAAACGGTATATGTAAATAGAGGTATAAAAATGAAGCGTCATAATAGAGGTTATAGTGAGCATAGTGAGCAGCATGACGGTTAATAGAGGACCGTATAGCCGAAATTCAACTAAATTTCAAGCACATAAAATTCAATAGTCTAGAACACACTTTTATATGAAAATGACCAACAAAAAAAATGCAATACTGTATAATGAAGCGATTACACAACGCATACGACATGATTGCGAGCTTGTCAACTGAACAATTGATTTCCTTAGTCCCATAAAGTATAGAGAACATATTGAATTGTTCTTTCAAATACACAGAACAAATAAAATTATACCAAACTGGCAACATTGTTGGATTTTCAAATAAAGAAAAACTAACAAAATGGAACATTTTTGCAAATAGCAAATAAACAGCCGGTAAAAGATGAACTTTAAAGCAAGAAAAAAGAGCAATAACAAATGCATATTTCGTTTTATGTACAACAAAAAGTTAAGTAAATTTTAAATGGAAAATGCATATCGCATCTCATGACTTGCTGCTTACATCAGAGATGGGAAAATGGGAAACGCCGTCACCGTGAATTCTCTGCGCTACCAGACCATGATAACCGATTTTTTAATTTTTAGTTCACATTTCAGAATAATTAATTTAAAAAAATTTTTCATATTTAGCGGTGTTCACGTTATCGCGAGTGCTCTGTATACGCTGGTTGTTCCATTTTGTAATAAAGTTTGTGGTTTTCCCCGTGCCCATTATTAGCATTCACGAGCGTCAGCAATGCAATGCATTGTGCTGGAACTAGAGGAGAATTATTTTGAGAGAGATGGCAGCTGGTGAAGCTTTACTATCTTACAACTCTGCTTTTGTACGTTTTTATGTTTATAGCAGTGTTGTAGCGGCCCTGATTTCAAGGAGGCGTATTCAATTTTCAGCTTCGATTTAGTAGCCATTTTTAGTCATTATTCTACTTCGCCGGTGGTACACAATACCGACGAACGACCAAGGCTCTCTGGATTTTACTTTTACATGGGCAGCCACAGATAAATTTTCCCCCATTTTACCGAACTTTATATCAGCTGTATTTTGCTGTCCCCTACAATTACTTAACAAGTTTTTGATTTTCCCATATTGAACCGCAACAGAACAGAAGTGAAAAACTAAAGACTGGTACAAAAAACCAATCAGCTGATTTATAACAGCACAAAAAGTAAAGACTAATTCCACCTTAAGCCGTAGCAAATGTGTAGCGAATCTCACAGATCGTAACAATTGTTCGTGCCATTATTTCATTAAATGAAATATAAAGGAAAATCTATGACTAAATATGCTTTGACTATGAAATTCAATTTTTAAAATCGCTACAGTTGACAGCGCTGCTTGGCGGATATATTCGTAAAAACTGAAAGACGACTTTTATTTGTAAAAATGAATAAGTGCACAAGTGCAATATATACAATATATTTTTATCAAAGATTATGCTGGTACGAGATTTGAATACAATTAAACATGAAAAAAGCTTACACACACATTAAAATAAATCGCTTAAAAACAAATTCAACAATTTGGTTTGTTGGCAACAGATGCTAAACGTTGTCACAAATCTTAAATTAATTTTTTTCATTTAATTTTTCATTTATTTTTCGTTTGTGTATTTCTAAAACAATACTAATTTTAAAAATAAAAGAACAAAATTTTTTTTTGCCATTTGCAATCGGACATCTGTGCCTCCAAATGTTGTTGACAAAATAATTAATTAAAATCATGATCTGACGATGTTAATCATGTTGAAAACAATTTGAAACAATATATAAAATGTAAAATTAATTTTTTTTTACCAGTTTTATAACTAATTCACAGCTCTTTTATTTATTAGGTGATTTATAAAATGTTTGCATGTTTTTTCTTTGACTGCTATCATAATATCATGTAATTTTTTCCGCATTGTTTGGCAATTCGTGATGTGAAATACTCACAACACAACAAATTCTCCAAATTAATCAGTTGAATTACGAATTATAAAGGAGATGTATTAAAAAAATTATTTCGAGCAAAATGTGATGTGAATCATTGTGCTGCAGTCTGTTTGTGAGGAGGATATTGCGGCTTTAACTGTGGCCAATCGATTCGAGTATCGTGATAAGAAACTTTTTGTTTTATTTATGCGTAGACACTACAGTAAGACCATTTGTGTACATTTAATAAACAAACGAAAGAATCCATATAAACAAACAAAAACTGAAAAGGCTCGTTTTGTGTTCGCACAATATATGTGGACATAAGATACGTAAAGCTAATGTCGCTGATTCTTATTTGATTGGCAAATATATGTATTTTGTTGTTGTACTATTGCAAGAACATCGATTCGCACCGAATTTAATATTATTTAAAATTGGAAATTTTTATAACTATGTATATCTATATAAAAATAACGTGTCACGACGTTTGTTCTCGCTAATCTCCGAAACTACTGGACCGATTTAAATGAAATTTTGCGCAGATATGTTAACAGTGTATAACTTGAAATATAGGCTATATTTTCTTTTGAATTTGAAATAGAAAAAATTGCTTTTTGAATAACCTGGCCTTTTATAAACATATTTTCAAAATTATTCTTTTATTCTTGTTCTTGTGCTCGCTGCCGTATGGATATAATAAAACCCGCGCAAATTTTGTCATATCCATCAGAAATGTTTGTACATGCAAAAAATTACGATAAAAATTCAGATTTTGGAAGTTTGTGTGCTCCATCAGACTTATTTTTTGCAGTATGTAAGATTCATATAAAAGTTTTCGAAAAAATTTTTTCTGAATCCAAAGAAATAAAAAACATAAAAAAAACTATTGTTGAGCAATGTGTAAATTGCACCAAAAATACAATATATTCCTTTTGGTTTCAAGAAAACAACGTATGCTATAAGCACAGAATGGAGATGCTAAATTTATTAATTCTTACACTTTTACGAAAGCATTCCTCGTGGGAAACATACAAATACAAATTAACGAGCGCAGAAAAACTTAAAATTTTAAAACAATAAAACATATGCTCAATTCAGAAAATTATTAAATATGTACCAATCACCAAAAATAATTACATTTCTTGTGCTAGTTATCACTTATTAAAAAGATTTTAATAAATTTTATAATAGTTTTGTAAACAAAATAATAAATTGTATGGTTTTTGAACTCAGGTAAGCTCGCGTTTTATTTGATTTATGCATATACATAGATATTCTAACTATACAATTGAAAATTCTAAAATAAAATATTTAATAAAACAAATGAGTATACATAGTTCGGTGCGAATCAACATAAATGCAATAGTACAATAACAAAAAACGTAATTTTACCCTACAGCCATAGAAATCGGTCGCATTGGCTTTGCACTGTTTATTTGCACATGATTTATATGAAAACAAGAAACTGCTTTTAGTTGTTAATATTGTTATTGAATGTGCTTTGCACAAGAAATATAACACACACAAACACATTTCTCAATAAGCATCATTTATATGTGTAAACAACAAAAAAAACCTTAATTTCTGTGGAAAAAAATTTTTAGTAGAGTTAAAAAAAACAAAAATGTTTCAAAAACAACAACAAAATAAACTTGACAAAACCAATGCTTATTACTACATACATACTTATGTACGTACATATGTATGTATGCCTAAAATTTTTGTGTTCTCTTCTCTTGCTCAAAGACTCTCTTGCTACTTCCCCCCACAGCATCTATAAACGCAAACAATTTTTGTTTTTATTCAATGTTCTACGTGCAATATCTTTATAATATTTATAGTCTTTGGTAAGACGTTATGGTTCTAATCCTACTCTAGTCAAAATCTCAAAAGACTTTTTTATGTGCCTTAACCCTGGATGGTTACTGTTCGTCTCTTTTATGTGTTTTCATTTAATGCTCTGTTGAATTTTTTTTTATTTTTTATTAAAATGTTTAAGTAAAAAAATACTTATTTTTATTTAAAAATAGTTCCGCTAGAATTTTTTTTATTTCGTCGTTTCGATGAAGAGTAACATCGATGGATTAAAATGACGAGTTTCCTTGGAGGTTAATGTCTATGCTAATGCACATCAGAAATAATGAACAAAATGGCTCTCCTTTAGCTTAATAATAACTGCCGTATTCATAAAAAAAAGTTTTACTTTATAAAAGCTTTAATAGGCAAATTTCCTTACAAAATTCAATCAATAAAAATTTTATGAATATGGCAGTTAATGCGCCTAATCCACACAAATTACAAATTAGTTAACTAAACGCTGTGTAAGAATTAAACGACACCCTATCACTATAATATCTTGTGAATTAGAAAACATTTAATTAAAACAAGGTAACAGGCAATTTTGCCTTAAGCCCTTCTGACTCTACATTTTTTCTTCATTGTTCCAATTTGGAGAAGAGCACAAATATATTGTAATGGAAAAATTAATCAGGTGCAAAGAGTACCACCATATTAAGATAAATACAAAAACGTTAAATCGTCCAATAGTGTTATCGATAAAAGATGAGTAACTGTCAAAAAAAATGTAACCATTTTCAACTTAAAATTGATGTTTCGAACTTAAAATCTTTTATATGTTAAAAACTTAGCGACTTATGCACAATATCTGCGATTTTGACCGTATATTTTCATTTAGCTTTTTTTTAATTAAAATGAGGCAACATTTAAAAAATGTAAATATTATATTGTAATTGTATCTTTTTGGATTTACAGCTGGATAGAAAATCCATTTTATATTAATTAATGAAAAATTAATGTAGTGTCGTCATACTGGCTTTAAAAATAATTTCAACTTGGTTTTCGCTGTGAATTCAAGTTTTAATTAAAATTGTTTGTCTAAAATATTTAGTATTTTTTATAAAGTCTCAGTATTAATTTTTGGTCTCTTATTCCTTCTCTTACTTATTTCTAGATGTCTTTGCGGATTATGTTGAAAGCATTTCAGTGTTTTGACACTTTCTAATAACCCCATTTCGCACATTTTAACGCTTCTGTCAATATCTGCCAACATAACTTATAACACTTCAATTGTTTGTTTTCTTATTTTTTAGTGACCCTTATTCCGACATATACTCGTACTTCGCATAACTTTTTGTTTTCACGCTAATAATTTCAAACGCTGTTTATCAAATTAGTCAACACTTTCTTGCCTTTTTGGAATTCGTAAGTTTCGACAACAATAATTAATTTTATATGGCTGTTTAAATATTCTTCCATCTGTTTATCATTCTAAAATAAAAATAAAATATCTGTTTTCTTAACTCAGAATGCAAATTAGTTTGACACTCGGTTGGTGCCCAGAATAAAAAATTATTTTTATAATAAAATCAGACTACAAAAAAATAAAAACAAAAATATATACTACATATGTACATACATACATATATGAAAAACAAATTATAATAAATTCAATAATTTTGTTTTATTTTCTTTTCTCTCATTAAAAAAAAATCTGCCTTTGTATTTTGTTCATTTAATTTATCTATCTATTTCTTATGACAAATTGCAAAAAACTTATCCAACCACAATATTACAAACAACAAGTCTTAAAGTGACAACAATCGTTGCTTGGGTGCCTTACACTTTCAAAATACATATTGGGAGAGTATGTTTAGTTATACCTCAGGCTGCAAAAATTTACATCTAAAAGAAAATAATTTCTTTAATTTTGCATGATGATGTTGCAAGATGATGTAGCATCATTAGCGTTTTTTTTTTGTTATCTTGGACCAGCACTCAGTGGTTGACCCCTACACATGCGATGCATTGTGCTGGAACTAGGAAATTAGATTATGGGATGGAGAATAGAGGGAGTAGTGTTTATGAACATTTGATTTGAATGTTCCCACGTCAAGAGTGACAGGACAGGCCTCTGCAGGAAGTGTGTACTTTAAAAAACTTAAAAAAATACGTTTTAAAAAATACTACATTTTGAAATAAAACCTGCCTTTATAAAAGTACCAAAAGGTACTCGTACCTATACTAGTAAGAAAAAGTTTCTTTCCCTGTTGCGGTTTCGTGTTCGCCTTTTCGCTAGCATGTAGTGTATAAAAAGTTCTACTTGAATGCACTTGTGTTAATCACACATGCTGGCGCATTCGTTGATGAATTTTCATTTCTTTACTAAATTAAAAAAAAATATTGATTGCACATAAACTACAGTGCGCTACTTAGATAATTTTCGTTTTTTTTTTTTCTGCAAAATCTCAGCAGACAATTTGTCGCTTTTTTTATTTAAAACAAAAAAAAAAACAAAAAGAAAAAAAGCATTTATTTTTATTGAATATTTCTTTGCTTTATGTCAGTCTTTTTTTGACGCAAGAACACGAGGTCATTAAAACAGAATGATCAAATGAAGCAAAAAAAGATTAATTATTTTATAAAATTGCTGATAAAATAAAATTTAAAGAAAAGTTGAAGGAATCGTTACTGACAAAAATTAATTATGACTATGAGATTGATGTGTATTACAAAACTTTTCTGTTTTTCAATATGACTTTATGCGTTAGTAATTTTAAAAATATTTTATTGCATCTTTGCATGTCGCTTCTTCAAAAAAATAACATATGTTTTCCAATTATGAACGCAAAAAAAATTATTATTAAATTTTCAATGAAGTGAATAAACCGCAATATATTTTTATTTAATCAGCAAGTATGAAAAATGACAAAAGTAAGAGTTTTAATAGTAGGGAGGTGTGAGATGAATGATTATGAAACATTTTCTGAGCCTAATTTTCAAATTATTTTGTTACAATTAAAAAGGTATACAAAATTAAAAACGAAAAGAAAAATTCAAAGACAAGCTCTGAACAGGGTTTAAGTGACGTTGCTTCTAGGGCACAATATCTTCGATTATATGCACAGGCAATGAATACTACACGACTACTTTCAAATCATACAGCGACAAAAAATTTATTGCGATGTGTGCGATAGGTCGACAGGTTGCTGAATGTAAATGTAAAGGTCCCATCGCAACCCACTTGGGTCAAATTTATTATAGTCCTTTGTGATTGTGTGGAACAAAACTTACACGTCGTGTAGTAAAACAGACCAAAGTCTCTGCTAGGAATCGAACTTAGAACCCCCAACTGATAAACTAGCGCACTGCTCACTAGACTACCGGGCCAAAAAATATGTGCGTGAAGTTAAATTTTAAATTTTATGACCCTAGACACAAACCAACGAGTTTAACAGAGCTCTGTTAAGTGTTAAACAGTGAAAAAACTTTACTTTATTTTAAAATTTACAAATACACATATTAAATAACAAAAATATAATTAAAAATTCCAATCCCTGGAAATATAACATATACGAAGGGTACTATTTATATTTCGGAAGCTGGCAACACTAATCTCAATAGCTGAAATCTGGCAACACCATTAATCAAGTTTGACAGTTTTTAGCATAAACGTACTCAAAACGTTTTGATGTACAACAGTCAATTCGGAGTGGTACACGACCATTTGTTGGCCGAAATCTTCGGAGAAATTCGTATAACCAACCGCCGAAGACGAATCATTCTCCATCATAGCAATGCGAACTCTCACACATCTCGTCAAACAGCTGAATTTTTGAGCGGTCAAAACATCTTCCGTACAATTCTGATTTGGCACCCAATGACTTCTTCTTGTTCCCGAATATCGAAGGTAAACTGTGTGGCCGACGAGCGCAGAAGAACCAGTTGAAGCGTTCAAAGACCATGTTTTGGAGGTATCTCCGGACCAAAGGATAAACGCATGCAAAAGTTATTTGAACATCACTTCAGAAAACAATAAAACCATTTTCATTTAAAAAATTTTGTTAATATTTGCTATTCCCGAAATATAACTAGTACCCGGAATTGTGTGATTTTAAAACGAATGGTATAAATAAAGTATACTCAATGTTTTCTTTATTAGTTTTTTTCAACAATTAGTTGGTTTTTTATTTTAAACAAGAAAAAACACTTACGGCATGTTCAAAGAAGCCACGTGAGAATACTCGTCCGCCCATTTATATTGAAAACAAAAACAATTTGAGCTTCTATGAACAGGCAGTTAAAAATTAAGAAAAGTTTACCGGCAGCTGCTCTGCTGTGTGATTTATAACACAGTTAACATAAAGAATCAGCTGTTTTGTAATGTTTTCGTTAAATAATACAAAAGCAGTGTGATCGCACGTGCGATTTTAAAAAAGCAATGCATATAGCTGCTATTATTTTCTGCGGAACTGTACGTACATGTGTACATAGGAGTACATTCAGAAATGCCGTGCAGCATGCCTTTTCCACTACGAGTACAATTGCATTTAGTATTATAAATTTGAAAATCATGTGATAAAATTCTACATCTGTTGTTAAACTTATTTATTTGCATTTAATTTTAGCTTTTCTTTTTTAATTTTTTTTTTTATTTATTTCTTTCTTTCTCTAGTTTTCGTTGTTTTTGTGTTGAACGAAATGATGCAAGTTTTTGTGCAGAACTACTCATACGCTCAGCGAAATAAAACGC
The DNA here is from genome assembly GCA_963924685.1 of Dexiosoma caninum. Classification (NCBI taxonomy): domain Eukaryota; kingdom Metazoa; phylum Arthropoda; class Insecta; order Diptera; family Tachinidae; genus Dexiosoma; species Dexiosoma caninum. The sequence continues at coordinate 4,091,902 of OZ004728.1, forward strand.
ATTAAATAAGAATCTTAAAAATGTATCTGATTCGCATTTCTCTGGCACGAAAATTTCTTGTGTTAAATAAAAGTAAGTTTTAACACACAAGAAAAACAACAACACCGAAAATCTTTACAAGTAAATGTAGCGTAAATAAAAATCTTAAATTGGATTGCCAGAAAAAATATAATAAAATTATACATAAATAATAAAAAAGACATAAATAATAATATAAAAAAAATAGAACTATAGAACGTTGATCTTTTTTCTAAAAATTTTATTTGTTTCAAATTTGATTTCGGTGATGAGGAATTACGTAAGAGGCAGATATTTTTGTTAAATTATTCTTATTGAGGCGTAAAGTTGTAAAATAAAATCAGATGAAATTGTGTCATTTGTTTAAAATATTTTTAGAACTTTACATGATTTTTAATACTAGAAACAAAAAGAAATTAAGTCGTTGGTCTTTAGTCATCACCAGGAAAAGATAAATTACTACTAGAGATTTAACAATCTGATCTTATTTTTCAATAATATTGACATAAATATAGCATAATAATATAGCATAAATAAAAATAAATATCTAATAGTAACAAAATAAAATAAAGTTGACCAAGTGCACTGTATCGGTTTTATGTCCGACCTTAGGAGCATCAGAAACATTAATCAAAAAATATTGCTCTGCCCTTTTTGTTGACATTTTCCAAGTATAGTATACTTATATACATACAGCCATATTTATATATTATTATATTAAGCATATAAAGTACAAAAGTTATCATAGACTTCTTTGTCTTATAAATCAGTTTTTAAAAGTTGTATTCATAAACGAACAATAACAGATCTATAGCAATTGAAGACTAGTAGTAATTTTATGTTAACGTACGGCAACTCTCTTCTGATTTTACATGGGAAAAAATAACAAAATTACTCAATTTATATAAATTTGTTTTTGTTTTGCATTTTGTTAACGATGTATGTACATATACAAATTGACAATTAGACCCTTAATTGAAATTGTATGTACTAGGTTTGTTCGAAAGAAGAGAAGGTGAATTTTGTTTTCTTCGATTACAACTGCGTGGTGCATCATGAGTTCTTGCCAACAGGTCGTACGGTTAATAAGGAATACTACAAAGAAGTTATGCAAAGTTTGCGTGAAGCAATACGGATCAAACGATCGGAATTGTGGGAATAAAAACATGAATTCTGCGTCACGATAATGCACCAGCTCACACATCAATGCTTGGGGCCAAAAAAAGTACTCTCCTAATCATCTCTCAAACAACTTATTCACCAGATTTGGCTCCCTGCGACTTTTTTCTATTCCCAAAACTGAAGAGACTAAGCGTTTTGGCACAATTGATGAGATAAAGTCAAAATCAAAGAACGAGCTGATGGCTATACCGAAAAGCGCATTTCCGAAGTGCTTGGAGGATGGAAGAAGCGCTGGCATAAGTGCATTATATCTGAGGGGGAATACTTTGAAGGGGACAAAATGGATATTGATGAATAAAAACTTTTCAAAAAAATTCAAAATTCACCTTTTATTTTAAACAGACCTCGTATGTATATATTAGTATTAAATAAATCAATGTTATTGTTATTATATGATAATAAATTAAAAAAAAAAATTGTATATATGGATCGTACTTAAGATTTCTATTGATGTAAGATTGAGCAATATAACCACCAATATATTTCATTAGTATATGGGGTTCGTCAATGGTCCCGAATTGGTTTGATTATACTTCTGCCATGACATTCCATTCCCTGAGGGTGGCGATGGCACGATGGATGGTAGTCTGCACGTTGACTACAAAACCAAAAACAGACCTGGGTTCAACCCCAGTTTCAGGCTAAAATTATAAAATAAAAATAAACATCTCGCATTTCTCTGATGTGCATTAGTGTGTCTTTCTGTGTCAGTTGTTGTCGGAAGGATTCAGTGGCGAAGTCATAGTCACTGGTCACTGAACAATACCGGCTTCAGCTGATAGCAATCCACAATCGCATCAGAACGCCCTTCTTCGTCGGTATTGTGTAGCACCGGCGAAGTAAAATAATAATAAAAATAGCTACTAAACCGAAGCTCCAGCACTGCTACGAGTATAAACAAAGAACATGCAAAAGCAGAGCTGCAAAATAATTAATTAAGCTTCACCTCCTGCCGTTTCTCCTAATATCCCTTTCTTATAGTTCCAGAACAATGCTTCGAATGTGTAGGAGTCAGCTCCTGAGTGCTGGTCCCAGATAAAAAAAAAAAAAAAGTCGAGCAACTCTTCCACAAATTAGAGTACTGTTTCTTGTGAGGGGTAATGAATGAATACTTTAATTCCATTATCTCGGAATCATATCTTACCCCTCCACAATTTTGGGTAAATAAAAAATAATTTTATGAATAGATTCACACTTCCACATTTACTGATAATACTGCTTTTTCAATAAGACGAGGGAGCACATTCTAAAGTTAAACAAGTGGTTAAAGCTCTAAAATTTAGTGTTCATTTTCTGGCTATTGTAGCCTGTGAGTGTTTACTTTTGATAGAACAGTGCAAAAACATTATTGACATCCTCAATAAGTATTACACAAACTAAATGTCTGATGTTTTTGATATTGGTGTTTTGTTGTAGAGTTTCGGCTATTTGAAAAATATTGTTCGACCGTAACCAGGGCGAATTCAAACTAGGTAAACTTACTAGTACAACACCAACCAAAACTCATTGCATAATGTCAAAAGAATTCATACAATTTGACATTAAACACTGATAAAAATTCGACCAGCTGGGTTTGTAAATTCACCTGTTATGAATTCGCTTTGACCTTAACCATAGAAACTAATTGAATTTTGGTTTCTGCCATAACAATAAACTACCGAGCGAACTGAGAAGTATATTTTCTGACTTTCAAAATAATAAAAGAGAGACAAAACCTGTTTATGGCTACGGCAGCGCTAATTGACGAGAAAAAGTTCTATTATGGCCATAGCACTCGCTATGACTATGGCAAAAGTATAAGGCATAAAAGGAATATTAAAAATATTAATCGAAAAAATATGACTCGGTTCTCTTTGTTGAGATTTCCCAAGTACAGTGATATCCGTTTTATATTTTTGACGGCGATGAGAACAGTTTGTATATGGTATGTCGTGAGTAAAATAATTTTGTACGTTACCGTGCGAGACGTCAATCACGCGTCCATCTCTAGTAGAGATGTCAAAATTTCATAAGTAAATGTTAACGAAAAACATATGTAATCATTGGCCGAAAATTAACTTTAAATTCAAACTATTTCCACGTTACCAAGTATAGATTTTGGCGGTATTATAGCCTCGTCAACGCTCCTTAGAACATATGTATTCAAAAATGTTCATAAGCTATTGTAACACGCGCCATCCCATTTATTTATCACATACTGATTTTAATTAAATTTAATTGAATTATTTAATTGGCTTCAATTAGCTGTTTGACAGCTGTTCGTAATAATAAAATTTTAATAACAGAAAGCAATGCTTTAAACGGCCATACGTGCATATAAAAGAAATTTATTGTAATGTTTTTTTAATAAGATATTTTTTTAATTTATTTTTATTTATTTGAAACGTTTTTCACTTGGCAACTTTAGCCACTACACAATGAAGAGAAGATAAAATGTATTATTTTTTGTGGCATTTAATTAAGTAATAATACACAAAAACCATTAATATATTTAAATTTCTTTAATATAATTTCATTTTTACAAATGATTTTGTTTGACATTTTAATAAAAAGCGACTGGGGAAAAATTGCTCCCCTATGTTTGTTTACTTTGCCCAGCGAACATCACAACGAAATTTTAAAAGATCTGCAATACATATGCGAACAAAGTGAAACTAATTCGCAAACGGGTATTCGAATTTAAGTTTTGTGTTAGAATTTTGAACATTATTTCAAGAAATTACTGGATTTATTAACAAATAAATTTGATAAACCAAATCAGGTTACAATAAAACGGACCAGCGAATGTACTCCAGTAATAGTTTAAGAAACTTCAAATAAACGAAGCGAAGTATTAAGAATCCAAGTAGAACATCAAATAAAAAATTAAATATCTTATATATATGTACATATATATTGACTGTCTCTGTTTCGCAGTGTACTCGTAGTGATTCATGTAGAAACTAATAAAGAACTAAAAAAAAATAAAATAAAGTTTTTCTGTTTCTTATATGGTATTCACGTTGCTGTGTTTAAACAACTTTAAGGTGTTTTAGAGCAAAATAAGTTTATTTTTACATCTTGTGCCATATATTGAGCTATTTCCAAAATCATGTAAAATTGACATGTTTAAAAATAAATTTGTTTTTTCTTTTTACAACACAAACTGTTCGAAGGTCTTATAGCTTGTCTGTCGAATCACCGAAAACATGTAAATAGTGTATGTTCAGAAGTTTGTTTTTTTACTGAACGTGCTTTTGAATGGCGGTACGCCACAAATTTTATTTAATTTGTTTGCATTTATAAAGAAGTCACCAAAAAAATGCTTTCTTCGATGGAAAAAGAAATAGGAAGGCATAGACAGTGCAAGAAGAAATATTAATAAAAATAATTAATAATAAATCAGAACAAATTACTTCATATAAAAATTTTAATTTATTTATGTTTTCATCAGCTGTTTAGGCAACTGGCGACATGACAGTTCGGTTTAATGTTTTCATGAACTTTCTTAAACATGATTACTTTTTATAGTGTGAGTGTCATATTAAGCGGCTATTAGACGGTCATACTTGGCATGTGAGAATGGTATGCCTTCATCCCAATATGTGTATGTCAGTTTGGCATGTTGAAAATCAAAAAATTTTTAAATTTTACTCTCTCTCATCATGCCAAAGTGTCATCTGTTAAACAAGTCCATGTTGTTCTAGATAAATTATGGCAGAAACCAAAATTCATTTGGTTTCTATGATTATGGTCAAAGAGAATTCATAACAGGTGAACTTACTAACCCAGCTGGTCGACACTTTATCAGTGTTTAATGTCAAATTGTATGAATTATTTTGACATTATACAATGATTTTTGGTTGTCGTTGTACTAGCAAGTCCTGATAAATTTTTTTTATTATATTTTTGCTTTTTAATGTGTTTGTTTTTAAATTTCAAAATAAAAATTGTTTTTGAATTGTTTAACATTGCTATATTAACACATTTACAGAGCTCTGTTATATTCGTTGGTTTGTGTCTAAGGTTATAAAGTTTAAAATTTATTTTCACACCAATTGTCGTTTAACTATAACGTTGTTCTTTTCAATGACTTGGCCCATGGCTGCATTACAGAGGACCATACGTATTTGTAACCAGTCTGATAGGTTAATACATAATAATATTAATATTTTCTATCGCTTTGTATTTGCCGGAAATTCCTAACAGATTGAAAAATCAGTCCCTCTTTCCCGTGAAATGAAAAAGTACGGGAAAAGCACTAATAATTTTCTTTACGCTTTTACAAAACCGTGTACATGCTATGCATAATATGTATAAGAAGTCTATGGTTATTTAATTTATTAAGTCAGTTAACTTCTGTTTAACAGTGTATATACGGGATTTTATGGAAAGATTTTGCCATTTGCCACTTATAAAATTGTTTACCCAATTGCTCTGGGCAGAATTCTGACATCATTATCGATTGTAATTGAAAACTGTTTGTAAACATTTTTATTAAATTTATTTTGACAGTTTGACAATTTCTTTTTGACATGAACGATCATTTATCATCAATTTTACCATAAATATTTCCCAAAAAAAATACTTACATACGAGTATAAAGCAAAAACTTTTTTAAATAGGAAATGTTTGGTAAATAGACCAGTTTAAAATAAATATTTCTTTCGTTTGCCTTGAACAAGCAAAAATAAATAAGAACAAATATTACATTTATTACATCATAAAAAATGTTAAAAAAAAAGCCGCATTAATGTTAACAAATGAGAAGTACACTGCAAAAAATAGTAACTACTGGAAACCAAATTTCAACATTAACATTGAACATGGGCAGCAGTGATCACTTCGATCATTTCATCAGCGGTTTGCTGATGGCGAGCAGTTAGCGTGTTGGCTCTGCAGCCAGAAGGACCCGGGTTCGATTTCCAGCCCGGTTAAGTCAACAAAAAAATTATTTCTGAGTTTTCTGTGCTGCAGCACCCTCCTACGGCGATAATTGAGGAAGAAAACGTCGGGAAAGTTAAATGGCTCTCCTTAACTTAAAAAAAAAGGTGAAAAATAACATCGGAAACGCCGCAACTTTAATTTAACTTAATTAAGTCCGTATTTGCAATAAAGGCCGCGTTTTTTTCTCTATTTTCTTTTAAAGTTGTTCTAAAACTCTTGCCTCTTTTAGATTTGAATTTTTTCACAGCATTTATTTTCGTTCAATTTTTAAACTTGTTAACAGAAAAATATATTAATAAAATTGAATATTACCAATAAGAATGTATTGCATAATTGTGCTTGCTAAGCGTGTTCTACTGCTATCAAGCGATTAAAAGTTCTTTTAAATATTAATTGTGAAAGAAAAGAATTGCAACGCAACTTTTTTAATATGTAAATATTGCTTTTGCAAAATTAACTTTTTGAAAAAGACACCTTTGAGCAGTATTGCACCGATTAGAAGAAGCTTCACATTTTATTTATTGCAAAAAGTACCAAATTAACGTTAATTTTTACAGCTTGATAGTACCTTGATATTTTAAAAAGTACCAACGTACCTAGTTTAAAGTTTTTAGCTTCTGTCAGTTGAACTGGGTGTTGATATATTAGTCAATCACTTAATAATAATTATTATGGTATACTACTGTTTATAAGTTGTTAAATATTATAAATAAATAAACTCAAGAGAAAAAATAGTAATTTTACACTTTTGTACGAGTATGAATACATACTACATAGATTTTAGAGGATATTTAATTCAATTCGTATTTAATTGTAATTCAAAAAATTTCCATACAAAAGTTTTCCTAAAAATTAAACTTTTTTTTTTCTTGAGTAAGAAAGATGATAATACTTTGAATTGAAAATAAAAATTAAAAAAAAGGAAAAATTACTTCGTCAGGCGTCGTCGCTATGCAACTTTTTCACCCTGATTTCTGCTCTACACCGCTCAATATCAAACAAAAAGTTGCATGCAAAAGTTGCGGCGTTTATTGCAAGGTGTAAATATGGTCTAACACGCAACTGCAGAGGTGTGCAAGAATTAACCTCTATCTTCCTAACTCTATTCAATATCAGCACTATCCCTCTCTCTATATAGTACCAATGCACAGCATTGCATATGCAGAGGATTTCCCCGGAGCAGTGGTGCAAGATAAAAAAACCGTAACTTCAGTTTAGTGAGACTGTAAATCTGACAGAATATTGAATACGCAATTGTGTGGCAATTATATGTATGTACATACTCGTATGTATGTTAATGTTATTTCCTTATATCGTTGCCCTGATATAAACAAAGCTTTACGCTGCGTGTAGTAATCGCATAAGCCAGCGCCACCGCTGCTAGTGACTTCAGAAAAATAAAAAAACATATACAAAATTGTATTTTAGTATTCAAATATCAAAACTAATTTGCGCCGCGATTCTTGAGCAATCTGCAATTATTTTTAATTGTGTAGCAGCTATCGCCAGTATATTCTGCAAGAGTTTTATGCCTTTTGATTCGGTTTAATTTAATTGATTTCATTAAAAAAAAATAAATAAAAATAAAAGCTACACATGGTTTTATTTCACGTTTTGTGCCATATCGAAAAATTTAATATGGCATTGAAATAAAAAAAAAATTGTTTTTGCCCTTAAAATTGTTAAAGTTGTTCGTTTTCATTGTTTCTTACAATAATATAAACATATGAACAACCAGATTGTTTTTTTTATCGATTTAAATGTTAATGATATAATTTCATTAACTTTTGTGTTAATAAATTCCATGGAAAACTATTTACTGAACAATATCACATCTCATTGATCATTATTTCTTTCGGCACTTCTCCCTCTCCCACCACATAATCGTCAGCTGTTCACTATTCAGTTTTGCCGAATTGTGTGTAATTATCCAAAAATTGGCGAAAAAAACTATCGCATAATTTTTAGATCAAAAAATTTTTCTGTGATTTTTCACGGCGAAATATTTTCGTATAATAGATTTTCCATCAAATAGTTTTCATTAGAAGAAATTTTCAACTTTCTATTTTAGAAATATTTATGTTACAGTTTAATTTAGATGATGTGTTGTATATACTATTGGCAATTGTTGAGCTCAGCTTTTTCAAATGAAGGCATTGGTTGGATCGCAAATAGGAATTCCGTTGGTACAATTTGACGACGAGTAACGGCAACACACTTTTTGCCGATTTCAATGAACACAAAATATATGACAATTTATGCTAGGAACACAATTGGAACGAACATTTGTGCATATGTGCTGTCGACCGAAATTCGCCATTCGAGACGAATTCTTCGATAAATTTATTTCTATTTCATACGCCGACGAACAAATTAGTACAGAGTTACCGTTTTTAATGTTAGTTTTCAAATAAGTTAGTAAATAAAGTTAATTTTTAATTTAATACTTGTTTAATTTATAATTAAATAATTTAAGTTATTTTTTGATATATATTTATTAAGCCTGAGGTCTTTTTTTATTTTATTTTGTTTTTTATTATTCGATATTTCGTTAACAGCTTGTTAACATCATCAGGAATAATGTTTTCTGGTGATTTTTGAATAATAATAAAAAACAAAATAAAATAAAAAAAGACCTCAGGCTTAATAAATATATATCAAAAAATATAATAAAAAAGGTCAATTAATAATATAATTATAATTTAAGTTAAATATATACAATTATTTACCAAAAAAAATTGCTTTCTAATTAATTCCTGTAATTTTTTTTTATTCGGTAACACAGACAGCAAACAACTTTGGTGATTATGACAGCTGCAATTTTTTTGTCGTTATTGTGTGCCACACTGCGAATTTACGCAACAAACTTTTACCGACGAATTCGTTGAGCACGACGATCTACCACTCTCCATCTCCAAGTGAGTATCTTCCCTCGTATGTTTAACATACTTAATACGCATAATTTATTATACTGTACCAGTGATGTTAACTTTTTTATTGCGATTTCGTACATATATTGGTTTTTGTTACGCTTTGCCAAGTCATATATTAACCAACAAACCGCTTTGAACGAAGTCGAAATAAAATTAACGAAACAACAGCGCACATATTGGATCAAGTCATTATTTCAAGTAGTAGTAGAGAGACTGCAGCACCCACCACCGCATACGATACTGAGTCTAGAAAACTATAGGCAGAACAACATATAATAATAGTCTTATCATAGTAAAGCTATGTACACACTATTGCCAGATTTTACAATATTGTAATGAAAAATTGTCACGTAAGTGTAAATCGTTTGTTCAGACTATTGTAAGAACACCTTACAATTTCATTGTCACACAATAAATTTATCTGTCAACAAAAATTCTCTGTTCACACGGTTGTCAAATTATTGTATGCCAAAAGTTGCCAGATCGACAACAACAATATCTGGTCAATGACAATGGTCCGTGTTATCACAATTGTCAGAAGTGTGACAATTGTCTTGTCGTAGAATGCACGGACAATATATTTTGTGACGATGTTGCCACACAAAAATTGTGAGTTCCCACGGTTGTTAAGCATTTTATTACAATTTTTCTATCAATATTGTAATATATGATAATCGGGTGTACATAGTTTAAGAGGCTTCAAATCTGATTTAGGAAAAAAACTCAATGGCATTTTAGTAGCAGTAGCCAATATGAGGAGGATAATATCCGCTGAAACAATAAATTTTAAAGAATCAAAAATAATATAAAAGTATTGTGGGCAATATATGTATGTATGTGAGTTGTATTTTCTTTCATTTAAAACGCTCTTATTTTATTTATTTGTTCTTTTGTTATATTTCTGGTGATTTTCCATTAAGCAATTATTTTGATTGCTTCGTGCGTTATCTATAAATATGTAATATGTATGAACGTATTCTATTATTAACATTTATTTATAATATAAAATAATTATTCCCAGCATTAGAATCTTTATCAACTGTACTTAAAGTATTATATGGCTTGTTTAGACATGGTTAAACACTACTCAATGCGATAAATAACGACCTTGCTCGAAATTATCTTTATCATGAATTTCAATTAAGAAAATGTTCACTTAAAATTATAAATTTTTGTAATTAAATTTGCTTCTTGATCTAAAAAAAATCAAATGTGTACGAGGCTGTATTGTATTATTGTATGATAACTTGTTGAATGTGTTCATGTTTATGTTTATCGATGTATATTTTACAAAGTAAAAGGAAATTACAATTTATAAAGTGAAAGGAAAGATAGCAGTCGCCAAAATATTAGTCAGCCACTTCCATTTGAACCAGACTGGGTGTGCAAGGTTCGAACAGATAGTTGCACTGACGATTTTCATGTTAGCACCAAATGAAATGAACATATAGACCAGCTAAGCCATATAACGAACATAGGTAAATAATCAAAAATTTTGTTTATATAAATGTCAAATATTTTAATGTGGAAGTACTAATAAATAAATTGTGGCAGTACAGAAAATGTATTTTCAGAACAAACATCTATCGGTGGCAGTTGATTGCAGTGTAGCTGACGTTTTCCAAATAAATAAGTACCCGACTACAAGACAACGAATGCAGCCAACTATATTTATAGTCTCTGTAGTTTGTAGCCTGCTGTTTTGAATGTGTTTATTACATTACATAAAACAGCTTTGAGCAAAAAAGGAAACAAATATGAATTACGCTCATTGTAATGAGCGGCGACTTGTCTGAAGCTTTCAATTTAACTAGTTTGTTTATGAGCTATAAAACTCATACATATATATATATAGATATTCTCATACAGTATGAAAAATATCATAAAGCATTTTATTACAAAAGTAACTCAATAATTGAGGAGGAAAGCATATCCATATAGTACTATTTCGCTAACGCTTACTTAGCTCATCAGTGGATTTTCCCAACTTCTGAATACAAACCCAAGATCTATATATCTAAAATTCAATTAATCAAACGAGAATTGTTTGAATATTAAACATACAAACCAAAAAATCTATAAACAAAAACATAACAATCCATGAGTTTACTTTTATAACATACACACATTTCTATTTTTAGTTTTTTATTCTCATCTACACTAGGCTTGCCATCGGCCAGCATAACTAATGTATTTTGAATCAAATGAAAAAATTAAAAAATGAAACAAAACAAAAGAATATCAAAATTTAATACCGTGCACATGTAGTATTTTATATTAACTGAATTTATTTTGGGAATATTCATTTATACATATGATTCTAATTGTGCTTTTTCCCTTATTAACTATATGTGAAATTTAAAAAGCACAATTAGAATCATATGTATAAATGAATATTCCCAAAATAAATTCAGTTAATATTTTATTTATAATTTTATAAAGAATAAATGAAGAATAAATGTTGAAATATTTCATGGAATTCCCGCGTTCAAGACATGAAATTGTAATTTCATTACAAACATTGTTTGCCATATTCTGTCATTCGAGAATCATTTATTAAACAACTCTTTCAAGCTTCTGCAATTCAAATGTATGTTGATTTCCTACTCTTCATATATGTAGATGTACTTACATATTCATGGATGTATGCGTGTATGTATGTATGTAGTATATGACGTTTGAGAAAATATACTTACATTTGTAAGCAAAAAAAATTAAAAAAAGCCAGCATAGTAACAGTATTGTTTTGCTATTTTCATCGCAATAGTGCCGTTTTCTTATTGCTGGCATGAAGATACACGAACATGCAAACACACATAGACAAAATCGTATATGGACATGTGTATATTTATAATGCACATTATTTATTTTGTTATTGTTGTTTGAAGTTAGCAACAACAGGTTATTTTACAGGTAAACATATTTGTACGCGAGTGCAGATACCAATGCACATGATTGCATACAGGTTGGCATGTATGGGTAGAGGTATAAAATCGGCTATCATTGTAGGGTTGCCATATTCTTAATGTAGTATTTACAAATTGTTAGGCCTCATTATGAGTGTCGTTGTCGTGAGGAAACCAGTAAAGTGTGGCAACACCTGTCATATGTTTTATATTGGCTTGTCGTAAATACGACTACGACAACGACACTCATAATAAGGCCCATTCATATGATAAAAGTAAAACTTAACACCCTTTAAAAACTAAAAAGATATGAAACCTGCTTGAGAAGGCGAATATAATCAAAATTTTCATAGAAGATAGAAAATAGAGTCTTGTAAAGGCTTAATTTAAAACCACCGGATGGTGTAACAGCCTAATTCCTATGGAAACATTATAGCAGACTTATTGCATGTAATACCTACTGTAACGAAACGATTAAATTGGGCAAATATTTTACGGAATAAGCTTGAACACAAAACATTGGATATATTTGATTTATAACATAAAAATATTCAAGAATTGATGCAGGGTAATATAAATATAACTTCATTTTGAATAATGCTTTGCTAACGCGCAACAACAGATGACAATATCTCGGTAAAAATGGAAAAGTTTTAAATGCATGGCAACCGGTAAACCGCTGAATAAGTTCCGTACTGCACTGGATTATATTGCTAAAGCCCTTATGACACTACATTTTTTCTGCATTGTTGAAATTTTGGAGAAGAGCGCAAATATATTGTAATGGGAAAATCAATCAGGTGCAAAGAGTAAAAATCCACGAAAACATTTAATCGGACATTGTGAAAAGGCCCGTTAGTGGTTGCCTCTGGTTATGACCATTAAATCACAAATCAAACTGAGAACATATATTCGAAGAGTTGCCAGATCTGACAACCCTATCACAGTTTAAACACTAGCGGGAAATTGTGTATTTAAAATCCATATTTTCGATCCAACTGTTTTCGATAAATTTTTCCCCCTTTTTACAGCGAAAATTATAATTTCCATGCAGTTAGCAGGAAAAAAAGTAATGTTAATAATTGCAACACAAACAATAGTGTGCTGCTATGAATATTTGTGCAACATTTCAGTTGAAGTTCAACAAGTTCAGTCACCTCAATTTCTAACTCTTTTCATGTTTGCTTATTCATTTCATGTTCGTATGAAGACATTGTATGCAACATATTTTCAGTCAGTTTGACCACTTAATCATACTTTCTACAAACATTTTGTTTGATTTGGTTTGGTTTGTTTTGACCATTTTATATTTTCTATTCAGTCTTTATAAGGCTCATGTAATTGAATTTGGTTTGAGCTGAAGGTGCCATTTTGTTGTTGTTGTTTTCGTATTTGTAGAAGAAATGCATTTTCTTATACGACATTTTGCGTTGCTAATGTGTAGCCGCAAATGTTACATTCATTTTAAGAAGGGAAAGCCTTATTCGTTGTGAAGATAATTAATTTAATGGTTATTAGTATGAATTGTCATCAAGTGGGTGTAAGGTTAATTTGGGGGTTTACGGCAATCACCACACCAGAGAACTAATAAGACGTGTTGGCAAGTAAGTAGCATATCCGAAACCGCTTACAGGCTTCTTAATTTTCAGAAGATTTTTTTAAACCAATTAGATACATATAAGCAGTAGCTAGCACTCTGTTCTGCAAGTAATGTAAGACCGTGGATACTTTCTCCCGAAATTTAGAATAACAAAAAATAAAATATATTGAATATTGTTGATTTTTTTAAATTTTATAAAACAATAATAATTAGTAATAATAAACCAAATCCGCAACAGTAAGGTTTGGCTATCACCCTATTAATTTGCGTGAAGGCACGAGAAGTACATCATTGCAAATAATGATGCAGTCTTCGTCACGTAAATAGGACATTCTATGGATCAAACGCAATTCTTAAGTATTTTTCAAACTAAACCAATTTTCAATATCTACGTGACTTCTTTCTTATCTTAGCCTTAGGACTCAGAGAATGACCCTTATACAAGCAATGCATTGTGCTGGAACTGCAAAATTAGCTTTTAAGATGGAGATAGAGGGAGCAGTGTTTACTAACATTAGAATTGAATCGTCTTACGTCAAAAGCGATACGAAATACCTCTGCAGGAATTTTATACCAAGTTATAGTAGCGTTAGAACTACGAAACACATACCACAATGCGGCGATGCTCGAGAGGGTCAACAGAGACTTGGTACCCTACTGTCCTCAATGAGTTTTTTATAGATCTCGAATTAAACACACGGTTATTGGATAAAATCGTCCGCCTTTTCACTTTTAAGGTAGTCTCCTTTGCGTTCTATACACATTGTCCAACTTTTATCCTATTTTTTTACCGCTTCCAAAAAAATATGATTTATCGAGGTCATAAATATACATATGTATGAGATGATGTTGTGAGATGATTTTATCTTTTGAGTCAACTCTCTTTTAGATACATACATATACGTATCAGATAAATATGACCAGCTTTCGTGTTGTGGTATTCTGCTAAAACTCGCAAATCTTTTTTCATATGTCCCCTTCATCTACTTACTAATGATCGACTTTACAGACTTTTAAATGAGCATCTCGTAAACTGTTACGTTACGTCTCCAACACTTCTTTTATCTTCCCTTTAACGATTTAACTCCATAATTCCAATTTTTTCACCTCAGTGTTTTCAAATCTCACCATAACTTTTATATTTGTTTTTCTTTTTCACCATTGAATTTTATCCCATCCCATATAAACACAACCATTTATAGTATGAAAGTGGGTGGTAATATTACATTACAACACAAATCAATCAAAAACAAAAGGTGAAGAATTGTAAGTCTTTAGTACGAACATTTTTAATTTACTACAAATAGTGATATTAAATTGACTATGAAATCCCAAACCGGATCAAAATAAAGAAAAAAAGTTTCGTCTTTTGGTAACTGATTACATTTTAATTGAAAAAAAAAGAAATTGAATATTTTTTTGTCAAACAAATTTGTTCTTTCTTCATTTACTTGCAATAATAGTTTTAGTAGCGAAGTGTGTGAAATCATTATCTGCTAATTGCGATAACGTATAAGGAAGGGTATATTAAAAATTCTGTGTTTCGTGCATGTTTGTGCAAAAAATTATTAATCTGTTAACAATTACCAAAACAAAAAACAAGGTCAGACTGGAAAAGGAAAAGAGACAATATGTGTATAGCCATTATTTTCGGCAAGTGTTAATTTAATACACATCCATACATACAACGCATGTTCGTTTATAAATAAAGTCAACTTATTAAAGAAAGCATGTTAATCAATTATTTGCTTTTCCTTTTAATAAAAGAGATTGAATGTTTGCTTGAAGTTAAAAGTTAATTATTTTACTATTAAAAGAAGAATTGACAATTTATCGATTTTGTCATACACGAATACGAATTGTCTTAACTGTGTTTGTGGAAACTCAAAATTACAAATTAATATTATTTTTACAATCAAGAATTTTAAGAACAAACAAATAGTAAATAAAATACTTCACATGAATATTGATTTTTTTATATTGGCCTACCACTCAGGGGCTAACCCCTACACATGCGATCCATAGAACTGGAACTAGCGGAAAGGAATAGTGAGAGAGATGACAGGTGGTCAAGGAATAGAGAGACGAAAGTTTCAATATCTAACAACACTGCTTTTGCACGTTTTTTTTGTTTCCAACAGTGTTGCAGCTCCTCTGGAGATGCCTATTAATTTTTATTAACGATTCCGACGAAGGAGAGCGTTCTGATGTGCCTGTGGATTGGTATCAGGTGAAGCTATTACTACAAAGTATACAGAGGTGTCAGTTCAAAGCAGCGAACGAGCAGAGAAAGAGACATCATCAAGAGATTTGCTGTCTCTATTACCCCCTAACTCTGTTCGGAGATTCCTTTTTCTTCTAAATTCCTCAATATTGTTGTTTTGTTTTGATTTTTATTTTCTAGATGTGAAAATTAGCCGTATTTTTCATCTACTTTATGCTCACAATTTCGCAATTTTTAGCACGACAATGTTACAAACATAGGTTATAGAAATCTGTGGTTACAAAACACAACAATGTGGTGTTTTGTGTTATGAAAATTATGTACTATGAAAATTAATTTCATTTATTAAAACAAATAGATACCAAAAAATCACAAGATCACTAAAATGTTATTTTATTGGCTTATGCACAACAAATTTCTTTTTGGTAATTTTTTAGCTTCGCTGTTTTTTTTTGCTATATTAACACAAAATACGATTAGAACCACAAAACACCATTAAAACAAGCTGCACTATGTTTTTTTTTACTATAATATTAACACAAAACACAATTAAAACAAAGAAAACCAAAAGAAATTATAAATTTGTTCTTATGCACAAAATGTGGCTTATTTTTACATTTTTCTTTTGTTTACTTTTCATCTTTCGTAAAATTGTATATTTGTCTCTTTCTCCCCCTATTTGAAGAAAAGCTGATTTAAATTTTTTCAGACCCCTAGCTGACACTTCTAGGTATTCTATGCTATTACTGTGCAGTGACAAGTGAATATGTCTTTGCCACTGAAACCTTCGGTCATCAACTGACACAAAGACACGCTAATGCACATCAGGTAAAATGAGAACTGCTTTGTGAGTTACTCCGAAACTGGGCTCCAAACGAGCATCTTTATTTAACGTGATAAGTACCACGTACTGCAGCCATCGCCACCCTGTTCCTCTAAATAATAAACCTCTTTTAATTTCTTCGACCAGTGCTCAGGGGATGTCAAGCTCAGAAATCGGACCTATTCGGCCAACAATTAAATCATCTGAAAGAAGTTTTCGCTCATAAACAACAAGCATTTACCACAAAAACTCATAAGAACCTCTTGATAAGGAAAAACTACGCATTGTCCTGCTGTCTTATCACTAATGATTAACACAGATTTCTAACTAAATGGAACAACTTATTCAACTAAGGGTGTTGTTGGCATGGTCGTTGATTGGTCCACGTGGCTGCTCGCATCCACTCTTTTTTTTTTTTTTTTTTTTTTTTATCTAGGATCAGCACTCAGGAGATGACTCCTACACATGCGAAGCATTGTGCTGGGAACTATAGGAAAGGGATAGTAGGAGAAACGACAGGAGGTGAAGCTTAATTATTTTGCAGCTCTGCTTACGCACGTTCTTTTGTTTTTATACTCGTAGCAGTGCTGAAGCTTCGGTTTAGTAGCTATTTTTATTATTATTTTACTTCGCCGGTGCTACACAATACCGACGAAGGAGGGCGTTCTGATGTGATTGTGGATTGCTATCAGCTGAAGCCGGTATTGTTCAGTGACCAGTGACTATGCCTTCGCCACTGAAACCTTCCGACAACAACTGCCACACAAATACACACTAATGCACATCAGAAAAATGCGAGATGTTTTATTTTTATTTAAAAATTTTTTTTTTTGTCTGAAACTGGGGTTGAACCCACGTCTGTTTTTTGGTTGTGTAGTCAACGTGCACACTACCATCAATCGTGCCATCGCCACCCTCACTTTAGTAGAATCGCGAGATTACGTTTCGGATCTACCACCCACTCATCCGAGTCTTAACCAATGTGAGGGATCTCCCGTCGGTACCACTACATCCACCCCGTTGTGTTAAGATATCGCACAATATCACCCACAACCACGTGCGATACCTGCCCTAGGTCGTCTACCCAGAAGTCGGTGCCACACCGAGTGCAACGATGGCACTCACAGACCAGCTGGAAGACCGTCTTCTCCCTATACGGCTCCCGGCAGCTGCGAAAGAATGCATTGTGGGGGAGACCCACTCTACCGGGCAGTTTGGGCGATCACCCAATGGCCCGTCAACACCGCAACCACCCGTGAGATACTCCTCCGATCCCTATTAATCCGAGCATCTATCGCCAAAGCGTGGCACAATTTCCTTGCGACCGCTAAATTGAACTTTTTACATCTGAGAAAACTACTTTATTCCACTCACTCTTCCAAGTCATGTGTTCTTTGCAAAAATCAAACGTAATTCGTCACGTTGCTGGTTTAATAGTGTTTTTTTCTGCAATTTAATTCGTGGATTTATTATCCTTTCAACAGTAGAAACACTGGCACTGGCACCTTTTATTGCTTTGATTTTTTCAGCAGAGTCACTCGAATTGGAAAGCTATTCTTTGAATATATTGACTTATATACCTCTTGTGGCCATTGCTTGCATTCCTTTTATGTTTTCGTCATATTTTTCTTCATACTTGAACTAATTTCACGTTAGCACTTTTATTAATGTTTTTGGAAAGTTTGCGGCTGGACAGATCTTGATTCTCTGAGGCATCGATTTTTGCTTTCTCTTCGACCGTTAATTATTTACGACGGCCCATTTCCAAGTAAAACCGATCAAAAATTATTTTTGCTGTTAGTTTTAAAAAAATGTTAAGTATTTTGTAGTTAAAATTTACACAAATGGTCAAACAACCAATTTTTAAATCACTGCACCTATTCAAGTGATGAAAAATAAATTCACATATTTCTTCACAAATTATAAAAAGAAGCTCAGATTAAATATAAATGATCTTTTTCGACTTTTCTTTCTTTACACTTTTTTTCTCAATTGTTAAATCATAAAAAAACTATAAAATCTTGAGAGCACCTATTCTTCTGACGTGAAGGGTAAATATAAATGTACTATAAATAACTTGCAAAGATTAAAAAACATTAATCTGCCAGATATGTTCAATAATCTATGCTTTTCACTTGACTACTGTTACTACTGCCAGAAGTACCATTTAAAAACCCGATATTATCGATAGTTTTTATTCAAACTATCGAAACTATCGCTTGTGCCGACTATCGACATTAGGGACGAAACAATTTTATTTCACTTTGACACAAAGCTTCTTTAACAAGGTGGTGGCGAATGGAGTTATTGTACTACCACACACTTTTTTTGTTCGCAGTATGTCAAAAGCTACTAATGCAAATATTACAAAAGCAATGGGTTTTTGGCGTTTCTTGCACAAACGTAGGTACAGAAAAAAATTGCCGCCTCTTTAAGGAACCCCACGTTGTTTGATACGCCTTGCTTTGACACAAAGAATTGTGTCTTATAATGTGAACGGCATTGCACACATTTCAAAAATGGCATCACAAAATGACAACAAGAGAAATGCCAAAAATGCACATCATGCAGCATTTGCCATAGGTATAATATCACATAGGATTGGGCCAAAGCTATTGTCCCGCCCCCCTTTTCGCCATTATCTAACAAAAACATACTGATTAAATTGTAGTCTAACATATATTACGTTTACTAACCGTGCTTTTCGATTATCCGTTCTAACACCGGTCCCGTGCGACCCTAATAGTCGAAGTTCAAATAATTTTAAATAGATCAAAAGACTTATTTTGCCAATAAAAATAAGTTTGGAACAATTTTGTCCCCACTGTACATATCATATGTAAATTTGTATGTATGGACATACATATATACTTTTATGCATAGGGTAATGTGGATGTGAGTACATCCAATAAAATTCTTTAATTCTTATCTTTTAATAATATTCACACAGCAGCAACACACATGAAATTAATTTTATACTCTATTTTGGTGGAATTTATAATTTGTTTACCAAAAAATAAGTGAATAAAATAATTTAAATGAAGTTGTATGTATATATGCATGTATGTACAAACGTTCATATGAACATATGCAAATGCCCATACACACGCACACTAATTAATAGATACGTACCTCTAAAGAGCAGCAAAATACGACTCTAAATACAATTTTTTCCCCTTACAATAAGTTTACCACTTTTTCTTCTAGTTTTTATTTGGTATCATGACAAACAAAATATAAATTTGCTACACACTTTAAGTTTACAATAAAATGTTTTTTTATAATTTAACTTTTCAAACCACTAAAGCAAAAATATAGTTAATTCCATTTAAAGCGAAGACGGTAATAATTTCATATTTTGTTTCAGATTTCATCAGATTCTTTTCTCTTCACATTAATTCAAATTCTTGAAAATATCTTTTATAATATAATAACAACAACTTCGTATATTAAATTGTTGCTACGTCTTTTAGTAACAAAAAAAGAAATTTTTTTTGAAAAATTAAATTAGAAAAATATGTAACAAAACACGAAAATTTAGTCCACACACACCACGTTTCACGACGGACCGTAACTAAACTGAAACTGTATGTTGTGTGAACATTTTTTTTACTTTGTTTCTTATATTTCTTGAGGCCTCTCCAAACGACAACAACAATAACGACAGAAAATAAATAACCTGCGTTGTCAACTTTTAAATTTTAAAACGCATCAAATCCGAGAAAAACGCGTATTTCCGGATGAAGAAAAGCACTAAATTTAAGATGTTATTTTTTAGTTATTTATTAATTATAATATTTAAAATCTCAATTGGCGAATGTTGAAAATAATAAGTTTAAATTGTTAATTTGAGAGCACAACGTTAAAAAAATATTTCAAATGGTAAAGAATCCTGTTGTCTGTCTTAAAAAATATACATAACCAGTTTTAATATCGAATTTCATATATTTTTAAAATTTTCAAAATCAACAAGAAAAAATGTTGTATTAGAGAAAAAAAGCATTGCAATTTTTTCCTATTTTCTATCAGAACTGCCAAGTATTAATGTTTAACAATTTTTTAAGAATAAATTTATTTCACGAGCGTTTTTTTATTTATTTTTTGAAATCTATTAAGCTTGAGGTCTTTTATTATTTTATTTGGTTTTATTATTCGATATTTCGTTAACAGCTTGTTAACATAATCAGGAATATATATTTCTATATAATTAAAGTTTTTTTATTTATTTTCAAAATACCCGCAATTATTTTCATATTTTGTCACTTTTATTTACTTTTAATTTCATTTCATTTATTAATTCTTTTCAGAAAGACCTAGCCTAATAGGCCATAATCGGTCCCACTATTCTACTCATGATTATTCTACACATAATTGTTGTTTAATAGAGATGCCATATTTAGTAATAAAAACTATGTTTTAATTATTTTCGTATTGATGAAAACGAATGAAAGCTAAAGAACCAAGGCAAAAACGGTAAATTTGTAAATTTTCACTTTTGAAAATTTTCTGTAACACAATATTAGATAATATTTTGGTATTGATGTAAATTTTTTTTTTATTTATTAACTGAATTCATTTGTAATATACATTACCTCCAATACTATAATAATATATTACAAGCATCTTAAAACTTTACAGTTATGTTTTATATGTATGCGTATTTTAATAATCAAATATAATTATAATAATTAATTTAATAATAATGTAAAAAGAAAAAAAAGTACAAGAAAAATTATATAAACATCAGTGATCTACACATATCGACCCCTGTGCGCGAAATTATCGTATGTTACACTTTTTTCCAAATCGAGTTTTTATGCAAAATGGTTCTAAATCCATTAATTCATCTGCAGATAAAGTATTATAGCGATAATTGTTATAGTTATGGAGATAACACTATGTACATTTTATCGTATGTGACAGTTACTGCTGTTAAGCAAATAAAAAAAAACGAATAAAAACGCTCTCCTGTGAAATTTAGTTTTTGTAACATACGATAATTTCGCGCTCAGGGGTCGATATCTTCTTGAATATTCATATAATAGCTATATTATGCCAGTCATTTATAAAATGGAAAAAACATTTCAAACATTTATAAAATTTATTTTCATAAAATAAATTAATTGGAGCATAATCCTTCAAAAAATTTCATTGTAATTGGTAAGCATTTTTTATAGTTTTTTTGTCTCACCGTCAATATTATTTATCTTACCAGCTTATTCTGGAACTCCCAATATCAGCTTTTAAAATTTTTGTGTACAAACATTGTTGGATTTTATCCAACATTACACTTGGTGCCACCGAAAATAAAGAAATGCTTTATAAATTCAAAACAAAAGCACCGAGCACCAAATCAAGAATTTTTTGCGTTGAAAATTTTCAAAATCAATAAAAAAGTTATCAACACTGTAAATAGCAAACATATATACGAATTACAACAACTCATCAGTTCCACTCATTCAAATAGTGCTGCCACATATGACAGAATGCGTTCTGGGGTATTCACACTGAATATATTTCATTACTATCATTAGATATAACTGAATTTAATACACTTATGGTGATTTCTTTTCTGAACAAATATGTTGCCCTTTCGATGGATAACATTTTCTACAGTTTGCCCACACCTTTAAAAAGTGATACATTTTTTACTGCCACAATGGTACAAAATATTTGAGATTTAATATTAATGTATACTTAGCGTTTCACTGTTTCTACGGTTTTTAGCACAATTTTATCAATAAAAATCGTCAGCAACATTGTTTTCTAATCATCTGTTATTACCTAGAACAAACTGCAAAAACTTTAAACCAAAAATTTATCAAAAAAGTTTACATTGAAATAAATAATAAATTAAACAGAATCTTCTTCCAACAAAAGTCTGACGGACTCTAGTCAAAGTGAAGAGTATATTGATTTTCATAATTCTTATTTGTATAAAAAAGTACTTCACAAAGATGTAAAAAAGGTTATTATATCACCCCGACTTGAGATGAGAGGGTCAAATATGTTGCATATTTTGCCAGTTATTTGTGCAACATATTTAGAAAGGAACGAAATAGCTTTTTTTAATGTTACATATTTTTTAGAATGGAACAGAAACTGTAACGAAATGTAGCATATATGTAACATTTTTGTCAGAAAAGAAAACGCCATTAGTGCCGTATTCATAAAAATTTTTTTGGATTTATAGAAGGTATATTGATTGAATTTTGTATGGAAATTTGTATAATAAACCTTTTATAAAAAAAATTGTTTATGAATTCGGCAGTTTTTCTTTCTTTTCATATTTATATACATATATATTATAATATATTTTCGGAGTTCTTGTATCAACATGTTAAATTTCGTAGCTTTTTCAAGAATTTGGTTAAACGTATACAGAAGATTTTCATATTAGCACCAAATGAAATGCTGCATATAGACCAGCTAAACCATATAACAAACATAGATAAATAATTTGAATTACAATTATTATTGATGTGTAAACACTATATACTAGGGGGTAAAAATTTTTTTCACAATACAATCACAAATTTAGAGTAAGATTGTAATTACGATAACGCGGTGTGAGCTGTGTATGAGTGTATTAGTGTAATCATACGGATAACAATAAATACAGAGATACTTAACAGCTCCATAGAAATACACTAACACCATCTAGTGCGCAATAGTAGTAGTAGCTACTAATTTTCACTAATTGTCGTACATTATGTTATCGTAGGCAAATAGAAACAAATAAATAAAATGAATACAAAAACATTTAATTTTAATAACTTTTAAAAAGATTTTTTGCACTTTTAATAAGAAATTTACTAAAACAAAGTAAACTAAGGAAAACAAAAAAATATTTCATTACTAGATGTTTAGACATCTCCCCTGTGATCGGACTCACATTTTTTTTTATAATTATTCAACGCTAGTCATATATAAATAAAAGTAAATAATTTAATTAATAATAAATTGTTTTCATTTTATAAAAAAGTTTAAATATTGAAGTCAAACTTTTTGATTTATTACATGATATGTTTAAAGATTTTTATAATTATATATTTTGGCGTTTACACGATTGTTACTTCAACAGGATTGACAATTTGTTTTAATATTTTGAAGTAACCGTAAACATCAATGATGCGAACTCTTTAAGCATGTTCGTCACATACAAGAATATGAATATATTTTTACAGTTGCACGGATAGTAGTAATAAAGCACGGTTGATAGAGGTATAAAAACGGAGCAGGACTAAAGGAAGTTATAAAAAACGCGATGAAATCGCCGGTAAATGGATGACCGAATACCGATGTTCAACTCTAGTAAAATTTTATATATGTTACGGGGATTTTGTTCTAATTTATAGGGTTTCTGAAAATAAAGCTGGCAATACTATAATTCCTTGTTTTAATGAGCACAGATATGTACGTAGTTATGTAAATCTATTTAATTGGGAATGTTGATATGGTGGTGTGTTTTATTATTATTATTTTGATTCCTACATATTTTTATTGATATTGTTGTTCTTCAAATCATTTATGGAACTAGTGTTGCAAAACTGAATTTTAAAGTTAATTATGAAGAAACAATAAGTATTAGCCATGTCAAGTTTGTTTATATATATGTATATAATTTATTTAACATGTCTTTTAAGTTAATACTAACAGTGTGAAAAATAAAAGATAATTTAAAAAATATATTTAAAATTTGAATTTTTTTATTAATTTCAAACAGAATTTGCGGCAATATTTGTAGATCTGGTCACACTGTACCATGTAATAAATTGTTTGGAACTTCTTGTTTTTTCCTCTCTCCTTTACGAGCGTTGTACAAGAAGTTTTTAAAACTCAATGTATATATAAGCAGTCTAAATCGAATGCTACACGAAATAAGGTATGTACATATAGAATTTTACAGTAATTAAACTAATATATTAGATTAGTAATCGTTGCACATGTAGAATAACAATTATTATAATTAGGTATTAATGACTTATTAATTTTATGGACTTTATTTTATTTATATGTATATAGCAATGTGCTTATATATGAACACTTAAAAAAATATGAAACGAAATGTACACTTCACATTTTAACATATTTCATCCATCATCTAAAAAAGCTATTAGATATTTAAAGCCAAATATATTGTTATGAAAATACATTTATTGAAGAGCATTTGAAAATTACCCTCGTATAAAGGTATTTCATTAGAATGTTCTGGATTTTTATCGGCAGATAACCCAATAAACAAACACACCACTCACAAACCAACTTTCGCAAAGTAAAACAATAAACAATTACATAGCCTGACAAATAGATCACACTAAACAACAGTAGTAAGATAACATAAGCAAAATATAAAAATAATTAACGAACGAATGCAAAAGTAAATTAAAAAAATTAACGGATTTCTGGAATATTCTACATAAGTGTCAAAGTTTCTAGACAAGAATAGAACATTCTACGAATATCTATGGTCAACGTCTGGAGTATAAATAAGGGTGATTCTGAGCAATCGAGCAAGCAGTTGTAATAACACTCTTGAAGCGAATGTTTAAATTAAGTGCCTGAGAGTAAATTACAGTTTTTTAACATTATTCAATTAAAGTAACATTGTGAAGAAATTATTAAATAAAAGGACAAATAAATAAATGCTTATCAAACTAACGGCCATTTTCACAATGTCTGATTAAAAGTTAACGTGGACTTTAACGGCAACTTTGCCATACAAAACTTGCTGTTAAAGCTCACGTTAAGTTTTAATCGTACATTGTGAAAAGGGCCGTAAATTGTAAAATATAGTAAATAAAATACACTTTTTAAAAGGTAAAACGTAATAATTCATTGTTTTCTTTTGCAAGTCACGAATTCAAGTAAAATACACGTTTTAAAAAGGTAAAACATAACAATATGTTTTAATTTGCCCCGCCTATATATGCCTATTTTAGATATTCTTGAGCTACATACATACATATGTACATCTCTTATAATGATAGGTATACTTGTATAGTATGTATATATATGTACATATGTATAGTATGATTATTGCTAGCTATGTTCTTTTATGATAGAGTATCCTCTGCATAATTGGTGGCACAGCAAGATAGCGATATGCATTCACATAATACCCGTGGACCATGATGATTTATAATCCCAGAATCGAATATAAATAAGTATATTTATGTAGGTATGACCAATGTTGCAAAAATGTTAAATCCGTTATAATTCCAGAAAGGAAAATTTTCGCAAAACAAAACAGAACTTTTGCTTATTTCGAGCGTCATACAGGGTGGCGGAGAATGAGCTATATGGTTTAAATGGTTTATAACTTTTTTATTTATTATTATAATTTTTGTTTTTTTAAATACAGTATATTATTGGGGAATTTATAGCAATTAGCTTTGAAAAATGATATCCTGTAAGTGATGTCCATTTTCTGCATATTCTCCATAACTTTTCGCAAAATTTCGAGAGTAATGGCCATGATTTCATTTCGAATGTTGGTTTTTAGTTGGAGTATGGTTCTTGGTTTGTTGACGTACACTCTTTCTTTCAAATATTCGCAAAGAAAACTGTCAGGAGCTGTTAAATCTGGTGAACGTGGAGGCCAGTTAAAATGGCTTGTGCGCGAAATAATGCGTTCGCCGAATATGTCCCTTAAAAAAGCCCTTGAGGCACTTGCAGTATGTGCTCTGTTCGATCGTGTAATGATTCATAATTAATTCCCCAAGTATTCTTCACAAAATGCTAAAAAAAAACAAAGAAAAAATTATAATTAAAAAAGTTATAAAGAATTCAAACCATATAGCTCTTTCTGCGCCATCATGTATTATGTATGTATGTACTACTTATGTATATGTACTTCTTCTTCTCTATCTGAATTCATTTTCAATGTCATATTAAATGTTAGCAAGATTTCACTTATGTATGAACTCATGAAAATTCAACTCTGCCGAGTAATTCATATGAACAACTGCGCTATTGTAATTATTATTTAAATAAATTTGTAAATATGTAACAGGAACTCATTAACCCATGCTAAACCGTAACCAAATCATGGAATATTAATTTAAATGACGAATTGCTTTCTTAAATGGGAACACATGGTCACCAATGTTAAAATCATGCGTTCCTCAGCTAAGTTCAATCAGTTCATTTGCACCAGAAACCATGCAATTACATTTTCTTTGGTATGTCTTTTCTTGCTGGGTATATGGTATATGTACATATGTATGTATAAAAAATAAATTTTAAGTAATTTATAAATAAATAAATAAATATGTGCATATGTATGTATATCATGAGGGCGACTGAAAAGCTAAAAACTGAGGTAAGAAGTATTTTAAGGATATTAATCAGTCGAGCTAAAGGAAGAGAGAGTGCTTATATACGCATGTACACTTATAGACTTACACACATACATACATATGTATTTATGTAGATATATCCAGCAAAAGGTTAGGAGTAAATAAAGTAATGCGTAGGTTGAAGCATACGTATTCATGTTGTAGTCTATGGTAGCACGCCCACAGGAAATTCAGAACAAAAACAACAAGTTTTACAACAAGCGTTACAACAATGTAACAGTACCGTACCGTAACCAATCTGTCAACAACGTGTTGGGGCCGGTTATAATCAATAGATGGCGCGCGTTAAATTTATGTAATGTGATGGAAATAAGCATAAATTGCGGAATTTTGGGTCGGTTATGATTAATAGACGGTGCGCAACAAATGTACAGTCTAAGAAAAAAGTCTAAAAACACCCCCTTATTTTAGATTTTTAAGAAATTTGTAAAGAATTTTATGGAAAATTTTATTGTAACATTTAAGGCACCAATAAATAGTTTTGTTTTTAAATTAAAAATGTAATTCAAAAGTATTATAAAAACAAAAACAACAAAAACATATAAAACTCACAGGAAAAAAGTCTACATACAGCAACAAAATTAAACATTAAGTTAACGTTTTTAATATAAAAACACAGGCCCAGGTCCACCCTGGGCATCAATTACTGCTTGAAGACGACGGGGCATCAAATTAACCAAATTTGCTGTTATATCTGGTGTGATTTCAGCCCATGCGCGTACAAGAACAGTTTTCAGACTTTGGCGACTGCTTATGTCATATTTTCGCACCATTTTTTCGAGAACTTCCCATACGTGCTCGATCGGGTTAAAATCTGGTGATTGTAGTGGAGAATTCAGTTGCCTTGGAGCATAATACAAAAGCCAGTCTCGACCAACGTGAGCGGTATGCTTCGGATCGTTGTCTTGTTGGAAAACCAACTGATAGCCCAGGCCTAAACTATCAACTGATGACTTTAGTTTTTGTTCCAATATACTTTTATATTGACCCACTCCAGATGATGCCATAGCCCCCCAAACCATAACACTGCCACCACCATGTTTCACTGTAGGTATAATATTTTTTGGATCAAGCGCAGTGTTAGGTTTTCTCCAAACCTTGGATCGACGATCATTTCCAAAAATGTTGTATTTACTTTCATCAGTAAATATAACGCGTTTCCAAAAATCCATATCTTTGTTTAGATGCGCCTTAGCAAACTCAAGTCGAAGTTTACGGTTTTTTGCTGAAAGTAATGACTTTTTTCGTGCTACTCTGTTTTTAAAGCCGTTCTCGTGTAAAGCGTTTATAACTGTTCTTGGTGTAACAATAATGTTAGAACATTTTTCAATGTGTTCCACCAATTTTAAGGCACTTAACTTTGGATCCCGATTGACTTCTTTTAGAATGCTGCTCACATCGCATCTCGAAAGCTTTCTTGGTCTACCAGTTCGTGGTCTATTTTCAGTACTATTTGTCATTTTATAATTTCGGATAATATTTTTATATGTTTTTGAAATTTCTCCAAGAGATTTACCTTTCCGCTGATTAACCACTACATTTCTAACTGAAATCTCTATCTCTTTTCTTTTTTCCATTTTCGACGATTAAGGTTTAAATATTGTCTTCTTAAGATATCACTTTCTCAATTAAAATTAATATAGTGCTTGTAAAAGCAATTACAACAAAAAATGACGGTTGTTTTCCTGCTTTTGTTCTTAATTTTCCATTTACTACGTGGAGTTACCACACTGTATGTAGACTTTTTTCTTACGATTTTTAACGTTTTTGTTATTACTGTGTTTACAGTATTTAAAAATTGCATTTTTATTTTATAAATCAACTTACTTATTGGTGCCCTAAATATTGT
This sequence comes from Dexiosoma caninum, assembly GCA_963924685.1. Lineage (NCBI taxonomy): Eukaryota > Metazoa > Arthropoda > Insecta > Diptera > Tachinidae > Dexiosoma > Dexiosoma caninum. The sequence goes on from OZ004728.1 coordinate 4,120,724, forward strand.
CATACAGGTTTTTACATTTTCTTTACAAACTTCCTAAAACTCAAAAATTAGGACGTGTATTTAGACTTCTTTCTTAGACTGTATATAATAAATGGTGAAAATAAACAAATTTTGACAAATAGGCTTTAAAGAGATGCTAATCACCCTAGGTTAAGAAGGCCACTGGTGCTCAATTCCCGTTGTTTATGTTGAAAAAACACATTTTATAGGTTCAGTTTTTACTCGTATTGAATTATTAAATACATTAATTTCGTCATAAGAAATTAATAGAATTAAGAGATTATTCTGAACTATTGTCGAAAGGACGGACAATTTTGACTACTAAAAAAACATAACAACACTTGGCCCACACTCAGGAGATGACCTCTACATATGCGATACATTGTGCTGGAACTATAGGAAAGGGTTAGTAGGAGAAATGATAGGAGGTAAAGCTTCACTACCTTACAGCACTGCATTCTGCACGTTATTTGTTTTTACAGCAGTGTTGTAGCGTCTCTGATATCAAAGAGACGTATTAAATTTTTAAGCTTCGTTTTAGTAGCCATTTGTAGTATTTATTTTACTTCGCCGGTGCTACACAATACCGACGAAGAGGACGTTCTGATGTACCTATGGATTGGATACAGCTGAAGTTGTCACTGTTCAGTGCCCAGTGACTATCCATTCGCCACATAAACCTTGCGACAACAACAGACACGAAAAAACGACAAAAAACGTGAGATGATTTTATGAGCCTGAAACAGGGGTTGAACCCAGGATAATTTTTCGTTTTATAGTCAACGTGCAGACTAATTAGACCATCGCCACCCTCAAGCGAATATAGTATAAATATAGCGCCATACGATACTATGTGTTTAGTTCGCAGTTAAGCATGTTGCCGTTTGTTTTTTCTTTTGTGAATTCTGCTGTCTGACAGATCATGGCTTGCACCTTTTTAGACGGGGGCGCACCTTTTTTTTTTTTTTTTATCTCAGGAGATGACTCCTACACATGCGAAGCATTGTGCTGGGAACTATAAGAAAGGGATAGTAGGAGAAACGACAGGAGGTGAAGCTTAATTAATTATTTTGCAGCTCTGCTTTCGCACGTTCTTTTGTTTTTATACTCGTAGCAGTGCTAAAGCTTCGGTTTAGTAGCTATTTTTATTATTCTTTTACTTCGCTGGTGCTACACAATACCGACGTAGGAGGGCGTTCTGATGTGATTGTGGATTGCTATCAGCTGAAAGACGGTATTGTTCAGTGACCAGTGACTATGCCTTCGCCACTGAAACCTTCCGACAACAACTCACACACAAAGACACACTAATGCACATCAGAAAAATGCGAGATGTTTATTTTTATTAAAAAATTTTTTTGTCTGAAACTGGGGTTCAACCCAGGTCTGTTTTTTTGGTTGTGTAGTCAACGTGCAGACTACCATCCATCGTGCCATCGCCACCCTTAGGGTGGAGTGCCTCAGGAGAATTTCATGTAAGTTTGTTATTTATTTTATAAACACACCTACGAGCATATTTTAATTTAACTTTTTCATTGGAAAGGGATAACGTTGAAAAGAGGCAAAGGATGAACTGAATTAGATATAACAAATATTGAAAGGTGGGAAGAAAGTGATGATAATTATTTTGTTGATGGCGATTTCTGTTTTGGAGACTTTTTCATGCCGGCGCACATTCATATACATACATACATATGTATGTATAAATATTCTTCCGTTTTACTCAGTTTTAGACCAATGGAGACATGCTAAATTATCGATATGTGACACAATAATTTATGTTAACGTGTGTTTTATTTTCAACACTGTAAATACACATATACTAGATTTATATGCCTATGTGTGCATGTTCATTAATATCGCTTTTGCTTCTGTTCTTGATAAGCGAGTTCAATGTATCAATATATATTATCAATAACACCATTTACTAATATAAAACACCTTGTTTATTTTCCATCAAATAGATTTTTCAAAATACCTACATTTGAACACACATCCATACATATGTACTATGGGTGCCGATTATTCAACGATAAAAGAACAACACAACATATGTACATACATACGTAGTCGTATACATACATAGGTATGTGCAGAACATCATATACAATATGCCACATTTTTAAATGGGCAGATAGATGATGTTGTTAACAAACAAAATATACATATATCTTATCAGGAACACAAACAAAAACCTTATTGATTTATATACAAAATTAAACAACAACTAAAACAAAAGGGTGCATTAGATTCTAAACAATAAGTAATAAAACTGATAACGAAAGCGGGTTGTTTAGCTGTGAATGATTAAAAATAGATAACAAATGACCGACATATAAAAAAAATTCCTCTGTTTTCAGGAATATATGTATGTATATTTAAATAAATGTTCTTACTCTATCCCCATCATCACTTCACAACCCCTTCCAAAAAAAGGTCCCAATATAATGTCTGCATCTCAATTGCATGATTGGTCGTATATTTTTATCTTTCTTCTATATGGGAAGCTAAACGGTATGTAGTTTGGAAATTTTTGAATCGACTTACCATTAGCAGAAATTGTTCGCTGATCTCCTTTTTTGTTCTAAATATTGAAATGAAAATAAAATTGCGAAGCAACATTTTGTGATTTCGAAAGCACGTTGGGAACAGTTTCCTTTTCAGCGCATGTTATTAATGATTTTGATATTCAAGTATTTGGACGAATGCATGCAGATTTTATTATACCTTTGTTAACTATGAATTGTGGACATGTTTATTTCAAATAACTAATTTCTCTTTGGAATAAAAAAAACAAATGTTGTTGTTTTTATGCTGGCAATACCACTATGATTATAAACCCATTCAAATTAATCCTGCAAGCAAAGGTGTCTGAAATATGTTGAATAATAATAATATAATAAAATAAATAAATAAATAATAAAATAATAATAAAAAAAGAAATTAACTCGAATAACTTGCTTCTTTACATTTGTTTTGTTTGTATGTACTTGCATATGTTTTATTTAGAATCTTATTTTAAGCACATTTTTTATGTGAATAATTTAGAAAAACATACATAAACTCGGATATTTATGGCCAACTTGTCAAACTCCAAATTAAAATTTAATTTTTCTAATAATGGATTTCAAAATTCTCACTGTAAAAAAAGTTACGTTTTTTAGAGTTAACGTTGGCAATTCCCTTTGTGGCTGACACTGAACATACTGCTTATTGACAATTGTTCCTAAAATTTTACCATCTGTTTATCCGCACACGTCAATGTTTACGTTTTTGCCATAAATCTAGCAGGCTATTTTCATCGGGCAGATATGGCGCCACCATTCGTAAAAGCTCCAGCTATTCGAGCTCGTGCAGCCTCCAATGGACGTAAAAACTTTTTACTAACAGTTTATAAGAAATATGTCAACTTTGAATTCTTTAATTACCTTATATTTGACCCATCTGCTTTGCCTACTGTTACCATCATAATACTGCTGGGTGAATTAGTGTTAAATATATTCATTATAAATACTGTGCCATATACTGAAATCGACTGGAAGGCTTATATGCAGGAGTGTGAAGGATTCTTAAATGGAACCACAAACTATGCGCTGCTAAAAGGTATTTATTATCTTCAATTTGGTGTAACTTATACATATGTATGTATGTATTTTGATTTTTACACTTTTTTTTGGGGCTGTGGTTTTTAGCTTGATCTATTTTTGTTTGCCGCCCGTCAACAATGTTGACGCAAGAAGAAATGTTTTTTATAATGTTGTCAAAGTTCCCGTAGGTCTTAGTTCTTTCATTTTTGTACATTATTGCATTTAATTGGTTGTCCTTGTTTAATTCACAAAATAAATACATATATGTATCAATTTTCAAAACTGTGATATGTCACTATCTGTAGGAGGGATGCATTGATATGTCAGTTTGAATAAAATATATGATGAAATATTTACATTACAATAAAAATTAAATATTTACATTGCTTCTAAAGATAATTTATTATAAATAAACTTTAATACTGAAACTTGACTTTTTGGAGCTCTTTTTATTATTAAACAATACAAATTCATTTGAATGAGTTACATTCCAAAAAAAAGCGTATACATGCGCATAATTTTCAAATGGTTTATTGATAAGAAAGCTTATCAGATCACTCAGATGGAAAGTATTAATTATATCAAGCTGTATTAACAATATTAATATTAAACATTCTTGGTGTAGAAAAGTTCCTAATCTATAACGAAAACTACTTAATTTTGCACAATTAAAAACTTCAAAACATTTCGTAATACTTTGAAATTTGTTTTATTTGTTACTTTTAATGAAAATAACTAACAATTATAACACAACATATTTAATTTTTTATTTTGCATAAAATTAAGATATAGAAATGTTATGAGGCATTTGTTCAAATTTCTTAGCAACTGAGAAAGAGAAAAAAATATACATACAAGAAAAACCTACAATATAGCTATTTGTTAAAAAAATAATTAATTAAACATGGATTTTAATTTTGAGAATATCCCAGAGTCTTTCTTATCTTCCTCTTCTCTAGAAGATCCTGTAGAAGATTCAGTTGATGTTGACTCTGTTTTACTATTTGCTGTATTTTTTTGAGTGGCGTTTGAACTGTAATTTAAATTCTTTTATTTAGTATTTCCATTGAAAGAAAACTTTAAATTTTACATTACGTTGCTTTTTTGCTGCCATCTTCTCGTTTTGCTAATCCATGTATAGAACCCGGTGTATTTTCTTCTAATTCAGCATATCGTACTAAAACATCTTTTTGCTGCTTTGTGAGATTTTTCGGAATATCTATTCTAATATCTACATAATGGTCACCCTGACCATGAGAGTTCACTCGTTTTAGGCCTTTGCCTTTAAGGAAAATTTTGTGATGCGATGAAGTGCCCGGTTCAATATTAAGCCATTGATCATCATAGACACCTTCAACACGAATAGTGCCTCCAAAGATAGCTTGTGAAAGTGATATTGTAGCACTTGTGTGGACATCAGCACCATCGCGTTTAAAATATTTACTGGGCTGTACACGAAAAGTAATGAAAATTTCTTTTTTACCAACTTGCATTCGCACTGTTTGACCATTCTCAATACCAGCTGGTACAGGTACAGTAACTTTCCGTCTTTGCACATTTTGGCCTTTACCTTCACACTCAATACATGGAAATTTAATATACTGCCGAGTTCCCTGGCAGTAGCGACAGGTGGAACGCATAACAAATGGACCTGTCGAAATCGTTTCCATGCCGGAGCCATTACAATAATGACATCTGCCTGGTTTGGTACCCGGTTCACATTTGCTACCATGGCATTTTAGGCATGTATCTACTACATTTATACTGATTTCTTTGTTAAGACCTCTGGCTGCTTGAGAAAAAGTTAGATCCATTACCATTTCTTGTGAACTGCCAAATCCAAATTTCGACTCCGCAAAATCTTCATATGCATTTGAGCGAAAATTTCCTTCACCAAATATTTTACGAAACAACTCCTCAGGATCTATCGTAGATCTAAATTGCCAATTTTGCTCAAATCCTTCCGGACCACGAGCACTAAATCCACCTTGACGTCCCATATCTTCTGACGTTTGTCCATATGTATCAAATTCACGTCTTTTTGTATCATCACTTAAAACTTCGTACGCCTCAGAAACTTCTTGAAATTTGCGACTGGCATCCGGATCGTTTTTGTTCGTGTCAGGATGATACTTTTTGGCCAGTTGATAGTAAGCTTTTTTTATTTCTTTTGCAGAAGCATTCTTTGGCACTCCCAGCGTTTGGTAGTAGTCCTTAGCGTTTAGTAGTTGCGAAGTATGAAAGTCACGTTGTATTTGGTGTTTCTTCTGCTGTTGACATTTTAGTGTTGTATGTGATATGAAATTTCCATTTTTTAAACAAAAGCTAGACAAGAGTTTAGTATTTTGTTTGCTGCTTCCAACCTCTTCAATTGCAAGAAGATGTGTTGGTACTATACCTTTTATTGATACTTTACGGAGAATATGTAAATTTAGTCGACTGCACGTTATCATCTTTACATAAATGTTTTCTTTTTTACACTGAAAGACGGCAAACAAAACTGACTCAAAAACTACTGCTGATGAAATGCCGTAACTTACATGCTGCTTTTAATACAAAATGTCAAAAATCCATTCACAATATAGGGCGTTATTACACTACGCGTTAACCTATTATGAACCCTATATATATTTTTTTTTGACCCGTGATATTTATTATAAAGTTTTTAAATTATTCATTGCGCTATCAGGAAATTATAATTTGTATTAACAAAATTTAAAAAAAATAATTTTTAAAAGGAAATGAAAATTTTTAATTGTTTTGTATACATAAATAAACATGTTTTTAAAAATATTTTAATTTTAGATATATACATGTATGTAAAATATCATATTTCTACAATATACTGATATAGTTTGTACGTTTTTACCATTATTTTTATTAATAGCACATGGCATACATAAATACTCATTAGCATAGCTCCAATTAAATAAGTCGTTCGAAAGTACAAGAACGCTGAAAACCAAAACTTTACTTTTTTTTATAAAATGAGGATTTTAAGGTTTATGTTTAATTCCATACGCAAAGTTTGGAACCCGCGGGATATCAATTGGACTGAAAACTATTAAATTCTGGACAAGTGGGAGAAAAATACTATTCTTCTCCTTGCACGAATTAGCCGTAATTTTTTTCGGGCCGGGCAAGTAAACAAGCCATCAGCTGTTTACCAAACAAATTAAAAAATGGGGTCTGGGTTGAAGAACAACTCTCGCGTGATCGTAATTATTATGTAAGTACGGTCAGGCCTGTTTTTGTTGTTTGGCCTTCGAGAGTTTTGCGTCTCACTTGCACTGGTTAATGGATTTGCCACGGCAAACTGTATTATTTACGGTTGTTATGGCTTTTCGTTATTAATCACGTGGCTGTTACTGGTGGAGACCATCATACTCAAGAATTTTATGTAATTGCCATATGGCAATTGATAACTACAAACAAACAAAGAATTTAAAAATATATGTATATAGAATAATAAAGGTAGCGCAGTGGCAATAGCGTTAACTATATACTATAAGTACCTACGGAACACGTGAGTGAATAAATCAAACCGGAAATAAAATTATTTAGCAAACCGGATGTTTTGGTTTGTTGCTTAGCACATGGAAATTGTAAACAAAGAGTGAAAAAAATTATTGATAATCATTCGATCATTGATTTCTCAGGCATTAGTATATCAATTTAAAAATAAAAAACGAATATATGTAGGAATAAGACCCTAGAATTAAATTTTATAATGTTCATAAATTATATTGATGATATATGCCAATTATTCAATGACCTGTTCAATCGCCTTTATATGTAGTTATCCGCTTATAATTTGAAAACCGTTCTTCGTGCACATATGGCACTACCTGTGTTCGAAACCTACTACAAATACTCATCGATTGGTATGCATATCATTCTTGAGGAGACTGTACAAGAAAAGCTATAGCCCGCCAAACTTTTAGAAAAAAAAACGTAACTGTACATTTTCAGTATATCACTTATTGCACCCAAACGATTCTTCGTGCACATATCGCGCTACCTACCCTCGATAGCTATTAAATATACGCGTCGACTGATATATGCACTGTTTTTGGGGACACTGTACGAGAAGAGCTATAGCCCAACAAACTGTTTAGAAATGGCGAAAAACGCTAAAGTTTATATCCGGTTTGATTTATTCACGGCAATCTACGGAACAACATACATACAGGGTGTCTGGTAGCAGATTTCTATTTTCAAACTTAAATAAAAAACGTAATAATTGACAAAAAGTTTTATTAAGGGCATTGAACGATAGAATGGAAATGCATATTTAATTTTTTAAAGAGTATGTCATTCCGATCCTTTTTTTTAATTACAAGAATAATGGCTCTTGAAAGTCCCAGTGAGGATTTTAACGTAAACTGCTTTCAACCAGTTCAATGTTTAAGGGAGTCCTTGAAGATCGACTGGGCCCTGGCCGTGAGGCATTCGTAGCCGATGCAGTTGCGCGGAATCTCTGCAGCCACGAACGCATTAAAATTACACTCGGTCCATCACTTATTCGCCGAATACCGAACTTGAACAAAATTGTCAACGAGCAATTACGTAAGAATCATTACATTTTGAAAACGTCTCCACAGCGAACGCGCGATGTTCACTCGACCACTGCACAATCGATATTGCCAATTGCGCCACCCTCCCTCCGCACCGTTTATTACTTTTTGAAATAATCGAATTTAAAAATATAAATTTGCCACCAGACACCCTGTATTTATAAATTTAACATTTTGTCATTTTCTTTTTTGTTAGAAATTTTCTGCCGTATTCTTAAAATTTGTTTGGATTTAGGTTTATTGATTGAATTTTGTATAGACATTTGTCTAATAAACATTTAATAAATAAAATAAAAATTTCATGAATACTGCAGTTTGTTTTTAGTGTTCCCCTACTTTGTACATTTTTCTCTATTATTGAAAGAAATTTAAGTTTCACTTTACCCAAAAAGTACGGGACCACACCTTATATTTTGGAAGACTATAGTCTGTGCTTATAATCCCAACTGGAATGAATTGATTGTTGTCAATTTTTGACTTATGCCTTCGCTTGTCTACTAAATAATTCTCAATTATTTTGTGAGATTTTATTAAATCATATCACTAGCTGTAATTTTTCTAAAATTAGGTTAGAGGTGTACTGACGATTCGTATTAGCTTTTACGGCATTAGCAAATAGGGTATAACTAAACAAATATATGTATGTAGTATGTAATAATCGTAATTTCGAAAATATTTTTTTCATATTTTTCTGTTTTATTTTGTATATTTTTAGGAGACACAGGTCCTTTGGTTTATCCTGCAGCCTTTGTTTACATCTATTCAGCATTTTACTTTCTTACATCTCATGGTCAAAACATACGCTTAGCCCAATATGTGTTTGGCGTCATCTACCTACTGCAAATGTGGCTTGTTTTACGTCTATATGATAAAAGTCGCAAAGTGCCGCCATATGTTTTAGTAATCTGTGCCTTTACTTCGTATCGCATTCATTCAATTTATGTTTTGCGTCTCTTCAATGATCCAGTGGCCATACTTTTTTTATATGCTGCACTCAACCTTTTTGTAGATCGTCATTGGACATGGGGTAGCATATGCTTCAGTTTGGGTGTGGGCTGCAAAATGAACATTTTATTATTTGCTCCTGCTCTTCTACTATTTTACTACATTAATTTGGGTTTTGTCAACACCATTATGCAATTGGGCGTTTGCGGCTTGCTTCAACTCTTATTGGGTCTGCCATTTTTATTAACATATCCGTGGCAATATATAAAAGGAAGTTTTGATTTAGGTCGTGTTTTTGACCATGAATGGACTGTAAATTATAGATTTTTGCCACGGAAATACTTCGAAAATGGATATTTCCATTTGTCACTGCTGGCATTGCATATCTCGCTATTAGTTTTATTTAGTAAACCTTCAATTTTGTTTTTCAAAAATTACGCTCGCCTTAGGAATTTACAATGTCAGTTACAGCCTCAACTAGATCAGCAGAATGAAATACTAAATAAAAACAAAGGGAAAAAAACAAAAAGTTTAAACAAAATTGCGGGCAAAAGTACTGAAGAGGAAGGAAAACTAACACCGGACCAACAAGCTTTTCTTCGTAGCTTTGAGAAAGGATTACAAACATCAACAGGTTTTAAGGCACCTAATAAATCTCAATCAAATGGTAATATTTCAAATTCTCATAACGATACAGATAAAGTTTCTGTACGTTTTGATCAATGTACTCAACTGGCATTATTGCCCTTTTTCTTGTGCAATTTCATTGGTGTATTGTGTGCACGTTCTCTGCACTATCAATTCTATATTTGGTATTTCCACTCGTTACCGTATTTGACATGGTCTACAAACTATAGTTTACCACTGCGTTACTTGTTGTGGGGACTTATAGAACTTTGTTGGTATATCTTTCCCAGCACGAATTATTCTAGTTTTATATTACATTTCTGCCATTTAATGCTATTGTTTGGTGTGGGACGCAACATGTTTAAAACTCTGAACCACAGTTCCGTTATATGTAAAAAAGATTTAAATGAAGCCCAAAAGCAAATTCTTAATTATCCAATATGCCACACTAAATCTAATAATAAGAAAATGCAAAACAAGAAACATGTAAAACTATTGTTTACGGAAAAAAGTAACTAAAAATAAATTTTTAAAATGCATGTCGATTTTAATAAAATTTTATGAAATTTAATAATAAAAATCATACATACATAGATGTTGTTGATATGATGTTTTTGCTGGTGTAAATAAGTATGCATTGCATCATATGTCTTAAGTTATCTATTCTCACAGCTGGACGCCGGAGTCTAGTGACTAGTGTGCTAGTTTATCAGTTGGGGGTTCTAGGTTTCATTCCTAGCAGAGACTCTGGTCTGTATCACTAGAACACTACAACACAGTTTTTTCACAATGGGACCATAATAAATTGGTCCCAAGTGGGCTGGACCCCTTCTTTACCTTTACATCCAGCAACCTGCCGACTTAACAAAATCTAAAGCTGGACGAATTGATTTTTAGCAATGTACGCTTGCGCACTGAGAATCGACCCAAAATAATTTAACGTTAAATATGCACATAGTTACTTTATAAATTGTTTTATACATTTTTATTTTTATAATAATTTTTTTCACCGAGGGAAAATGATAACGTAGTTTTTTGGAACAATAAATTGATCATCAATTTAATACACTTATGTATAGCTAAAGCGAAAAAGGTATTTAAAATTTCTTTCAAACAATTGAAGGATTTTAAAAAGACTTACAACTAGCTCAATAGAAAACTTCAATTATATATAAAATATGAATTAAATAATTTACAGATACGAAAACTAATCGAATAAAGAAATAAAAAATAGCATTTTACGCGAAATCTATTATGGAAGAAAACGTGTTAAAACAAAATAAAAAGTATGTTAAAAATAGAAATAGTATAATAAAATTTGTATGAATGAAAAAAAGTTCATTTAGTAAAAGCAATAAACCAACATATTAAATCTAAATCACTCTGTGCAGGTGGTTGCCGGTGGGGCGGTTGGATGCAAACTAGGTGCATTCGGGTGAATTTCGCCAGATATGGCTGTATCGATCGTAATAGGAGACAAAGGCCTCATTTCTCCTATATCAGCCGTATTTAATGAGGTTGTTCGCTGTTGTCTTGACGAGCAGTTTGAGGCGGGATTTTGGGATTGTAGGCTAAAGAATCGTAGAAGAGTGGTTTCACTATTTCTTCGACTGGAAGTGGGTGTGCGCGGTTGATGCTGATTTTGTGACGAGGATGATGGCGAAGAAGGATGATTTTGAGATAACCGTCTTCGAGGTGTTGTAGAACGAGGACTGGTTTCCGACTGCCGAAGGCTTTGCAAGCGAGGTGACGACACTGGTTTTACCGTACCAATTCTTCCTCCATTAGAAGCTGCATTTATGTGATTTGTAAGAGGATATGGTTGATGTTCTTGCATTTTCTCTGTCAGTGAAGAACCTCGGCAGGAAGACATCATTTTTTGTTTTCGTATTTTTGTAAGCCAATCTACTTTATCTTTTAGTTTACGTTTTGGTGACATAATACACAGATGTGGTGCCTCGCCATCTAATACATAGTTTGGTAAATTTGAAGTGGGTGAAAATATCATTGAGGAGAAGGGTTGCTGTGTAAGTGTATTGACAGACTGTGTGCTTGAAGGCGGTGTTGATGCGGAGGAAACTGCCGAATGATTCATTTCCAAATCGGTTCGTCTTTCTGTCAATGGCGAACAGGTGACATTAGAGGGAATACTTGATGGCGGCGTTTGTAAAGCTGCAGTTACATTATTTTCTTGATTAGAATCATTATTCAGGAAATTTTCGTGCTGTGGTGAAGAACTCTTGGTATTAATATTTTTACTAATATGACGTTCTTCTGATATACTAGATAATGGTTTGAGAATATATCTCGACATAATGTTCGCTGCAGAACTTGTAGATGACCCAGGTCCACTAGAAGAACAAGGACTAAAAAGTCGTCGTCCACGAGTTTCTAACGTTTTAGGTCTCTTAGGTTCATATACTTCGAAGTCTCCATCTTCACCATTTACATACGTTGAAGAACACCCTAACGTTTCTAGGAAGCTCCTTTTCGTCGATACCTTCTCCACAGTATTTGGCGTTCTTTCGTTCTGTTCTACCATCCTCTTCAGAGATCTAGGAGTACTTTCCAAATCCCTTAGATTATATTTATGAGTAGATGCCGTATGGTTACTAGGCTTTGAAAACTTTCTTATATATTCTGTTTGGCCGCGGTAATTTTCAATAATATCTGAAGCTAAGGGCTTCTCTGGCCCTATACGCCATATTTTGTGCCTAGCGTCATCACTACATGTAACAATGGGGCGATCGTGCGTCGAACCCCATGCTACACATGTAACTTCGACCGCATGGCCCGATAAACCCACTAAAGGTTCATCCGGATAATCCAAATTCCAAATATAAGCTTTCACATCTGAACTGCCACTAAGCAAATATTGTTCATCTGGACTTAGGCAAGACTTTATATAAAAGGTGCTATTTAAGAGCCCACGATAACGAGCCAGTGGCTTTGGCGAATACGAATGTAAGTTATAACAGTAAATTGTATTGTCCATGCAATTGGCAAAAAGACGACATCCCGAATTGTCAACAATTAAATTTGTAAAGCCTTTAAAAGTAGATGAGCCAGGATAAGGCAAACTGTGTTTCGGAAGAGGTTCTTTTTTATAGGAACTATAATTCCGTCGTAGATCCCAAACTTTTATAATACCATCACCAGCACCGCAAGATATTAAAGTGTTTTCATCCTGAAAGAATTGCAATTCATATAAACACCCTCATCCAATATAAAATTCCTTTTAATTTTGTTATTTTTAAGATTATCCTGATATTTTCTAACTATATTTAAATTTATTTTTCTTTTCATTAAAAGGTTTTTCCAATTTAACTTTGAATAATGTTATAATTGTAAAATTATTATCAAGTTTTTTATTATCAAAATTATTGGCTGTAATATCTATAAATAAAATCTCCAAAATATAAACAAAAATAGGTTATTTTAAAAATAACAAAATTACAAACATTCAATTCAGTCAACAAACGAAGTAATAATTATATGAGTAGATTTTTTACATTTAAACGAATTTGTACTTACTTGAAAGGCTAAGCCTGTTATACTGCTGGATGTTGTATTTGGAGGCATTTTAGGAGTGCGGGAACGTTTTCTCTGCGACACTGGCGTACCCGGTCCGCCAACATGTCCACTATAAATACAATTATCAGCCCTGGGTGTCATATCTAAATTTAAATTGGCTCTGGTATCCCAAATAATTATAGCACCATCTCTGCCACCAGTAGCAAATACGGAAGAATCATTCTTACGAAAGGCCGCCGTTTTCACTGAGCGTGTATGTCCCACAAACGGTCGTATACCAATAATCTCACTGTTTGTTACTTCCCATAGACGCGCTGTATGATCCCCTGACGCGGAAATAAAACGCATTTGTCCCGGCGCCCACTCCAAATCAAAAACTGCATTATAATGGCACTGCGGCGCCGCCAAAGCTCTTTCTTCAGGTTCACAGTTCCGTTGTGTGGTGTCTTGCAGTGCTATTTTACCGTCTTCGTTGGCAATTGCCAACAAATGACGGTAACCCCCGCAATTTGCAAATTTTGCTGCGAATATTGGTGGTTCTGGATTAAAATCTGAACTGTAGTTAGAAGGCAAAATTCCACGCCAACTGTCCTCTTTCGCCACACATAAACGTTTCAAAGCAAAGTCATAGGTGAGGCCAAATGCTGCGAAGTAATTAATAACAAACTCTTATTTTTATAACAAATCAACAAAATATTAAAATTTTATGCAAAATCCAAGGAAGTGGTAGCAATAATAATATTTTAAAAAGCTACAGATTTCTATATTTTCCATCACAACACATACATAAGTATATTTCCCGCCTTAATAATCTTTTTAGGAGACAAAACTCTTATTAAGCGCCAAATGCAAGTTCATTGTTATTGCATTTTAAGCAGAAAGCCTCCTGTGCACCGATGAAGAATTATGTTTATTGTTACATTTTGTGTAATACTTACATGTTCCCAGTTGTCTACTGAAATATTTTTCTGCATAATTCATTGTTTTCATACTTGTTTAATAAAAATCCTTTTTTAATTTACTTTTACACTTAAATGCAACACAAAATTCATATTCACTTCTGAAGTAGAGCAAGAAAATTTTTAATGAAAAAAATTAAGAAAAATATGTATGACATTTGTTGGCGTAGTAAAATGCGCGCTTTGTCAAATTAAACAATGCATAGTGGTGTTACTTTAGCGTTTTTATTTCATAAAACATAAAAATGTGCCAGTCAGCTGATTCAACTATTTGCAACACACAAGGCAAATTCATTACTATGTATTCACTTCTGAAGGAGAGCAAAAAAGTTTTGGATAAAAAAATCAAGAAAAATTTGGTGCCGTTAATTTGCGCGCTTTGTCAAATTAAACAATGCAGAGTGGTGTTAATTTATCATTTTTCCACAAAGCACAAAAAAAATATGGGTGTATCAATGCTAATCCACTGCCCTACCTACCCTTAGAGGCTTTTTACAATAGTGAAATTGAAAGGCATATAGACGAAGTTTGTTGGGGAAGCCTTAAAAGGGTATAGTGTGTAGTAAATGAGTCTCTATACCGAATATTTTTTGTTTATAGTCTCTACTTTTCGCAAATTTAAATTGTTGTTTCATATTATTTTTCTCACTTCATGGTTTATTTATTACTACTGGCTGTATATTAGACAGTATATGCACATACCCAAATCACAATTCTTATTACAATAATAAATTATTAAAACTATTAAATTATTAAAAACCACTTTCCTTAACTTTTTCGCAAAAGTAAACAAACTTTGATGTTCGGCGTTAAATGCAATACAAATTTTTGAATCAGCTGACGGGCGAATTAGCTAGTGTGTTTACATGGTAATGAATTTGACTTGTATCAATGTAAGCACCGTATAATAAATACGGCTTAATGAAAACAGTCTGGGATCTTTATAAAAAATAACTTGGGATCACTTTTTGTATTTTGGGCATAAACTATAGTATTCTGTGTTTTGGGCGGACAAGTTTAAAAAAAAGTATAAGCATTGGTGTAGTTTTGGTTGGTATTGCTTTTATATGAAATTTATTCCATAAAAAATGACTATTGAAGATGATATAGAAGCTTTTCGGGCCTGGGCCACAAAATTAGGTTGTTCACCTGATGCTATACCGAGCGATGAAGCTTTAAAATCGTAAGTGTAAAGAGAGAAAATTGTTTTTTACTATGCAAGGAAAGCAGTTGGGAAAAATTTAATAATTTTATAATGTTGGCAGTGTTTTTAAATCTCGCCAGCGGGATTTTTTCTATGATATGATGCGTCGTGTTTGTTCACGCCAGGAAGTTGCTGACGTTAAGGAGAATATATTGATACACAAAGTGGAAAAGCTGAAAGGTCGAGTCGTGCCTGTAAGTTGTAAAAAAAATCAGTAGTGTGTAAATTCTTTCCCCTTAAAAAGAAAAAATATGTTTATATATATAATGCTATATGTTCAACATTCACTTTATTTAAAGTGGCATTAGTGCAGCACTATTAAAGCCGGTTTTGTTATTGTTACTGTAAAAATAAATTATTTTTTAGTTCGTCTCTCATGATAATTATGTATGTATATGGTTTTTCCATTTTTTATATTTATTGTACTTTTATTGTTTTTTGACGAAACATTTGTTCTCTTGTAAACGTAGAATATGCAACACTACTTTAAAATCAGGTGAACTTTTAAAAATATTGCCAAATTACATGTAATACTCATGATACACTTTTTTTAGAAAAGAAAACACCATAAGTAACTTAAAAGCAAACCAAACCAAACCGTGCTAATAAGTTTTCAATAAGGCAAGCGAGATAAACTATGTACATATGCCTTTGGTGCAATACCGCAGTAACTCAAAATTTGAATTTTTAAGCTGGGTATGCAGAAATTATCTTTGGGGAAATATATATCTAAAGGAAAAACGATTATGGTTCTATCTCCAACTGTTCAGATTCTACAGCTGCAAATGTCTTTATTGCCTCCAGATATTTCCAACAATATTTATTTGCAATAATGAAATATTTCCTTTATGACAAGAAATTTATAAACAGAAAACATTACAAAACATGCCTCTTTATTTAAAAACTTGTAAAAAAATAACTTTAGTAAACGAAAATACTATCAAAAAGATGGATCAGAACTTAAAATGCATTTTTCTCAGATCACGATATTTTGAATTACGACGATATTGCTCGATATGTACTTATATTCCTTGATGGATTATTTTAAAGATTTGCACTTTTTCCAAAATCACCACTTATAGATTTTTTGACTTCAATCAAGTTTAGTGGAACCTCCCAGAAAAGAAAAATAAGTATGATAGAAAAAATTAAAAAGATTACATTAGCTTACGTATTCATTTATACTTGTATAAGATCAAAGCTTGGAAGCCACCAATGTTAGTGAATGAGTTCTCATTTATAAACGACGCGTAATGTTCAAATATCTGTTCCTATAGGACACATTACCGAACATGGAGTCATCTTCCAAATGACCTTAAACGTTTTTCTTATTCTTATGGCACTTATAGGCGACATCTAATAAAGTATTTCAATGATGAACTTTCTTACAATACCTGTCTATCTATCTATCGTTTCTATTTTCCTCTCCAAATACTGTTGGTTTACTATTGTATCCAAATCGTTTATATATATATACAGTGGTCGGCATATTTATTTTGAATTTTTTTTAGATTTCCAAATAATAAAAAATTCCAAATTTTTTCCAAATAAAAGTAGTATTTATTTACTCATTGAAAAACATAAAATCATAACTTCTTAAATTAAATTTGCATTGTATGCAATTAAGTTAAAAATTTAATGGGTGGCATAAATATTTTGACATAATATTTTAGCTCTTTTAACAAAAATATATTACTTAAAGTTTTGTAAAATCTTTAGATATTATTAATAAAATGTGTTTCCTCCTTTAGCGGCAATCACTTTCCGCAGTCTTTTAAGAACTGAATCGATAAAATTTTGAATGTAATTCGTTGGTATGTCCTCCCACAATGATTTGACCTCTGAAATTGTTTCTCATCTGGTTCTTTGGCGCTTTATATATAACCAAACATTTTCAATTACATTTAAATCTGGACTTTGCAGTGGCCAATCCAAAGTTTCATTGCAATTTTCTGTCAAAAAATGTCTTAATCATTTTACTCTTGTGGCAAGGCGCATTGTCCTGTTCAAAAAAAAAACGACTGTTCAATCAACCTATCGCCAGAAGGAAATGTACGTTCATTTGAAATTCTTAAATATTGGTTTTGATTCATGGAACCGTCGATTGGAACCAAGCCTTTCTGTGCTGTACAGCCCCAGAAAATTACTGTGCCACCTCCATTTCTAACTTTTTTGACATCAGGTGCGGTTTTTTTTCGAGTTTTTTGGTCTAGACTAACAAAAACTTTCTTTGACGAGTGGTACTCAAAAGACCAAGAAAATATCTATGCGCGGCCGAAGGGACTTTTTAAATTTTCTATCAGGTGGCATACTTTTTTTTATCTGGTAGGGGTCACTAACGAGATTTGGTCCGAATTTTTTTTACACATTAAAGAACTTTATTTATCCATTCTTAAAGATTTCTGAGCGCGTGTTTTTACCTCAAGAAATGCAGACACATCTTAAAATTCAGGATCTTAAAAAGAAAGAAACGAATTTACTAGAAAGTTTGGACGAACGCAAAAAAGAATACGAAATGTTGGCTGCTTCACTTAAAGCTAAAAGTAAGTTTTATATAAATATGCAAGTATTAAATATAATTTAATTTCCTGCTTCATTCAATAAGAAAAAAATATCACGAACATTATCTGCAACACTATAGCGACTATATTGCTGAAATAAATTTTGGATGTTCGAAACGTATTATAAAAGCAATATAAAAAAATTAATTAAAAATTTGTGAAACGTGTATTAAAAAACATATTTTATTTACATATGTGGAAACATAATCAAAAGTTTTTCAGTTTTCGCTTTCAGAATCGAATTACATACAGTTAAAAATATGGGCTGTTAAAATTTAATTTCATAATTTCACTTTACAGGTATTCAGGAAATAAATTTGGGAAATAAATGTGATGTATTGGAAGCTAAAGTTCTAATGTTGGATCTAAAATCAAGAAAACTGGATAAAGAAATCAAAAAAGAAAAGGAGAATAGGGAAAAAATTAGGGCCACAATGCCGGTAATCTTGACAAACGAAAATAAAAGTGAAATTAAAGCTTCTGAAGCTGTAAACAATGCCCTTGAAGAACTAGAGAAATTTTATACAGTCTGTGAGAGAAACACAAATGGTATGTTCAAAGAAAAATACAAATGTACATATGTCATAATTTTATATTTTATGTTTGTAAAAGAACTAGAATTACAAGAAGCCAAAAGTAATTTATGGGATAAAATGCGTAAAATATTCGCCAATGTACCTGTCTTTCTCATATTTAATGTCATAATGCGCCTAAAGGAGGACCAACTACAATATATAATGTCGCTTAATAAAACCACCAGCAATGACTCTCATTCCACTAGTGCTACTAATACCAGTGAGACATTCACGCATTATGAGTTAAACCTGATGAAAACAAAGTTGAATTTTTTTAATTTGGTTGCTAAATATTTGGCAGGGTGCCAGGAACGCAAAGCCTTGGAAGAGAAATATGTAAACGCATTTAATGAATTCGAAGTTAAGCTTTTGGAAAAAGTAAAACTATTTAATCCTGATGCCGATTCCGAAGAAAATGAAGACATTATACGTAACTATATAATAGAATATTGTTCATTGAATTTCACAAAAGGCGAAAATGAATGTTTATCACAGCAAATTGAAATTTTAAAAGCTGAAATAGATAATTCAGAGAAGAAGTTGGAAAATCATGAAGTAAGTATTAATGCTAGCAGATATATTTGTATACTAAGATAGATATGTATGTGAGTACCAGATCTATTGTGGAGAAAATATTGCTCATTTATTTCGAAAGTGCCAGAAAGATAGTTTTACTGTATTATCAAAAGAAAAATCGTAATAGAACATAAATTAAATATCTCAAATAAAACACTTATTAATTATATTAATTATATCTAAAAATTTTAGTTGCTGGTTGGAACAATCAAACAACTTTATAAGGAAATAAGTACTTCAGTTAATCGTTTACAGTACGATATGATGCAATTTTCTCAAATAAAAGACAAAATAATTTATTCAAAAAACATTATGAAACATCAACTGGAAGATTTAGGAGCTACAAAAAATGTTAAATCAAATTTCAAACCCACTAAGTTAATACTTGCCAAAAACAATAATCAATCGCTATTGAGTATCGAAAGTTTTGAGATGAGTACCGAAAATGTTTTCTGCAGTACGAAATTAGATTTTGATTCAAACATATCCCCATATAACTCAACATCAAGGCACATATGTGGAGTTAGTGATTCTACATTAGTGCCTCAGGCGCAAAATAAAATACTAACACCTCACACCATGGAATTAAATACGTTTTGTGAGCTATCATTGGACCATTTGTCGTGTATAAGCAAAGAATGGTAAATGTAGACAAACGTCAAAAATACGTACGTATGTATGTATGGTATGTATATAATATTAATGTATGTTGGGATTGGTCGTTATTTAAAAAAATAAATAAAACATACATACATATCATTCGTACGTGTGCAAAAACCATTTTTGTTTTATATTTACAGTTCAATCGTATAACGTTCTGATTTTTGCTTGTTTTCCCCCATTTGTTACAGCGCATTCTATCTATTGCCAAATCCTCTAATAATCGATTCACGTGAACTTACTTCAACAATTCAGTTAGCTCCAGGCATTTTATTAACTTCTTTTGGTGCTTTACAGGAAGTCCGTAATCGTATTTTGTGGGCGGATTTGATTGCGCAACATTCAAATGATTTACAAATAAATTTGGACACTTTTTTTGGTAAAGTGTAGTAAAATATGTTTAAGCTTTTAAGTTTCTTATAATGCAACTAATTTAACCACTAGACAGTTAATTATTGTTATTTTTTTATGATTTCATGATTGTTAATTAAATTTCATATTTTTCCTTTCCATTTCAGTTGATCCACAAGCCCTTCAAGAGCGTTCTAGACACCAACATGATCGCATTATTGAAATATTAGATAAAATTGGTGTTTGTTCAGTAAATTCCTTGCGTAGTTTGCAAAAGTTGAGAAAAATTTATGATTTTCTAATTGCAAATCCTTTACGCCACTTTATACCCTCTACAAAATTGTTTAACAATCATTCATATTCTGATTACGAAGCTGAGCTGCTTATGTATATTCGAATGGCTACAACAGAAAATTCCATTAAGTAAATTGCTATACTTGTGTTTCAAGTGTTTGAATTGCCGTGCTAATTTTAAGGGATTTTATTCGTATGTATATTTCATGAGTTTTATATTTGCTATTTAGTAATGAAATGCTGCCTAATTCCCTTTATAAGGAGAGGAACAAATATAAATGTTAAGACTTGTAGAGTATTGTTAGTTTGAATAATATTCGATTTTCATAATTTGAATTTTTTTCTGTTCCAAATACTCCAAAGAATTGTTCATTATTGAAAAAGCCTATAATTTGAGGACAATTTATGGTGATGTTACTGTTATTGAAGAAAATAAAAAGGAATTAAAAGAAAAAAAATTGATTGAATAATGAAGGTTTTATGCTGAGAAATAATAATGTAATTGACATTTAAATTCGTAAGTAATTCAGAGCGGTCGAGCAATTTCCTCCTGTCTACGGTGAGACTGGAAACCACTACTTTCAGACTACTAGTCTGTATAGGCAGTTCAACTATTCGTACTGTTTTTTCTAATAAAAAATAAATAAAGCAGAATGAGTAAATAAATGTTATCCAGAAAATTTTAACTACAAAACTCCATGTTAAGAGTAAATGTAGGTCGATACTGATGCCCGATTTTTCGAAGTCATAAAATAACTTATAAAAAAGAGCAGGTTCTTAATTCGACTGTATTTTTTATGTATGCTACTTCACAACTTTTTACAGGGTTGACCGATTTTGATAATTCTTATTTCATTTTAAAGCTCGGGCATACGAATTTTTTTGTGATTGGACCGATTTTGATGATTGTTTTTTCATTCCGAGAAAAATTAAATGTTATTTGAATAAGGAAAGGAAAATGTAAATTTTAATAAGGAAAAATCAGTTAAAAGTTGTAAAAAGCTAATTTCGTTCTTACCTGTACTGCAAAAAGAAGCTTTGACCTTTGGGCATATATGAAGTATGTATGACCTTTACTAAAAACATAAAAAAACAATAAGGTGGCAACCTTTGTTAACAGTATGTGGACAGTAAAGAATATTCTCCTATGCATTTTCCTAAGCTCTGACCGGTTAAATAGATGATATTAATGCTTTTACAACTACCTCCCTGTTGACACAAAGAGTACTGATGACGTGTGTAGTAGGATTGAAAACAGGTATTCTACTCAACTGGTGTTGGAGATTAATTGTTCTTTTTCCCTTATTCTCATCAAAAATGTAATTTCTTCACAATATTGTGATAAATTAACTGTGAACTTGAACACGATAGAAAATGTTCATTAAGTTAAAATTCCTAAACTATATTTTTTAAAAAAAATTGTAATGTTTTTTTTATTTTATGATTTTATTGTATTTAAAATAATTTTTGTATAAAATTGAGTCATATACATAATACATTATATTTAAAAAATTTTCGTTCTTATTAATTTTATTTACACCCACTTTTCAATAAATTGTGGTATGGGTCTCAAAATTGTGTTTTTTATAATCTTAAGACTTAAGTGTTAATAATTATTTCATAATTTATATTTTGATATGAAAAAAAACCTACACATACATACACATTCACTTCGGTTTATTTGAAATAATTTTTTGAATTTTTTTATTTATACCAAATATTATATTGAATATTTATTTTATAATTTTTCATTAGATTTCGAACTTACAACTAAAAAAATGGGGACAAAATATCAGATACTATAAATTGATATTAATTTTATTTTTATATTAAAATGGAAACTTTACATTGCTAAAAATTCTTACCACTTACAAAATAATTTTAAATGAAAATATTTTATAAATTATTTAATGAATATGAAATACTTTCAAGTAAATTTTCATTATAGCTAGCAAATTGAATTAAAAGTAATATTAATTCTTGTGATAGTTTTTGTAATTGAAATTAGTCTTGCTTCAAGTGTACTCATTAGCAGAGATTCATGCAAGATATATTTTTGGTGGGTCCATTTATTTTTAAAGATTTGTATACATACATTAACGGACGGGCCAAGGGGAAATAATATGTTGTTTTTTTTTTATAAAAACAAACTTATTTTGTATTTATTGACTTAAAAAAAAAATGGACGACATATGAAAAAAAGAAAAATTATAATTTGTGTGTGCAAAAAGGATTTCGTACTGGAATGTTTTCGAGTTTTGTTTTATTTTTTTTTATCAATTTTGAAATGTTTTCATCAAGGCAAATAAATGGTTACATATTGTGTATGTGCACATGTGTGTACATGCATTTGTGAATACACGCCAATTCGATATCACCTAATCATAATCAATATTATTTTTTAAATATTTCTACTTGGAGTAAGAATACTAGGTAATTGACTTGGATTCGCGCAGCACATATCATATTAATCTGCCCAGATTTATACCAACTAAAGAATTCAGGTATGTGATTGAAACCGATTTTAAAAATTAAACAATTTGAAATTAAAATATTTTTATATATATTTTTATTAATTCTTCTTTTTATTTGACCTTCTATTTTTATTGTATGTAATAATATTAATTAGCAATGTAGGTCTTTTTTATAAAAAAGTTTTTTTAATTATTTATTTTTTCGATATTTCGCTAACTCTTGGTTAGCATCTTAAATACATCATACATCATAAAATACAAAAAAAAAAATAAATAATATAAAATATTATTTTTATGTTTGTTAAATAATTTTATTCTAAAAAAATTTAATTTTTCCTGAAGATGCTAACCCAGGGTTAGCGAAATATCCAAAAAAAAAGATAAATAAATTAAAAAAACTTTTTTATAAAAAAGACCTACATTGCTAATTAATATTATTACATACAATATATATATTTTTCTTACATGTTTTTTAAAAATGTTGATTATTGCATAATTGATTGTTTGCATTTTATTACATTTTCCGAATTTTAAAGCACTGTTTTAAAATTTGTTTAAAAGTCGTTGGAAAATGTTTACGATTTTCAAAAACTACTCGTAGCACATACCTAATTTTTTTAATTTTTCTTCCTTATGTTTAGATTTTTGTTTCTTATTAGAGTTCCTTCTTAACACTTTTACTGACTGGTTTTTCTTGCAGGCTGGGAAATACAGTTTATCTAATATACAAAGCAGTTAAAAGGATAGCTAACGTTCCGAGAGATGTAGCAGTCAAACGATCAGCATAACCATAATACGCTTGCCCACAAGCAGGAGGGCAAACAGGTATAACAGTTTCAAATAGATTAACACGCTCCTGTGCTTCACCCAACTTGTTTACAGCCTTGCATATGTAATTACCATATTGCCGTTTCTCAATGGTAATGACACGTATTGTGGAATCAGTATATTCATCGGCAGTGGCAAAATGTGAAATGCTGTAATGTTGATTGTTGGACAATTGTATATCATCCTTTAGCCAAACAATGGCTGGTGGCGGGTAAGCTTCAATGTGGCATTCCAAATCCATGTCGTATTGTAAAGCTTGTCCCAAACGCGGACGCGGTACAGTAATGACAGGAGAAAATTCAACTTCCAGATTAATATTACGCCGATCGCCAACAGATACTCCATTATCAGCAACGCAATAGTAAGTACCGCGATCTTCTTTTTTAACTGATTTAATTTTAAGAATGTTTCCAACATGGGTAGCGCTATCTGTAAATATAAAAAAAGGAAAAAACTATATGTACTATATTTATTTTATTGAAATTTAATTTATATGAATAGTGTAGTTCTATTTTGTATAAATTGCTAATAAAATAGGTTTTTAAGTAATTTTCTTACGAAAACTGAAATGATATAAATTTTAAGTTGATTTGGACAAGTCATTCAATGCTCATTGTGTAATAAAACAAATTTCATGAAAAAACGTAATATGAAAGATAGGTTATTAAACATTCTGGTAGATGCTTTTGGATTATATGACAGAAACTAAATTGATGCATTCTATGATTTTGACGATAATATTATGGATGGCAAATTTATAACATTATTAGGAGAGAAATATGATGGGTTATAAATTTCTCGTATTCTATTTACACAGAAAAAAATATACCAACATTTTTTTCAAAGATCTGTGTTGTTGAATATGGCACAAAAAGTCAACAACACTTAGTATTTCATTCAAAGACAATGTTTATCAAAATTACAACTTATTAAAGGCAAAGCATAGTATTCATTCATCGTTGAATCAATAAAAGTTTTCATTGATTTCCACATAACTTTTAAATAAAAAAGTATACAAAACAACAAATTCGTTCGAAATAAAATTAAAATCAACAATTTTTTTCTTTGGTTGAAAATATTTTTTTATTGAATTAAAATGGAAATATTTTCAATAAACTACGAGTACACTACAATTTTGTTTACAAATATGCAAAAATCGTTCTTGCAAAAAATTCAAGAACATTTTTTATTGAATTAATGATTTTCGTATTGAAATATCGAAAATTTACATCTACCGATAACCACACACAGTGGGCAAAAAAAGGAAAACCATTGAATAACTACCTTCGAAAACGCATGTTCTTCCGTTCTGCTTGTGTTTGTCAGTGTAATTTATAATTTTGTCTTTGATTTAGTTTATTTCTTAGTAACTGTTACATGTAATTTCGACTGCTTGCCTGTTATCCATCACTAGCCTATTTAAAATTAAAAAATTTTAACTAACGCATAAACAGGGTTTCGAAATAAGGCACTGCATGCATACACATATGGTCAAAATAATAAATACACGACTAAGTTTTAGTCCTTGATATAAATAAAGAAAATAGTTTTATTTTAGCAACAGAAAAAATGTTAAAGTTAATTTTTGTAGACCAAATAAAATGTAACAAAACGGTATTTATAAGCTGAAAACAAATTGATATCTTTCGAGAATCAAAGAAAAAAATATGGATAATGAGTGGTTAAAAAATCTAAGTATATCTGAATATGATTAAATAAAAAGTCTAAAATCAATTTTACATTTCTCTATTTTGGATAATTGCTTAATATCCAATGTATTCTCCCTTATTTTCAACAGTTAATAAGCTTACGGCAAGTGTCTAATGGGATTTCATACCAGTTTTATTTTAACAAAATTCCAAAGTGAAGTTCTGCTTCGGGTCGTTATCCTGCTGAAAGACCCATCGAAGCGGCATATTCTCTTCAGTATATGGCAGCATTATGTTCTGCAGTATGTTTTTATACTGAAATCGTGTCATAGTATCGGTAATGCGACAAATTGGACCAACGACATACCACAAAAAGCAGACCCATACCATGACATTACCTCCACCGTGCTGACGGTCTTTTTGTGAACCGTATATGGATTTCTTTTTCTGCGGTGCGACGCACATTTCGGCAGTTGTTATTGCCAAACAGATTTATTTTGTTTTCGTCACTAAAACGAATATTATGCCATTTGTTTACAAGATCAGCCTCGCTTTGAATTTTTTTGTCCGGAGTAATGGAACTTTTCTAGCTTTCTAGAACCAGTTCGAGCAGATATGATATTCGCTATATGGACAGAAATTTCGCGGGATGATACAAAAAGGTTTCCTTTGGCGCGAGTAATAATGAGATTGTCTGTTGTCAGTTGTTTTTTTTTTGTCTTTCACGTGCTTGTGACTCTGGCTTAATAGCATTTTGAACAAAAATTTTCAACTATGGATCTCAAAGATTTTCCTTCGCTTCTTAGTTTTAACACTAGTTTTTTTCTCTTCTGGTGAACAATGTTTATTTCGATCCATCTATCACTGTTAATGCGTGTTGATTAATCTGAACAGTATACTAATTAAACTAACAAACCATTTTAAAAAAGCACTGAATTATAAGCAAAATTATACGAAATCTAAGATGTATTTATTGTTTTGACCAACCTAAATACGCGTTTTAATGAAAGATAAGCACAGAGCGGCAAAAATGACGGCCTTTTAGGAATATTTAATGTTTGAGTCAGTGCTGGACATATTAGATCTTTAAATTTATAATACGTTTCCATATCAAATTTGAAAAAATAAAGCGCAAGTAAGCAGAGAATAATTAAATGGGTATGTACTTATTTTTTGGACCATATGTTTTTTTTTTTTAATTTTGAGTGTCTTCTCAGACTAATAGGACTATTAGGATTAATAGGACATCAATAACGCAGTCTGCGGGATGCCAAATTACTTCACAATTTCTGTTTGTTTCTTGGACCTGTACTCAGTAAGAGATTGCTTTTTCAACCTAATCCCACCTATTGGTGCAAATACCTGTAAATTTATATCTTGTGAGAATTATGTAATTTATTTGAAAATCTTTTGAGGACATGAGGAGGAAACTCTTTATGCCAAAATATGTATACATCTTACATTTATGAATAAATAAATAAAAACGTTATGCTTAAAGGATTTTAAAATCAATATTTGTGATTTCGCTTTTTTGCAAATGAAATGAAATGACATCTAACCCTTCGAAAATTGTTGAGCAACTCAAGTGCAATTTTTTAATATGGTCAAGTACTTGCTGATTTCTATTCAATTTTATTTCATTTTCCACAAGTTTGCCATTAAGTGATTTAAATCGCACCATGAACTGTTTATGACTTTCGTTTGTGTGTATTTAAGCCCCTGGTACTTCCAATAATTGTTTTCAATATTGAATGATATTGAAAAATAAATTTTGTGGCTTTTATGAATTTTTCCTATAAGGGTAAATCGTTTTATGTCAAACTTCAATTTAATTTTATTATGATCTTTTTTATTTTGCTTGTGGTTAGTATTTGTTTAAGGATTTAATTGTTAAGTCGTTTAGAGGGAAAGACCTTAAACTTTGAAAATAATAACAACGTTAATGACCTCTTAGTTCATTGCATCTTTCAGGAAAATTTATGAAAGTACTTTGTGCTCTGCTCTTAAATATGAAAACATTATTGTACTTTGCAAAGTACTCATACTACAACTGCAAGTGCTATATTTTTGCAAAAATGGCAGAAAAACCATAAAAAGGGAAACGCAAAAGATGAATGAGCCTGCTGTGCAAACAGCTACACACAGCTGCATCATAGAGAGGGAGAAATATGCAATTTAACTAATGGTTGGGGAGTTACCTACCATAATTTGCTAATTTTTTCTTGTTTTTCTACAAATTGTTTTTTTTGAGTTGCTTTGCTGAGTTTAACAAATAGGGAAATGAAATACCTCAGGATCTTATTAAGTTGAAAGTTTTATTTTTCTGGCAATTTTGCTTAAAACCGTTTTGATATGCAAACGGATTATATGATTTTAAACGTAAACGAAAAAAAAATGTCTCAATTTAAAAATTGTGATAAAATAATTTATTAAAAATTTGTGAGATATTTTGCTAATTGAAAAGAAAGCAAATTGTTTGTTTCGGCCTTTTTATCAAAATTTGATTTAAAAAACGTTAATTCGAATTTTCCAAATACGAATATTTCGAGAAATCTAAATTTAGTTTGAATTGAAAAATTTTTGAAATAATAAAAAAAAAGAATTCAAAACGACGTTAGAATTTTTTTTGCTATTTTCCATAAAAGCATAAAAATTTTCTTTTCAACTACACTCGGAATGATTTATTTTTTTATTTTTTTTTTTTCAATTAAAGTTTTTCAATATTAAACATGCTAATTCTCGCTAATTTTCAGGCAGTTGAATTACATGCGATAATTACTAAGAAACACACAAACTAAATTCTTTAATTTAAAAATATTGAAATTAATTTACATGTGTATTTCTGAATGTATAAGACGGGTTTTAGTGTAATTTTATACACACAGAAAAAAATTCCAATGTAAAATTTAACATTGCTTTGAAACGAACAAATTTCAAAATTACCTTAAAACAAATTGATTCTATATTTTTCGTAGTAAAGATAACGTTGCACAACGTTAAATATATAAAATCTCGTTTTATATTAAAAATAACTTTTTATCACTTTAAATCAATGTTGCAATCTACTAAATCAATATAGCAAAATTCAAGATTTTTGGGCAAAGATGGATTAATGTAAAATCAACATTGAATCAGGTAGATTGAATAAGGTTAAATAAACAAATGAACTTTAAACTACTTCAAAAAGTTTTTTCAGTTTGTTTACTCGTAATTCTCGAAGACTTTTTGAGACTTTTTATATAAAAACATGTGAGATTGGTTAGCTCTTTCAGGAATTTGGTTGAATGTGTGCTGATGCGAAACGAAATGTATGTACTATATAACTAGCTTAACCATACAACAAACATAACTAAGTAATGGTAAATTATTCTGACTCGCGATAAATTTAATATTAATATTAATTTGGTGTTAAATTAACCATAAACGCATATTGATTCAATATGAAAATCATGTTGTTTTATTTTTATACAAGTTTGATTCAACATTATGTGTCACGTTGTTTCAAACTTAATTTAATGTTAAATCGACGAAGCTGATATATAACATCAACAGCTCTTAAGGATATTTTAAAGAGCAATCTTGTTGTTTATATGTTATAGAAAACAATGTTGATTTAACATGGTGCACCTATGAAGCAAAATCGATACCGGAAAATGTTATATTTACATGACTGTTGATGGTTTTACAATAAAATTTTTCAGTGTTTGTGTGTAAAAGGGAGTGAGAAAAATTTTAGTGCCAACTACACCCAGAAATTGATATTTTTTTGATAATGTTTAATTTAACCGGCTCTTTGGCCGTAAATTAAAACAAATATTTTTATTTAATTCGAACTTTTTTTAAAATTTATTTTTATATTTTTATTTATTAAAAAAAAACCAACCGAGCTTATAGATAACAAGTTTGAAATAAAATTATAAATATGTAAATAATAAAATATATGTAAACCGAGGCAACAACTATTGAAACAGAATTATTATTTTTATTTTTTTTTAAATATGAATTAAACTACATTTTAAAAAGTATTTATCTAAAGTAATTTTTTGAAAACCATTTTTGACAAAAAAGAAAAACTCATATTGCGCGCCATCGGTTAGCAATGATTGCAGTAATTTTTACCAATAAACTTCCTAGAGCTATAGGCTGCAAATATGTATATCCCCATATGTATTTGTGTAATAAAATAGAACTGTTTGCTTATTTTTGTAAGAGTATAACGAGTTACTTTTTTCTTATTCATAATAACGTACTTGAAATGAGGTTGCATTCATTATGGTATGAAATAATAATAATAAAAAAAGGAAGCAACAACAAAATTTTGCAACCTAACATTTAACGAGTTCATAACCTAAAGTTTTTCTTACTTCTCATTCTCCATATCTTAATATACCCTAAAAACCGGAAGTGTACTAACTATAAACAAGACAAAAAAAAAAAGAAAGGAAAAAACTGAAACATAACAGAAAGAAATCAGCGTTATAATAATTATAAAGTAACACAGATGCATACGAGTATGTGCGTGAGTGTGTGTTTATGTAGTAAAAAGATGCAGAAAAAAAAATTATAAAAAGTATAAATGTTACTGCATGTGCATGCATGGCTGTGTATATGCATGTTATAAGAATAAGGAAAATGAGTACAAAAGTTAAACAATTGAAGCGTATACTCGTAGTTAGTAGACGGATGCTGCACAAAAATTCGACGAGGCCTATTTTAAAAGTATGGCCTCCCTTATAAGGCTTTTTTGCAGCTTGCATGAGGGTTTTTATTCTAATATTAAATACTTGTGACACTCGGCAATTCCCACTTTATACACTTTACATTCGTCGTAATTTAAATAGTTTTGTTTGATACAATACAAAATTACAAAATGTGAGGATATATAGTATTATGAGAAAATTGGAGATATTTTTTTTTTATTGGACCAGCACTCAGGAGATGGCCCCTACACATGCGATGCATTGTGGTGGAACTAGAGGAAAGGGATAGTAAGAGAATTGGTAGGAGGTGAAGCTTCACAATCTTACAAATCTGCTTTTACACGTTTTTTGTTTATAGCAGTGCTGTAACCTTCTAATGTCAAAGACACGTATTCAATTTTCAAGCTTTGTTTTAGTAGCCATTTTATTTTCGTAATTATTTTACTTAGTCGGTGCTACACAATACCGTCTGATGTGCCTGCGGATTGCTAGATTGTGATTTAATGCAGGTATATTGTGTATATATTGGAAATTCATGGAATGCAAATTAAATCGAAAAAAATATACGCGCCTATGCGTTTTTAACTGCCCGATATAGGAGTTTAGTGATTTGAGCACATTTTTCGAAAATCGAGTTTTCATCATCGAAAAAATTGTTTCTTTTTAACTACTCCGTTATTTCTTGTGCTTGTCCCATCATTTTGATGACGCTCAGTGGCAAATTTTAGAGATGGCCTTGTAGGACGACACCAATTCCAAAAAAAAATTTTTTCTAAAACAGTGCAGCATGTATTTCTTTATTTTGCGGTGTTGTCTTAGAAATTGTTTCTCTGAAAATGTTTGGCTTGTCGCTACTAATAAATTTTCGCTTTTTAATAAATAAGTACGTGCTATATTTTTTCTTCTCTTTGAAAGAGCAACAAATGTTATCCCTCTTTTAAAAAATGCAAACAACATAGGCTTTAATTTACTATATACCTACAAATTTTAAAAATAAATTTGTTGAAAGTAGAGATGGGATAGGGGAAGATTGTTATTGAAGTTAATACAAACTTTAGTTGGAATTGAACTCATATACCTAAACAGTTATACTAGACATACATACGTACTCGTATGTATGTATACACTCGCCTATACGTATATATTTTCTTTTGTTGAAAACAGTGATGGAAATTGAACACATTGAACATGGTCAGCCTTTGTTCATTCCACTTTCACTCGTACTAAGTTAAAAATTAAGTTCATGTCTGCAACCGTTCTGTGTCAACAATTAATAAATAATGTTGCGCCAACTGGCACCTATTCGTCCATAGATGGGCCCTTCATGTAGCCAATAGTTTTTATACGTTTTTGAAAACAGTGATGGAAATTGAACACATTGAACATGGTCACCCTTTGTTCATTCCACTTTCACTCGTACTAAGTTAAAAATTAAGTTCATGTCGCAACCGTTCTGTGTCAACAATTAATAAATAATGTTGCGCCAACTGGCACCTATTCGTCCATAGGTAGGCCGTTCATGTAGCCAATAGTTTTTATACGTTTTTTAAAACACTGTAACTCATCAACCCCTGAACCAATTTTAGAGATTTCGTCATTGGATAGATCGTTAAATCATCGTTGAAAAATATTTTATATCGTTGTATTTTAACAAATATTAATAATAATGATATTGTCCCAATTGGATCTAGGGGTCTCTGTATGGTTTTCATGTATAGTTAAAATAGTTAATGGATACTACGTGCTTCTCACCCTATACAAGGGAAAATAGTATAAATATAACGCCATAAGATACGAGTATACACTAGATACATACATGTATTTTTATATAAATAAATTTTATAAAATCGTTTGTTAATAAAAACTGGGGGCAATAAAGTACTTAAAAAAATTTTTTTTTATACCGAAGCGAAGACCCACTTCCCATCACTGCTTTAAAAATATTCTCTCCGACGTCCCTCGCATGTTTGTGCCTAAACCCAAGTAAACATTTATTTTAATTAATGTTAACTTTTTGGCATCATTGCTTACAACTCTGCTACCCTTAACTGTGCAATAATTGTTTAGATAAACCCTCATTTGTTTTTTTTTATTCTGCTGTTGTTTTTAATTTAATTGTATTGCAATATTGATGCTGCTATGCAATTAATTTATTGTTATAGGTAAAATAAGCACAGTTCAATAACTTTTGGCAAAGTTTTTTATTCTTTGCTTAAGTACTCTATGAATATAGAATATTGTTGCTATTTTGTGTGGAGGGTGTGGAAAAGCAAAATCCATATCATGAAATGCGTTAAGGGAAAATGAATACACACTTCTGAGAGTATAATAATGCGGGTGAAAAGAAAATTGCAGCATCATAAACGGAAATTACATTTGGATAATGAAATCTTAAGATAGTTAAACAATTTGAAATTCTTCTGTAAAACAAAAGAAAATATTAACTATACATGCGAGTATATTTTTCTTTAAAGAAAATTAAAATCATTAAAAGTTCTTACGTATCTATCTATATACTATGTATGCATTTAAGCATAGATGTTAGAAACTTGTTTTCAAATAATCCAAATCATGCTGGTTATAAAACTCTTTACCGTTCTCCCCTCGAGTTCACATAAGTATTTTAGATGACTTAGAATAACAAAAAAAAATTAATTTGATACTGTGTATATATTAAGTTTTAAGTGACATTTCATTAAGTAATTGAAGTCGTATTATATAAAAAAATTTTAAGTCTTTTACATGGATGAAGGCTCTTGCATCAAGTACATATGTATGTACATCTTCATATGCATATATCTACATGATTCTTTAAGAACGTGACTTATTTCTCTTTGAATGAATAAAAATGTTCGAATAAGTCATGGAGTCGATTTCAATTGCATTAATTTTATTCTATATTGCTTTACTGTGTTTCTCGTTCAATTATTATTAAATAAGATATCTTGTATGTGTGTATGTACTAATAATTTCAAGACTACAAAGGAAAGAGACTCATCATTATTATTTGTCATAGTTTTTAAATTCATTTTATAGAGCTCATTAAAATTTTATGAAGTACGTACGTAGGGATGTATTTGTAATTAAAAAAAAATCATAGTTTTTTTACAGAGCTGTTATTTTTTTGCATCTTAAAAGAATGGCTCTAGTTATTATGCATGTCATGATTTACTATTTGCTGAATATGGTATTACGGTTGGTAACAGGTAACTGAGAGCAAGAGAGCAAAATTATAGCATAGCCATATCCATACGTGAATACTAATAATAATAATTTGCGTTTGTGAAAGGCGTTTCGTTATTTTTCGTCCGCATTACTTCGTGTAGCGCACCTTTCTATATATTGTGTCAAAACACAATTGGGAGATTCACAATGTCTATTATAAGTCATATTGTCATATTTATAAATGATATAAGAATAACAAATTGTTTATATTTGTATAAATTTACATTAAATTACATTTTTATAAGAAGAGAGAAAGAAAAATCCACTATATGTAATGATATGCAAGTGAGGAAGTGCCTGGCTGGCAGTCACTTAACGTTTATCCACTAGCCCCCTTCCAATAAAGTAATCAGCTCTTATGGCTGCCAACAGCAGTTTTCGATTTATGTGTTGCAACAGTTTTGTGTGCCAAAAGAACAATTTTATAATTTTAATTAAAAATGGAATTATTACAAGATTTACGTTGTAAGTTCTTTTTACTATATTAAAAAATCAAAATATGTTCGTCTCTTCAGTTGTTTTTATCATTTTGATATCAAACATTAATAAGTGTTTTTACCTTAACAACTGGAAGAATTTTTTGAAATTACGACGGGTTGTTCACAACAGTAGGAGTTTATGACTACCCCAAATATGCATTGCCATTATTATTTGTTTACTTCTCCTAATATAAAATTAATAACAACGATTCTTTTAATTCCAAAAAAGTTTGAATACTTCCATATTTGTATGTACACTGGACCGTACCTCAAAAAAATCCCCGTCACCCCCAATTTAACGTATTTTTGGACAGTAACTTGATAAAAAAAATTTTTTTTGCACGATGGTACGGGTCGCCTTTTTAAACTTTTCTTTAAATCTTTGGCATTTGCAGTGGGATCTTAAAGAATGATATATCAATATTTTTGTCTCGAGAAACCCAATTTTTTGCATCAATAGCCATTAACTTCCAGTATCAAGTTCTGTTATTTATCCACCAGATCTCTGTTTCTACCACCCTAATATCAGAAAATTTAAGCTCTCATAAAAAACAATAGGCTTTTGCTAAGGGTGGTAGAAACAGTCTAATGTACATACATACATACATACCCATATGTCTTTTGATACGATGCTTCATAATCAATCAGAAAGTGGTTTTTGCGGTATTTGGATTTCATATGACGATATGTATTAGAAAAGACAGTATGATAAAAATATTTCAAAATTTTTAGTAGTAAAAAAAATTTATTTTTCCAGCAGAATTTTAAAATTAACGAAGATTTTGAATTGATTATTTTTATTTTAAATTAACGATCATCATTTAAGCGGCTAACTAACCGTTAATCGATTAAATAATTTAATAATATATTTCAAATAAATCCAAACAACTGTTCAATATAATGCTGGTTCGAACACAATGCAATGCATGTCATCCCCTGAGTGCCGGGTCAAGATAAAAAGCAATTTGTTTGCAAAAGGCCTCACTGTGTGGCGTTGCTAGGGATCCTTGTGTCACGCAAACATTTCAACGATAAAGAAATGAACACCTTAACCATTTCAAATACTTAAGCGTATATTGATTGCAGGAAAAAAATAAAGGATATGAGACCATAATATTACAGCATTTTTACACGTTATGGAAATATTATAAAGGTAAAGAAACAAATATAGAAAAAATTAAGAAATGCGTGCAAAATTACAGGAAATTAGTGAAGAATTTCTAGACGCCAACACGATTTACAATTTTAAAGCTGTTGTCTGGCAAACAACACAAACAGGATACAAAACAAAAAACCCCAAGAAAAATATGCATGTACTGCAAAAAAATCACAAAATTGTATAGACAATTATATTAACGTTATAACGACTTAGGTATGTATGTCTGTACGAGGATGTATGTATATGGATGGTGAAGACAATTATGGTGATTGGTTGCTGCAGCTTTTCAGCAAAAAAAGCAACTAAAGCGTGTTGGTACTTCTTCCCCCTGAGGCGGAATTTACTTACATACATATTTATTTAAAGCGGAAAAAATAAGGGTTTCAAAATTTAAGTTCTGAAATAAAAATGGCGTGGTAAAACTAATTTTACCTGTTGTGCATTTGAGAAAAGAAATTGTTCCAATGAATGATCTTAGCAACCACTTAAAAGTATGACACTTTATCACCTTTTTTTATTTCTTTTCTGGTATAGACAACACAAATTAAAAGGAAAAGAAACCATCAAAGATATTTCTGTTACTTGTTTTATGTGAAACTAATAACAGAAAAAAAATCATTTACAATTCCGTCTTTTTGGTTACAACTATACACTTCCAACTAACCAAAAAAAAATCATCCCTTAAAGTAATAAAATTATATCGGCTGTGTTACCAACATTTATAAAAAACAGTTAAATGCCTGTTTTATTTTCAAGTAAATGTGTTCTAGCCAACAACTAGCAAACAGGTTGAAGGGCTAAAATTGATCTTCTTCTAAAGGATGGTCGTATTGCTTTTCTTCAAATTTATGATAACACTTGTCGTTACGTTTCTATAAACTGTCTGCTAAAGTAATTTTCTTATCTTTTTTTTAAGGAAAGGTTGCTCTCAAAATACATACATATGTATATATGGACATACATATGTACACTATATAATTATATACAAACTACAAACATGTGTATTATTTCAATTTTGGTAATTAGAAAATATACCTCGCCTATTTTAATATGAGCTGGTACACAAGCAGTGTTTACATTGTTTCTGTTAACGTTGAGGTGACGTGGAAAATAATTAAAAACCGATTCTTTACAAAGCAGGAAATATACTCCATTGTAATTGGTACAATTTTCTAAACTAAATTTGAAAATGTTTTTTTCAATATTCACTGTCAATGTTATGGCTGAGCTGCTGTACAATACTGAAATTAATAACTACTTTCGTCAGGCTGAAGTTCATTCTAATTTTATCTAAAGCAATCATATTTTCAAACATTTTAACCATTCCATTCGTGTAACATCCTTATGGAAAAGAAAGCTCTTAAGTAATGAATAAAAAGTTGAAAAAATTCAAGTTATGTTTTGCGATAATTTTTTGTGAACAATTATGAAACGACTTTCATAAAATTTTGTGAGAGAGAAATCTAATGAGAGTTGGTGCGACTGCCAAATAATCTAAATTAATATTACATTTTGCTTTCACACTATCCCACTTGAATTAAAATGAAAAGTAGAAGTAGTAAGAACAAAACCGGTTTAGAATCAAATGACTTTTTTGTTGTTTTGCTATTTTCTTTGGTTGTTTACACAAAACACATCCCTGATAATATGAAAACAAAGCTTCATTAGATGATTACATATATGTAAAAATATGCAAAAATAGGTCGATTTGAAGCAAGGTATGAGTTAAGGCCTTTCTGTATTAACGTAATGACAAATCAATTGTGCTTGTGGGTCAATTTTTCCTTACCCTGTAAACAATGCACAGCGATCATTAAAATCTTTACAGTATCTTTTGACATTATCAAAAATATTATGTTATTTGTTTGTTTATATTATACATATATACATATGTATATATCTCGTGCTTCATTTATTGAAACGAATGAAATAGTATTTTTGTTGTTTAATTACAGCATCATTTATCATTTGCTATTGCAAAAGGAATTTCTATTAAATTTATGAAAACATTGAGAAAAAAAGCTGGTTTTGCTCTATTTCTTTTCAGTTAAATATAAGAAATTTAACTGATTAATAGATTTTGAAAAGGGAAAAATAATTATGAAGTAATTATTTAATTTAAAACAATTAAGGATTTATTGTGTAGAATTCCATATTTTTTTTAAAATACTTTATGGAAATATCGAAATGTTTAGGGCAGCCAGAAATATTTTGTATTTTCTGAAATGATTCCATTATAAAACATAAGCTGCATGTGTATAATATTGGTAAATAAGTATCTTTATACGAATTCAAAAAAACCTGAGACTCATTACTTTTATGCCATGAGGCAATACGACCTCGCTTTGCTATGTAGTTGTTGTGTAGTATCTGATTAGATTTATGCTCAGCTATATTATTTTAAGATTATTCTTCGTGGTATCTAAATAAACTTTGATACATTTTTTCCAATCGTTAATAACACACCATGTACATATATTAGTATTAATTTTGTAAATGATTTTTTAAAGTTTCGGTGCAATGCATAGCATACGGCAATGTCCCCTCCCTGACCACTGCCCAAGAAAAAAATTAATTCTGCTCGTATCCATTTAAGGCCGTTGCACACTATAATACATGTTAAATTGCGTTTCACACTATAATACTTTTTTTATCTTGGACCAGCAATCAGGAGATGAGCCCTACACATGCTATGCATTGTGGTGGAACTAGAGGAAAGGGATAATTGGAGAAATGACAGGAGGTGAAGCTTCACTGTCTTACAAATCTGCTTTTACGCGTTTTTTGTTTAATAACAGTGTTGTATCGTCTCTGATGTCAAGGAGACGTATTAAATTTTGAAACTTCGTTTTTAGTAGCCATTTTTAGTAATTATTTTAGTTCTCCGCTGCTACACAATACCGACGATAGAGGGCGTTCTAATGTGCCTACAAAAAATGAAACAAAGCCACACAAATGCATATCAGAAAAAATTCGAGATGTTTTTATGTGTCTGTATAAAGACATGTCAAAAACTCAAGTATTACCTGCTAGTGTGTATGCAATGTGTTATGAAAAATATAAACACAGTACAACATTTTCCAGCTTATTTATTTGGGACCTAATTCTGAGAATTGAGCGTGAAAGTAGCCCCAAAAATAAGAACTTCTGCATCATTCGTTTTGTCAAGTTGGCTGCATTAATAATTTAATGGCCATACGAATTTCTTTGCTCAACGTGGATTTTTTATCACTTTTCCTATATTTTAACAGGGTTATATCTCGGTATACCGTACGGAATATCTCTTTTGTGTCTGAAGCAAAGTTGTAGATATTGAATGGGACAAAAAGGCGGAAGAAACCTACTCGAAAAAAGTGCATCGTCTGCCTTAAAAATTCCGAAATACCAATTTTTCACCTTTTTTGTCTAATTTTCCTTAATCGGACCGTAACCTTGAGTAATGTATATGTATTATTATTATATGTATTACGGTATGAGCTCAACTTTACTTAGAACTGTTCACGTGAGCGAAATCAAATTCAAACAATTTCATCAATATACTCGTACAAAATTGAAGAATTTGCCATTTAAATGTCCCCGACCCTAAACTCGAAACATGGCAGCCCTGGTAATGTTAAAAAATTTAACCTTAAATCTGTAAATTATATGTATGGACATATAAGCATGGCTGGACGCATGTACACATGTACTATATATAATGCTCCGTACCCCAAGTCAGCATAATTAAAAGAAAATATTCTTTATTTATGAGTAATACCATTTATTTACGCAAGTTTGTTGGAAAAAATTAAATTTTTTTTTATTTATTTCTTCGAAATACTTTGCACACAGTCTTGTGGAGGGCCAAAAGCCAACGAAATGTTTTTATGAAAAATATTTGTGTATATGTATGTATGCACATATTTATTTGAACTCAACTATTGTATGCATGTATGTATGTAGGCATATATAGTTATATTATTTATTTTGTTATATAAAGTTTAATTAAAACAATATGCTACTTCTGATCATATCGAAAATTGTGCTCGTTTTGGAACAGTCGAAAAAGCTTAAAGTGCACACCCAATTATGGTTAGAAAGCCTTCAAGAACATCTGTCTCTTTTTCATTAAAATGCAAGTAACAATGTTAATGCTTCATACAGTTAAAAATTTTAAACACGTTTAAGTTAGTTGCTGAAAAAACACCCCATTTTATAGCCTTTGTTATTTAAAAAAACTGTATTTTTAATGCATGAAAAAATTTATGGTTTAATCATCATTAACATGTGACTACATAGAGAAACTTTCTTTCATTTATTTGTCAGTAAATTTTCTACTTATGAGTATTTGAAATTAAAACACAAAAAAAAACAATAATAATTATAAAATTACTGTAGTTCCACTAAAATTTGCTATATTAACATTTCTTTTTCCAACCATACAAGCAGTCATTTTTACCTAAGTTACGCTTCGTTAATTGTTATTGCTGAAATAAAAAAAGTACAATCAGGTAGCATAAATTATGTTTAATTCATCAATTCTCACGTTGAAAAAGTTCAAAGTAACTTTTTCATGATTTTGGGAATGAATATTTATATTTATGGTTAAATGAGATTAACAACAAGTTTTAAAGGTTTTTAATGTTGAACAGTTTTAGTATCATATCAAAACTTTCATGTTGAATTTTATTACATTTACGTATTTAATAATAATAACTACATTGCACTTGTACCGCTTTTCTTTCTTCTTTATTATAACACTTTGGGGTTAGTTTTTGCCCTCACTTTAGCTTACCAATTTACAACGGTTCATTTATTTCGAATTTTGTGGTTGAGTTCGCTAAGCTACATATACTCACTTGACAGTTTCGACTATCGAAATAAAAAAACGTATCCGCAAAAATGTCGCACGGTGCCCACTGAAGAGGGTTGTATTAAGGAGAATTCATAAAAGAAAATTCGCGGACAAATTGTTCGTGTGAATTTATTAATATAAAAAATTATTTAGTATTTAATTTCGTACATTTAGTTATTATCATGAGGAAAAAACACAAGATCGTGCATACATGCGCATGAGCTATTTTGTTGTTTATCAATGAGAGAGCATGATTGCAAAAACTATGGGTACGATCTCTGTACTTCAAAGAACTCTAAGGATATCAGAAAAAAAATTATAGTAGAATGTGTAAAATACATTTTTCAAATTTAGTCCACTTCAATATTAATCTACCTTGTGTCTTAAGAGTTTCTGTTAAATGGTTGTTTAAATTCCGCTTGTTCTCCAGCAATGGTGAGATATTTGTACAGTTTGAAATGTAAAATATGTACAAGGTGGGCCAAAAGAAGTCATCCGATGTTGTTTGGCTCTCATTTTTTTTCTAAATGAAAAACGTCGATTCTGTTTTTTGATTAAGTTTATCTGAACCTTTAGAATTTTATTGGTCAAGTCGAGAAGATGATATCGGCCAAAGGGCCGCCGGCACAATTGATTGCTATGCGGGCTCGTTTTATAGCATTTTTCATCACTTCGGCAAGAACTTCGGGCGACAGATTCTCGCACTCGTGTCGAATGTTGTCCTTCAACACGGGACTTTAAAAACCCCACAAAAAAAGTATGGAACGGTTAAATCGGGCGATCTTGCGTGTCAGTGCAAATCGTCAAAATGAGAGATGAGGCGACCCGGGAACGCCGCCTTCAGAATATCGGTTGTGGCTCGTGCAGGTTTTGCCGTTGCTCCGTCCTGTTGGAACCACATGTCCTCCAGTCCTAATTCGTTCAATTGCGGCAGAAAAACTCGGTTAACATGGCCCTATAACACTCACCGTCCACTGTTGTCGTTTGAACAGCGGCATCCTCGAACAAAAAAATGGGCCGATGACTCCTCCAGCGTGAACAGCGCACCATGCAGTCACTTTTAGCGGGTGTAATAACTCCTCGTGCATCACTCGTGGATTTTCGGTGCCCCAGAAGCGATACTTTTGCTTGTTCACGTACCCGCTGAGGTGCAAATGAGCCTCATCGCTCATTATGATTTTGGTCAAAAAATCGTCCTCGAGATTGAGGATGGCTTGGGCGTAGGTTACGCGCTTGTTCACTTGTATTCTACATCTGTATAGTTCACAAATGTCAAAAGAGATTTGACATTGCCCACCATTTGCAAAAATAAGAGCGTTTTCCAATAGGGTGATTTCTTTTGGTCCACCTTGTATGTAGCACATACATACATACTTCTGTTTATCAAATCCGTTTTTTAGCCCCTTAAATTTACACTTAATGATTTCTTAACAAATTTACGTTTTTGTTTTCAGCTTATGAAGAAAAACAATAAAATATGCTTTTAAATTAAGCAATCCTTGTTAAATTTGTCTGACTTCAGACTTTTTTGCCCACAAGTATTTTAAAAAGAAAACACATGCACACTCACACGCTTATATTTAAGTAAGAACAACAACAGCAAAACCAGAAAAAAATAATGTCACAGGATATGTGTAAAGGATAATAATAACAAGAAGAAGAACAAACAACTTATTTTGCATAAAACGTGCAAACATTGTACAGATATGCAGAAGTAAAAACAAAGCAAAAAAATTGCAAAAAATAACAACTCCCTTTAAGAGTCTGTCATCAAAGTCACCTCAGCTCAACATACCAGTAGTAATTTTGACATTTTGGACTGGTTGAAAAGAATAAGGAAAAAGTAATGAAAAAAGTGCACATATGTATGCATGCTCGTATGCATGTGTGTATATTACATATTATGTAAATATGCATCCATACATATGTACTTATTTTAGAGCATAAAAATCCAATTAAGAAAAAAGTGCCGGCTGCATACTAAGGAATTTGTTGTAATTTCTGTTTTAGAATTAAGAATGAACATAGAGATTTTCACTTTTTTTGAACTTTGAGATTTATTTATGCACATGTTTCTCGTTGAGTTTCCGTTGTGTATAAAAAAAAGCGTATTAGAATTGATTTTTTGGTCTTGAACGTGGTGCAAGCAAGATCTGTTAAATGAGTATGAGCAGGGGACCTTGCTCTGTTATATGTACGATTGAAATGCCTTTTATACTTGCATTTTTTACTTCTACTAATATTCTTTTATGTTTATGGTTTTGCCGTTGTCGTTTTTTTTATATTATAACATATCGAGCATATAACAAGCTCTTGAGACATGTGAATGCACCCACTTTTGGTGTTATAAATGTTGTGAATTTTTTCCACATTTTCTTTATAATTTGCAATGTAT
This sequence comes from Dexiosoma caninum, assembly GCA_963924685.1. Taxonomy (NCBI): domain Eukaryota; kingdom Metazoa; phylum Arthropoda; class Insecta; order Diptera; family Tachinidae; genus Dexiosoma; species Dexiosoma caninum. Next base: position 4,162,917 of record OZ004728.1, read on the forward strand.
GAATGCATGTACATATGTAGGTATTTACTTGTGTCAACATTTTTTTTTCTGTACAGAATTATATTTAATAGGCTTCCGCAGAAATTTATTTAAATTCACAGCGAATCAAAGTCATAATGTTGTGGCATTTTTTATAATTTGTATTTAACTTAATTAAATTAGTTGAAGCATTTTATGGTATATTTTTGAAGCCCTGGGGGATTCGAAAATTTGTGGTGTGCCTTTTGTTAATAAGTTTTTATGTACATATGTACGTACATATTGCATATATCTTAAAATAATGAGATGTTGGCAATTGACTTTCGATGTGGGATATATATATATATATATATATATATATATAAATATGCCAGTCATGGAAAACCAGCCGCAAATATGGTTCCAACAGGATGGAGCCACAGCGCACACTGCGAAGGACACAATGAGTCTTTTCCGCGACATCTTTGGTGAACGAATTATTTCGCGTACAAGCGATTTTATTTGCGGAGGTTCACTGGAGCTAACCGCTCCAGACTATTTGCTTTGGAGTTATTTAAGAGGAAAAGTCTATATTAATAAGCTTAGAACTATACAGTAATTAAAAAATAATATATGCGACGAAATCAACAACATAACATCTGAAGTATTGCGAAAGGTTATGGAAAATGTTTTGAAAAGAGCACGAATATGCGAAGCAGAAAATGGCCACCACTTCCGAAATATAATTTTTCTTAATTAAATTAAAAATATTCTCCATTAATATACTGTATTCAGAATAAGAAAAATTTAATAATAATGTCTTAAATAAGAAGTTTAATTTGAAACCATAGGTTCATCAAATTTTTATTTTAATCACAAAATTTTTTTTTACAAAATGTCGTCTAGGATCATTTGGCGCTAAGAGGTCGATATAATACACATATCTTGAAAAGTTTTAATTTCAAAAACATATACTTAGAAATCTCTAAACAATGTAAGGTTTATTTTTGACGAGAAATAATTATTGTTGGACGACATACATATGTATGTTTTTCCACATAATAATGGTGTAATGCGGTGATAAATTACATGCAATAGGGTGTTTTTATAACTTTTTAGGATTGTACCGCTTTACGTCTTATGTTAGTGTGTTTAACAGATTGATATATAACTAAACGTGGAACACACTATGAAACATTTTTAATCCTCTAAGAGTAATGTGTGCGTCTTTTTGTGTCTATTGTAAAACAAAAAACAAAACATCTTTAGCAAATGTTATAAATGGGTGGGAGGTCCACAAAAATATTAGTAAGAAAAATTTCCCACAAATATATCAAGGCTTAAAATTAACTTAAGCACCATGTTAATTTCGTACTTATTCAGAGTTGCCGCTAAAATGTGCCAAATGTAACTAAGTCCTTGAGAATTTTAAAATTTTTGTCCATATTGCCAACGTAGTTGATTGCCTAGGAAAGAAATATCAAGAACCAAAAAAAAAACGAATTCCAATCGTACAACACAGCTAACAGACACACGTAATGAGTTAATTTTTTATTTGTATTAGTAATTTTTTTTATATTTGTTGTAACATAAATCTCAAACGCCATTTTTTAATTCTTTTTTTTTCAGGGTGGTAACTACTGACAAAACTGTCAAGATATTTTGGTTTCACCACGTGACTGAAGACTACTTTTAATTCTAACCATAACTGATGGTGAGTTTGATTTATATTTATTCAGTATTAACATAATTTGTTATAAGTTACAAAAGCATTTAATAGAATTTAAGTAGAAAAAAATAAAAATCAAAAAAAGGTAGTGCAAATTCATGATTGTGGATATAATAAGCATTGCTAAACAAGCAACCAATCACAGAACCGATTCAAACTTACCCCTCTCATAAATCTAGTTTTTAAAAAAATTAACCCTCAAAATTGTTGCCTTTGCTGATAAGGCTAAAAAAAACTATTAAAAACGCAATTAAGAATGATATGTAGTTTCGACGTGTAACAAATATTAATCCTGCTCAAACGCTTGAATATGTTTATCCAAACCTTTATTAGAATTTACATCTAAAAATCCATACACAAATGTACATATATGTACATACATACATATGCATATATATGTAAATGTATTTTGAGACCTAAACAAACACGCCGTTTAAGCCTTAATATAAATAATCAAACAAATAAATCATGTGTGTGTTTTTCCGATTGACTATACAATATTGGTTTGTGCGTCCGACCGTCAGATGGTCGGTTTTGGGTTGGTTAAAAGTAAACGATAATCCTTATATAGTATGTATGTATGTCTATATGTAATATCAAAAACTCTAAAGGAAAGAAAATTATGAAAATAATAACTTTCCTGAAAAAAAGGAAAAATTTGTACATACTCTTACTATACAATATTTGTTAAGTGCAATATAATGTTTTTCGTGTTCAAACTAAACATATTGTCTCTTTTCGTGAAAATGAAAGAGGGAAAAAAGAGGTTAACAAATAAATATTCAAAGAATGTGTGTATATTCATACAAATATATTCGTACATATATGAATATGTTCATACATACTTGTGCCACCTAGGGCTAAATAAATACCACAAATGCATGAAAAAAAACTCACATACTATATTCGTTTACTAGAATTGTTCAGTGTTTGCAATAATCAGTCAAGGAGCGAACTGAGCACAGCTCAGTGGGACTGAATGGGGAAAGACTGTACTAGAGTTTACTCAACTCGCTGTACAAGTTTACAGGTCTCCTTATGTTTAATGCATTGGTACAATATAATTTTTTTCAGCTTTTGTTATTTTATTTACAACAATTTAAAATAATAATTGTGTACAGAACATTTATGATACGACTAAAGCCTATAAAAATACAAAGTTTTTTCATATAATTTATTAACGAAGAACGCACATTAGGGCGGTGTGAACGATTGGCTTATTGTAGGGTAAAAATATGACTTTTATTGTTGTACAAATTATCTCAATTCGCACCGTATTATAATGACAGTATTTTTTATTATAAACTTGCTGGATAAATTTATGGTGCTATACATTATCTGGATGGAAGAACAGACGGAAGGTCGGACAAGGTTTATTCTTAATCGACAAGCTATTTTTTTTACAAAACCTAATAACAATTAGATAAACACATACATGGATATCGATGGTCTCAAGTGGAAAGGGCCTAACTCGTATTTTTTACGAAGTTGAGTTCTTCAGTGATACCAATACAATACAATACAAATACACCTTGTCACAATTGCAATAGTTACAAAAATAACGGTTTTACAAGCATATACATTTTGATAATTGCATTGTAATAATAACAGTTTCTATTATGTTAGTACCTTCTGCCGTACAGGGTCTTTCCACTTGAGACCAACGATATACAGTTACATTGGGTTTACATAACGCTTTAAACTAATTATTAACTACTACGCGCTTCTCATCATACACAATTGGAATAATATAAATGCATCGCAATACAATACGATGAATTTGGTTCGGATTTTACTTGATAACTTTTTTTTTTAATTGTGAATTCTACTGGCTCGTAGCTGTACTGTCATTGTTAAATTTAGAACCGCATTGCAACAACATCTTTGTATATTTATAGACTTTGATACGATATAAATGTTGTGCATTGTACCATTTTTATTTTAGTTTTATTTTTATCTTAATTTTCTACCTAGTTTTCGTTTATGTAGTTTGATTTACACAATTTCTTTAATGCTTGTTTCTTAACTTGTCTTTTCTTTTAATGCATTTTTATATTGTGGTACTTCGTCTGAAAACCTTAAAAACGGCCGTTACTTTTATGTATGTAAGTACATACTCATGATTTTTTTTCGTTGTAGCCTTTCCCATTGTTTCTATTTTAGCGATATTTTACACGATGGATACCTTAGCCACCTTATATAAACGAGTTTTAGTTTTGTTTCTTGTTTTTAATTTTTAGTAGATATTTAAAAAAAAATTTAATTACAGTAATATAGTTTTAAAGATTTTGACAAGTAAGCTGCAAAATAATTTTGTCTACTAAAATTTATTTTATATATAATACCGGCGTTTTCGATTTAATGAAGTTATACAATGTGTTAAACCTATTGATAATACTGATAAGTTTTATTCACTCCTGAGGGCTCCACTATAATATACTTTGAAGTGTCTAAGTATTTCAATTTATTATCAATTTCTGAGCAAATGAATATAAAAGTAAACATTTTTTTAATTGATTTTTTGTTGTAATTTACAACTTTTTTGCAAACTAGCGCCTTTTTAATAATTATTCATATATGGATAATACATACAGTAGATGTCCAATAGTACTTGCTTTCGTTTTTACGAATTTCCATTAGTACGAAAGGCAAATTTTTTTGCACTGGCAGTTAGTTCTATAGTTCGAATAAAAAAGTTTTTGTTATTCGATAATACAACATACTGAATTTTTTGTAAGAATATGTTTGTTTTAAGTTTTCGTTGGAAGTTTTGTTCTTGTTTTTTTTTCTGCGGTCAACTGCCAAATAATCAATTGGTACAAAATTTAATAGTCTTGCGTCGAGTGATCTACATACATATGTATGTATATTTGATACATACAACATGGTAAAGTAAAAGAAGTGCAAAAGAGCAAATTTCTTTAGAAAATAGGTTAAAAATTATAAAATAAAATGAAAGTGGAAAATCCTTACATAAAATTTGTACAAAGTATGAATTACTAAGTCAACTATTTGCAAAGCAGAATGCGTCACTTTTAGCAGCTTTTGTTTTAAATAAACAAAAACTAATTTAAATGAAATTGTCTTTATACATTTTGTTTTATATAAAAAGAAAACAAAACTGTAGAAAAATAATACGAATTTTCCAACATTACGAAAAGAGGAATTACTTAAACATTTTTATAGTTTACAGGGGGTTTTTACTCATGACATGGAGTTCAGCAAGCTTGTGCTTATTAAAGTATTTTTGTGATTTCAAAAAAAAAATTAAAATACTTCTCTCCTGCATATGTACTCGTATATACTTATGTACTTGTTTATTAGTTCCTTCGTTTACAAACCCTGCTGTTTATTTTGATATTTTTGCCGGGTGTTGTTAATGCTGTTGTTTATAATCATTAAACTTCTTATTTTCCACTTGACTTCATTTAACTGCCTTGCATATATTAAAAAAATTGTATTCCCCGCCAATTTTTTTTTAAGTTTAAACGGTTTTGTTTAAAAATCCGTAAAATTTATTCAAATTTCATTATCGTATGAAATTGATTCTAAAGAATTTTTAGAAAAAGCCCTTTTTATAGACAAATAAATAGAGAATAAATAAAAGAGTTGCATATTACTTAATCTGTTTATGGATTATTGAGTCTTGAAGTTTTTAAATTGGTTATTAAAAAGCTAAATTTATTACAATTTATATCAAATAGCTAAAAGATTACAGCAGTCAGAACAACCCCAAAAAAAAAAGAATGACTATAAACGAAAATAAAAACTTTTACATATTGTATATTGTATGTACATATCTACATATAAAGGGTGGTTAAATTTCAAGGGCCGATGTTGATTTTGAATAAAACACAAACTATTTAGGAAATTATTGTAATTTTATTTTATTATGATATATTGGTATTACTCAATTATGTATGGAACAAAATATCGGCCAAATGGGCGCCGCGACCACGGCGGCACACCTCCATCCGATGGTCCAAATTTTCGATGACCCTGAGGCATAATGGAGGTTCTATGCCGTTAATGTGCCGAATTATCTCATCCTTTAGCTCTTGAATTGTTGCTGGCTTATCGACGTACACCTTTTCTTTCAAATAACCCCAAAGAAAAAAGTCCAACGGTGTCAAATCACATGATCTTGGCGGCCAATTGACATCGCCATTACGTGAGATAACACGGCCATTGAATTTGTTGCGCAAAAGAGCCATTGTTTCGTTAGCTGTGTGGCAAGTGGCACCGTCCTGCTGAAACCACATATCGTCCACATCCATATCTTCCAATTCGGGCCATAAAAAGTTCGTTATCATCTCACGATAGCGAACACCATTCACAGTAACTGCCTGACCGGCCTCATTTTGGAAAAAATACGGCCCGATGATGCCGCCAGCCCATAAACCGCACCAAACAGTCACTCTTTGTGGGTGCATTGGTTTTTCGACAATCACTCTTGGATTCTCATTCGCCCAAATGCGGCAATTCTGTTTATTGACGAATCCACTGAGGTGAAAATGTGCCTCATCACTGAAGATGATTTTCTTCGAAAATTGATCATCCACTGTTGCCGTGGTCGCGGCGCCCATTTGGCCGATATTTTGTTCCATACATAATTGAGTAATACCAATATATCATAATAAAATAAAATTACAATAATTTCCTAAATAGTTTGTGTTTTATTCAAAATCAACATCGGCCCTTGAAATTTAACCACCCTTTACATATACAATTGCATATGTTAGAATAATGATATTTTAACACTAGAAATCAAAACTATGTACGAATAGGTATTTAATATATGAAATATCGCCTCAATATCGCCGTATTTCAAAAAATGAAGTTTTCGAGTTAATAATGCAGAATAATTTTTCATATCGGCTTTTATCTTGTGTAAAAAATGCATACAAAAAACTCACCTCGTGACAAAAGAATAGTTTTTCATTTTCCCATTAAGTTCTATGGAAATTTAAATACGATTTTTACCATTCTATATTTTTCGATTTTCGAAAATTGGCGCAAAATTAGAAATACAATGAAAATTGTCATCATGAAAAATGTAAAAAATGAATGCGAAAAATTGTGTAATGTAAAAATGATTAACATACATCATTATATACATTTGTAATTTCCATTATTATATGTAAAGGGTGGTTAAATTTCAAGGGCCGATGTTGATTTTGAATAAAACACAAACTATTTAGGAAATTATTGTAATTTTATTTTATTATGATATATTGGTATTACTCAATTATGTATGGAACAAAATATCGGCCAAATGGGCGCCGCGACCACGGCGGCACACCTCCATCCGATGGTCCAAATTTTCGATGACGCTGAGGCATAATTGAGTTTCTATGCCATTAATGTGCCGAATTATCTCATCCTTTAGGTCTTGAATTGTTGCTGGCTTATCGACGTACACCTTTTCTTTCAAATAACCCCAAAGAAAAAAGTCCAACGGTGTCAAATCACATGATCTTGGCGGCCAATTGACATCGCCATTACGTGAGATAACACGGCCATTGAATTTGTTGCGCAAAAGAGCCATTGTTTCGTTAGCTGTGTGGCAAGTGGCACCGTCCTGCTGAAACCACATATCGTCCACATCCATATCTTCCAATTCGGGCCATAAAAAGTTCGTTATCATCTCACGATAGCGAACACCATTCACAGTAACTGCCTGACCGGCCTCATTTTGGAAAAAATACGGCCCGATGATGCCGCCAGCCCATAAACCGCACCAAACAGTCACTCTTTGTGGGTGCATTGGTTTTTCGACAATCACTCTTGGATTCTCATTCGCCCAAATGCGGCAATTCTGTTTATTGACGAATCCACTGAGGTGAAAATGTGCCTCATCACTGAAGATGATTTTCTTCGAAAATTTATCATCCACTGTTGCCATTTCTTGCCACCATTCTGCCCATTCACGACGTTTGGAATTCAAATTGAGTAAGTCTGAAATAGAGAAATGTCAAATAAAATTCGGAAAAAAGCTTGGCGTTTAGGTTTGGTTCACATTCAACATCGGCCCTTACAATTTAACCACCCGATATATACTTTATGTGTCGATATGTACATACTTATGTATATACTTTTTTTATATAATAAAAAAAATTACTTTTCAAAAACAATTCCTGAATTGGTTGTCATATATGTATATTTATTTACCTACCACATATTAAATACATATAAAACAGTATTTAAAGATGACTAATCGACCATACCATTTAGATGTTAGTAGTTGTTGATTCATACATTAAAATTTATCACTTGACTTTATTTTATTGTACAACAATTTTGTATTGTCTAAAATTTTTCAGCTTACAAAACACGTGAACAAATTTCATACCCAACATTTAAATAATTTTCAAGAAATAGAACAGAAAATAAAAACAGCTGCAGTTTTACATATAAGTTTAGTTACACTTGAGCAACAATAACAAAAAGGGGTAAAAGTCATGAAGAGATGACTAGGGGCCAAGACGGCAAAATTTTTTCGGCTTTCGTCAATTACCTTGTTCATTAAGCATTTTTTGGTTTGTAATAAAAAAATAATAACAAGAGAAACAAAAACAAATTGATTTTGTTTATCGTTAATTGCAGTTATTTGCAGTGGTATTGTGTTGTCATACATTCATAATTGTAAGTTAGTGTGTATGTGAAAGATCTTTGGAAATTGAAACCCTAAAACCTTGATACAGTTTTTTATTGAAACAACATACTCGTACACTATAAACATACTGCAAACTATTATTTATGCATGTATGCACTTTGTTACTTTTATTTATTTCTTGTTTATTTTTTTTTAACAAAGAGAGACGACAGACCCCTATATTTCTCATAATGAACCATGACAAAGTTTTAACTAGTTGTTGGTAGCAATCGCTGTACAAAAAAGGCCATAGAAGAGGTTAAGTTTTTTTTCAAAGAGGGATTTTATTTAAGTTCAAGCAATGTTTGCAAACTCTGCATGTTTGTTTATTTTTCACACAATAGTAACCGTCACCGTCTCATCGACAATTGCACCAACGTTTGTCGGGCGTTTTCTCAGTGTTTTGTTACCTTATTATTAGTACCTTGTAACTTATATACAAACGTATACGTATGTACTATGTATGTACATTTGTTATATTACATTTTTTTTTTATTTTTTGTGTTGCTGTTTTTTGCCGCCATGCTAAATATATGTATTTCTTTCCAATATTTTTTAAAGACCATTGTTTGTTTTAGCAAGGATCACATTTTGAAGAGTCGGAAAAAATACGTAACACATTACTGCTGCATACGAGTATGTTGAAATAAATGTTGGCTTTATGTAGCTTAAATAACCAATCCTTTTTGTTACGAATTCGTTATGGGTATTTGTTTGGATTTGTTTACATTAGTTACAAACTGTTTGCTTCTATCGTGCCCTGCCCGCTTTAATAAAAAGTATTCCAAATGCTTTTCTGTTGTTGTATTTCTTGATATCGTTATCCTTTTTTGTTTCTATGTACTGATGCCGGCGTTATTGTGTGCCTAAGTAAAGTCTAAGGCAGCAGTTCTTAAACTATACATTATTTTTATTTCATTTGGTTTTCCACTTGTCACTATTTGTTATGTGTTTATTGTAGGTTGATTATAGTAAAGTCTTCGTATGCCTTTTTTTACCATTGTACTAATAAATTCTCTTTTGATGATATATGGAAATCAAAAAATAAATAAACCACTTGTCTAAAAACGAAAAAAAAATCTGATGATCATGGGAATAATAATGATTTCCTAATAACGCTATAGAATTGCGCAATTGCCTGGTTATGTGGTGGTTTATAGAGAAACTTTACTTAAAATCTATGTACGTAAAAGTATACATACTTACTATACCACATAGAAGAAAGTTCTTAAAATTCGGTTTTACGGAAAATTTTAGAGGAAAGTATGACTAAGTACGACCCATTTTTGGAATTTATTTACTTATAAGTTTTCAAATTATACATGTATAATACATGTAGATATATAATTTTTTTCATAGTGAAATAGTCTTCAATGGAAATTTGTCCAGCAAAAATATAATTTTTGTCATTGTACGCCGCCATCTCCTAATAGTTCTACCATTTTATAATTTGGTTTTTGAAAATCAATAAAACTGAAAAACTTTGATAATTGGATTGGGACTAGCTGTTCTAATAATGGTATGAACTTGATATGTGTGTTCTCTTTTTTTCTCTTTATTATCACTTCGTACACAATGTGTCGTTGTTTTTATATTTCATGTGATTGCAGTACATGGAAAAAAATGGGCATATACCCAAACAACACCCGTTTTCTTTGCTTGAACACATTTTCAAGAAGCGGAAGCAAATTGCGCGTGCTAAAGTTGTCGAATCCTCAAACGTATCGACGTCATTTAGACTTTGGTAAACCTGCACTTCACACAAATACTAATACAAGTATGATGAGTAAGATGGTCTTCCTTTTGTTAGAACATTTTTGTTTATACTACAACACATCCTTCCTTCCTTGCGGATACCATCCAATAGACGAATTTTCTTTTTTTATTATTTTTTTCTTAAAGAATATAAAAGAAATTGTATGTAAAGTGTGAATTTTGTCATTAAAAAGAATGTAACTGACTTTATTTCTTTTCTCGCTTTGTGAGTTACAATGATAATGGTTTGAGAAAAACAAACTTTTTATTAGGAAAGCTTTTTTTTCTGTTTCTTGTTGATAATGGTATGATGGCTGAAACCATCAACAATAGCACAGCACACTTATTTAAGTGTTAATCCTCGAGATATTTTAACGGGTTTTTATCGTTTCTTTTTCTGTTTATGTGATCTGATTGCGGAGATAATCAGTGTAAAGTCATTTTGGAGATGCTACGTTTTATAAATACAAAAAAAAAATTATATTTAAAAATAAAGTTACGGGATTTAAAATCTCAGGGGTTTTGGCTGAAATGTGTGAGAGGCTTTATATTTATTTATTTTAAATTCATTTGGGGCTGATTTTCCTTTTACTTCTATTTTCTTTGATTTCTTAGGTATTTAAATTAATCTCAAAAAATTGTTTTCTCACTTAACTTAATTTTTATTTTTTATTTATCTAATTGACATTAGTATTGTGTTAAGACGTTTTGTAACCTTAGTCGTTCATGTATATACATTCATAATACCTGTGGACTTGTGACACAGAAGAGTATTAACTCAGAATTTTTATTTTACTTTCGTTTCCACATTTAGTATTCTTATCTACTTACCGTAAAAATTTGTTATAGTTCTTTCCATTATTTCTTAAGAAAATTGATTATATAAATTTACCTTTTCATAGACATACATATGTACATACATACATATAATACCTTCAGAGTAAAATTATAGTTTCTCCCTTTTACTGAACAAATTCATATTTCGAGTTCATTAGTTTACTTATTACAATTTACTTTATACAAAAAAGTAAGAAAAAAATTACGCTTATATAGTATATAATAGATATATCTCTATGTACATACATATGTATATTTATGTACTTTGTATGTTCGAACATGAATTGGTATGATATGGCTCTATTGTTTTTTTTTTATAAACATTATAAGAAATATAATAATAAATGATTTTTCAAATTTCTTTTTTCTCTAATATTGATGTTTCACTGACAATTTTATCTGGCAGCCCTGAATATTGAAAACCAAATATTATTCTCAAGTTAGTACGATTTTGAGAGTAGCAAATGCATATAGTTTATCATCTCTAACTTAAGCCAAGTTTATTGTAAAAAACAGGTTTAAAAGAAGAGTTGAACATTTATTGAGTAAAATCAATAAGGTATTTTTGTTTCTCTTACGCAGATGTTAATTGGAGTTTGCGAGAGTGCATGACTCAACTTAACAAATTTAATGAAATACAATTTATTTTTACAGTGTTGTCAATAACCAATCCTGAACAATATTTTGTAGAACTAAACTTTTTGCTACAATGTCATTTTGTAGTAGAACGTTATTATCTTTTAAAAATTGTTTTTAATTAGATCTCCTGAAGTGGAAAAGTTTTCCTTATTAACAGTTTTAAACTGCTCTACGTGACAAATAAGATACCTATTTTGAAAATACATACATATATACTATATGCTATCGAAAAATTTTTGGTTACTTGAACAACTATAATTTTGACTTCTATCTTTCTAATTTATTTATTTTTAAACTTTTTAATTAGCTGATGACTCTGGCAGCCAGAGTCGACTTTTCTTTATTCTAAATATGTACTGACCTTGAGGTAAATTTTTTCAATATTAATATCTTCTTCCGGACAATATATAATAAATTAATATTAATAGCAAAGTAAATAACAGTTATATTTATCTTTTACTTTTTTGATAATCGTAGCTAGACTATTATTCTGGGGTGGGGAACTGCAACCCGCTGCCCAAAAAGAAAAACTAAGTGCGTTTTTTATTAAAACAAAATAAATTTGTATTCGAAAAAAACTAAAAAATATATCGCACAAATTCAGTTTGCAATGAATGAAACAAAAAAAAGTATTTAAAAAATTAAAGTTATCAGGCATTATTCAACATGAACTGGATATGAAAGAAGAAGAACTTTTTTTGTTTATTGGTAATTTTAATTAAATTTGATTAAATTAATTTGTTTTTGTTTACTTTGTATAATCGGCTACTGAATATATCAATACACTTACAAAAAATGTCAAACGAAAACAGCAATTGAAGAGGAGTAAAAAGTCCGCGGCGGGCGGAAACAGATCTGAGTGGATATTGCCCACACCAGAATTCCTCTATCTACAGCCATTTCTTTTTTTTAATGCCTTTTGATATCACTTTTGGCAAAAGTTATGGACGAAAGGGAACGATGAAAAGTTATAGTTTAATTGTAAAACCTTGCGATTTTCATTATATACTATTTTGTAATTAAATTTATAAGCGAAGAAAATAAATTAAGTTTTTTAAGGAATATAAATAACACCAAAATTTTAATTTTACACTCATTCCATCTTTTTATAAACATACTATAGTTAATTTAATTCCTTTTAGATTTATTATATAACACTTGTTATCAAAATTAATCCATAAATTTTTACCGTACATATATATAGATTTTTATTATTATTTTTTTATATGTATTAATTCTCTTTTAATGTGTAAAAAAATATGCATCTTGACGAATCGAAAGCAAATATTTATCAGCAGTGCTCAAAATAGAAGATAACCTTTTGAATTTCTGGAAATATACATAGACGATTTTCTTTATTATTTTATGTAAAGGGTGGTTAAATTTCAAGGGCCGATGTTGATTTTGAATAAAACACAAACTATTTAGGAAATTATTGTAATTTTATTTTATTATGATATATTGGTATTACTCAATTATGTATGGAACAAAATATCGGCCAAATGGGCGCCGCGACCACGGCGGTACACCTCCATCCGATGGTTCAAATTTTCGATGACCCTGAGGCATAATGGAGGTTCTATGCCGTTAATGTGCCGAATTATCTCATCCTTTAGCTCTTGAATTGTTGCTGGCTTATCGACGTACACCTTTTCTTTCAAATAACCCCAAAGAAAAAAGTCCAACGGTGTCAAATCACATGATCTTGGCGGCCAATTGACATCGCCATTACGTGAGATAACACGGCCATTGAATTTGTTGCGCAAAAGAGCCATTGTTTCGTTAGCTGTGTGGCAAGTGGCACCGTCCTGCTGAAACCACATATCGTCCACATCCATATCTTCCAATTCGGGCCATAAAAAGTTCGTTATCATCTCACGATAGCGAACACCATTCACAGTAACTGCCTGACCGGCCTCATTTTGGAAAAAATACGGCCCGATGATGCCGCCAGCCCATAAACCGCACCAAACAGTCACTCTTTGTGGGTGCATTGGTTTTTCGACAATCACTCTTGGATTCTCATTCGCCCAAATGCGGCAATTCTGTTTATTGACGAATCCACTGAGGTGAAAATGTGCCTCATCACTGAAGATGATTTTCTTCGAAAATTGATCATCCACTGTTGCCGTGGTCGCGGCGCCCATTTGGCCGATATTTTGTTCCATACATAATTGAGTAATACCAATATATCATAATAAAATAAAATTACAATAATTTCCTAAATAGTTTGTGTTTTATTCAAAATCAACATCGGCCCTTGAAATTTAACCACCCTTTATAAACGAAGTTACAGCAAAAGCTATCGATATGATCCACTCCATAAAGCCTACATTTTGAAAACTTTAATGTCATATTGCCGTTTGATTTTTTTGACAAATGAGTACATGGGAATAAAGAACCGATATATATACACATACTAATTTACAGTCATCAATTTTTTACTCTGTTTGTATTGGAACAACTAAAAATAATCCTTTAGATCACTCGCGCCTTGAGCAAAGAAAATTATTTAGTGTTACCTTTGAATACCTTTGTATGTAAATTGAACACTAAAACTCATTTTTTGTGAAACAAACTTTTTTGAGTTATGAGGTGGTTGAAGGAAATGAACGATTTGATCTAAATGCGAGCGAAAATTTCTCACTACTATTGCATAAGAAAACAAATTTTAACTTTTTTTCGAAATAAATGTTCGGACGAAATTTTCGTTTTCTTTTAAATAAAAGTTTATAGTACTCAGAACATGCTGCCAGAAAGAGAAAAATATCAAAAGGAAAAACGTTCAGCTCTTACTGTTTAATATTACCCATGGCAATACCACCCAGTTGTTTCAAATAAAAATTCCGGAGAAAACTTGTTCGATTCTTTACTGTTTGTATGTTTGCATACATTCTCTAAAACCGCTAAAAATAGCCACATTATTTGTTAACTACCTGGTATTCGTTGCTTTCATACATTCTGTTTGTAGGTTTAGTAAACTCTGACAATAGTTATGGAAATTTTTAGACGTGAAAAAATGTGATTATTTAACTTACCAGTTGGCAAAATAGCATTATTTTCACGACGCCAAGTAATTGTGGGTGTTGGGTAACCACTAGCATAACATTCCATTTGAACTTCGCTGCCTTCGCTAGCAACCCAAGATTGTGTTGAGTTGTCGGAAATCACCGGAGGACGTCTTACAGACAATTTAACATTGGCCGTTACTTTGTGAACCACTGAAATGATCACCTGACAGGTGTACGTACCAGCGTCAGTTTCCTGAATATCTTTTATCTGTAGCTTATAATTCGATGAACTGGGATCATGGCGCAACGAGAAGCGTGAATCTTTTAGAACCAGCGTAGATCCTGTAGATAAAAATACCGAATCACCGTCGGTTTTTGTCCATATGACTGAATAATCTTTGGCATATTGGACTGAACAGTCAAATTCTACCGTTCCTCCAATATCTTTAATCTGCTCCTGAGTTATATAGGATATTGTTGGTGTTCTTTGAGCATTTGCGCTTCTTAATGCCAATGTTGCAATCAATACAATAAAGTATGATGCGAACATTTGTGTGATGCTGATATGTGAAGAAAATAAATTCCTTCTATTCGTAAACATTTTGTGTATTTGTTTTTGGTTTTTACTTAAATATATAAAATAATTTTCACTTTCGAAAACTTTACTTTTCTTCAATCTATACTATGTGTTGTACTATGTACATACATACATATGTATGTACTATTTTCTTTAATTATCTAAGCTCACCACACCCTAAATCTGGGAGATATCTTCGTTTGTGTCGATTAAGAAACGCTTAATAATTTAACAATTAACGTCTTTCTTCTCGTTTTTCTTTTAAGTTTTCTTGCTTGTTTGAGAGTAAATATGGAACTAGTAGCTATTTGGTTGGTGCTTCGCGTGTCCAAAAATAAATGATCAAACTGATCTCCACAAACATTAATAGAATATATGAAACATAAAGTACAAAAATAAACACAGCTCTGTGATGTTTAATTTATATATTTTTCTCTTTAAGATATAGATTACACAAGACACAGCACTTGATTTTTTCTTTCATTGTATTATTTTTGCTGTAAATTCTATGCTTTAAGCCATGTTCATAAAAACACTCTTTATAAATTTAAACACTCTCACTTGACTGTTACCAATACTCGCGTTCTCAATAAACTGACACAAAACACACGAATTAACTGACTTGCTAACAGTATAAAGAATTTAAAACGTCTTTATCCGTTGAACGTTGCTTAGCGAATGGTTTGTTTTATTGTTGTTGTGGTCTAGTGAAGCTAACGTTAAAGTTTTGTTTAAATTAAAGATGGCGCTCAATTGTGTGTGCAAAGTTGAATGTGAATGCATGTGCACAAGTGCGAGAGTAATCGTTTGTGAATGTATGGGTGCAAAGTATTTACAGAAACGCAACACGGTTTAAATAATGGGGTGACCAACTTATGAAAACGTTTTGATTACAGTTTCGTTCAGTCATCAAAAAAAATTTATCACATCTTTGGGTGGAAAACTGCTATAAATATATTATTTTTTTTAATATTGTTATCAACCTTAAAGCAAGCACACAAAGTAGGAAAAAACCTCAATAATGGAAAAATTGTTTTTATTTGCCATTTGATGATCAAAGATATTAAACTTTAATTATAAATAAAATAAATGAAAAACTTAATATTTTCAAATCCAATACATCAATCAATATGGTTGTATTTTAGTATTTTTTTATTTGTTATTTTATTGTAAATTAGTGGTTTTGCTTATTTTATTTATTTATTCTTTTATTCAACTGATTTCTTGGGTCTTATACGGCTAAAAGAGGTTTTGTATGGTATTTATTTGCGTAAAATATTTTGCAATGTTTCATTTCCGAACATATCCTCTTAATCTATAGAGTTCTTATTTCCACCTAATGTTAGGTTAGGATAGGTAGGCAGGTCGCCGGTGAAAATGAACAGCTCAGCCACTTGGGTCCAATTCATCATGGTCGCGTTGTGATACCTGTGAAAAAGAAGAGAAGAGGTAGAGTAGATGATAGGATAAAATAGAGTAGGTGAGGAAGAGAGATACATCACTGGCCGGGGATCCGAAAGAGTGGAAGCGTCCAGTAGGAACTCAGGAAACCGACGGTCCGATGAATGCGACGGTGCTAACGCGACAACCAGCCGCCATTCCTGATGAATGCGCTCGGCTCCATGAGTCCCATCTCCAACAGTTCCGATAGGCCGCCGAACTATGCACCTCATGCGACACAAAAAATCAAACAAATATAATATGCAGTAGAAAAATCTTTTTCCCTTGTCCCCTTGAAATGCTGTCGCTTGTCTAATTCTCCCTTTCTTACTAAAAAAAATTACGTACTTTAGCCTGAAATAACCAAACGGTATGTTGGAAATAAATATTACATTATTATAAAATATATTTAAATTTCAAAATTAACGGTTGTTCTAGAAAACAGTTGGTGTTGTAAAACGAGGCCAATAATCAAAGATATTCTTTTCAATCACCCTGTCATTAAATGCAATCAAATCAAAAACAAAACAGTAACACAGCTATTCTTACAATTAGTTTATGTTTAGTTCTTAATTAAACTTTTTGTTTAAAATACTAGATTTTATTAACCAATATCAAAAATGGCTGCTGTGGAACGGTTTGATATAGAAAAAGTTGCACAAATATTTCAAGACAGTTT
Source organism: Dexiosoma caninum (assembly GCA_963924685.1). Lineage (NCBI taxonomy): Eukaryota > Metazoa > Arthropoda > Insecta > Diptera > Tachinidae > Dexiosoma > Dexiosoma caninum. Next base: position 4,180,197 of record OZ004728.1, read on the forward strand.
ATTAGCTGACGATGACGTTACAATGGATGATTACTTAATGGCATATGATGAAATAAACAAGTAAGTTTTATTCCTTAAATTATTATATTAATTTTCTTTGTTCCTCTGTTGGACAGTAACGATTCTTATAGGTGAAATTATGTGCTCCCCATGGTCTAAAATAATATAATTTTTGCAAACATAACAATTAAATTAAATATTAAAATCTGTTGGCTGATTATGAAGTCCTGTGCTGAAACTACAGATTGATTTTATATAGATCGGAGTACATATTTTATTTTGGGGCGTCTTTTTGCATTTTCATCTCTACACTGGACAAAACTAAAAATATTTAAATAAATTATGTGGTTTCTGTTGTTCCAAAACTTTTAAAGAGTTTTGTCTATGCCGTCAATTATCATGGTCAGTCACCAAAAAGTTTTATAATTTTTTATAATAACAACCGAAGCAATTTGGGTGATTTTTCACCATATATGGAAATTGAGCACAAGATGGTCAGCCTTTTGGCTACTTTCTTTCACTCTTACTAAATTAAAAATTAATTTTATATCTGTAACTGCCATGTCTCAACACTTAATAAAAAATACTGTCGTTTCAATTGCATCTAGAGCCAATTTTCAAAGCTATTGAATAGTAAAACAATCATTGAAAGCGCTCTGGCCGTTAGCGCGTTAAGACGTTTTAGGTGTTTCGGAATAGTTAGTGACTACTACGCACTTCTCATCTTATACAAAGGAATTGGTATAAATATAATGCAATAACATACGATGTATTCGGCTAGTAAAAAAGCATGTTGCTTTCCTTTTTTCAAGTTTTAATTTTTTCTGGCTGATCCTGGCTTGCATCTTTTTGGTATGTGCACGTATCTTGAAGCGATAGTGTCTCAGTAGCGGAATGTCAGGTAAATTTGGTGTACGCGTATTAGGTTTTAAGCCAAAGGAGATTTTTTGTTTATTAGTTTTTTTCACTAAAATGTTGACAAAGGAGAGTTGTATCGTCGGTCGTTATGTCTGGTAGAACAATTTTCAGTATTTGATGCATTTTGCAGATGCTGTTGGTATTATAAGTTTGTACTTCTTAAAGGGTATTTTGCCATTATTTCCAGTTTTTATGCTATTTTTTTTAAATTTAATTTTTAATAAATAAATCAATGATTACAATACAAATATTTTATAGGTAAATTATCGCCAGGTGAATGAGCAATGTTTAAATACCAACCAACTAACCAATGAAAAAATTTTTATGTGAACAATTTTAAAAAGCAGTTAATGGTTAATTGTAACAGTGAATACGCACGACTTGTTCGTCGTCTTGACCGACATGTGATTTCGTGTGTTGTTCGGACCTTGATAAAAGTTTACACGAAAAAACACAAAACGATTTTAGGTGTAACATTTGTATCGTTTTCAGCAAAGAAAAAATTAATATAGGGATGAAAATAATTTAAAAAAAAATTAATTATAAAAAAGCGATGCTGACATTGAAATTGTAAATTGTTATGATGTGTAGTTCAAAAGAAAACGAAAATATTTTTATTTAATTTTGTATGCAAATAACTTAAATATTTTGCAGAAGCTCGCTAAACATGTCATAAATATAACGACAACTTCTCGATTAATCTAAATAGAACGCGCCACAAAATTATTGAAAATCAGCTTAAATAAAATTTTGTTGTTCTCTTTACAGATTTTTTAGCTTATTGGGATCTGTATTTGGTTTTGTAAGCAGTGATGTGAGATCTAAAATGGAAATTTTAAGATTATTTCGAAATAATACTGATACGAAAAAATCAGAAAGTTTTGTAACAATCAAAACTATGATAACATATGAGAAGGATGCCGATTTGCTGAAAGATTCTAAATATGTCTCAGGCAGTCGCACTTTACTGAGGTTACATAGGGGTTTAGGTGAGTTCATAAAATTGAAGAAAACTTCGTTTTTATAATAATAAAGACACTAGGAAAATGTAAATTTTTAATTTTATATGAAGTTTTATTATTATCATCGAGTTTTCCCTATTATAATACATTTAAAATAATACTTTTTCGGTAATTTTGTTTAAAAGTAGACAGATTTACATTGTTGTTCTACAGAAATTTTTCAAATACAGATATTTTTTAATACTCCTTATGCACAGACATAATTTAGCGTTTTCTTAACATTTTCTATTAATATCACTTTCAGAATTTGTGTACGAATTTCTTAATAGTATAACTAATTTGTGTGAAAATGATAAAATTCATGGCTGCTGTAAGACATCCTATGAAACAACTTTGGCCAAATATCATCCTTGGATAGTACGTAAGGGTGCACTGGTGGCTATGTATGCTTTACCTACACAAGGTGAACTTTTAAAACGTGTCTGCTGTAATGTTGATCGTATAACAGATTTGCTACAAAACACTAAATTAGTATATGATCGTACGCAGACTTTATATACAATTCATGATCTCCATAATTTACCTTAAATTGTTGTAGCTATTTTGTGTTCTATGTTTTTATGTTTCTAATAATATAGGTCAATATCGTGTAACTATTTAATCATTATCCTCTAATAATTGGATATTATCAGTATTTAAGTCATAATTTTCCTAGCTTTTATTTTTTTCTAAGATATTATTTCACATGAAATAATGTATGCGAGTGCTATTTTTATTTTCTACATTCCTATATTAACTATTAAAGACACTGTGCTACAGAACTTGCCTTATCAGACAATAGATAACTTTATATATTTATATGTATATCGATACCTTAATATAGAAAGGCCTTACTTATGATTTACTTTCCAAAAACTAAAAATTTGCATATATTTTTAAGCTTTGCAGTGTCGACTTTTTAAGAAATGTTTTTAAATTTTTTTTTCTAACCGATCTCAATTGGAAGACACCAACATTTTTTAAAATTAATTTTGTTAAACAGGTTCCTCTCAAAATACGTACAAACCCCAATTTAAAAACAAAAAATGGTGAGGGCTTTTCTATATTAGGGTAACGATATGCATTGCATTCAAATGTTTAAACAGCCTAATTCATACATATCAATGAGAAAATTAGCATGGTTATTTAATCGAACTCGATTCTAAATTTCTGCAAGAAATCCTTTAGTTAAAATTTTTTTACTTTCCAACACTAACTAGCCACAGAAATGTCAATGCCGTTTTTTGTAAATAAAAATAGAAAGAAATAACAAAATGAATAAAAGAAAACCTGAAAGGTGAGTTAAAAAAACACACTCTAGTGTTTGCAGACGTATAAAACAAGTTATTTTTCTTTACTTTGCATAATAAAATAATTTAAAAAAATTTGCCTTACGAAGCCAAAAAAAAGCAATTTTAGAAGTGAGAAAGAAACGACTGCAGAAATACTTTATAAGACACAAGCCAAATATAAAAAATGAGCAAATACACAAGTAAATATCTAGAAGACAAATTAAGCGAAAGGCTTGAAGCAAAATTCGTTAAAGCCATTGATGAATCAGATGGCTGTGGTGGCAAGTTTAGTGTGACAATTGTATCCAACCAGTTTAAAGGCAAAACTTTATTGCAAAAACATCGCTTGGTTAATACAGCATTAGCAGAAGAACTCAAAGAAATTCACGCCTTCTCACAGAAATCTTATACGCCAGAAGAGTGGCAAAAAGTGCTGCAGTTACAGTAAAACAAGAAATATGAATTAAATACAGAAATAAGAAAAATTAAGTGTATTATTTTTTATTTGCAAAATGCGGAAAAACAAGATTGAATAGTGTATTTTGTAATCTAACGTAACGAAAAGTTCAATCAATATATGTACATACACTTGAAATATAGACAATTGCACAATGGGTCGTAGAGAACACAATACAAAAAATTTATTTTAAGAAGAATTGAAGTATGTTTCTACAATATATTATAAAAAACAATTTCTAATGTACGATATAAGGTGTCTACATACACTTTTGAAACAGATCAATATTATTTGAATAAAATAGAAAACTTTAAATGTGCATGATATATGTGACTGCAACATGAGTAAAGATTTGGAAGAAATCTAGTTTACGGATGCTCCTCCAATTGGTGAATGAACTTCAAACTTACCTAATGAACTTTCATAACATGTTGCTCTAAAATTATGTAAAAACTATTTGGTACTTAAAGCGTTGAGAATTTCGAAATAAATTTTAAGTATATAGAAAGATATTTTTAAAACCTTTCAAATGAGACCAATATTGGCCATATGTGTTCAAAACTGTAGTCGGAAATTGTCATTTCTATATCAAAATTTTCGGAGGTTCATAACTCGAAAACTATGCGTTGGCGGTTTTTTTCACTTTTTATTTTCTTATTACTTTTCAATTTTCTGTCGTCTTATCTAATATTTTTGTCATTTGATGGAACGTCCGCAAACTAAATTTAAGCATTTGAAATTTAATAGCATACTTATTGTTTTTAACAGCTGGTTTAAGATTATTAACCTTTATATATCAGCTGTTTCGAGCATCTAAGAAATATTTCGTACTGGCAACAATCAATCTGAGAATTACTTCGTTCTGGCAACATTCAACCTGAGAAATATTTTGTACTGGCAACACTCGACCACGAAAGACTACAAAATCCTATCAATATACCTTCTATAAATAAAAAAAATTTTTAGAACTACTTTGTATAATTAGATTGTTTAAGCTTAAGCACTGTTACCGGTTTTAATTATATGTTACAAAATGCAGCAATTCTCACTTTATACTATAAGAATTAATTTATATACTGTGGTAGAAAATTACAAATTCATAGTTTTCATTTTGTGAACCTCTGAAATTTTTCACATAAAATGCGATTTTTATTTTTTTTCTGAACGTATTTGCTAGTATTAGTACCTTTTGAAAACTTTTGAATATATCTTTCGAATATTCTTCACAACCCATTGTGCATCAACAAGAAATATCAGTTTAAAGTCAGACAAATTCACAAAAACATTTACTAACATCTTAAAGAAAGTGAAAGTGTTTGAAAAGCAAAACCATAGCCTAAAAGATTACACAGCACAAACAAAGTACTCAGTATTAAATCAAGTTTTGAACCGTTAAAGACATTATCTTTATGATTTATTTAAACAAATCACATAAAAGCACATTTTTAAGGTGTTTTTCTTCAAATTATATTTTGAATTTTTAACTATTGAAAAACAATTGTTCACTTGACCCCACAGTTCATTATAGAACAAAATATTTTTTTAGAATTACCGCACAATACATACAAAAAAATCAGCATCCCATTAGGTTCTGGCATTGTTTTTATCATCAAATTACATAATGTCAAAATTCCAAGTAAAATCTCCAGGAAAAATCATTTTACACGGAGAACATGCTGTCGTTTACCAGAAACCAGCTTTAGCGGCTGTAGTAGGATTGGGCACAACTTTGAAGTTTACAGCGGCTGAAAATGGCAAACGTGTTGTAACAATACAATTGGAGACTTTAAATACTAATTTTGAAATACAAGTGGATTCGTTCAATAAATTTCTTAAACAATTCCGTTCGAAGTTTGCACACGTAACAATAGAAAGTGCTGCACATTTGCTGGAAGAAGTACGAATCGAAATTAATAAACAACATGAGAATTTAACAGAACACAGTTCTCCAAAAAAACAACAAACTCAAAAGGCGTTTTTGTCAATATACTATCTATTAGCTGGAGCATTATTGTCGTCGCCTAAACCAGAATTGGAGTTAACTCAGGCATTTACCGTTACCATAGAGAGTGAACTGAATATAGGTGCCGGTTTGGGCAGCTCGGCTTCTTTTGGGGCCGCTTTGGCAGCAGCTTTTCTACTTTATGCTCACCACTTCAATTTAAACAATTTTAACGATCCACAAAATCAAGCATTAATTTCAAATTGGGCCTTTGAATCTGAACGTGTAATGCATGGCACTCCCTCAGGCATAGATAATACGGTTTGTACTTATGGTGGCATGTTGCGTTTTGTTAAGGGCCAAGGTTTTCAAACGCTTAAAATACAAAGACCCTTAAATATTCTACTGATAGATAGCAAGGTAAAAAGATCCACTGCTGATATTGTAGCTAAGGTACGTCATCTTAGCGAACAATTCCCCGAAATTATCAACTCTATTTGGAATGCCTGTGAAGCTTTGGTAAATGATGCCATTCCCTTGTATGAAAACTTTGGCAATGGCCAAGATGACAGTGAAAAGTTTGAAAAACTTGAAAGGTTATTTCAAATTAATAATGATCTTATGAAGGCTATTGGTGTTACACATCCTAAATTAGAACAAATCTTTTCAATTGCTTTTAAGCGTGGATTTTTCAGTAAACTCACAGGTGCTGGTGCCGGTGGCTATGTAATTGTGTTGTTGCCTGAAAACTATGCCAGTAATGAAGTCTATTGGAAATTAAAAGAAGAACTGGAATCAGCCGGTTTTGGTGTTTTTGCAACCACAGCTGGAGGAACAGGTCTGCGCATGGAACCCTTGTAGCTTTTTAGTAAAAGTATACATTTTTAAATTCTTCATAAACAAGACTTTCTATATAATCTCTTCCACATTTTATTTTCAACTATTTTTGGTAATTTTCTTCATATATTTTTTGTAATAAAGTATTTTCTTTTTGTTAAATATAAAAGACGTTTATTTTGCTTAAACAACGAATTTTCTTACATTTTACTGTTTGTTTATTTATTATTTCGATAATACAAAAGCGAAGAGGCCACTCTTGCAGTACATATTATTAAAGAAATACATTTTTAACTATGTTATATATTTAACAATTTAAGCAATTTTTTTTTTATTTGCAAAATTAAAAAAAATTTTATAATGAAAAGGAAAAATAACTTTTGCTGGAAAGGTACAATTTAATTATTTATTTGAAATTTCGATTCGAATCGTATGTCGTAATTTGACCCGACCCATTTTGGCACAGGTTTTTATCTAACAAAGTTTATACCATTCTTTCGGTAAATTGCTAAAAAACTAAATGCATTTCAAAATTAACTTATAAAACTCATGTGCTCGAAAAATAAAAGCAAATGTGTATGAAGGAAAAGCAGTACGTCACGGAAGTACAAATATTTATTTTAATTCTATCGCATATATCAAAAAAACTTATAATTATTAATTTTTTGTTTAATTTTATTAATTAGTTACAGTCTAAGAAAAAAGTCTAAATACACGTCCTAATTTTAGAGTTTTAGGAAGTTTGTAAAAAACATGTATGACAATATTTAGGGCACCAATAAGTAAGTTTATTTATAAAATAAATATGCAATTCATAAATACTGTAAACACAGTAATAACAAAAGCGTTAAAAAATCGTAGGAAAAAAGTCTACATACAGTGGGGTAACTCCACGTAGTAAATGGAAAATTCAGAACAAAAGCAGGAAAACAACAGTTATTTTTTGTTTTAATTGCTTTTACAAGCACTATATTAATTTTAATTGAGAAAGTGATATCTTAAGAAGACAATATTTAAGCTTTAATCGTCGAAAATGGAAAAAAGAAAAGAGATAGAGATTTCAGTCAGAAATGTAGTGGTTAATCTGCGGAAAGGTAAATCTCTTGGAGAAATTTCAAAAATAAATAAAAATATTATCCGAAATTATAAAATGACAAATAGTACTGAAAATAGACCACGAACTGGTAGACCAAGAAAGCTTTGGAGATGCGATGTGAGCAGCATTCTAAAAGAAGTCAATCGGGATCCAAAGTTAAGTGCCTTAAAATTGGCGGAACACATTGAAAAATGTTCTAACATTATTGTTACACCAAGAACAGTTATAAACGCTTTACACGAGAACGGCTTTAAAAGCAGAGTAGCACGAAAAAAGCCATTACTTTCAGCAAAAAACCGTAAACTTCGACTTGAGTTTGCTAAGGCGCATCTAAACAAAGATATGGATTTTTGGAAACGCGTTATATTTACTGATGAAAGTAAATACAACATTTTTGGAAATGATGGTCGATCCAAGGTTTGGAGAAAACCTAACACTGCGCTTGATCCAAAAAATATTATACCTACAGTGAAACATGGTGGTGGCAGTGTTATGGTTTGGGGGGCTATGGCATCATCTGGAGTGGGTCAATATAAAAGTATATTGGAACAAAATTTAAAGTCATCCGTTGATAGTTTAGGCCTGGGCTATCAGTTGGTTTCCAACAAGACAACGATCCGAAGCATACCGCTCACGTTGGTCGAGACTGGCTTTTGTATTATGCTCCAAAGCAACTGAATTCTCCACCACAATCACCAGATTTGAACCCGATCGAGCACGTATGGGAAGTTCTCGAAAAAATTGTGCGAAAATATGACATAAGCAGTCGCCAAAGTCTGAAAACTGCTCTTGTACGCGCATGGGCGGAAATCACACCAGATATAACAGCAAATTTGGTTAATTTGATGCCCCGTCGTCTTCAAGCAGTAATTGATGCCCATGGTGGACCTGGGCCTGTGTTTTTATATTAAAAACGTTAACAATGTTTAATTTTGTTGCTGTATGTAGACTTTTTTCCTGTGAGTTTTATATGTTTTTGTTTTTATAATACTTTTGAATTACATTTTTAATTTAAAAACAAAACTATTTATTGGTGCCTTAAATGTTACATAAAAAATTTTCCATAAAATTCTTTACAAATTTCCTAAAAATCTAAAATAAGGGGGTGTATTTAGACTTTTTTCTTAGACTGTATATATTTTTTTTAAATGAAAAACTTTAACCTATTTATTATCAGAGTTGTGTCTACCGTTGGCTTGTATCTCTTGGCCTATAGGGAATACCACGACTTTTCATTTCTCTCAATGTGGCTTGAGGTAAATTACCCGATACTGATATAGCGTAGATACCTCTTGAAAAGCGTCCTATATAAAATTGATTAATAAATTTTAGTCTAAAAATTAATTACAAAAAAAATACTTGCCTATTCTTTGCCATTTGGCGACCCAAGAATCTTCAGGACTCATTAGTGCAATTACTCCATCAAAATTATTGCTAGTGTGATCATAAACGTTGTCTTTGTTGTTCTTCATACGCAGAAAATCATCGCAATTGTCACAACCATCATATTCAAACTGGTCAAAAGTCTGTATATAAAATGGGAAAATAGCAAGGAAAAAAATTTATTTTTATTTAACTACATGTTTTTAGAAAATGCTTACCTTTACTAGAGAACAAACTAAACAAGCTCGTAAACCACGTAAATCTTTGGGAATCGTATCAAACGACATGATTTTCGGCAATAACCTTTATTCACAAAGTATAAATACACAATAAATGGGTATGGTTTGGTTACGATTTATTTATACCTGTTTCTTTGTTAGAGACATTTCTTTTGTGAGTACTCGTTACAAAAAATAGTTACTTATTTCTTTGAGAGTTGTATAAACATACCAAAAGTCAAAAAAAATTTTTTTCAATAAATGAATTGATAAATTATCAAAATATAATATTTAAATAGGTTATAAATATATTTTCAAGAAAGAAATTTATATTTTAACTCTAGGGTTTGTGTACCTGTAATTGCAATTTTTGGAACGATTTGATTGACATTTCTCTCGCGTGAGTATAACAGGGTGCAGAGAAAAAATATTAAATTTTTAAATTTATTCTGAACAGTTCCTAGAGTAGTGATACAAATTTTTTTACTAATTGATAATAAACAACAGTTGTTACCAGTTAGTTTTGGCTGTTTCTGTAATTAGGTCTGTTCGCCCGCGGGCGACCAATCTTACCGAAAAACGTTTTCTTACGCAAAAATTGGGTAAATGAGAGATATTTTGAGAGAGTAATATTCTTGTTCTTCTCGCACGAGAACGCCGGTATTTTTTCATCGGGTTAGTTTGGGGGTGAAGAACAAGCAATCAGCTGGTTTATAATAAACATTGAAAATAACAAAGTAAAATTAAAAGTTTCCCAAAAATGCAATGAACAAAGAATAGTTGATTTTCTTTCATGCTTTAGTTCAAAATTATTTGGGGTTTCTTTAAATAACATGTATAAGCAAAATTATTGTGTTTTTATGGATGTATGCATTGGTGAAGATTTGTAATTGTTCATGGTCATATATGTATATTAGGTCTGTTCTAGGTGCATAACAAAATTGACCGAACTCGCACACATTATTTTATCTATATGTATATGATTCTAATTTTAAAATTGTGCTTTTTCCCGAAAAAATATATGAATGTATTATTACATACTTTATGGTATTCTCCTAAAGTATTTTTTTATATAAAAGCAAACTCAAAAATTGAGGAGGAAAGCATATCCATATAGGACAATTTCGCGAATGCCTACTTAGTTCAGCAGTGGATTTTCCCAATTTTTGACTACAAATTCAAGATTCTTATGTTCAAAATTCAACTAATCAATCGAGAATTGAAGTTGAATACCGAACAAAAAACCAAAAATTTATAAACAAAAACATAACAATCCATTAGTTTACTTTTTTTTATAACACATACATATTTCTATTTTTAGATTTTTCTTCTCATCTATGTATATCTATGCTTTCCTCCTCAGTTGTTGAGTTTGCTTTTAGATAAAATACTTCATGAGAACATCATAAAGTATATAATAATACATTTCACATATTTTTTTAAATTAGAATCATATATAAAGAGATATTCTATTTTATTTATTTATAACAATAACCAACCGATCCCATAGGGCCATATATAGTTGGTGGACTACAAGTGTAACATAAGAATTATTAAATATGTAGGCATCAAATAAGCTAGAAATAATGTTTATGAAAAAATAATAGTACAATATGCTTAGAGCGCTACTATATATATTGGAAGTTATATTGCGCATGAATTTGACTATATATATTCAGAATCTAGATCAGTTCAATTGCGAGAAATGTTTATCAACAAGTGAACAACGTGTAAGATGGAATGCTCTAAATTACGCAAAAGCGTGCCAGCAATTATTAAAAATTTTTGTACAATTTTGAAATAAAATTAGGGAGTAAAATTTTTAATTTTCTGTACAAAGTTGCACGAACTTTTTCTTTGGGTAAGTTCGGTCTAGAATTAAACGATGCAAATGTTTTTGTTATGCACGTTGAACAGACCTATTATGTGGTAAATATTAAGGTTTCCGTTTTCTTACTTTTGTACATTTTGGTCTCTTATTGAGATAAAATATATCTTATTCTCTTTTTTCCGAACTTTACCAGAAAAGTAAACGAACAGACCTATTATTGAAGGGGGTTTGAAAATATATATTTTTTCCAAGTATATTTTTATTTAAAAACAAGCAATTAAAAAATATTTTAATTAAATCATACAGGACATGGTTATTTTACGTCGTTTGGTACCTGTGTTCCAATATATTAAATTATCTCCGCGTTTTTATGCTCGCAAAACTGTTGCCACTACTGATGCTGACATGAAGCAAGTTCACCAAGAAATATTACGTTATATTTACCCGTACGCCACCATCAAAGTAGATTCCGATATTTATCTAAAAGTTACTACAGCCGACCCAATAAAATATCCTAGTGGGGATGCATTTATAGCTGAGCTACATGGAGACCCAGTGAAAAACTGCACCGCTTCTATGGTGGTAAAAGTTAGTGCTGATGAACGTATTGTGGAAGTTGTCTTAAAGAAATTAACTGATTCGGTGGATTTTCATTGTGAGTTAGCAATTCCTGTGCAGGCATCTCTTGATATCAATACCCGTGATGCAGCATCAGTGAGCAATACACTAGGTGATAAGGTAACGGTCATTGCAGAGAAATTTATAAAAACCGAAAATGTTCGCGCGGAAGAAATAAAATTATTTAGCAGACATTCTGATATTATTTGCAAAGGTATATTATTAGGAAAACAAACTGATGTGCAAACACAAGACAAAGGGGTAAGTGTAAAAGGACATAGATATGTAAAAAGTTATTAGTGAGAGTTCGGCAGACTCCGAAGTTAGTTTATTGTTATTTTTTTATAATTTTATTTAGAATATAGTTTTAAACAAACTTCATGGCGAAAATATCAAATGTAAAACAAATGAAGGGGACATAACTACTAACTGCAGTTATGTGGACAAGTCCGAATTTTCAACAGACAATGGCAATTTGGATTTAAAAAATGTTCACAAAACTGCCGTTGTTTATATACATCGGAGGGGAAACCTTAAAATGAGTAATGACAACCAAACAATTGAATTTTTGCATTCAAAAGCATTTTTTCCTCTTTTAAGCTGGTGTTAATGGCAATTTAAAAGTTTTCGTCAATGAAGGAGCCCTGAATGTACAATTATCTGAATTGCATGGTATAAATACAATAGAGGGTAAAAATCTTACATCCTGTGTAATTAATATATCCGATGAAATAGAGAAAACTACTTCAATGCATGTTGCATTGATAGACGAAATGAGCGACCACATTATTCAATTAGATAGCACGTTAGAACATCTATCATCAGCATTAGAACCTAATATGAAGCAGCTGAAATGGCCTAAAGATCAAGAACGACAAATTAAATTAAAAGTGATCGGCCAGAGTTCATTGATTTTAGGTAAGTCTTCGTGGAAGGAAATGATGACTTTAGCAATGACCGAGAGGAAAACTCATTAATTTTACTTGTTAGATTTTACTGTTAGATTTCAAAGATAAATATATATTGCAATAGAGTTAAGCTAAAATACAGATAGATTGGAATTATTTTAAATAAATTTAAATTGAACGTAAGCTATGGCTACTGCAATGTTAATCTATATTTATGTATAACAAACACGTGCTTTGAAAGTTTAGCACATATTCTCTCTCATTTAGGAGTTAACTATATATGCATATATATGATTTTAATTGTGCTTTTTTCCCTTAAAAACTATATGTGAAATTTAATATTACATACCTTATGATATTCTCATACAGTATGAAAAATATCATAAAGCATTTTATTACAAAAGCAACTCAATAATTGAGGAGGAAAGCATATCCATATAGTACTATTTCGCTAATGCTTACTTAGCTCATCAGTGGATTTTTCCTAATTTTTGAATACAAACCCAAGATCTATATGTTTGATATTCAATTCAATTCTCGATTGATTAATTGAATTTTAAACATATAGATCTTGATATTTTTCATACTGTATGAGAATATCGTAAGGTATGTAATAATAAATTTCACATATAGTTTTTAAGGAAAAAAAGCACAATTAAAATCATATATATAAATATATATTCCCAAAATAAATTCAGTTGATACTATAGATTAAAGTATGCTTGTATATACATATGCATATATAGTGACGATTTATTTTGGAAACGAAAATTTTTGCAACAATTTTTTTCATTTGAATTCTTAAAAAATTACATTTAAACATTTCATATCATCAAAAACTTTTTACATGCTCAGACTTTTTATGAAATTTAAAAAATTTTTTTAAATACTGTTATATTATTTTCTTTCTTTTTATTCACCCTTATTCTGTGTTTCGATTACGTTCCCGCATTCAGTTAGTCTGTGTTCACGCGATTCATGTTTTATTCACTTGATTGCTACTTTATAGGCGACAGTAACGAGGGGAAGAGTAACGAGTACCCATGTGCATGTTCTGTCATTTGTCAAACGGAGAAAATTTCGATTCGAATCGAAACACAGAATAAGGCTGATTATATGACAAGATGTTGTAAAGCCCAAGTTCCTTCTGGGATAAAGATTTTTGCCCCGCACTTGTAGTTGCCCCTTAAAGTCTAAAATCGCTTCCATTCCGTAAATTATATCGTTGGATATCTTTCACATATCTCAGTCGTTCAGTTTGATAATCATTTTTTGTATGAAAATGTATGGTGTTGAATTCTAGTCTCTGTTTTATATTTAGCCATTTAAGAATATTCACATAACAGTTATTGCTGTAAAATGATTACATTTTAGTGTTGACCGAGTTGAATAACTTTTATCGATTTAAAACATTTTGAATTACCAACGCAACTTCACAACTTATGGACTATGAAAATAATTTTTTAATACTTATTTTTTTAATATTAGTTTTATAATAAATATTTTTCTTGATTTTACGTAATGCTTTTCTTTTTATATTATTTCGGAATTTCGAAACCGCTGGTTAACGAAATATCGAAAGAAGCTTATGATTGTTATACTATTTTTTATAATTTTTATTTTTCACATACATAGCTGAATAGAAATAAAAATAAAAAGCTAATTACAACTTATTTTGAGCATTAATTTTATTCCTCCAAAGCAACTTTTAATTTGAAGAAGCAGTTTTTCATATATTCTGTGTCCAGCGGCTCTTCAAAAGATTTTAATAGTATATCGGAATATTTTCGCGGAGATGCTTTAATATACTGCTTAAGTATGTCCTCCTTCGCTTTTGCAACTATGTAGTATAGAGTGTTCAATATTAAAATATAAGATATTTGATGATCAATTACGTTATCATCTTCCGATTCAATATCATTATCATGAGAGGTTTTTTGAATATGTTTTCCCTGCTCCTTATCAACTTCATAAAGTATTTTAAGCAAATACTGTAAAATTTCGAAGTCAATTGGTTGGGGTAAAACCTAAAAAAATTTCATATTTTTTAAAAATTAAAAAAAAAGAAATTTCATATCCTACCCTCAATACATCGTTTAATGTTTCCAAAACGTCCTGCTGATATTGTTGCCAAGTGCTTACATTATTGTCTTCTACCATAGGCACTAATATATCTTTAAAACATCTCAACATTTCATCATTACTGCATTCGTAAGCGTCTTTGGATAGCTGTTGACATTGTGTTAATATACTATGAATATTACAAAATGTTTGTTTAGCTTTGTGCATACTATCAGGTATATCCGTAGCTTCATAAAAATCATGTGTGCCACAACTGTCCTTAAATAGTGTTTTAAATGCTTCTATGGTGCATTCAATTAATTCTGGCTGCACAAATAATTCGTCGAAACTTGTATTACGAACTTCTTCTAAATTTTTCCCATGTTCTGTGGCTATTGATATCTTGAGAATGAAAAACTTTGCCAGTATGGCATTCAGTGATTCCAGTGTTTGCAAAATTAGAGAACTATTGGTAGCATTATTTAAAATGAAACAGAGGTTGTCTACAAATTTATTAGACTTTAACACCATAGTATACCATATTTGTATTTGATCATCAGTCATTTTTACAAATACTATTGTCAAAAGACGCATTAGCTGTTCGAGGGTTAGAGAATCCATACAGGAAGTTAAATCTAGTAATAATTCCACAACACCATGTTTCTCAGTTAACAGATTTCTCGTTTCTTGTGCATTGCACATATTACCTAATATTCCAACCAGAATTTCGATTAAACGCTTGTCTTCTGAATTTTTAATTATATTAGCAAACACTTCTAGAACATCGTGTTTTAATAAATATTGAACAACGTCATTTTCTAAGGTCATGTCCCACAGAGAACATAAATCTCTTTCAACACCTTCCTCATCCTGAAGATCTTTTTCCAGCTGTTGCAGCTTAAGTAGAGTTTGTAGTACAAAACGTTCACTATAAAGTGTGTCACCAATTGCATCGCCTTTTAAACGATTCAATTCGATATAATGACAATCATTTTCACTGAGAGAAGGATTGTATGAACCTAATTCAGTTGAATTTATTTCCACCGTATTCGCTGTAATTTTTTGTGTAGTAGAACTTGTTCCTGCTTCATTTTGGTTCCTGGTACTCTTATCCGACATTCTTACAATTCCGTATTTGTGTGTAGTTTACCATAAATAAACAAAATGAAAAAATTTGCCTCGAAAAGTAACTCACAATAATTTTAATAAAACGAAAAAATTGTGAATGGTTAAAAAAGTTACCCAGCAAAAAAATGAATGTATTCACTATGAATTGGTATTTCATGATATTTCCGCACTTCGTTTCATAAATTAATGTCACTCTTAAATAATATTTAAACGCACTCGGCTGACTTGCGACCGGAGAAAAACTAAAAGAATTAATTACACTAATTATTTAAGCTGTGGGTCCTTTTTATATATGTAATATTTATTTTTATTCGATATTTCGCTACTCCTTTGTGTAGCTTCTTCTGGAAAATTGGTTTTTGTTTATTAAAATTAAAGAAAAACATTATTAATATTAAGATTAAAAAAAAAATTAAACAAAAACCAATTTTCCTGAAGAAGCTACGCAAAAGAGTAGCGAAATCTTCGAATAAAAATAAATATTACATATATAAAAAGGACCTACAGCTTAAATAATTAGTGTAATTAATATAAAAAAGAGGTCAAAAACTAGAAGAATTACTAAAAGAATTACTGAACACATGCTGTAAGATGACTCATCAGCTGTTTCGTTTATAAAACAGGTAGAAGTTATTCAATCATCTTTAAGTTATGCAGCAAAATTTTAATTGATGTTTCGTGGGGGTCGAGTGCGATTGAATTTAAAGGTGAAAACAATTTAAGAAATTAAGTTTTCATGTGTTTTTAATGGCAAAAATTGTGAAAATCTGTAGAACAATATGCGTAGAAATATACGCGAATAAATAGTTAATGAATGCAGTATGTTTTTACACATGAAAGTATTCTGTTTGTGTATTACGCACCACGTGAAGGAAGTAGACTAAAAAAAAAACAAACATTGTTTTCATTCTCAATTTTTATTCTCGAATATGTTTTTTAATAACATCTCGCCTTTTTTCCGATGTGCATTTGCGTGTGTTTGTGTCAGTTGTTGTCGCAAGATTTCACTGGCGAAGGCATAGTCACTGGTCACTGAACAGTAACGGCTTCAGCTTTATCCAAACAACAGGCATATCAGAACGCCCTCCTTCGTCGGTATTGTGTAGCACGAAGCTTCAAAATTTAGTACGTCTCTTTGACATCAAAGATGCTACAACACTGCAAAAAGCAGAGTTGTAATATAGTGAAGCTTAACTTGTATCATTTATCCTACTATCCCTTTCCTCTAGTTCCTGGTCCAAGATAAAAAAAAATATTTTTTTACTTTAAAGGACATTAATTAAAGTTGACCAGTGCAGTTGTAAGTTATTCCATAAATCATAGTCGAACATTTGGCTGTGAAACCCATACGAAAATCAATTTCAAGTTTTGTCATTTTGGATTATTGTTAAAGTATTTCATAAGTAACAACCACAATAAACCATATCCATCCTTTCAAAAACTTTTTTGTTACTGTTGTATATAAAAAAATTTACTTGCTTTCTTCCTTTCAGAAAATAAATAAGGGAAAATTGAGCACAGTTAAATCTTTTGTATGACTGAAAGACATACATATGTATATTTAAAGTTATTCAGTGGAGGTGAGATGTGTACAATGCAATTTTCATATTTCATATCTATAACTTATTGTATATCAATTTCCATGTAACCATCGGCATGTGTCATATGTTTGCCCTCCAATAGTGAATTCTCTTCTACAACAAAATTAGCACCAACTAAACAGTTTTTTAATTTTGTACCTTTCTTGACTATAGCTTTCGGCCCAATAATACAATTTTCTATATTACAACTAAAAAACTTTTTTTAATTATAGTATTGAGGGTAATATGAATTTTCCACTTACCCTTCTTCGACAACAGCATGGGACATTATTATTGATTTATTTACGACATTTTTAGGATTAATCAAACAATTGGGACCAAAGACACTGAAATTCAGTGAAGTTTTTTCAGCCAATTTGGCATTATCGGCGACTGTAATTTCTTTTGTTTGTGTTGAATTGACGACAGCACTTGCAGATACTAGTGGTATTTCCTGACCACCGCACAGCAAAGGCCAAATAGTGAAAAACTATTAAAAGTATTTGTTAAGTAAAATTTAGTTCTGTTTGAATTTCGAACATTAGAATACTTTTTGATTTACTGCAAAAAAGGATAGAGTTGTATTTACTCTTATACCAATTGTTTCCTTGGGTGCTTCCAACGCATAACACCTTAATATATCTCCATGATATAAAGGTTTTGTTGTGTTATCGTTGTAAAGAGTAGTTTTTAATATTTGTTGATCTAAAGTTGTGTTGGTAATAAACTGAAAAATTAATGAAAAAGGCAAATATATGAAACTGGTATACCCTCTGCACACTTCATAGTGCAAAACATAAAAAATATTAATTTCTATAAAGGTTTTATTTTAATGCTATGTGGTATTTAATATTTTTTGTTTTTCCATTTTATACATAAATATACAAAACCGATGGTTTACCCAAGACGGGAGCTTGCTACATGTGAGAAAACAGTATTCTCTAAACTCACTCTACACTAAACACGAGGTGAAGAGGAAACTGAAGATGTTTAAATTCAAACGACATATCGGATGCAATCATTGGAGTGCATCTTTGCCTTTGAACTTGCCTGTTAAAATAGTAGCTTAAAGACACAGGTCCTTTATCTTTTGACTGCAAGTCTTATACCATTACACAAACGGTGTGGATTAATATTGCCATTAATAATAATGATAGTGACTTGAATTTTAAAGTGGATATTACACAGAGGCAGTTCTGATAAACCCAACGAATTTAAAAATTCTGTTGCGTAATTCACATCTTCATTTGTAGCAGCATCCAAAAACTCGCACGAAACCAAGTCGCAAAAATTTTTTTATTAAAATATATATGTACGCATGCGTATATCAATTTAAAAATAAAGACGTTTTCATAAGATAAAATATTTAATCAAACTTCTTACCGCAAAAATATTTTCGTCTTGCTTGCTACTAATGCCAAAATCAGATTGTATGTCCGAAATATGATTAGTATTATTACTATTATTATGGCATGTGGCCTTGCTCATTTGTTTTTTAACTAAATAAGGCAAAAATTCTCCCTTTAAAGTTGAAAATTGTTCTTTCTGCAACAAAAATTTGAATCAAAAAATTTATTGCAAATAAAAAATAAATACACTAACGTTTTGTAGATAATCCAAGACCCACTTTTTGACCACATAAATATGGGAGTCAATAAGTTTCGAATAAATGGTAATTTTACCATTCTTTCGTAAGAGATGAGCATTTACGTTTACTACTTCCTCAAAATCACTTGCTGACGCCAAAAATAATAAACGTCTGGTTTCGGGATGTAAACCAATTAAATCTCGTTCATATTTATGTTTAGTTTTTGGTCCAGGCAATGTAACATCTCCTCCAAAACCACTCTTAAATAGAAGTGCCACCACAGCAGCATCATGTTGGCGGAACTTATTGATTAAGGGATACAGTGAAACATTGGAAACAATATCACAACTTAATATCAAAAAGTCTGATTGAATTTTATCATGTATGTAACGTAAACTGTCAGCAGTACCGAAATCACTGTCCGCTGGTATGCTAACAAAATCCAGTTTAATTTTTAGGGGCAGACGTTCTAAAGCCATTTGAATTTCTGTCCGTTCACTCTCCAAGACCACAATAATAGTTTCTGTGAATAAAAAAACAAAATTTTTACCACCATTCTTAATTATTTAACAATAATTTCACCTTGGAAATTATGCTGCTGCAAAATGTTCAAAGGATACCAAACAAGAGGGTAGGGTCCTACGGGCAACAAACATTTTGGTGTATTTCCTAGAACTTCAGGCAAGCGTGTACCTCTTCCTGCCGCTAGAACAACCGATTGAAATTCTTGTGCCACCATGCTTGTTTGCGATGTATTTAAAGAATATTTAAATTTTAATGCAGAAAATTTACAAAAACCAGTGCGATTGCTTTTGCTTCAACGACGTGTGGCTAGTGTTGCCACTACTGTTAAAGTCAGCTGTTTATAATTTTATTGTTTTTGGTTCATCCTGTTGCGGGCAAGGTTGCCAGCTTGGCATTTTTTTTATAATTATTTAGCACTATTAGCAGTTTTCAATTAGTTCATAAAATTAATTTAAAAATTGATATAATACTAAATCGGTGCAGAGATATGATGGTAAGTATTTAAATCTAATTTTGTAACTACGATAGGGGGCCACCAGGGTGGCCCATCGTGAGCCGGACCTTCAATCGATGATATGGTGAAAGTTTTATTGAAATCGGTCCTACGGTTGCCGAGTTATAAGGTTTCCAAGAAAACTTTTTCACGAAATTTACTTGCTACGAGCTTCTGTTGACCTGGTGTTTCACAAAAAATACCGGTTTTATTTTTCAGATTTAAGAATTTTTCAGTCAATAAATGCTTTTGTCTTTTGCTTAATAACTCGCAAGTTTTTTAATATAATTGCACGAAACTTGTCAGGCCGATCGAGTCATTATCGAGAATAACATGAAATTAAAATTTTGTCACGCCCACTTTTAATTTGGCCAAAGTGGGCGTTATATAAAAAGTCGCTCGTTACGGATGTTGTAGTTGCTTTTTACTTGTAAACTTCGATGCGAATAAAAGTAGAATTCAGGACCTTTCATACGAAAAAAATTCATTCCCATACATGGACCGGTTCCCGAGATATGGACGTGGACCTTCGACTAATATACCCTTTAAAAAAAGATCGACAACTCCGAAATTTTTCAAGGTAGCAAAATGAAATTTTGTACGTTAGTAGAGTGGGATTTCGTTTGCAAAATATGATGAAAACTGGTTTAAATTCCAAAAATTATAAAAATTTTTAAAATGCGTACGAATATTGGAAATGTAAACTGTTTCTTTTAATTATATTAATAAAAACCTGTAGAATGTTTTTGCAGTTGTTTTTTTTGGCGATTTTTCACTTTTCGTGTGTATTCTTCTGCCAACGTTGGTTGCCGGTTGTTGTTAGGCACATGTTGCAGTTACAAAAAAACAATTTTTACAATGATGTCCAGTCTTGCAATTTTTAAAAATTCTGCTTTGAAATTGCATGTGTTCTCATTACGAAATTGTAGTTTTGCAACCAATTGAGTACTTGTTCCAAATTATTTTTAATTTTGTTAATTAAATGAAAATTCATATCGCAAAATTTCACATACGAAAAGAAAAACAGTATAATCTCTAGTATGTTTCGCTGGAATTGGGATATTCCAGTGAAATTTCCTTTTTTTTAAATAATATGAAGAGGTACACACATGTTTTCCTTTTTTTTATCTTTACATATATTTAAAAAATTCAAATATACTAGAATCGAAAACTTAAACATAAAAACATATACATACATATAAAATAAATCTCGTATTTCTTGCGGCTTTTATTTTTGTATGGGACTATTTGCGTAGTATTTTGTTGTTAATAGAAATTAAATTAAACTTAGAAAAACTATAAATGTGAGAGTGGTACTCAATAGTTAATATAATCATAAAGCATGAGAAAATAACATACATACATATCATCAAAATAATAAAATTAAATACAGTATAATTGCAAAATATATTTTTTCCTATAAGCGCATTATAAAGTATTTTAAATCTGTTAGCTTTTAGGAATAGATTTATGAAATTTAAACAAATAACAGAGTAAAAGAGAGATAAAAGGAAAAGAGTTTTGAATAAAAATAAAAATTTAAAACTGTTAAGGTTTTAAAGAAAAGAAATTCACTGCCTTATTTTCTCTCATACAAATACTCATCTTCGTAGTAACGCGGTGTTGTACTGGCTATGAAAATTTGGGGACGTCTTTGTTGTAATGAAATATTAATCTCTTCAGGGGTACGATACACCTGCTGTTGATTCTGTTGCAAGTGTTGCAATTGGGGTGAAGCGGTGAAGAAACGATATGGCGATGGTGTTACAGTGGGAGCTTGTGCTTGATTACGTATTTGTTGAATTTGGGGTTGGATTTGAGGTTGAGTCGTAGTTACTGGCAGTGGCTTGCGATAGACTTGAGTTTGTTGAGGTTGCGCTATTTGTTGCTGTTGAATATGTTGCTGACGCACTAGTTGCTGTTGCTGTGGTCGTTGGTATTGAGGTTGTTGTTGCGTTACGTGTTGCTGCTGTTGATGGAAACCAACTTGTAGCTGAAAGAGAAATATTAAAATCACATAAAGTCTATTTTTAAGTTATTTTCCACATGCATGAACTTACTGGCTGCCTATGGTGTTGTATACGTGCTCTCGGGATATCCTCTTCATCTTCATAACGGTCATTGTCATAGTAATTCTCGGGATAATAACGTTCTGAATAACGCAATGTGACATTTGGCTTGGTTTGATGTTCTTGCAAATTCACGGGCTTGTACAAATACTCATTCACAATATGGTATTTAGATGATTGTTGGCATATGTTATCAGTTGAAGGCGGCATACAAATCAAATGTATTTGATGGAAAGTAAAACCTTCAGGACAGATCCAAGAGTGACGTTGATTTTCCTGACAATAATGGAAAACTTCACAATTAAGAGTGTCATCAGCGTAGTAACTGGAAGAGAATAGAAAGCACCATGTTATACAAAATTCAAAATGATTACACGAATCATTTGCAGGCTTTATTTTTAAATGATTTTATGAAATATAAACACGCTTTTTTACCCTGTGGTTTTTCCATTGCAGGCGAATTTCGATTGTGCCAATAACAGTGATAGTCTATCGGGCTCCTCTTCTTCTTCCTCAGTTTCCTCTTCACTCGACTGTTTCTGTTTCGAATTTGCCCTAACATTTTGATAACTTTGTTGCTGTTGTTTACGCGTTTGATATTGCTGCCGTGGGGGCTCCTCTTGATCTTCCTCCGATTGGCTATAATCGTATAAGGGTTGTTGCTGCTGCTGCTGCAGATGATGATGTTGTTGTTGTTGTTGCTGTTGTTGTTGCTGCCTGTAGCCTAAGTGTGTTTGTGCCTGAGTTTCAAACACATCATCGCTATCGTCATCACTTGCGGCATCTATGGTACGCGATTGAAAGGCTTGTGGCTTGGCAGTAGCAGCTGAGGCTGTAACGCTTGTGGTGGCGGACGTCTGACTATAGCCCACAAAGCATGCCAAGGAGACTAGTAGGAAATAGCTGAAACTATAAAAAGAAGAAAAAAGAAATATGTAAATGCAGTAAATAAATACATAAAATAAAATATCTGGCATAAATTACAAACGTACACACATACTACTTATTTAAGTTTTTGTTTGTTGGCCAAATTTAACAAGATTTGTTACTGAATTATTTCATTAATTAAACTTTGTTCATGGCTTTTTATCTTTTGCCAAAAGTTGTTATAAAATCAGAGCATTATTAATACTGGATTAAATAAGTGGGCTTCGCTGCCCTCAAAAATTCTTTAAGCAAAATTATTTGAATTTTGCTGTAAATTTTTGAACACTTTTATTATGCACTCCGCCATAAAAATTAACATATTGCATACCTACTTATTTAAGTATGTATGTATAGATTAATTTTTTTAATTACTTAAAGAGAGAGAAAAAAACTCTTTATATTTTATTCACTAAATTTTTCTTTTGTTTTGTTTCTGCAGAAACACGTACACGTAAAGCAAAGGTATATTTGTTTTTGTTTTATTTAATGGTGCGAGTAGTAAATTTAAAGTCATATTACGAGTATGTACAAAACCAATCTGAATAAAATTAAGATTGTACACATCTGTGCCGAAAAATCTTTGAAACCATATATGAACATATATCTTTTCAAAATCGACACATACATGTACGGCTGTGAAATGGATTAAAAAAAACATGTTTGCCTAATAATATAATGATACCTTAATAAAGAAAGGGCCTAAATAAAAGTTTTTCTTTTTTCACATTTTTCAAATCGTTTAATAAAACCCTGATGGACAAAATTGTTGTGCTTCGACTGACAATTTCTTACAGAATTTCATAAAAAATCTGTATTAATAAATATTAATGACTACAAAATTTAAACTTCTATTACCCTGCAAATAATATTGGACTACGTGGACCATTTTATCTGAATTGAGCTGGTTACAAACATGGTCCTATGTAATGCAGCCGTGGCCCATGTCATTGAATACAACAGCTTATTGTTAACGACAAGTGTTTGTATTTACAATTACTCTGTCGCATTAAAATAACTCTCTCAGGTGCTCCATGGAGTGGTTACATGGAGTAGTTTTTGGGTTAGTCCGATGGGTTATATGATCCAGCCATAGGACATCGTAATGTTAAATAGACCATGTATTCTCCATACACTTCGGTTAGTCTTGGACTAGTCCTAGTCATCTGTGCACTAAACTATACATGCATATCTCGACTAGTCACATTAGTTGCACAGAGTAACTCTTTGCCTTCTCGTGTATAAAAAGATAAACAATAGTTAGAGCTTTCTATATAAACTAAAGTAACGAAATGTTGGTTTAAACTTTATTATTACCATAAATATGTTAATAGAAGGCATGTAGTGTTAGAGCTTCTTAAAATTTTTTTGTTGTACTTATATAAAACAAAAACTGCACATGCAATCAATGAAACATCTCTTTGATATGGGAAAATTCCTAAACGAAACAAAATTAGTAAAAGAATCAACTTTAACAGCAACTACATTTACCAAACAACAACTAAATAAAGGAAAAGTGCGCGGGAAAATTTGTTTCGTAGGTTTTTATTTTGCTGAACACAAACACACACTCGCTTAAATAAATAAAGTGGTGCTTGTCAGTAGTGGGTACCTCACCTATGAAGTTTTGTTTTGTTAGAAAAAATCTTTTTTAAAGATGCGAAGTTAAAGCGAATAAAAGAAGTCAAACTACCATATTGTTGCTGTTGTTGTTATTGCTGCTGCAGCTTTTGTCTAATAAGTTGATTATATGCTATTGTTGCTGCTCTTGTAGTTGTTGTTGTTGTTGGTATTGTTGCATTTGTCAGCCTCAAAGTCATAGTCGCTGTATCTATTTTCCTACTTTTTTCAATTCGCTTTGCATTATTATGCAACAAGTACTCGCAGTAGTAAGTCGTCAGTTGGATAGTCAGTCAGTCAGTTAGTCAGTTAGTCAATGTGTTTTTCTTTGATTTCGTTGTTATTGTTTTTAGTCGTACTGTTGCGGTTATTATTTTGTTGTCGGCATCTTAAATTTTAGCAGGTCGAAATATTTACCACCAAAGAAAGCCACAATATTTTTGTAAATTTTATTTTTAAATATTTAATTTTTTAATGACTTTGTTTTAATTTACTAAATTTGGTGTCATATTAATTTCTTAAATTTTGTTAGTTGATACGTCTAAATTATTATACACGAAGGTTATTAAACAATTTCGAAATTTTAAACCGCCCGCAAGTTTTTGTAATAAGAACATTAATTTAATGGTCAAAAAAGTAGTATGAAGAATATCGAATATCAGGTACGACGAGTATTGTAATGAATATGGTTTCGTTTTTTTTCGGTTTTGTGATTTTTTGATTCAATGACAAATTTATGAAGTTTTTTAAATCATAACACGATTTGATTAAAAACCATCTTAAGAAAAAAAAAACAAAAAAAAAATAATTTGATTCAAACGTTTAAGTTTTGATAAAACTTTACATAGGAGAAATCAATTCAGTTATAGCAGATGTTCCAGAAATCGGAAGTAATACCCAATAGAGAATACATTTTACCCTCTAAATGTACATATGTATATGCATGCAGGAAGGAATATTTTTTCCTATCGTTTCAATGTGGAGCATTGATTACGGAATGCATTCGATTCCGATCTATTTCGAGATATGATATCTTGGATTTTGCTACTTCCCATTCCAACAGTCCCTTCCAAGTGTGAGCATGCCTTCCCCTTCTTCTGCTTTCCTGCGGATTTTACTCAATGGCATCCCGTGTTATTACACGCCAGTTGGTTTGCGGAGCGTATGACCAACTCAATTTCTTTTGCGCTTAAGGATTTCGTATTGCAAGGATTCTTCATTGCTAGCTGTCCATAGATCCAAGTTAGATACGAGTGTAATGTTCGGCCGGAAGATTTTAAAAATTCTCCTTAAACAATGGTTGGTAAATACTTGTAATGAGTTCATATGACGGGCGCTAGTGGGCCAAGTCTCACATCCATACAGCACTGAGAAGTAGATTGATTATAACTGCGAGAGTCTTTTGTATTTTGTTCAGATAGATTTTCGCCAGTATTTGCAAAGAGTATAAAATGATTGTTTGATACAACTATAGAAACTCCAAACCACTCCAACTCGTAAGAAGATTGTTTCATCAACAGAAAATTGCTCATCGTTTTGTGATTTAGATTGGTTTAAGATCCAAGATGTACATATGTAGTTGCAAGGGACTGAGGGGCTGACAGTTCATATTTAATTGCACTAAGTGTTAGGCAGTCATAGGCAAATATTACTACAGTGTAACTGCTGTTAACGCATCCAGTAGAAATTTTTGGCTGTTTCGAAAACCGAGTTAAAAATTTCTATGCCTGTTTTTCGATTAAAAATGTTACTTTAAACCAAAGAAAAGATTTATTAAAAAAACAAAGGTTAACTTTTAAAACAAATGCATTTATTTAATTAAAATAAAGAATAAAAACAAAAATATTTTTAGAAAAAATTCAAAATACTCATTCTATGTAAATTTGTACTGATAATTGTTATAAAGTTGAAGATTCATATTTTTAATGGAAAAAAGAGTGCAATTTTGTTTTTGTGTTTTTTTTAGATGACTAATTTTTTATTTGTAAAAAACTAAATTTAAAAATAAATATAAATAAAAATAAATTTGTTTCCAAAGTTGCGTTAATTGAGGTTTGGTTTTTTGAAAAGGTGCGTTAACAGAGTCACCAATATTAAGAAGTTGGGTGTTACGGTTATCGAGGAGTTGCGTTAACCGTGGTTACACTGTACAGGTTGTCTGGTGGCAAATTTATATTTTTAAATACGATTATTTCAAAAAGTAATAAACGTTGCGGAGGGAGGGTGGCGGCGCCGTTGGAATTATGGAATTATCGATTGTGCGGATTTGTCATTCACGATGTCGCAGTGGTCGAATGAGCATCGCGCGTTCGCTGTGGAGACATTTTTTAAGAGTAATGATTCTTACGTAATTGCTCGTCGACAATTTTGTTCAAAGTTCGATATTCGGCGAATAAGTGATGGACCGAGTGTACATTTAATTCGTTCGTTTGTGCAGAGATTCCGCACAACTGCTTCGGCTATGAATGCCCCACGGCCAGGGCCCAGTCGATCCGAAAACATTGAACTGGTTGAAAGCAGTTTCCGTGAAAATCCGCGACTTTCAATACGGAAAAGAACAGCCTCACTGGGACTGCCAAGAGCGATTATTCATGAAATATTAAAAAAAATGTCATCCTGCATACTCTTTAAAAAATAAAATCCGCATTTCCATTCTATCGTTAAATGCTCTTAATAAAACTTTGTATCAATTATTACGTTTAAGTTTGAAAATATAAATCTGCTACCAGACACCCTGTATATACATACATATAAATGTTACGTTTGAAATTTTTCATATTATTGTGATAAATTAACTAAAAACTTAAACCTAACCAAATTTTCATTCATTCATTTGTAATAATTTTAGTTCAATTAAATATCTCTAATTATAAACGTTTTTAAAAATTGGAACTTTTTTTAATTTAAAAATATGGCATATTTTTAATGAAAAGTTGAGCCATTTTTACCGCACATACACTTTCACTAGTAAAATAAATTATAAAATACTTAAATATTAATACGAAAATACCAAAATGAAAATTCCCGCCATTCGTATTGTATTGTATGGGCCAGAAGAAGAAAAATTGTAAAACGTAACTTTTGCGAAGTGCGAACCACGGCTTTTAATTTTTGAGCAATATTTCAAAAGTAATGACAGATAGACGGACACAAATCCTGGGCCAATTTTATAACAAAGTGGAGTTGAATAAAAAAAAACTTGCACAAAATAGGGGCACTCAAATCTTGAAAAGCAAATGTAAACGTATAATATGTACTGTAACATCTTTAAACATTAACTTAGGCATATTTAATTACTCTTGTATGTATGTAAGTATGTGTATGTAACGACGAGCAAAACTAAAGACTTAAGACACCAACTTCAGCTTATTTTGTGCCTGAGTTTTTCCAAATCTGGCAACAACAAATAATTTTATTTTTATAATTCTCATAGTGATATTAAATATGCAAAAAATAAAAAAGAAAAAAACAAATAAAAAGTATCTTCTTCACGTTAACGAATCATCACTTTTTCTTAAGACTACAAGTTGCACTACAAGCATTACAACTGACCTTTTAAATATTGACAAAACAAATGCGTTACAAAGTGAAATATGTTAGTTAAGTGCCTTATGTGGCAGTTATGTACATGTGTATGGACATTTACCAGCTTATATGTACATATCGTCACAGAAAATGCAACAAGCCTTATCGAACTTTTTAAAAATTTTACAAGAGAAGCAAAAGAATTTATTTAAATAAAAAATACATTGACAATTAACAACATTTTTTTCAATATAAGTTAAAAAGGACCAAGAAATTTATTTCTGGAAAAATTGAAAATTTTGCGAAATGACGTACGATTATTTGAACTTAACAAACCAGAACTAATAAAAAAAGTGGATTTTGAATTTTTTGTTAAAAAGGGTCTCATGGAATTCAAAATAACGTAACAACCGAAAGACTCAAAATTTAGTTTTTAATGGATATTGGTACAGCGCATCAAGGCACACGTCTTCACAAATTTTTAGCTTTAAATTTTTAAAAATAACGACTTTATGAATTCAAAAGGCTGTTTTTACTAAGCTTTCAAAATCAATGTATTTTTTGCTGTTGAGAAATAATGAAACAATGCAAAAATGTTACCAGCTTACTCTTCTTGAGACATAATATTTAACGTTGTAAATAAACTCATCATTTTATTTGGCTGATATTTCGAAAAAAACATATTTGTAATCACAACACTTTTCATTTTTTAAAGTTTTTTGTCGCTCCTGTAAAATTTTTAGAAGTGATTATAGGCCTTATTGTATTTTAGGTGACGATATATAGATATGTATGTATGTCTGTTTCCAGAATGTTAAAAAGATACTCATGCACATCTTTAATAAACGACTTAAAATCGCATGATGCTACTTCTCATTTCAACGGCAAAGGATTTCAACAATTTACAAGAAAATTGGGAAAAACTAGCGACTGTATTAAAATTGAGATGCAATAATTTTTTCTTCCCATATTTTCAGGTATTCATTTGTAATAATACGAATGCAATACGAATTCATGCGACTACTAAAAGTTTAAAGTTGTTTCCTTAAACTGAATGTAAATAAATTAAAAAGTATAAAAATAAAATTTATTAAGCATAGAATAATAAAATTACAAAAAAAAAAACGCCATAATAAAATAAAAAACTTGCACATGTTAAAAGTTTTTAAGTATTTGAAAATACTGTTGTGAGAACCATAATAATGTATGGTATATACTATAATACATAATATGTATGCATGTATATACAAATGCATGTGCATATATGTAAACATATATTTAATATTAAATAATTAATGCAAGACCTTATGCGCCAGCGGTATTTATTGTTTAGGTTTTTAACATTTTCTTTTCGAATATTTAAATTTGTCAATATTGAATTTTCTTTTGTTAAAAACATTAAGCCCTTACATATAACCATATAACAATGAATTAAATTATTAAAAATTGGATAAAGTCAGCACAATAGTTTGTTTAAAATTTTAAAATACATATGTATGTCCGTCCATATGTATGTACCTACGTCTATTATTTACATAATTTTTCAAAATAAATTGCTTTGAGGGCAAGGTTTTCAAGCTGAATGATTTAATAACATTGTCGTAATAATTTTATAGTTAAAAATAACGCTGTGCGACAAAAATGCATAAAGTCGAAATACCTGACAGGTATTGTAGAGCAAAACAACAATCTGCTTTTGAAATTTTCCAAACACGCCCAAATCTTTAGTTACGGATACGAAAAGCCGGGTTTTTGTTACCCATAACTTAAGATTTAGTTTGCTGTTGTGCTCGATATTAAATACCGGAAAAGTAGTATCACATCCCAAGTTTCTTTTCTTTCATTTCTTTTTGTCACATGGTCTTAAATTTTTGCAAAAATGTTGTTTTAATAAAAGATTAAATAACTTAGTCAATTTATAAAGGATTTTTAAACGCAAATGCATAATCAATTATACTTTATAAATTAAATCAAATATAGAGGGGTTCCTGTATAAAAATACCGTGTAAGAAGGTCTTCAAAGTAGAACATTTTGCAAAAAAAACCGAAAAAAAATATATGGGGTGAAGGAATATCCACTAGATGTGAAGTTCACTTAACCCTTTCTGCCTCATAGGCAACATTGTAAACATGTGATTATAACTGCCGCAAATCTTATTTTAGTTTATAAAGGATTTCTTTGCCAGACAACTAAACACCGTAGCAGCGTACATATTCAGTTGGAATCAGTTTGTTTAAGTATCTTCACGCTGTGAAAATAAGTTGCAAAAAGTGAATTGTAAAAAAAAAACTAAAAATATCATTAAAAATATTTTTTTTAAAAAAAAAGTACAATTCAGTTTTAGAACAGGAAGTTAATAATATAAAATAATCAAAGTGAAAAAAAAATGTTGAAAGCTTTTGCGTAGAAATTTTTTTCTATAAAGTTGCTTATGTATCCTTTATCCTTTACCAGGATAGCTAGAACTTAAAATTTTTTTTATTTCATATTTAAGCATGTACAAACTTAAATAACTTAAAAAAAAATTCGGGGCTGAGAGGGTTAAATAAGCTGTGTTTCCTTGTAGAGTTTGGTAAACATTTTTAGAAACCGATAATTGTGTACGTTTAAAGTTTGTATTTTCATATGTTCCATTCTTCAGTTCTTCAGTTGAAGAATCAACTATCCTTCAAAGAGAACTTAATGTTTTATAACAATGGTTTTGCAAATGGAAAATCGAAGCTAATACAGATAAATCAAACCATATCACATTTACTTTGCGAAGAGAAGAGTGTCCATCATTATATTTGAATGCCTTACAAATACCAAAAACAGATTGCGTTAAATATCTAGGAATGCATCTTGACAAACGTCTCACTTGGAAAGATCACATTAAGGCCAAGAAAGAACAGCTTAATATCAAAACAAAAAAAATGTACTGGTTACTTGGTACAAAGTCCCAACTTAGTATGGAAAACAAAATTAAGCTATACAAAGTTATTTTAAAACCAGTATGAACCTATGGTATAGAGCTGTGGGGTACAGCTAGTCATTCAAACGTTTAGATATTGCAACGTTATCAGTCAAAAACATTACGGCTCATAGCCAACGCTCCATGGTATATGACCAACAAACAAATTCACAGAGATCTAAAAATTCCTTTTGTTCTGGACGAAATAAACAGATTTAGCATACGATACGTTAACCGACTTAGTAATCATTGCAATATATTGGCAATTTCCCTGCTAGATGAATTAAATGAAATTAGAAGACTTAATAGGCTTAATGTGTTAGATCTTCAATATAGAAAATAGTCTTTTATACATAACATTAATTTTTTTTTTTCCTAAAACAGTCTATTAAGCTTATTGTAGTTTAATAACTTAAGGATGTGATTGTATCTTAAATTTATCGAATTTACTGAATATTGTAAAATAGATTGTAAATAAAAAAAAACAATTAAAAAAAAAAATATGTTCCATATGTAAAATACTGTTAATAATTATATACATATATACAAAAAATAAACAAACATCCCTGAGGAATTTGGGAATTTCCAAGGAAACGTAGGATTTCGAAAAAAGAAAAACTAATGAATAAATAATAAAAATAAAGAAAACATTTTTGTTTTTAGAAGAAATTACTTGAAAAAACTAAACATTAACAAAAAACAATTTTATGGTAAATAATTGTGTACTCGTATATTTAACTTAAATGATGTATTAGAATAAAAATTTGCTTTATTGACTAATATATTTAAAAACTAAAATTAAAAACAAAATTAACTCTATACTAATTTGTTCGTCGACGTATGAAGTAGAAATAAATCTATTGTAAAGTTCCACACACGACGAATTTCGTTCGACGGCGGTGTTGTATTAATTTTTTTTCTTGGACCGACACACAGGAGATGACCCCTGCACATGCGGTACAGTGTGCCGGAACTAGGAAATAAGGTTTTGGGAAGGAGGATAGAGGGAGTAGTGTTTATGGACATTCGATTTGAATTTTTCCACGTCAAAAGTGACAGAAAAGACCTCTGAGGATAGTCAATTCCACAAACGTGCTGTTCGTACCAAAAACGATATTTCTCTGCCAAGTCGAGCACAAATGGATGCGCTCTTAATGATGAAGGTGTTCTGCGCATAAATGACCGGACTTCGGGAACAAGTAACATGCTTTCATTGGAACACATTCAATTAAGTAACGATAGAACAACGAAACGCACCCCACGGTGCGACGATGCTCAAGAGAGTTAATAGAGTCTCCAATGAGTGTCTTCGCCCTCTACTGTACACGGTCAAGTAACTGCAAAATAGTCTTTGAAGCTCCTGTCCATACATGAGAGTTGTATTCCATTTTCCATTTTCATATACACAAATATCTTTAATTACCGATGACGAAAGTTCGCAACGAAAAATTAGTCGATACACCGAATTGTGTTCCCAGCATTATGCTGCGACGTGTGCTCTTCAACATCTTCAAAAAACAATTACTTCTTGTGTGACCGCGAAAAAAAGGTTTTTTCAATAACTTTTCCGAAGAATTACAAACTATTTACCAAATCGATGCGATAAAATTCACAACATTCATCTTTTTTCTTCTGTTTATATGTTGCCTAATATGATGCAATTTTTCTAACATCATTTCAATGTTGTTTTCACTTTTTCTGCGCAATTTTGCTGCAAAATTAAAGTATCTATGCCACAAACTAAAAACTGTTATTGTCAATCTTCTGTTGTGGAATGTTTGTGTGAATGCAGTTTGGTTTGATCTACTTTACTTGGGCTGTTAACTGCTCCTAAGTAATTTGTTAATGTAATATGTAATATGTTATTTCAAAAACATTTCCCAAAATCGACATTACATGCATACGAGTATGTACTCGTACATGTGCGGCAATATTGCATAAAACGCATACAAGTTTATTTATTTCTTAAAAATTAAAAGTTTGAAACTTTGCTAGGAAGCAGTTTCATTGCAATTGAAGCCGGTTTTTTACACGTTGCAATTTTTTCATTTCGCAAAAAGTCGATCAGCAGGTTGTGTCCTAATTTTGCTTTGAACAAAGAGTTTCGATTTGATTTTCATTTCGAGTGTGGTTAGATTTAATCCTAAAACTTCCTGCTTCATAAATTTTATAGAAAACGTATAATTTTAAATTATAATATGTACATAAGCATGTGCATATAAATAGTGTATAGTGCATAGTGTATAGTACAGTGCAAGATATCCATAAGCGAACTCTGACTGTCCACGAAATTTTTGTCCATAGGAGTTAAGAGAACGAAATGAAATAACTCTCTATGGGAATTTTTTCTCTTGGACCAGTTCTAGAAGGATGTCTCTCGCGGAACTAGTTGGAAAGGGATAGTGGTAGAGAAGCGACATGTGATGAAGTGATAAATTTGTGTGAAGGCTTACACAACTCTGTTGTCGTTAATTTTTTTTTTTTTTTTTTTTTTTTTTATCTGGGACCAGCACTCAAGAGATGACTCCTACACATGCGAAGCATTGTGCTGGAACTATAGGAAAGGGATAGTAGGAGAAACGACAGGAGGTGAAGCTTAACCAATTATTTTGCAGCTCTGCTTTTGTACGTTCTTTGTTTATACTCGTAGCAGTGCTGAAGCTTCGGTTTAGTAGCCATTTTTATTATTATTTTACTTCGCCGGTGCTACACAATACCGACGAAGGAGGGCGTTCTGATGCGATTTTGGATTGCTATCAGCTGAAGCCGGTATTGTTCAGTGACCAGTGACTATGCCTTCGCCACTGAAACCTTCCGACAACAACTGACACACAAAGACACACTAATGCACATCAGAAAAATGCGAGATGTTTTTATTTTTATTTTAAAATTTTTAGTATGAAACTGGGGTTGAACGCAGGTCTGTTTTTGGTTTTGTAGTCAACGTGCAGACTACCATCCATCGTGTTAATTTGTAAAGTGCTTGCGGCATCTCTGGTGTTGAGTAGATAAATTAAGTCTGTTCCAGCTGCTTAACAAAACAGTCCGAACTCGCGCGTTCTAGATAACAATTTTTGTGCAATTATGAGAAAAAAAACCACTCGACGCACAAGACGACGGTCTCTGTAAGTGCGAAGGCATTTTCAACCCTACATCAAACGCCAAAAAAAAAAAAAAAAAACCGAGAGAGTAAATTTTTTCATTTAATGTACAAAGTTGTACGAACTTTTTCTTTGGGTAAGTGCGAACTAAAACTAAATTATCAGCTGTTTTTTGTTAACATTTAAAAATTAAAAAAAAATTTTAAATAAAGGAAGAAAGTTTTTATTTAAAATTGCAAATTGGAGGATTTTTGAAATAAACTTGTATTTGTAAGCACATATATTTCTGCATATTTATCGCTTTTTTTAATAAAAAAAATAGCTTCAGTTTATTTTCATTCACTTTTTAAAGGTGTTGACAATAATGCAAATGTTACACATTTAAGCGCCTAAAATCACTGAAATAAAATTTATTTGAAAAAGTAAGCAGCATTATTATTTCAAGGTGTTCACTTCTGGTTCTTTGCGTTCCAGCACTTTTAGATAACTTTGTTACATTCAGAGAGTAATTTTCTTTTTACTCTTAGTAGTCCGGACTGTTTTGTTATGCACCTGGAAGAGACCTATTAATTTTAAGGCTAACGAGGATCCACTTCGTTTATGACAAAGTGATAAAAAGGTATAGAGTTTAATTCTTGCATTACTTGGCATTTGCGAAGTTTGTGAATTTATAATGCAGAGGTTCTGTCTCTCGCCGCTGTTAGCATATATATATGTATATATCAGAAATTTGTTTACCCTGACGGAAGTTCGAATCTACAATCTTTTGATAGTAGACTCAACTACGTCTCTAACGACGTCAGCCAACCGCTCCCTCATTATGGTTTCATATTTAAATATACGAGTATATATTTGTAACTAAGCATATCTTATGAATATTATAAATGTGAATGTTTGCATGTTTGTTCCACTATACTTTTCATGCGGTAAAAATGCATCAAATATCCTGATAATGGATCAAAAACACCTAGCGCGGACAACTACATAATTGAGTGTGCTGGTAGCGAAGCGCATCGGGTTAATCTAGTTTTTTAATAAAAAATAAAAAAAATCAACATCAATTGTGTGTGATCGGCTATTGAAGGAGCAATTTTACTCTAAATTTTAGGGCGTTAAGTATAGTTTAAATATCAGTCCAATTAAGTACTCGTGCTAATTGCTAGCAAAATTGAAAAGATACTCCAACTATTATTTTAGTAAATAAGATTATGTCACACACACAGACAGCTCTTCCCTACTAAAACATTTAATTAAAAATAAAATCAACTTTTTAATTGCGTCAACTTGAACTAAAAGTGGCCTATTGGTCTGGAAATGATTTGGATTTCTTTTTTTTTTTGTTATTATCCCAATCGTCATAGCAAATGGTCATCTCGTTGTGGTATTAAACGATTGTAAATTGTTGTCTTTTTGTTAATGATTGGTTTTTGGAGTTTCTCGTTTTGACTACAAATAAAAACTCATCTGGTTGTGTCTATAATTGAATTGTTAACCGCCATTAGCCAGAGTTGTGTGCTTTTGCTTTTTTGTTGTTTTTTCTTTTTGGACACAAAAACTTGTTAAGGTCACTGTAATTGCAAATTGTTGTTGTTGCTGTATAATTTATTCACTTTTGTAATTATTAACATTGTTATTTGGTTTTAAATTTTAATCAAATGTGGAGGCAGTAGGGCTATAAAAAAGAAAAACTTGTGGTTCGCACGAGGTTTAGGAAAATAAAACAAGTATATACGAGTATATTTACCGGCTTCGAGGTTGATATGTATGTAGATCGGCCGGTTGAAGGAGAACTTGTCCTTCAAAATTTTAATTTGCTACAAAATATCAAACATAATTTTCTAAAATTTTATGTAATTATGTAAAAATTCGGAAAAACTTCATGTGCCTCAATATATAAAGAGTTGCAGCCAATAGAAAAAAATCTGCGATGTTAAATTTATTGTATAAGCACTAAAAGCACAGGGAGCTGCTAACAGAAGTTGCAGCAAAACGTTGAAACAGTGCGTAGTAGATTAGGCAATCCAAATCCTGTAGCCCAAATTCATACTCCAGGTTCTTTCATTAAGTGCCTCCTATCTTTATATTTAAATAAAATAAAGGGTGAGTGAGATATCATTGAAATTTTTCATTCGTTTGAAAGGCCTCTTGATACCATTATGTGTGGAATATAACATCGTTCAAATGTTCGCCACCGTTTCTCTGGTTGGAGCGCATCCGAAATGTCCAATTTTCCATTACTCTGGCGTATAAATGAGACTGAATATGGGTTATATTGATTTTGAGGACCGCTGTGGTTTGTGGCTTTTTCGCATACAGCTGCGACTTCAGAAACCTCCACAAGAAAAAGTCTAACGGTGTCAAATCGCGCGATCTCGGTGGCCAATTCACATCATCCCCACGTGAGATGTTCATGACTTCAAATGAATCGTGCAGAATCTCCAATGTGACATGAGCTGTGTGGGATTATGCAATTATGCAATTATTGTCACTGTAAAATGGGCGAAGAGCGCTGGAACGTTAAACGAACAGAACACCCATTTTATTAAAATAATTTTATTCTTTGCACGTGTTGATGAATGCTATATCTGCCCATGGTGATTTGGCAAAACAGACTGACTAAACGACAACTAATTTGACAGACACAATTTCAACAAAACGGCCGTTATTAAATGTCAAAGCTCGGAAGACCCTGTAATACATGGGAATTCAAGTATGATTCCGCCTGGAACATGAAAATCAAAGACCAAGAAAAAAACTGTGTAAGAGGAGACAGAATGTGAATGAATGCCGTTGCAAATCGACATCGCACTGTATACACTATAAATCACACTCTTAAAATTGACAATAGCACATTCAAAAAAATGTATAAAGGCAATGAAATAAATAAATTGAAAGTTATGCATTTCGACAATTTTGGCAAATACATAATAAGATATACATATATATGTATATATGTGTATATATGTATGTATGTATTTCTCATGTAAAATAATCCATTACGAAAATTGTGGCAATTGTCCGAAAGTTTAGAAAACAAAGTAAAAGTATTGCAAGACAATAATTGGCTTAAAATGTTTAAGCATTTGCTTGTTATATGACCTCAATTATAAAATATGAGTAGCCAAAGTCACGTCTAACGATTATCAAGAGTTAAGTGATTTTTTTAAAGCTGATTATATTGAATAACATTAACATTTATATGTATGGGCATTTCCACCGAAAGGCTCACCGATACCAACAAATTAAAAGTTCTTGAAAACGCTTTGTTTTACCACGAGGAAAAAATAAAATTTAATTAATGTGAAACAATTTTACATTCATACAGAACCCATTTCAAGGTATTCGAATAGAAAATCACTAAAGCGAAGCTTTTTCATTTGTATATTTCTATCTCATGCTTTGTTTTGATAAACGTTCTTAAAGAGAGGCATTAGCCATTTACTTTTGTGCTATAAAATCTACCTGAGATTATAAGGAGTCAAAGAACAATAAATATAGGTTAAATTAGATGGGTGACTTATACTTTTGCCATAGCCATAACCGTATTAGAACTTTTTCTCGTCAATTAGTTCCGCCATAGCAATAAGCAGCTTTTGTCATTTTTTTATT
Source organism: Dexiosoma caninum (assembly GCA_963924685.1). Classification (NCBI taxonomy): domain Eukaryota; kingdom Metazoa; phylum Arthropoda; class Insecta; order Diptera; family Tachinidae; genus Dexiosoma; species Dexiosoma caninum. The sequence continues at coordinate 4,217,872 of OZ004728.1, forward strand.
ATTTAAAAAAAGGGTGGCGATGGCACGATGGATGGTAGTCTGCACGTTGACTACACAACCAAAAAACAGACCTGGGTTCAACCCCAGTTTCAGACAAAAAAATTTTTAAAATAAAAATAAACAATCTCGCATTTTTCTGATGTGCATTAGTGTGTGTCTTTGTGTGTGAGTTGTTGTCGGAAGGTTTCAGTGGCGAAGACATAGTCACTGGTCACTGAACAATACCGGCTTCAGCTGATAGCAATCCACAATCACATCAGAACGCCCTCCTTCGTCGGTATTGTGTAGCACCGGCGAAGTAAAATAATAATAAAAATGGCTACTAAACCGAAGCTTCAGCACTGCTACGAGTATAAAAACAAAAGAACGTGCGAAAGCAGAGCTGAAAAATAATTAATTAAGCTTCACCTCCTGTCGTTTCTCCTACTATCCTTTTCCTATAGTTCCCAGCACAATGCTTCGCATGTATAGGAGTCATCTCCTGAGTGCTGGTCCTAGATAAAAAAAAAAAAAAAAAAAATGAGAAAATATATGAGCAGCAATTCAATTAACCTCTCAGTTCGCTCAGTAGTTTATGGTTATGACAGAAAATTCAATTCGGTGCTATGGGTATGGTTATGGCTGTTTGCAAAATTAGAAGTCACCCATAAGCGAATACATTAGTCGCCATAATATTGGTTCGCTCAGTTGCTCTCTGTGGTTACGGTTAAATCACCTCTTATTTAACCTTAAGCAACTATGCGACTACAAATAACTGTAAGTTTTTGCTTTGAAAAATAACATATTTCGATGTCACGTTCGACATTGAATTTATTATCAGTGGGTCGAAAGTACTAAATATCACGTTCGACATCATGGAAATGTCCATACGCATGTATTAAGTGATATACAGTCGAACTTCTCTTTAACGAAATCTTCTCTATAACAAATAAAATTCGTGAACACAACATTTTTGTGAGTATGTTCATACATTTTGATCTCCATATAACGAACTTCCCTATAGCGAAGTTCTCTCTGTAACGTAAAATTTTTTAAGACTTAAATAGAATTTTTCACACTAAATAATCTCTCTATTGCGAAATTTTTAGCAATCGATTTTTTGCATCAATTTAGTCACATATATATGTATTAATAAAAAAAAAAATTAATGTGTTCATGTAAAAACAATTTTTTTTTGTCTTAATAAATATATTTTCTACATAAAAAAAATATAGTCAAAATTTTCTGCAGTTTCTCTATAACGTAGAAATTTGACGGTCCCCAACTGCTACGTTATAGAGAAGTTCGACTGTAATTACTTATTACAATTTTTATTACTTGAACTACTACTAATTAAACAACTGTAATAAAAGAAGTGGGAAAATACGCATTGTTTTTTCTTAAGCAAATTAAAATTGTGTATTACGTTATTTTGTTGTTTTTTGAAAAAGACTGATGTTTATCACTGCTAAAATATTGACAGAGGCGGGCACATATTAGCTAATCTTGGCTGACCTTCGGGCTGTAGAGTCAACGCGTTAACTGCCTCAACCAGAGGCACCATATAACTGGAAGCTATAAAATGTGGTCAGCAAATTAGTGTAAAAGTCTACGAGGGGAATATTTTTGCGAAACATTTCAATCTTCCAACTCTCCAATGTATGTTATTTAATATTTAGTTGCAAATCAAATTTATTACAATCTAAATTAAAATTGTAGCAAACATAACAAACAAATTATGTAATAAAGAAATATTATATAGTGTTTACAGACACATATGTATTACATATGTACTCGTATATTTGTACATTTATCATGGTTGAAAATATATAAAACCAGCAATAAATATAATAAAAACAAAAATTGTTTTCTTGATGCTGCAACCAATAAGAAGCACTAAGATATTTCGCATTTCAAACTAATCTTTATTAAATTCGTTTATACATATGCACATAAATATTATAAATTATGGACAAGTTTGCATGTCAGTGGCATTTATAGCCACAACAGGCGTTGGCTATGCCGCAATTGTGGCAGATTTTTTCTGCTGCTTTCAGCTGCTGATTTTTTTTTCTTTTTTGGTTTTTGTCTGGTAGCCACTATATAACCCACCAAGCATGTACGCAATACAACAGACATAACTGTATTCGCTGTATTTACTTTATTTAATTTACAAGGAATTCATTCATTCATTTACTCTGTTGCTGTCACAATCAGTCATTCGCTCACTTACTCATTCATTGAATAGTCAAGTCACATGTTTACGTTCAGAAGTGAATGGTTTAGGCTCGTATTTCAAATATTGTAAATAATAAAAACCTAAACCACTTTTGCTGCATCTGAAGTACTTTACAGTGCCACTAAATGGCCACATAAAATCGTTACTTGTATTATTTTTTTTTTTTTTTTGTTGTAAGCTCAAGTTGTAAATGTTATAGATTTTCACGCATAATTCAAATATGATCATGCGTTTATGCTTTTTATTCAAACATATTATATGACATGCAAAACTTGAATAGAAGAAAAATGCAAATAATGTTCAAAGTAAGAAACTGCACTGCAGTGTGATTTATTTGATGCCAGTAGTGCATGTTGCTTAAGTCTTTTGTTTTGTACTTTCGTAAAAAAAAAACAAACAACACAAACTTCTTACAATTGTTTAATGGGCGTATGCTGCGGCTTGAATTTTTTCTCCCATTTTTCTTTCATTTATGACTTTGAAGTTTTAATAATCTTAATTTTGTAATTGTATTAAATACAATAAAATTTATAATAATTTTACGAGTTGAGTTCATTAATTGAATGCCGTTTTTTTCCAAGATATTAGCCCAGTTTTTTTGGCTTTATAAGTCGTTAGATAATTATCTTTCGGAATATTGATTTGATTTTTTTGTTTTTGAAATATAGAACGATTTATTATTAATTTACAAGGTTAACTATTAGCTGGATGGTAGTTTTATCCAACATTCCTACAAAATGGGCAATGATAGTGCTTTCAAATTTAAAAACTGCAGCTGGAAAAAACAATTTTAATTGATTTTGATTAACAATGTACGCGTTGTCAATTAAAAAATTAATGAGATGTCCAGCAATAAACAAAATTATAATTAATTGTTAAGTATTAAGCAAATAGGCCACAGCAGGCTACTGACTGAAATCTGTGAAAATTAAAATAAACAGGCGTACATGAACATGATTATTTTGATGACAACGCAGCTACATGGCCACAAGACCACCGTTGGCTGTATTTTTTCTTCCACGTAAAATAAATGAAAGCTTCAAAGGCAAACTAAGGAGTTGTTTATTTTTCTTTGAATAATGAAATTCAGTGCACTCGACTTAATATGAACACCACAAAACATGAAGACTTTTCTTCTTCCATTGGCCTCTATAAAAAAAGCTTTAAAATATGCACTCGTCTTAATATGAACACCCCAAAACATGAACACTTTTTAACATTTTATTTTAGTATTTTCTTAATGAACTTTATCTGCACAGCCTGCCTCATGGTCAAACAGTTTCACACTCCAAAATTTATTGCCACATCGTTAGGATGTTCTTTAAATACGCGGGGTATGAAAAAAAAAATATCTTCGCCCTCAGTTTCAAGAATATTGTCAGCTATAAAACAACCTTTGGTTGGAGAAGTTAATTCGAATAAGAGGAAAAGTTTGACTTATACTGTTTTAACATTGACTGGTTTTAAAGCAAAAGTTGCAATTACGTTAAAACCAATTATTAAAACTTGGTTTTACCATATAAAAATATTTTCTTAAAACTTTTTTTTGAATTGGTTTTAAGTTGATTTAATGAAATACAACCTTGATTTTCATGTACTAAAGACAGTGCTACCAAGTTGAAAAATATAAAACAACTGGCAATTTAAATGTAATAAAGCAAAAATAAAGGAAATTTTGGTAAATAAAGTCACTACAATAATTTAAAACAATGGAGGCAGCAGCAATAACAATAAAAAAGTGCAAAAGAAAAAAGAAAGTAATGGGCAGAGCATAATGCAAACACTTTCATCAAGTTGTGGATGGAGGAAATAAATGAGACTTTATTACACAAACCTGATTTAATTAAACTTATAGTGAGAATGCAAAATCTGCTGTTTGTGGTTTTAACTTTTGGTGTGAAAATACTATTAGGCTCCTAGAATTTAGTGTGGGGCCGGAGGAGAAAAAAAAAAGATTGTCGAATAATTAATTGTAGCGACCAAACCAAAATTAATTTATTTGCTAACGATGCCGATAGAAATGTAAATCGGACAAAAGTAAATGAATTGAAACTAGCATCTGCAGCTATCGTCTTCAAAATAAATGAGTAGCCGACTACAAGGCGACGCATGCTGCCAACGACATTTGTAAGCGTGTAGCTATGTGGCCTGCTGTAGTATATGTGTTCTTGTGCCTTAATCCAAAAAGCGTTTTTTGTTATATTAACATAATAATTACATTAAAAAAATTAATTGAATTTGTGGAAACTTTATTGCAGCGCTATGCTTAACAAAAGACTTTTGCGACTCATAAGAATGCCCTGCTTAATCTATTAATTCGCCTTTAATTTATATTAAATTATTTTGTTTTGTTTTAATACACATACAAAGATTTGTAAAAATCTATTTATTCTTTCTTTCATTCTAACGTACAATAATAATATTCATATAAAATAATTTTTTTTTTAAATTTCAGCTGGCGATTAATCATGTACAACTATTGATTCTCAGGTGAAAACCCACACCCATGTACAAACATACTTACATCCTATTATTGTGCAATTATTTGCTGTAGAAAAAGAATACTGATTCAGCAAACTTAACACTTGAGAAAATATTTTCATTGGTATATGTCAAGGTTACAACAATGTTAACTTTTTTATAAAACTTTTATAAAAATAAAACTCCACAATAAAAAGCGAGCAATATATTGTATGTAGATAAAATTAAATCATAAATAATTCGAATCGCTACAAAAAATATGTACATGCGATTTCTATATTGTTTAATAAAACCGTTTCATCTTTTTTGCAACATTTATCACAGGAACAATGAAAACAACACGCAATTGTCTGCTTCAATTATTTAGTTTAAACGACTTAACAATTATTTAATAGTATAACAAATACTACGTTGATAGCATTTTTAAAGAAATGAAATTTAACTTTTAAATTATTATTATGCTGTTCAATTAAAACCGACATTTATTTCATTAAGAAGTCAACGAAGTGTTAAATTGAACATTTTTTTAAAACGAAATAAATAAAATAAAAAATTAAATTGTAAGAGAATTTACGAATTGAAAGTTGTATTACGAAAAAATAAATTCATCAAAAACATTGATACATTTTTTTTGACTCTATAATGGATGGCAACTGATAACATGGAATTAGAAATTGCAATCGCTTTTTAGCGCTTTTCTGGCAACTACAAATTTTGTAGTAGTTGCCGACTGGCAACGCCTTCTATAATCGAGCCATTTATTTTGAGTCGTTTTTTAGTACGTACTAGAATGAAATTGGCATTAGATTGCATGAATCCAAGAGGCCATTCGATCCGACCATTTCTTGAAAGAACAATTCTGAAAAAGTTTCGTTTCAAATGATCAACTGGTTTCCGTTTTTGAGTCAATTTGGTTTTTTAAGGCTGTGGGTCGAGATTTCACGGTATTTTTCGCGAGAGAACGTCATAGAATCGTTTGATCTAAACAGTCTGTTCAAATCCAGCTCTGACAGCTATAGAGGAGCATCAGACAGTGCAGCATATTGCAAAGGAGGTTAAGTACTTGTACAGTCGCATCTTTCACAGCATCATAACAGCTGCTACAATAGTCGTTGCAACTCCGACCCATCCGCCCATTCCATAGTAATCCAAACCAATCTTTACTGAAACCTATTAACCACAGCGTTCTTTCTTCATCATAGTTGGGCCATGGATCATGACCGTCGAAAGAGAAGTACTTTCATTCCGCTAACTGTGTTGAGCAAGGCCATAGCAAGCACTTAAAATAACCCATAGGAATAGCAGCGAATTCGCTGATGATTGAGGCATACAATAGCAGTGGAAGCAATAAATATACATATGTATATGTATATGGTTGATTCTCAGATTACCGGCTAATTGCTGTTCTTGTGTATTTAAATAGGGAAATATAAAATTTATTCCAGTTTATTATTTATTACAATTGAGCTTTATAGGTCCTTTGGAGTCATTAAAATAATTTTTCCTAAAATTGTTTTGTTCTTCAAAAAATTGCCTATCAAAGTGTTCAAATTTCATTACCTTGGCTTCCCTAATACTACTGACACTTAAATTTTGTTAAATTTCTAATAAAATTAGTATATAAATTTTTAATACAACTAGTGGAAAGAAAAAAAATAATATTAAATTATCTATTTTTTTTTGCAATGTGATAAATTTTTTATTAATGAATAGTTTTATGGATGATTATCTTTTGTTCCTGAAAGAACACGTCATTTCCCTGTAAAATCGTATATTAGTTAAAATTCAAATTCAAATTCAAAGCATTGTTGATTTGCAATAATTAAAATTTGAAAGAACATTTCGAGTTATGTATGTCTTTCGAAATGAGATTTCACACATAACTTGGTCATTCTCCGGTGTTGTTTCTTAAAAAAAACTCCAATATATTTTACAATTTTGTGTGTGTTTTTTAAGTCGATTTTAAATATCAACTTCTCATTCATGCCAATTTTTTAAGGCAAGTATTTAAGTTTTAATTTAAGAGAATTTTGTGAAATTTAAATGTGAAGAGCAAAAGCAAAAAAAACTGCGATGCCAAAAAGTATGTTGAAAGTAGCCCGTAATATCAGAATCAACCATATGTATATACATAGATATCTTCCGATACCTCATTCATTTTGCCGCCTCAGTAATGAGAGATTTTTTAATGCAGGAGATTAAAACCATCCGGCAATCTGCGAGAAATCTGAGCAATCTTTCCTAATAATAAATTTACACTTCTTAATGAAGTCTTCAAATCATTTCGTTTTGTTTTTTTTTTGACAAGCCTTTAGCTATGTAATTCAATAATCTGATCGCTGTACGTGTTTCGCCGCGCATTAGAAAACTTAAAATTCTTATAAATATTTATCCGTAACCAATACATTTATTAAAAAAAATATTTATAATTTATTTCTTATTGAGTTTCTTGTATCCGGAATAACATAAAAAACAATAGTAATAATAAGAATTCTTTGTTTGTGGTAGACAAACCATCAATTTGATATTAAAAAATAAAACGAAAGACTCAAGACACAAACACTGACAAACCCGCCATTATATTCCATTGATAAAGAACACACAGCCCACACAGAGTCAAGAAAATTATCACAATCATTGTGTAAGAAACAAAAAATGTATTAGGAAACCAAAAAAAAAAGAAAAAAAATATAAAAACACTATTGATTGACACAAACACCAACTCTCAGGCATGAAATAAATCTGCAACATTGACAATATACTCGTACTTACTTGTACATTCATAAATACAAATAACACAAACAGAAAAAAATTTACAATTTAAACAGTAGAAAATTTGTAAGACTAATAAAATGAAGAAGATCTGGTAGCAGATACTTATGCAAGCCTCTCGCGTTTGTGCCACAAGACTCCCACCAAAAAGTGTTAACAAAAAATCATACATTTTGTTCGCTTTTCCAATTTTTTTCTTTTGTATTTAGTGAACCAACAGATGTTAAATAAACTGAATTTGAATATATTTGGCCTTAAGACTTATTTATGGTCTGTGGTTTTACATATTTGAAAAGAGGGACCTTTTCAAGCCCTTAATTTTTCCCAACAAGACAAATCAAATGAGTCAGCTTTTTTGTTAAACAATTCTATCAGAAGGAATTGCAACATTTAAGTTACACACACAAACACAATTTAAAACAGTTTTTCATTTTCAAGATTATATTGCAATTTTCACCATTTAAATTGTAGAAATAAACTTACTGCATTTCTTAAAGTTTTAAAAGAATTATCCAATAAAATCCACAATTTGGGCAATCAGAAAACAAATTTTCAATACTTTTATTTTCTTGGCCTTAAAACCAAGTTTAGCTATCGTGCTTTCAATCGAGTTAAGAAAAAAAAACACTTTCTATTTTTGCCTAATAAAAGTTTTAAATTTTTTTAATATTTTATTATATAACTTTTTTCAAATTACTTTATATAACGTTTTGCTAGTTACATATATGCCTTTTTTTATTAGTATGTATGTATGTAATTTATATTTTTATTCCTTTTGATATTTAACTATTGATGTCTACTCTTTAAATGATTCGTTTTTAATAAAACTTTTAGTATTTTATACCGCAAAGACATTTCTAAAATACAAAACTACGAAAATAAAAGCATTCAAATAAATACACACACACTGAAGAAAATCACCTCCAAGAAAAATCGCTTGGTGGTCTAAACAAAATTTCGTTTTTTTCTCACCAGTTGGAAAAAAAATGTAGTTAACAACAACAGCCAGCAATGCTCCACACAAACTCATTGAGTGCAGCAGTTGCTCTAGTCAGCAGGCACTAATCTCTCAGTTTGCTGAATGCACTGTTGGCAATTTAGAAGGCATGCATGTTAAAGTTTGAGTGAAAAACAATAAAAATGAGAGAGAGAGAGAGAGAGAGTTAAGAGAATGACTTTGTTAGGGTTCTTTAATTTATGTTTTCTTAAATAATAGACAAATATTGTTGGCAAAATGATTGTTAAATTTAAGTACGGACAATATTAAAAAAGTAAATAAATTAGTGAAGAGAGATAATCAAGTATAACAACATGTTATATGGAAATTTTTATAAGGCTTCTTAAAAAGTGTTGAATTTTTAAACTTTCGCATGAAAAATTATGACTGCTATTTAAAATTTACAATAACTGATTACAAAACAACAAATAATAAATTAAAAAAAATGTATTGCTTTTCAAAATGTTAAAAAAAAGCAGAGAAACAGCATCAGTTTGAGCGACAGCTTCATTTTCTTTGCTGCCAATAAGTTACGAAGAACAAAAAACATAGCAAAAAATCTCATTATTTTAAGACTTTTTTATTTGATGCACAACAATTTTTTAAACTATCATAAAATATTAGAACATTACGATTATACGACTGGATAGCATACCGTTCGAATCCCGAAAATATATTAAATAAGTTTTTGTAAGTTTGTGAAAACATACATACATGAAAGCAAATTCTACTGTCCGCTCATAATACAGGGTGGCGCAAAATGACAGAAGGGATTTGTGTTCACTATAACTTCTTATTTAAGATATTATTTATAAATTTTTTTTATTTTAAATAGAGCATATTAATGCAGAATACTTCTAATTTAATTAAGAAAAATAATATAACGCAAGTGCTGGCAAAGAAAAATTATATCTCGCAAGTGCTGGTTATTTTCTGCTTCGCATATTCTTGCTCTTGCCAAAACATTTTCCATAGCCTTTCGCAAAACTTCAGGTGTTAGTTGTTGATTTCGTCGCATATATAATTTTTTACTTGCTGTATGGTTTTAAGCTTATTAATATAGACTTTCCCCAAAGGAAAGAGTCTGAAATCCGGTGAACGCGGAGCCCAATTAAAATCGCTTGTACGGAAAATAATTCATTCACTAAAGATGTCGCGTAAAAGAGCCACTGTGTCCCTCGCAGTGTGAATTTTGTATGGAAACATTCTTATTGTATGCAAAATTCTCTGCAGCGACCCTCATGGGAGGCCAAGTTGTGTCGCACGCGTCCTGATTGATGTTTCTCCATTCTCCCGCATACTCTACAATACCCGTTCAATATTGTCATCCGTGTGCACCCGTCGTAGTCTGCCGGCACCAGGAAGGTTCCTTTCGGCCCCTTGTTACGGAAACCACAACCAGACGGTTTATTGCTGACTCTGAGGGTCCAACCCGCTCATTAAAATAACGACGATATGCACGCTGAGTCAAAACAATGGATCGTTGATTTGAGAAATAAAGTTAAACGATTTTGGCACATTGTTCAATTGTATACTGTTCCATTTTAAATTCCCCAAGTCTTCTTTACAAAATAGTGTAAACAAAACAAAAAATTAGAATACAAAAGTTATAAGGAATTCAAACACCTTCGTTAATTTTGGGCCGCCCTGTAGCTGTGCAACTTTTTACAATACTACTTATGTAAGTCAACATTTTTTTTATCTTGGACCAGCACTTAGCATATGACACTTACACATGCGATGCATTGTAAGGGAAAGGGATCGTGAGAGAAATGACAGGAGGTGAAGCTTCACTGTCATACAACTCTGCTTTTTGCTTATAGCAGAGCTGTAGCGCCTCTGATGTCAAGGAAACGATTCAATTTTGAAGCTTTGATTTTAGTAGCCATTTCTTAGTAATTATTTTACTTCGCTAGGGCTACACAATACCGACGGAGAACGGCGCTCTGATGTGCCTGTGAATTTACTATTAGGTGAAGCCGGTATAGTTCAGTGACCAGTGCAACCTGGCCTTCGCCACTGAAACCTTTCGATAACAACTGACACAAAAACACTCTAATGCTCATCAGAAAAAATGGGAAATGTTTTTATGAGCCAGTGTGAAACTGGTTTCGAACCGTGGACTTTTTTGGTTTTGTAGCCAACGTGCAGACTACTTCAGCCATCGCCACCCTTTTGCTTTTTATAGCAGTGTTGTAAGGCCTCTGATGTCAAAGAAACAAATTAAATTTTTGAAGCTGTATTTGGTAGACATTTTATTAACTATTTTACTTCGCCAGTTCGCCACGGAAACGTTCCGACAACAACTTACACAAAGTCACACTAATGTACATCAAAAAAACGCGAAGAGTTTTTTATGACTTAGTCTGATACTGGACTCGAACGCAGCATGTTTGGTTTTGTAGTCAACATGCTAACTACCTCAGCCATCGCCACCCTTGTGACAGATTAAGAATAAACCTTGTCGGTCTTTTCCTCTGTCCTTCCAAATATTGTAAACATCCAGCAAGACTCTTTTTACAGTGGAACACTAAGTTATGAAGGATTTTTGTGTGTTATTATTTTAAAACATAGCACTTTATGACATTTTGTGAATCACCCAATTACTGTATGTATGTATTTTGTTAACAAAACTGACCATTACAACGTGAAGTTAAGGACTTGTTCAAAATTGTGTTTAGTTGCTGTTCAAGTTTAAACACTCTTTTATTATGAAATGGAGATCTACTATTGCCCATTTTACAATTAAATTTATTTCATAATTTATATGTTTGATATAATTTATTTATTTACGTCTAAATACACATTTCATAATAAATTATAAAAAAAGTTTGTTACACTTACTTATTCAATATAAAATTCACTTTCAATATTTGCAGCATGAAAAAAAACTGCAATGAATAAAAAACGCTGGTGTTACTACACCAGAAGTCATGGCATCCAGCAAAAAGCAACCAGCAACCAGCAACCAGCAACCAACGACCAACGACCACTTTCTTCTATCGTTACGGTATTTTAATTTTTACTCACACAAAACTATTTACTATTTATGTTTTTTGCACTTGTTAAATTTGAGAAAAATGGAAATTAAATAAGAAAAACAAACAAAAAAAGATTCGCAACAATTCATCCAAAACCAAATTTTAAATGTGCGGTCAGTGTTCGACCGGCAAAATTTAATTTTTAAGATTTCGAAATAAGAAAAAAGTTAAAATTTAAGAAAAAAGAAACAAAAATTAAAAACTTTATCTCAAACTGCAAAATAAGCTTAAGCAGAAAACAAGTGCAACCACTGAAATACCACTCTCTGTAATCGTAGGTTTTTCTTTTTATTTAAAAAAGCAGAAGCCTGTGAGACAGGCAGACAGACGTGCAGATAAAAAGCAGCATCATCACCAACTTCAACAGCTGTAGTTGCAACTAACTGCTGCTGAATTGTTGAAATCAGCAGACAAAAATAAACGAAGCTGAGTAACTTCTTCTAACATGCCTCAATGATTATGATTTTTTTTAATTTTCTTAAACTAACACACACAAACATATTCATACGGTTTGTTGCATTTTTTATTTTGTACTTTTCATATCACAAAGTGAAAAAAAAATTGCAACTAGCACCAACAGCAACAAAAGGAGTTTATCAAGTGTTTAAATACAAATAATTTGAAATGATTTTAAAGTTCATCAAACGTTTTAATTTTCGTTTTTTATTTCTTTTCATTTTCAAATGTGCAAAAACAGCATCTGAAAAATTTCATAGTTTATTTGTGTTTTTTTTTTGTTATAGAAAATTTATTGAACTTAAAAAAAATCTATAGAAAAAGTAATCTTTTCAAGAACTCGCCAAAGTACATTTTTTATAGACAAAAGAAAAATAATCGAAAATTTATTATTTATATTATTTTTTTTTTACTTTTCTGGAAGCCCTGCTTGCTTCTTTATTTAGTTCGTGTGATAGCCCCCTTCGTAGGGTCAATTACAATATAATAACTACAAATAATAGATGCTACAAAACCCATGAAACTCAACAAAGAATAAAATCAGTAACTGGCGTGAATTGCAGTGATCAGCCCCAAGGTAGCGGTTATATGCAACGCACTACAAACAAGAAGAGTATGAAACTAGTGGCGATTATGCACCTTTACTGTTGCGGAGCGAAAAATCAGAATCCTCCATATCGTAGGTCTGCCCCTGCACAGTGCCTGGCAGTCACACAATGGAAAATCTATTCGTCGATATACGATAGCATTCATACGTTTCCATCAATATTCAGCCTTTTTCAACAACAACAAAAAAATCACAGTGAAACGAAAATAAAAAAACCCTAGCTAAAAGTTTTTATACAGGGTGGCCCACGAGGAGCAAAGGTGTTTTTATAACTTTTTATTATAATTTTTTATTTTTTTTGTTTTCAGTATTTTGTAAACAAGACTTGCGGAATTTAAAATGGAACCGTACACAATTGAACAATGTGCCAAAATCGTTGAACTTTATTTCAGAAGAAAATCACGATTTTATTCATAATATAAATAATAATGAGCGACGAAGCCCATTTCCAATTGAATGGGTCCATTAATAGGCAAAAAGGGCTACGGAAAATCCAAGTGTAATTCAACAGCGAGAATTACACCCACTTAAGTGTACCGTTTTGTGCGGCGTTTCGTCGGAAAGGATAATTGGCCCATATTTTTTTTCAAAAATTAACACGGTGTCGCCGTTTCCATCACTGGTGTTAGATATCGGACAATGTTGGAAAATTTTTTAAGGCCAGCCGTGGAAAACCATCCGCAAATATGGTTCCGACAGGATGGAGCCACTGCGCACACTGCGAGGGACACAATGGCTCTTTGGAATCAAACCACTTCCTTTTGAGCCACGCTGTACGAATATTGATTTGCTGCCGGTTACAACCAATACTTGTATATTGAACATCATATGAAAATTGTTGAAACTATTGGTAGGGCATCATTTAAATAAAGTAACCTGCTCATAAGCGTCATAGCTGATTTTTGAGTGTTTCGTTTGTTTTATTTAAATTTTTTTTGCAAACCCATTTTTATGGTGGGAGAATGAATACAATTTCTAAACATCATTTATTGCATTCAACATGCAAATGTGGTTTTACAGCAAATTTATGCAGTTTTATTACGAATTACAAATTATCCCCGTGTAAAACGTATGTACGAATGTTTTTTTTTCTGCCAACAGACAAAGACGTCTATAGAAGTTAGAAACATAAATTAAAATAGTAAAACCAACAACTACAACAACAACGATGACTTAAGAGTTAAACAGAAATCTTTAACTGAAGGCTGGGAAAATCATCAAACAAGTTTATATGTCTCTCAGCAAAAAGAAGAAAAATAGTTGAAAAAAAGTCAAGCTTCATGGAAGCTACAAATATATATGAAAGAAAAATAATAATAATTAAAAATATAAAATTACTTGTTAATTTTTGTTAGCTCATACTTGTACTAAATAAATATTGTTGCTCTGTTTTTGTATCGAGTCGATGACGATGTCGATCTAGAGAAGGGTAACATATTTTTGAATTAATTTTATATAAAACAGAAAAAAAAAAATAAAATAAAACCAGCAAATAATTAATTAAAACAGTCTCACCATTAAGTTCTTATTTGATTGAAAATCTATTTTTAATTGAAACTTATCTTCTGTAACACTGTTTCAATTTACTTTCATGTTCCATTAGAAGTTCGTGTTGTGATTTCAACAATAATATTGTTGCATTATTTAAAAGAAGAAATAAAATAATTTAATTTTAGGGTCTGCAAAGGTTAATGAACAGCGTTGGATCTACACAACCTGCCTTATAGATTCAAGATGATTTTCTCTATGAAACGTTTCTAGGCTAAAGAAGCGAAGATTTTTCCGAAGATATTTTTTATTATTTTCATGTGATAAATCCTTTTTATTTTATCAAGAAGAAAAACATATAAAATCATGAAGAAGTTTTTTTACTCAGTTTCCGTTTTCTTGGCACAAAAAAAACAAAAATCCATAGAGAAAAACCTTTTTGATTCCATTAGATTTGCTTCTGATTTGTATAAAAAACGGATTTCTTATTGATTTCAATGGGTTACATAATGGATTTTTTAAAAAGATATTCCTTATTGATTTCATTAGATTCCTATATGATCATGTGTAAATAAATCATCATCTTAATTTTCTTAATAATACAACAAGGTAGCCCAAAATTAATCATCCAATTATGTTTTTGAATAAATTTTTTACTTAATAAAAAAAAAATTATTTTGAGTGGTGGAAATCGTTATTTGGACCTGTACAATTTTTCTGATACACATTTGTGCCCGTTTTACCGCATTTTCCATAACTTTCTTCAATATTTCTGGTGATAACTATTTGCATTCTTGTCGAATATTCTCCTTAAGGGCTGCAGTTGGCATAAACCCGCGACTTCAAGTAGCCCCAAAGAAAGAAGTCGTGTCCAGTTGGCGTGACACGATTAGGAAATCTCCGACGAAATTGACCCTGAGCTAGCACCACCGACCGATTATTGGTTAAAAAAATTAACACAATTATTCCACACTCTTGCGGAATATAGCGCTCCATTGTTTGTTTGTTTTTATTCTGCACGTGTCTAGTTCACAAATATTAAATATGATTGACGTAAAACGCCATTTGCAAAAGCTATTACATCTTACGATAGGGTGATTAATTTTGCGCCACCCCGTATTAAGTATTTACTAGACACTTTTTTTGTGTACAAAATTGGTACATTTGTCAGAGGTTTCTCTGTATTTGCATTTCACAAATGCTTACAGGCAGCCCTAGCAATATAGAAATGGTTTCTTTTATTTATCTTGGACGAGTGCTCAGGTGATATCCCCTACATATGCAATGCATTGCACTGCAACTAGATGAAGAGAGAGAAAGAGAGGGATAGTGTAGAGAATAGATGTAACTTTCGCATTTCGCTCAGTTAAATTGTTTTTTTTTTCATTTTTCTTTATTTTAAATTTTAGTTTTAGTTTTACTTAATACGATTTATTATGCCATTGCAACAGTTAAATGATTATTTTTATTAATTTTTTTCTCCATATATTTTTATAAATTCCCATTTGATTTCTGTGTCTGTACATACATACATATCCATACATACTTATATTTTTTCTTATATGAAAATATACATATTTTTGCAATGTAATTTGTCTTTCTTTTGTATATTATTTATTTAATTTTATTGTTAGTTGTGTTTGCTGGAAATTTTTTGTTTTTTATTATATTTTTCTTTTACAAACGGGTGAATGTATTGCATAATGAATACTTAAATATCTACTTTGATTTAGTGGTACCTTCGCTAACTTAAATACTCGTACTTTCTTAAAAATTATTCATTCATAACTTATTAACTGAAGACTGCGAGTACATTTCGATTTCTTTCTTTTGTTTTGTTATTTGGTTTATAAAATGCCATAACCAATTGATTGAATTTTTTTACATTTAAGGTTCTTAAGAAACTTTCTGACTGACGCACTGGAATGAGTTTTGAAAAAGTAGATATGTATACATTTACATATGTACATGTGTATGCACTAACTTTTCAATAAAGAAATTGTGTCACTTCCTATTCTACATACTTATATTGTGCCATATACATACATACATACATCCATGCATAAGTGTGGAATTTTTAGAAAAGTCAAAACAAAGGAAAATAATAAAATAAAGAACTTGTATTGTTGTACTGTATATTAAGGTAAAAAAGCCACCTGTAACTATTTTATTTAGATTTTTTTCATGTATTACACACAGTGAAATGCTTAGATTGATTACTCATTAGCTTAGTATGAATAGGTTTCATTTATTCAGAAGCATTTTTAGAGCAGGTATTCTATCCGTCAAATGATTGGTTATTATACAGACACTGAAAAATAAAACTGCTATAAAATTTGGATTAAGCAATGCAAGTTGCCAAGTACAGAGCACATGCACATGCATAAGCAGATAAATAAATTTAAGCGTGTTCGTACATGCTCAATATACTCATATACATACATACATACATATATGTATGTATTGTCACAATAAGAAAGTTAAAATATTTAGTTTATCAGACAGTTGTAATAATGGGAACAATGGCCCTAAAAATGTTAATTATTTTACTGAATAGTTTGGGAAAAGTAGTGCGTAAAATTATTAAGGGTTCTCATGAAAACGTTCAAAAGCCTCGCAAACTGTGCATTTTTACCCTTGAAAATTATATGAAAAATCTTCCATTTTGCTTTTTAAGCAATTTTAAATAAAAACTTTCTTCTTTTAATTACAAATTTTTAAATGTGAAAAAAAACAGCTGATAATTTAATTCTAGTCCGCACTTACTACAGAAAATGAAAAAAATTAATCTCTCATTTTCTCTTCAAATTGCACAAAAATTGTTATCTGGAACGTTTTTGGACTAATTTGTGCGAGTTCGGACTGTATTGCTGTGCACCTGTAACATACCTATTATTTAATAGTTTTAATTTAAATTGCCTGATAGTTGTTATAGTTCTCCAGCAGATACTTCCGTATCTTTTCACAAGACAAAAATATGTTAATCATTTTATGAGAATCTATTTGTCTTTTGAAAAGCCGGATATAGGAAGTTATGATTAGTTCGACTAATTTTGAAGAATGAAAATGTTACTAAAGTTCTGTTTTTGTATAGATTAAATATAGTGTTTTACTTTTGAGATGAATTGTATAAATTACCCGAATGTGAATTGAATTTAATTTGGATTATTTAATGCAAATAAAATAACATCCGTATCTTAAGTGCTTTTCATAACTCAGCAAAATCAACCCAAAATTTTTTGAGTCTTTTTTCAATTATTTAATGCTTTAAACTACCGCATGCTTGTATATTTAGATTTAGTGCAGAAATTAATTAATCTTATTAACGAGGTCTTAAAAAAATTAATTAGGTTGTTATAAATTGTGTTTTTTTCTATACTTTGTTTTATATTCTTCAAGAAAACATAAATACGAGACATTTATAATGAGATTTACACTTGAATAACCACTACATATGAAAACAATGAGTCGCACGAAGAGATATTTGGTAATAAAAGTACTTATGTTTTCTACTTTTATGGCCTTGAACTTTAAATTAAATTCCTGTGTGTTTTATGGTTCCCTCAGATTTCAAAAATTTGAGGCCAAATACAGGCGTGTTGCAGTTAGTCGTCAGTTTTATTAATTTGTACTTTCATTTATTTATTTATTTTTTTCAATTATTAATCTTATTTTGTTAATTTATGTGTAGCAACAAATCGCTTCATTGAGATTGTAATAAAAGGGAGCAGTAATTTATTTTGTTTTAAGTTGTTACATTTTTTTCTAGACTTTCATTTTAAATGATTAATATTTTTTTTCGTTATTAATTAAAGGAGCGTTTAAACTCTAAAGACATTATGGCAAGAGGCCAAATAAGAAAAGAACAAAAAAAAAACAAATAAAAAATTTAAACTAATTTAAATAATGATGAATATTATTTTATCAACATCGAATCAAGGGTAATTATACAAGCGCTTTCAAATCTTGTCAAATTTCAAGAAAAAAAATTAGATTTTAATGGCTATCGTTACCCCACCTTTAGGTATTTTGATAAACATAAAAATAATTATAATTGAAAGTTTTATGGTGCTGATGGAAGTATTGTTCTTGACATTAATACGGCTGGTAGATTAGCAACTCTGGAAACAATTGAATTCAGATTAGTCTGTCCAATGTTAATATAAATTTAAACGATTCAGCTGTAAACAATCCACAGGCACATCAGAACACCCTCCTTCGTCGGCATGTGCAGCACCGGCGAAAGTAAAATAATTACTAAACAACGGCTACTAAAAATGAATCTTCAAAAACATTTAATACGTCTCCTTAACATCAGAGGCGCTACAACACTGCTATAAAACAAAGAACGTGCAAAAGCAGAGTTGTGAGATGGTGGTGAAGCTTCACTTCCTGTCATTTCTCTATCACTTTCCTCTAGTTCCAGCGCAATGCATCGGGTGTGTAGGAGTCTTCTCTTGAGTGGTGGTCTAAGATAAAAAAAAATACAGAAAGAAATAAAGCCGAATTGTCTTCGTCAGAACCATTTTCCCCTGAAAATAATGTGGAACTCAATTGTAATATTGTGTTCCAGGGACAAACATTATTATTGCTTTAATGGTCAAATCAATAAGTACAATTGCCGCATTTGGAGTGTCTTTTGAAAATGAATTTTGTATAAAAATACCCCGTGAATAAAGTTACCGTCATCGCTAAATGGTATGGTGCCATGAATGTCAATTAGTCAATGAATGCCCTCTCTTGGATTGCTGTCTCATGTCTATTTATTTCTGGTTAAAGCGAACTAACACTGATTTTCTTTAAAATTTTTTTAAATTTATTTCGATGTGTTTGAAAAAAGATGAGAATTTCACATGTTTATACAATTACTCCCAAAAAATATTTGAGAATTACATAATATACAAACGGAACAAACCAAATAGTTTCTTTAAAAAATTTCCTTATACAACAAACATTTTATTATTCGATTTTAAATCTATTTAATTTTTCTAACTAATAAATAGATAAATAATCGTAATGAATATTGACTGACGTTGAAAAATTTAAAGAATAGTTACATAAAATTTTTTTAATTAAAAAAATCCCAAAAGAAATTAGAATTAGTAGAAGACCCAAATCAATCCATAGAAAATATATGGAGAGTCTTACAAGAGTGCTTGCAGCTACTGATAAACGCGCAATATTATACTCTTTAAAAACCTACACCAGAGACACAATAATTTTTTAGTTTGTCTCCCGCGTTGCTTATCTTAAGCACAAGCAACGCAGGTACGTTATTAATTTTTTGTTTGAATATTTGTGTATCTGTTTGTGTTTTATGTCAATTCCATCAAATACATCATTGAGTTCAATTGGAACTATTCATTTTCTAAATCTTTTTTTTTGCGTTATTTTGCTCTGCCTGCAAATCGAATGTCGTAAGGGCGTTAATTTACAGGTACAACTCGTTTTAGTTTTTATTTGCTCAATACGCATTACAGCAACAAGAACAAAAAAGTAAATAAATAAGACTCAAAAGTAATACAGTAATACAGCCTCGATTAACCGTCTTTTGATTAACCGGCAACTTAAGTTATATGTTACAACCAGTGCCAGTGACTATGGATTCGCCACTGAAATCTTCCAACAACAACAATTGACACAGAGACACACTAATGCACATCAGAAAAAATGCGAGATGTTTTTGTGATTTAGTCTGAAACTGGGGTTGAACCCCGGAAATTTTTCGTTTTGTAGTCAACGTGCAGACTACTTCAGCCATCGGCAGCCTGCCAAAATTCATCTTCAATTTAATTTAACAATTTAATGCTAAACAATGGCGAAATTGGCTTCTTTATTCTCCAAGTTTTTTCTCTCTTAATTAATAATTAAACAATCAAACACAATTTAAGAGTGGAATTCAATAATACTGTGGTGCGAAAACACACACCTAACCGTTCATTTATGTGTTTCAGATAGAATACATACATACATACATACATGTAATAGTTGAACAACAACGAGAATTACAAAAAAAGGTCTTAAATTTCAATAAACCAACGTTGACAATTTAGCAATAACAAGACCTGACTCTGTTTTCAGCTTCACGCACTTGTACTCGTACATCACAAAAAAAAAAAGAAGTGATGCAAAGTGTATCATTTAATACGACACCGTAACATGGGAATAAAATTGCGAATTGCAATTTGCGGATTATGATCGCTAGTGTGAAACAAGAGTTTAAGTTTAAAACTTAAAGCTTACAAAATATTGCACAAACTCTGCGTGACACAATCACAATTAATACACAATGAATGGCCACATACGCCTTTTAATCAAAAGCAAATAAATAAATTACAAGAAAACATTTTGTGTGAAGTACTTTTAAAAAATTATTCAAAAAATTACTAAAATTATATAAATACGAAAGATTCATTAATGACAATTATAAATCATGTCCCCTTAACACTTGCTTCTTCGTTACTTTTGAATGAGCTTTTACGCTAATTCCCTTTATCTTTTTTTCGACCTGAATTTAATTACTTGTTTAGCACCTGGAGCGTTACAAATTTTCAAGAGTTTTAATGAAATGTTGTGCTGCCTTTTTTATTAATTTTTTTTTTTAGTCTTCTGTATAGAGATGGAATCGTGATTGACTTTCTAAAGTGATATTTTTAAGAGCTATCAATGAATGAATATCCAGCATTTATAATATCTCTATGCTTTGTCAGAGAGTGCTGCTGGCTGAGGGTGTTGTTGGCTGAGTAGTAGGCGCCACACATATATCGTGGGTTCACTCACTCGTCAGGCCTAATTTTTTCTGAGTTGGGTATATAATGCCCTCCTTGGTCGGCATATGATGAGTAATAGAACGGCGGCGAAGTAAAATAATAAATAAAAATTTCCCTCTTTTAGCAAATTCATGCGTCAGCATAACATCGAAGACTCAGTAACTCTGCTTTACAAAATTATAAATAATAGTGCACGTGACAAAGCAAATTTTTATTCTACACACAATGCTTGCATCATTTTTTTTTGATCAAGGAAGACAAATTCTAGTAAAAAATCTCCTAAAATTAACACAAGATTTAAAGTTATCTAAAGCTGTATGCACATTATATGTACTTGCCACAAGGAATGGCATTGTTTTGTACACAACTGATATTGTGTGTACGGCAAAAAGTGCGTTTTACAAAAAGTTTATAATTGTTATGTTCACACATTGGCATGTTACGTACATCGGACATAACAACAATATACTGATGGCAAATTATATACTGTTTTATATTTCTATTCACTTTTAATTGTATTTAATTTAATTACAAATTTAATTTTTTAATATAATATTTGTAAATAAATGGACTTTAATATATATTTGCCGAACCACAAAAACAATGGACTTAGGAAACAGCTGATGCCAGATCCTTTGAAATTGAAGCTTTTTTTTGCGAATCGCACTAATGCACCTGTTCGAGTACGTGACTTAAAACCAAATTCAATCACTTTCGGTGAGCAACTCTGATCTTATTTTTGTTTTTTCTTTGATTTTTTTTAATTCGTCTATTCTCTCTATTGTTAATTTGTTACATTTTATTTCAAGGCCATACATTTTGCATCAAAAATTTTGTGATTTAAATACAAATGTTTTATTGCAAAACACATAATTATAGCAATCGTCATTTTAGTAGTACACTGTGTATTACACACCTAGTACTTATGTATGTATGTATATATGCACAAAGGAATGAGGTGATGGCAATGTGTGTCCTTTAAAACTCGGGTTTGATTTAATGTGAGATTAAGTTACCCAGCAGGTTGCTGGATGGAAAGGACAAGGTCTCAGTGCACTTGGCTCCAATTCATTATGATCCCATTGTGATACCTGTAGTGAGAAAACTTTAACCTGTTTTATTTAAGTTTAAAGATAGGAAGCGCTTAATGAAACCAATAATACTAATGAAAAAATTATAAATGCGTTCACCTAAGAAATATAGTGTCACGTTCTAATTTTACACTTTTTTACAATATTAAAAAAAAAATACTTATTTGCTAAAATTAATGCGAGTACGAATACATTGTTATTTAATTTGCAACGAATACTGTTGGAAGTGCATGAGCACTAGTCTTATCAATATCGAGGTGCGGGTTCGATTCCCGCTTAGACCCTGGGTGTTTCTACAGACAAGCTTAAGAGCTTCCTAGATTTTGTGTTGTCTTTTTAACCAAAAGTTCTTTATATTGATAAAGGTAATAAATTTGAAATAATTCTAAATTCTGCTAGCTTCATGCAATAAACGATAAGATTAGTGTGGGTCTAAAATAATAGCAAAAATTCTACCATGTACATATGTCGATTGACATTATAGTCGTCAATTACTTTTTTGAATGTAAAATTGTCTGCGCTTTGTTTAGAAATTTGTAGTGAAACAAAAACAAATAATCGAATTAAAAATGGTATATTTGCCATTTTTTTGTTTCATATTATTATTATTGATCATGGTTCTGGTCATAAAGGTAAGATTTGTATGGCGACAATCTTTTTTGCATATAAAATAATTTAATTTTTCAGTAGATGTTCATAACGTATTTGTGTTCCCATCCACAACGTGGCGGATTTCGATCAAGTGGTGAGTTTTAAAAATCCAATGACTTTTAAATGAAATTCTTAGAGGAAGGCCAAGTCAGCTTTTGCTCTATATTCTATTTAATCTGAGAATTATTATTTAATAAATATATACTACCTACGAGGTCTGTTCAAAAGAACAGGTGAATTTTGAATTTTTTTTTTAAGTATTTATTTATTCATTAATATCCATTTTGTCCCCTTCAAAGTAATCCCCCTCCTCAGATATAATGCACTTATACCAGTGCTCCTTCCAATCCACGAAGCACTTTTGAAATTCACTTTTCGGTATGACCATCAGCTCGTTCTTCGATTTTGACTTTATGTCATCAATTGTGGCAACACGCTTTTCTTTCATTAGTCTCTTCAGTTTTGTGACTAGGAAAAAGACACAGGTAGCCAAATCTGGTGAATAAGGTGGTTGAGGCATGATTAGGGTGTTGTGTTTTTGGCCAACAAATCATGAACAAACATTGATGTGTGAGCTGGTGCATTATCGTGATGCAGAATCCGTGATTTTTTTTCGACAATACCGATCGTTTGAGCCGAATTGCTACACGCAAACGTTGCATAACTTCCTTATTAATCGTACGACCTGTTGACAAGAACACAAGATGCACCACGCCATTGTTATCGAAGAAAACAAAATTCACCTTTCCTTTTGACCAAACCTCGTACATACATATGTAAGTATGCATTACAAGGAAAGTCACCGGTTGGAGGAGAAAAGTTCGCAGCAGGCGATTGAAACTACAGCAAATACAAAAATTTTCTTATGACACTTCGCGTAAATCAGTTTAAATTAAAAAAATATTTTTTTTTTTTTAAGTACAGCTTTTATTACACAAATATGTATAATAAAAAGGTTTACATTTATTTACTAGAATTATATTTAAAATTTCAACCAAAACGACAAATTCTGCAAAGTCTTCCAATGCACAGATATCAATTGTGGGAAAACCATAATTAACAGGTGACTGACAGTGCTGTCACAAAGTTGATTAATTTATCAAAATTTAATATAAAATTAATATGTAGTACAAAGATTTTTCCACACGGTTTCACGATTTGATGGTTGCAATTAATAATATTATGGCATGAATGAATGAATATAAAAATGAAAACAGAACTTCAACGGGAACATTCGCCAATGGCGAAAAAGTATGAAAGAGGGAAATAGAAAAAGGGAGAGAAAAAGTTAATCTGAATGACCTGTTAAATTTCTAAATAATTGGCTCATACTTTTTTTGAAAATGAACACGGTGTCGCCGTTTCGATAAGTGGTGTTCGATATCGGACAATGTTGGAGAATTTTTTAAGACTATTTAGACTAAAACTCCTTTGGTCATTTTGGGCCACCCTGTATAAACCCATAATTGGGAATATACCCCTTTTTTGTGACGTTTATATGGGGAATAACTTTTAATCTTCTTTCGTGTTGGTTTAAAATAAGTAGCTCGCTAGTTTAAATTATATTTTCGCAACAAGCCGGTGACCCATCCCTGCAAATAATGTGACTAGTTTCCACATGCATGTAAAGTGTAGTCCACTGAAGAGTAGGACTAGTCCATGAGTAATCCTAATGTATGGCGAAAATATGGTTCATTTAACATTACGATGTCCTAGGACCATATAAACCATCGGACTAACCCAAAAACTACTCCATGGAACACATTTTAATGTCAGAAGCTTTTTTGCCTTTACCGTATTTATTGTGTTAAAAAAATCTTTTTGTGTGAACGGAAAGGCGCTTTTATTACTACAAACTAAATAATCAAATTGATAAGATAAAATCTTAATCACAACATTTTGTTTTGTTTTCTTTTTTAATATAAATTAAATTACACAAGCCTGCGAAAATTTCACTTTTTTTAACTTTCCGCCAATGGATTGATTTCATCCCAATATTCCCCAATCGAGTTTTCATCATGCATTGATGTTTTGAGGTTCTGGTATATGTGTGTGTGTGTGTGTGTGTAAACATTTCATAACTGAAGAACGGGTCAATAAACCGAAAGAAAATTTTGTCTTCAAATAAATTTTAAATTACTAAGCCGATCAGGTTAAAAATCGAATCAGCAGCCAGATGACGGCAGTCGATTCGAATCGAAATTTCAAACAAAATTCTATTCTACCGAATAACGTAATTTAGTCCCAGCTCTTAACCTCAAAAAGAAACGTCGATTGCTACTAATTTGACTAAAATCGGGTGATTCGTTAAAAAAAAATTTCGGAAAAATTGTGTTTTTTCTCTTATGACTCCAAAATTCTTGCGTTAAATTAATTTTTAATGTCAACTGCTGATTTTTATAGATCGATGTCTAATATTTACGAAAAAAAAACCATTTCTTTTTAATTGAAATATTGAAATATTTTTTTTTTTTTAATTCAGGTATGATAACTTAAAATGCATATCGAAATTTCCGAATTTCAGTGAAGGTTTAATCGTGACCGAAGTCGATTAAATAGATGCTCACTCCGACCATCGGCTGAATGTACAGAGAAAATTTGTAAATTGTTTCGTTAATGTAAGTGGAAGTAGCAGGATTTTTTATCGATCAACTATGTGTTTTTAGTTCCAAAGATTTTAATGATGCTATTTATGCACTTCGTCAGGAGATAAGCGCAGTTACTAGACTTTCCGAGGGTGCGGGGCCTCACCGCCACGAGGGCGGACCCCCCTTTTTGTGTGGCAAAATAAACGCAGTCCTGTGTTATGCGTTCATACACAACACATTGTATATGTACTCGTATTTGTTCATACCAGTATACTCTTGTTAATTCTAAGAAATTATTCGCTGGGTTTAATACTGAATATTAACGCTCTTAAATCAAAAGCCTTTATAAGTACATATTTTATTTCTGTGTTTAGTGAAGAGCAAAAACAAGTGTATAATTAAAATACAATAAAAACTAATTATTTGAAATTTAAGCAAAAATGCTGATTATTGATATGCTTTATATAATTTTCTTAATGGTTTTGCTTATTATCGTGAGTTATTTTTAAATTTACTTAGTCGTTGTGTATAGTGAAAGTGATAAATAGCAGCAAACAGCTTCTAGAAATGGACATCTCTAGTCCTCTTAGATTAAATTATCACTGAATAAAAAAATCACATGGACTAAGTCTGTCCACTTATGGAAGCTGTCATTGCACTTGCGTTACAAAAAATAAAAAAAAATAAACTTTTTTAATTCTTTAAACTTATTCCTTATAGATTGTTTATAAGGGCTTTTCATTTACTACTCGTTCTGGTGAACAGCACAATGATTTCAATACAATAAGAGATGAAATATACTACAATCGTTACTGTCTGCCAGGAACAGGTATGCAAATTAAAATATCAATTAGGAAAGATATTATAAGCAAATATTCATACATACATACGTATGTACATAAATAAAACTGACGATCTTCAACCGAAGTTTCTTTTACCGTACGCTGAATCATCTCTTAATAATTTATTTTGTTTATCAAGTGCTAGAAATATTTTTTTAAGATAACAAGATTTGACAGAACGATCACTTTAAAAATCCTAGAAGATGGAAGATGAATCTCAATAATGTAAATTTTTTTTGTATCTATTGCGGAGGCTCTTCAAACTTTTTATTTAATTTTTATTCAGAAAAAGGAAATTTCACTTTAAAGTAAAATACAAAAATAAATATTGAAACCGGGATGCTACAAAGTATTTATTACTATACAGTCCGCGTTACAAAAATAAAACAGCTTATCTATTAAAAAAGCTGTGTACCTAACTAAGCCAATTTACAATTATAATCACCCCTATCGCGAATAAGAAGTGCAATTTTTTTTTCTCGAAGTGGAAATTGGTATCATGAATTTAACGTGGAATTTTGTCCCCGTTATCATTCTCAGTGAATGTAGAAAAAGGCAAGAAGAGTTTAAAACCTCAAAATGAAGTAAAAGCAAACCAATTTAACTTTTAACAGAAATAACAATTCGTGGGTGTACATGTCTTGAGTGTTAAATTGTTTTTTTTTTAATATTCAGGGGCCAGTTAATTCGTCAGCCGCATAAAAATGATCGCATTTGAACAAAAGTGTGAAAATTAAAAACTTTAAAGAATATTAAGAACTATTATGTACTAGCAGTTTAAGTTAATCCGTAAGAGACCTCTAAAATTGGGTTGCGATTTCTTTATATACTCTAACAAAACACATTTAGTTAGTCTGTTGGTTTGCATTTTATTTATTATTTATGTATGTTTCCACTATAATAGCTGATCTTGATATAAAAAAAAGTATATTTATCAGAATATATAAATAAAGGAAGAATTTACTTACTTACATTTTGTATGCTATTCCCCAGCAAAAATCAATTGAATAAATTAAAGGGAAAAGTGAAAAAAATATTAACGATAAGGGGAATTTTATTTTAACATGAAATTATTTACGGGGAATTTTTTCAGGATTGCAAATTTAAGAAAAGAGAAAATATTTCGAGGGAAAAAGTATTCACGATAGCGGTGAATATTTTTTATGTAAGTAGAAAATTACTGGAAGTAGAAGAAAGCGATAATGAGAGAGATGACAGGTGGTAAATGAAGAGGAAAGCGAAGGAGGGCGTTCTGATGTGCCTGTGCAATGGTATCAGCTGAAGCCGGTACTTTTCTGTGACCAGTAACTATGCCTTCGCCACTGAAACCTTCTGACAACACAAAGACACAGAAAAAATGCGAAATGTTTTTTGACTTAGTCCGAAACTGTGCTAGAACTTTTATAGTCACGTTTTATAGTCAACGTGCTAACTACTTCAACCATCGGCACCCCCAATTATTAAAATGTTACAGTCTGGCTAGGTCGAGGCTGACATTCTTTGGAATCGACAGACTTATTAGGGTACGTGAATGGAACAGGGTGGTTGTGACGTGCTTTGGTTTCTACGGGGCTAAGTTGACAAAACGGTACTCTGGTGGGCTGCCTTTTAACTTTCTACACTTCTCAGTAAATCTTTTCATTTGACGCTCATATCATGGAGTTTCAAAACAACTAGTTGCTTCGCCATCTTAAATCTATAGTGCGGTAATTTTGTTTTGCGGAGTTTTCTAAAGCCCTTATGCCACTACATTTTTGCTGCATTGTTAAAATTTTGGAGAAGAGCGCAATTATGTTGTAATTGGAAAATTTATCAGGTGCAAAGAGTACTACCATATTAAGATAAATGCAAAAACATAAAATGGTCCACTGTGTTATCGATAAAAAACGTTAAAGTCTTTTATATGTAGAGAACTTATTTTTTGACCGTATATATAAAAAAAAGGAGGCAACATTTAAAAAATGTAAATATTATATTATAATTGTTTCTTTCTAGCTTTGCTGTCCCTTTCTATCAATTTTATATTAATTAATGAAAAATAAAGCAAACAGTTGCCTATGATACCCCCATGTCATGGTAAATCATTTCTAATCAGCATCGTGAATGACCCTACTATTAATGCATTGACAAAAGAGCTTAAATGTATCTGATTTTTTTAATATCTATAATAAATGAAATTTATTTGTTTTCTATCAAGTTGTATATTTGTCAACGTATTTTTATCTATCGTATTTAAAAAAGAATTATTCACTGATAGTACAATAATAATTTTTTGGTGTAGGGAATTTTATTTGTTAAATGAAGCATAATAATATCAAGAATTGTATATATATACATATATGTATTTTATACTTAGTAAATATCGGTTCCTCGCCACTCAACCTTTTATTTTTTAAGAAAAATAACAAATTTTTAGTGTTATTGACACCAGCAGCGCAGAGCGTCTTGTTTAGTTACTTATGAAATTATTTGAAATAAAAAGCATTTTTTTTTTTTGGAAAATTTAACGAAATAAAAACTTACACTCATACATTACATTTATATGTATGTATATGTACAAATGTATGTATATGTGTATAAATGTATGTATGAATGTATAAACAAATAAACACAAAACATGGACATTGCTACGGGCGTGATAATTTTTATTTTAGCCGCCATAATTGGTCTAGTGCTTAGGGTAAGTCTATCTTTATTCGAATTAATTAAACGAAGAGCGTTTTTTATGTCGTTTAAAAAAAAATTCAAGATTTTGTGTACGATTATATGTCGAAGTGTAACACCAAATTATGGATTGCGAGTTGAAAGACGAGTAATCAGAAGAATACGCATTGATCCGGCCACAAATACGTCATCAACTGTGGGCCTTGGTGAGTTTTTTGTTTAACTTTCAGTGAAAAAATGAATATATAAATACATTCATACCGTGCCAGCCAAAATTATAGCATCGTCAGTCTGAATTTTTAGGAAATACTTTCTTAGCTGTTACTTATTTTTTTTTATAAAGTGCAAGTTTTCAAAATTTTTCTTTGTGTATTGTGATGGCAGTAGAAAATTAAGGAAGAAAAAGAAGTGTTTATGCTCCTATTATGTTGCACAAAGCAACTAAGTTCAGCGGACAATGTTTCAATCTAATTTAATTTTTTTTTGTATTTTGACTCCAACTATTTTCAGTGGTCTTTGTTAAGTTATTGTAATGTAAATCATAATACGAGTAACAACTTGACGAAGGCAACTAAGTGCATGTTTAACGAAGCCCAGTGAAAATGCTTTCCCTACTGAAACATTCGTACAACAACTGACACAAAGGCACAGTAATGAATATCTGAAAAATGTGAAGTCTTTTTATGTCTTAGTCGGATACTGGGTTCGAATCCATGATTTTTGGGTTTTGTTGTCAACGTGCTAACTACCTCAGCGATGGCCGCAACGGCGAGTCACGAGATTTACTGACCGTATATTAAGCATAACACGAACAATGTTGGCCTCTAAAGCGTCAATTATTGCTAGTTCATCAGCATCAAGCAGTGACTTTACATGGCCACACAGGCAATAGTTGAGAGGTCTAAAAACCGCTTCTTCAGATGGACGATTATAAGCGCCATAAAAATTTTGTAGCGTTGTTCAAGCGTCAATCTATTTATGATGAGTGTACCATATATGTCAAGTTAGGTTAGGTTAGCAGGCCGTCAAGTTCCAAGGGAATCAGCTCACTTGGGTCCTCCCGTGTCCCATTGTGTTGCCTGACCGGGATCAGTCCTCATCCCGACCCTTCGTTTCCACACCACCTTGAGTTCCGGATAAACGAACTTATCCCCCTCACATCGCGCCCCGACACCTCCGCGAGGTCCCGCAGGAATGGGGACCCCATCGCAGACGCGCGTCCAACGGCGAGAGCGAGACAGTGACACATCAAATGCTCAACAGACTTCTCCTCCTCATCGCGACAGCTCTTGCAGAAATCGTTATACGGCAGACCCAGTCTCCTGACGTGCAAACCAATGTTACAGTGACCCGTCAGCACCGCCACCGTCATCCGGAGTCGTCCCCTCGGCAGTCCCCTGAGGCCGGCGGTCCGGTAGGAGTCGTACGGATTCCAAGTCATCCTAGAAATCGAGCAGGTGGTCTCGTTCGACCATGTCAAGTTTTATCAGATTAAAAAAAAACACCGCGAATCGTTTTCTCATTAAATTGACTTCTTTGTTGTTAAGGGGGGGGGTTTAGTTAGTTGTCATCCCCTGAGTGCCGGTCCAAGACACAAAAAAAAAAAAAAAAAAAAAAGTTCAGCACTTTTTATAGTTCTCTGGATCAAAACTATTATCTTTTTAAAACAAAAAGATTAAAATGTTTTAAATGGCAAGAAAATTATTAGATAACGATTATAAATTTGATTAAAACCAAGAGTTGGAATGGGAAAGAAGTTAGTATTCAATCGCGTTATTAGATTTGATTTTATTGCTCTCAGACCAGTTATTTTTTAAAAACAATTTCCTGATACATTGAATTAAAAAATTTTAATTAAAAATAAAGAAAAGAATGAACGCTGTTTTGCAATACCTATCATTTCTGGGAGTTGTTTTAACAGCTTCATTTTTCCTTTTTTGTTGTATGTGTTGTATTACTTGTGCATATTGCAGCAAGTTGCGGAGCGGTCTGGTGGGTATGTATTGCCAAAATAATGGTTGTATTTTTGAAATTTTTCTTTAAAAATTTATATAAGAAATTATTTTTGTAATTTTTTCTGCAAGTGCAGGCCTTAATTGCCTGTTTTCAGAATAAATTCAAACTAACTCGTTTGAGAATTCATATCGGGAGGCGATGGCTGAAGCAGTCTGTACGTTGGCTACAAAACCATAAATTTCCTGAGTTCAACCACAGTTTTAGACTAAATCATAAAAACAACTCGCATTTTTTCTGATGTGCATTAGTGTGTCTTTGTGTTGTCGAAAGGTTTCAGTGGCGAAGGCAAAGTCATTGGTCACTTAACAGTACCGGCTTCAGCTGATACCAATCCACAGGTACATCAGAGCGCCCTCCTTCGTCGGCATTGTGTAGCGCCATCGAAGTAAAAAAATTACTAAAAATGGCTACTAAAAACAAAGTTTCAAAAATTGAATACGACTCCTTGATATCAGAGGCGCTGCAGCACTGCTATTAACAAAAAAACGTGTTAAAAGCAGAGTTGTAAGATAGTGCAGTTTCAACTCTGTTATTTGTCTTAGTATCGCTTTCCTCTAGTTGCAACACATTGCATCGCATGTTGAAGGAAGAAAAAAAAACATTACGTTCCAAAAAGTCTCAAACGCAATTTCTTTTGCGAATTATAAAAACAGACAGTACATATTAATGGAAAGTTTTGCATACCTTGAAAGGCACCTTCTTGAATATTTAACATTCTAGCCAAATTAGCACAAACGAAATTAAAACTCAGAAAAATCTATTGGCTCACCACTGAAGTATTTAGCATTTCTTTTTCTTTTCCTACACATCTAACTTTTAGAAAAATTAAATATAAATTTTGAACAAGCGGCATCTGTTTTGAACCTACGCGGCAGAGTGCATCACGGACCTCTAATAACAGTGACTACCGGCCGTGAGGTGGGAGTTCATATACATTTTCTATATAATGCATCTCGTTTATCAGCCGTCTATTTTGAAGTATCTCGGTATTATTTATGGTAGCCCCTCTCATTACAGTGAGTACAGCACTACATACTTTTAGGAATACCTCAGAAATGCTCAGAAAAAATCTTCCACAAAGCAGGGAATTATATATTAAACTCATACTGAGAAAGTAGTCATATGTTCTGCGTTACTTGAGTATGAGATCTAAGTTCCAGATCAGAAACGTCAGTCTTTGACCAACTTAAAGGTTCTGCAAGGTTGAATCGTTGATGTGTCAAAGATAAATGTGAGCAACTGCTATCGTGGACTTATCTCTTGATGCGGTTAACCCTGATAAAAATTATGTGCTGCTTACTCAGACCATTTCTTTGCAAGCTTCTTCCAACTACAAGTACTTGGAAGCGATATGTGACAGTTCATCCCTAATGTTACTTTAGAGATTAACGGGTGACAATCGTACTTTTTAGAAAAAAATCACTTTTTCAGAAAATTATTTTGGGGCCAATATGTCTGAAGGGCACAACTTTTTGGCAAAAAAGAAAATTGGAGACATTTATTTACTTTTAGATGTCTTTTTTGAAAATGTACTTTTGGCTTCGACCCCGTTTGTAGTACATGGTACTTTTAAATATTTGGAAAAAGGTATTTGTATAAAAAAATTTATATTTTGAAAATTTTCTTCTGACAGAAAGTAAGTTTTGCCCGAGAGACTTTAAGAAAAGTAGTTAAAAAGTACTTATGCACTTCAAAAATGTAATTCTTAAATCGTACTCTCTGAGAAAATGCACTTATTGTAAACGTACTTAAAAAATGTAATTCTTAAATGAGAAAATGTACTCTATGTACTTTTCCCAAAAATTTAGTTTTCAGAATAAAAATAAAGAATTGATGTCAAAACTGAATAGCTGTTCTTAGATTTTCTTATCTAAAATTTCCTCTTTTTTTGGGGTTTTTCCAAAATAAAGGCTAACCAAGGCGAATTCACAGCAGATAAACTTACTAGTACAACAACCACAATAATCATTGTGCGTTGTCACAATAATTTATACAATGAAAGGTTTATTAATACAAAGTTGTCGCAAGGCAAACTCGTCAATTCGCTTTGCATCCGAACGTCAATTTTTTTGTATGCATGTGTTTTGTACATATAATTTGTACATAGAACATAACCTAAAAATAATGTGTTAAATTAGTGTCATATAAGTTAAATTTAAATTAATTATTACAAAAAGCAATTTATTATCCATTTTTATTATTATAATAGTAAATTATTATAATTACTAAATTATTTACAAGTACTTTTCTTAACTTTCTCACAAAAGTAAACAAACTTTGACCTTCGCTGTTAAAATACGTTATAAATCGTTGAATCAGCTGATCAGCTGGTACTAAATTCAGCTGATATGAATTCGCCTTGAGGGTAACAAAATAGCGGCCAATGTACTGCATTTCTATTCCTTAAATATGCAATATTTTGTGAAATTATTTCAGCCATACATAAAATGCCAGGTAGAGCTGTTTTATTTAGCCAAAACACCTGTATTAATATTTTTGGTATTTGAGCGAGAGAGAAAGAGAAGAATATATTGCATTTAGTCTTTCTTCATTAGCAAGGCCGAAGTACATAATTAAAAAAGTTCAAATTTTTAAATAAAACTGCTGAGTTAATTTTTTATATAACAAAATAACGAATTATATTTACTTTGGTCTTTCTCTCAAACAATTACATACATTTTTTTCCCAACACGCAGACACTTTTTCTAAGATCCACATAAAATAATTCATTTATTTTTTATTTAGCGCAATGCTCACTGATAAGCGTTTTAACAACGCATTTGTATTGAACTATATTTTTTTGTTACTTTATTCAAACAATATTAAATTTGCTGCCAGTTGCTTCCAATAATTTATATGCGAAAGTCATTAGAATAGATTAATTTTATTTAATAACAACCATAAAAATAATTATTGATTCCGCGTAATCATGTTGCTTATTGTAATTTTGGGCTATAGTGTTGTTTTAATTGTTTGGTGCTTCAAAGAATGTCGAAAAATCCGAAGAAAAGGTCCAGGTAATTAATTGATTCAATGATGGATAATTTCGGGGAGACATAAATTGGCCCCTTCCTTCCCTTGCACTACTATTTTTGCAATATGTTATAGACCATGCGGCCATCTATAGACACAGATCTATTTTTGTTTGAAATTTCATCATTACGTTACAGTAAACTCCGTCACAAACCATGACAGCAATTACGTCAGACAGTTTCTGTCGCTATTGAGTTCATTCATATTTGTAGTTTTAATAGTCAAAATTAATAATAGCTTCTGTTCTCTATGATTTTATCGAATATCGAACAAACAACTAATGTGCTAGCAGTTCTTTTGATACCTGTAGAATATTTTACACCTGTTCTTCTTCTACACTTGTAGTTGTGGAGCGAATGTATCTGGTGTAACTCACCATACATACCTTAACTAAGCAAAATAATTGCGAAAATTCGAACATAAATATTTATAATTTAGAATTTCTGCATGGCAGGCGGAGTTAAACATTCAAAGGGCTTTAACTAATTTCAGAGCTTTTTAAAAAGAAGTTAATGGGCACATTTTCCATACCGTCACGTACTCATATCACGTCACGTACTTATTTCAAAATATAACTTTCAGGAGTGGCACAGAAAATTTTCGAAAGAGAAAATTTACACATTTTTCGAAACGTACCAGTTTTGTTTTTTTTTTATTCGTTCTCATTGTTTTTATTACTAAACTATCTAAAACCCAGCGTACTTCACTACACCTATTTAAATTAAAAAAAAAGTTCTATATAAAGCATATGTTCATGCATTTACATACATATATAGAAAATTATATATTCTATTTTATTTGCCCTTTTTAATTTATTTTGTTATTTAATTTTAAGCTCGAATAAAAAATAAATTAAGTTGAATACCGAACACAAAACCAAAAATTTTCAAACAAAAAACCTAAGAATCCATGAGATTACTTTTCACACTTACATACATACTTATATACTTGTATTACTATTTGTTTTCTTGGGGATGAGAACTTATATTCTCGATTGATTGGTTGAATTTTGCACATAAGAATTTTAACCTATAGCGAATAGTACTATATATGGATATGCTTTCCTCCTCAATAATCATTTTTATTGAGTTTGCTTTTATAAAAAAATACTTCATATAATTTTTCGAAAAAAATCACAATTTTGAATTTATAATTTATATATGTATTATAATTTATATATTTGTAGTTTATATATATAATTTATATATTTGTAGTTTATATATATAATTTATATATTTATAAATCATATATATATATAAATATTCTTAAAGTAAATTCATTTAATATAAAAATATAATATTTAAAAATACATTTTATATGCATACATGTCTGGTAGCAGGACTTTAGTCATATTTTTGATCACCGACGAGCAAGTGAATTGCTCACGATGCCAGTTCTTTTAAAATATTTCAACATACATACATACATATACATATATATTTATATGCCCAAAGATATATGTGCATATATACCCGTATCTTATCTCTAACTAGTTAATACTTGTTCAACTATGAATTTCGAAAACGCAATTAAATGCCATATATGCTTATCTTGCTACCAATCTTAATATCGCGCTGAGAAATAAGGCCCCAGAAAATAATAGCGCAAATTAGAAAATGCTGCTCTGCCCCAAAGTCAACACAAGAGTCAAAGACACAAATATTTTGGGACGTTTTTTTCAATTTTTTTTTGGGACCTTTCTCATTTTTTAAAATAATTCAAACCGAAAAAATATATTTATGTGGTCAAAGAAAAAAAAAGAAATGAGGAAAAGTCCAACAAATTATTGCTATTTTTACTTTGTGATCTCCTCAAATCATATTCGTTGGAAAATACACCTTTCATTCACAACCCTCTAATGGAACTTCAGAGGCCCATAACTAATATGAGGGTGGCGATGGCACGATGGATGGTAGTCTGCACGTTGACTACGAATCCAAAAACAGACCTGGGTTCAACCCCAGTTTCAGACCAAAAATTTTAAAATAAAAATAAACATCTCGCATTTTTCTGATGTTGCATTAGTGTGTCTTTGTGTGTCAGTTGTTGTCGGAAGGTTTCAGTGGCGAAGGCATAGTCACTGGTCACTGAACAATACCGGCTTCAGCTGATAGCAATCCACAATCACATCAGAGAACGCCCTCCTTCGTCGGTATTGTGTACCACCGGCGAAGTAAAATAATAATAAAAATGGTTACTAAAGAAGCTTCAGCACTGCTACGAGTATAAACAAAGAACGTGCGAAAGCAGAGCTGCAAAAATAATTAATTAAGCTTCACCTCCTGTCGTTTCTCCTACTATCCCTTTCCTATAGTTCCAGCACAATGCTTCGCATGTGTAGGAGTCATCTCCTGAGTGCTGGTCCTAGATAAAAAAAAAAAAAAAAAAACAAAAAACTAACTAAGAGTTTACGCTCATTTTTTATTTTATTTTATTATTTATATATGTTTGTTATATGGTTACTTGGTCTATATGCGACATTTTTTGCTAATACCAAAATCTTGAGCAGACCTTTAACCAAATTCTTGAAAAAAGCTAAGAAATTTCACATGTTTATACAAGAACTCCCAAAAAATATTAGAGAATTACGAAATATACAAACAAATTTATTTTATTCTTTCTTCTTATTTTTTATTCATATTTTTCTAACAGGTGACATATTTTTCTTCTTTTCTGGTATGGTCCCCTAAACTTTATTTAAGCCATTTGGAAGAAACGATTTCTTTTTGGTGTGAAATTGCATTTACCCAATTTTTCATAATATGTGCGCGGTTTGACGCAATTTTTCATGATTCTGAGACGCTGTTTCACAAAAAATATCGAAAAAGGACTCTGCAATTAGAATAATTTCTCATTTCACACTTTGGGGTCTTATTTCGCACCGCCTTTATTTAATATTGCTGCCCGCTGATAACATTTGCAATATCAATATCGAAGATATGCCTGATTCATAATTCAAGTTATAATGCTGATAAAGGTAAACAAAGCATTACGGCCGAGAGCATATAAAAAGTTCAGTTTCGAGAGAGAATCTGAAAAGAGAGTTTCTTTCAGTTTTAAATTAAAGCGCGTTAAAATTTCTTTGTTCGAAAGAAATGAACAGTATAATTTATTTTTGGTTTTCGTTTTTATTGATTTTTCTTGCTTTGCCTATAATATGCTTTTTAGTTCACATAAAAAGCAAAAAATTAGAACTTCTATGTCGATCTTCGCGTTGCCGTTTCAATAACAATTTCAGTGCCATCACAGTCGTGTGTGGATTTTACAATATATGGTACATAGTTTATGTATAATAAAAAATATGTTTAAAAAAGATATATGTATGTAGGCATTTATGTACACACATACATACATACATACATATGTATATATGAATATTTTTTTATCTTGCGGTAATCTAATTTGTGAGCAAATTAAAATAATTTAGAACGGAAATATTTCGAGATACTCATTTTACGAAAAAATTATCGCAGACTACTTGCGTGTACTTTTTTTTAACTACGCAATGGGTTGTTGTACTTTCACGTTTTTAATATTCATTGTTTCCTATTCAAATACATATAGTTTTAAATGAATATTTTCAGAGTACTTGTCAGTTATTCTCAGAGAGAATCATTATTTTCAAATGCAAATCGTTAAAAATGGCGCAATAACTGCCGAAACGCCGTCAGCGCAATGATTATTGCTTTCGCTATTCTCGATCGCTTTTGAACTTATGGGAAACACAATAAACTTTGCAGATTAATTCATATGAACAACTGTACAATTATATTGTATGTATAATTATATTATATTAATTTTTGTACTTTGCGTTGTATTCATGGCCAGCTGTTTTGTGAAATGTGAACTCATGCTCAAACGTAACGAAATCATGGAGCAGTCATGGGTTCTAACCACTCATTTAAATGACGTGATGTTTTGTTAAATGTGAACACGTGCTCGCCAATGACACACCTGTGTTCAGCTAAGTTGAAATAGTTCATTTGCAATAGTACCAACCCATGCATTAACTAATTCCTTTTCATGACTTTATTTGCCTGCTACATATGTATAAATTTAAAGAAAAACCCTTACCTTGCAAAATTTTTTTTGTGTTTAACGGTTATGCCTCGAAAGAATTACAGGGATGTTACTCTATAATTCGAATCGAAAGAAAATGTAAATACCAATCAAATTTTCGGAGCTCACTTCTAAACAATTATATAAATAAAAAAAGTAAAAGAAAAAACGTTTTTTAAACACGAAAATACTTTGGGCAAATGGTCTTATTCGCTCCATGCAAGCGAATTTCGACCGCCACGGCACCGCTAGTGCGAATAAATCTTCTTTCAGCTTTGTATATGCATCTGTGTAATATAAATTACTTTTGTGTGCATTTTAAACATTTATTTTTCACATAACTATATGAGTATTTGCGAGGTAAAGAGAGAACACATTCTGTAATTTTACTTTTAATAAAATAATTTTTAAATTACCTTGGCATTAGCCAATCTTATCAAATACATATGGATGTATGTACATATGCATATGTACATACATATGTAAAGTACACAGTTATCAAGTTTTAAAGATAAATGTTATAATACATTAAATAGAGATAGAACGTAAATATATGTACATACAAATGTACAATATTTCTTTTACGGTGTTGTCGAACTTAGAGGACTTATCACCAAATCGGGAATGTTTTGGGAAACGAGGTAAAAACAATGTAGGTATCGCAAAGAACACTGTAGGAAATGTCAATAATGCAACAGTACTGATTAACTACTGACATTGTCACCAGTACTACTGATTTAATATACCCTTTACAATGTTTCTGTTAGACATTTAAGAAGTTGTGTTACAGATTCACGTCAGCACCTGCCCGAGGGGCCTAATCTGACGGTGGTCTTAACACCGAGTGAATTAGCAACGACTCACCAACGCCCCCAGAGTACGGTAGAGCAAGATTTGCTACGAAAGCCACTTGCCCACTCGAGATGGGTAGCAAATCAGTATAGTTATCCCTGTTCTATAATGCACCTTGTTGAGGTGTTCGAGCGGTCTAAACTCTGTGTCACATCAGAATGTTTTTTCGTCAAGAACTATTTAACAGTAGTACTGTCAGTTCGAGACACATTCCGGCGACTACTGTTGAATGGCAACAGCACCTAGTAATGTAAAAGTCGAATCATTAATATGTGTGCACCTCACATATTCTCGAATAAACCAAAGACTCCACTCCTTGCGTAAGTTTAAGTTTTAACCACAGCCCCTACGAATCCTTTCCCAAACCAGCACACACGTTCCAACTTTTCAGGGTGGACACGAAGTACTAACTAAGAGTACATCAGTCTTTAAACCCTTACTTGGCGCTGGAGGTGTGGGGCTCAGCTGGTCCCGTAGTGCTGGATGCGAATTGAACTGGATTTAATCAGTCCTCATCAATCTCTAGTGAGATTTCGAAGAGTCACCTCTTCTATCATTTTCGATCTCCAGGGAAGACCAAGGTAATGCTACACCTTAAACTAGGTACCGCGGGGTCGTTCAGACACCCGTAGGTTTAGAAACAAGTTCCTAAACCCCCTTGCGGGAACATTTAAGAAGTGTGTGTCATTGAGAATGTTCTGACGTGTCTGTGGATTGGTTACAGCTGAAGCCGTTACTGGTCAGTGGCCAGTGACAATGCCTTCGCCACTGAAATCTTCCGACAACAAATGCTTTGGATCCATTTCTCTATTTGGTTTCCTCCATACCATTCTCCTTCCATCTGAGTCGAAAACATTAAATTGACTTTCATCACTGAAAATAACGCGCTTCCCAAATGTATTTGACCTCAACTGTAAATCATGGAGAAGGAAATTTGATGGTCTAGGGATGTAAGGCTTCTTCTGGTGTGGGTAATCTCGTTTTTATTGAGAGCACGATGGATAAATTTGCGTATTTAAATATACTAAACGAAAACTTAAAGCAAAGTGCAGACAAATTAGGTTTGCGACGTTTGTATTACTTTCAACAAGAGAACAATTCCAAACACAGCTCTGGGCTAGTGAGAGAATGGCTCATCTATAATGCCCCAAAGCAATTAATCACCCAGCACAGTCACCCGATCTCAACCCGATTGAGCATTTATGGGACCACTTGGAACTAAATAAAGATCAACATAAAGCCGTAATTAGAAAAGAAGGGGAAAAAATAAGTACTATGACCAGAACAAAACTTGTGCAATCCATGAAAAGCCTACTTAATGCTGTAATTGCAAATAAAGGAGGACCTAACACATAATAGGTGCAATTTAATTAAATATTAGAAATTTTAAACTAAAAATGCGAAAGTCTATGGAAACTTTTTTGATTTCGTTTTTTATGAAATTGCAGAGTTCGCTTTATGTTTATTTTTTTAATTAAAACTCATACAATTATTTTACGTTATTTTCTAATTTATAAGAGTTATTAATAAATAAAATTAAAAAATTTAACAAATGAACTTTAAAACGATTAGGAATTATTAATGTATAGTATGAGAACATCTGTACGGAGACTTAATTTATGCAGCGTATATATTTTCAATTGCCATCATGATGATCAGTTGCATCTGGATTTTGATATTTTTTCGAATGAACTTAAATTCAGATATAAAAAAACTATGTACTATTTTAGGATGTTTGAGTTGTAGCAACTTCTAAAAAATTCACACACAAGCTCAAGTAATGTCAGTGGGTTGGTGAAAAAATTAAAAAAAAAATCATTTTTATATTTAAAAAGACAAACACGAAGATGAAAACTTTGTCGAGAAAATTCGGAAAATTTATTAACAAAAAAACGTGTTAAAAGCAGAGTTGTAAGATAGTGCAGTTTCAACTCTGTTATTTGTCTTAGTATCGCTTTCCTCTAGTTGCAACACATTGCATCGCATGTTGAAGGAAGAAAAAAAAACATTACGTTCCAAAAAGTCTCAAACGCAATTTCTTTTGCGAATTATAAAAACAGACAGTACATATTAATGGAAAGTTTTGCATACCTTGAAAGGCACCTTCTTGAATATTTAACATTCTAGCCAAATTAGCACAAACGAAATTAAAACTCAGAAAAATCTATTGGCTCACCACTGAAGTATTTAGCATTTCTTTTTCTTTTCCTACACATCTAACTTTTAGAAAAATTAAATATAAATTTTGAACAAGCGGCATCTGTTTTGAACCTACGCGGCAGAGTGCATCACGGACCTCTAATAACAGTGACTACCGGCCGTGAGGTGGGAGTTCATATACATTTTCTATATAATGCATCTCGTTTATCAGCCGTCTATTTTGAAGTATCTCGGTATTATTTATGGTAGCCCCTCTCATTACAGTGAGTACAGCACTACATACTTTTAGGAATACCTCAGAAATGCTCAGAAAAAATCTTCCACAAAGCAGGGAATTATATATTAAACTCATACTGAGAAAGTAGTCATATGTTCTGCGTTACTTGAGTATGAGATCTAAGTTCCAGATCAGAAACGTCAGTCTTTGACCAACTTAAAGGTTCTGCAAGGTTGAATCGTTGATGTGTCAAAGATAAATGTGAGCAACTGCTATCGTGGACTTATCTCTTGATGCGGTTAACCCTGATAAAAATTATGTGCTGCTTACTCAGACCATTTCTTTGCAAGCTTCTTCCAACTACAAGTACTTGGAAGCGATATGTGACAGTTCATCCCTAATGTTACTTTAGAGATTAACGGGTGACAATCGTACTTTTTAGAAAAAAATCACTTTTTCAGAAAATTATTTTGGGGCCAATATGTCTGAAGGGCACAACTTTTTGGCAAAAAAGAAAATTGGAGACATTTATTTACTTTTAGATGTCTTTTTTGAAAATGTACTTTTGGCTTCGACCCCGTTTGTAGTACATGGTACTTTTAAATATTTGGAAAAAGGTATTTGTATAAAAAAATTTATATTTTGAAAATTTTCTTCTGACAGAAAGTAAGTTTTGCCCGAGAGACTTTAAGAAAAGTAGTTAAAAAGTACTTATGCACTTCAAAAATGTAATTCTTAAATCGTACTCTCTGAGAAAATGCACTTATTGTAAACGTACTTAAAAAATGTAATTCTTAAATGAGAAAATGTACTCTATGTACTTTTCCCAAAAATTTAGTTTTCAGAATAAAAATAAAGAATTGATGTCAAAACTGAATAGCTGTTCTTAGATTTTCTTATCTAAAATTTCCTCTTTTTTTGGGGTTTTTCCAAAATAAAGGCTAACCAAGGCGAATTCACAGCAGATAAACTTACTAGTACAACAACCACAATAATCATTGTGCGTTGTCACA
The DNA here is from genome assembly GCA_963924685.1 of Dexiosoma caninum. Lineage (NCBI taxonomy): Eukaryota > Metazoa > Arthropoda > Insecta > Diptera > Tachinidae > Dexiosoma > Dexiosoma caninum. The sequence continues at coordinate 4,259,888 of OZ004728.1, forward strand.
ATAATTTATACAATGAAAGGTTTATTAATACAAAGTTGTCGCAAGGCAAACTCGTCAATTCGCTTTGCATCCGAACGTCAATTTTTTTGTATGCATGTGTTTTGTACATATAATTTGTACATAGAACATAACCTAAAAATAATGTGTTAAATTAGTGTCATATAAGTTAAATTTAAATTAATTATTACAAAAAGCAATTTATTATCCATTTTTATTATTATAATAGTAAATTATTATAATTACTAAATTATTTACAAGTACTTTTCTTAACTTTCTCACAAAAGTAAACAAACTTTGACCTTCGCTGTTAAAATACGTTATAAATCGTTGAATCAGCTGATCAGCTGGTACTAAATTCAGCTGATATGAATTCGCCTTGAGGGTAACAAAATAGCGGCCAATGTACTGCATTTCTATTCCTTAAATATGCAATATTTTGTGAAATTATTTCAGCCATACATAAAATGCCAGGTAGAGCTGTTTTATTTAGCCAAAACACCTGTATTAATATTTTTGGTATTTGAGCGAGAGAGAAAGAGAAGAATATATTGCATTTAGTCTTTCTTCATTAGCAAGGCCGAAGTACATAATTAAAAAAGTTCAAATTTTTAAATAAAACTGCTGAGTTAATTTTTTATATAACAAAATAACGAATTATATTTACTTTGGTCTTTCTCTCAAACAATTACATACATTTTTTTCCCAACACGCAGACACTTTTTCTAAGATCCACATAAAATAATTCATTTATTTTTTATTTAGCGCAATGCTCACTGATAAGCGTTTTAACAACGCATTTGTATTGAACTATATTTTTTTGTTACTTTATTCAAACAATATTAAATTTGCTGCCAGTTGCTTCCAATAATTTATATGCGAAAGTCATTAGAATAGATTAATTTTATTTAATAACAACCATAAAAATAATTATTGATTCCGCGTAATCATGTTGCTTATTGTAATTTTGGGCTATAGTGTTGTTTTAATTGTTTGGTGCTTCAAAGAATGTCGAAAAATCCGAAGAAAAGGTCCAGGTAATTAATTGATTCAATGATGGATAATTTCGGGGAGACATAAATTGGCCCCTTCCTTCCCTTGCACTACTATTTTTGCAATATGTTATAGACCATGCGGCCATCTATAGACACAGATCTATTTTTGTTTGAAATTTCATCATTACGTTACAGTAAACTCCGTCACAAACCATGACAGCAATTACGTCAGACAGTTTCTGTCGCTATTGAGTTCATTCATATTTGTAGTTTTAATAGTCAAAATTAATAATAGCTTCTGTTCTCTATGATTTTATCGAATATCGAACAAACAACTAATGTGCTAGCAGTTCTTTTGATACCTGTAGAATATTTTACACCTGTTCTTCTTCTACACTTGTAGTTGTGGAGCGAATGTATCTGGTGTAACTCACCATACATACCTTAACTAAGCAAAATAATTGCGAAAATTCGAACATAAATATTTATAATTTAGAATTTCTGCATGGCAGGCGGAGTTAAACATTCAAAGGGCTTTAACTAATTTCAGAGCTTTTTAAAAAGAAGTTAATGGGCACATTTTCCATACCGTCACGTACTCATATCACGTCACGTACTTATTTCAAAATATAACTTTCAGGAGTGGCACAGAAAATTTTCGAAAGAGAAAATTTACACATTTTTCGAAACGTACCAGTTTTGTTTTTTTTTTATTCGTTCTCATTGTTTTTATTACTAAACTATCTAAAACCCAGCGTACTTCACTACACCTATTTAAATTAAAAAAAAAGTTCTATATAAAGCATATGTTCATGCATTTACATACATATATAGAAAATTATATATTCTATTTTATTTGCCCTTTTTAATTTATTTTGTTATTTAATTTTAAGCTCGAATAAAAAATAAATTAAGTTGAATACCGAACACAAAACCAAAAATTTTCAAACAAAAAACCTAAGAATCCATGAGATTACTTTTCACACTTACATACATACTTATATACTTGTATTACTATTTGTTTTCTTGGGGATGAGAACTTATATTCTCGATTGATTGGTTGAATTTTGCACATAAGAATTTTAACCTATAGCGAATAGTACTATATATGGATATGCTTTCCTCCTCAATAATCATTTTTATTGAGTTTGCTTTTATAAAAAAATACTTCATATAATTTTTCGAAAAAAATCACAATTTTGAATTTATAATTTATATATGTATTATAATTTATATATTTGTAGTTTATATATATAATTTATATATTTGTAGTTTATATATATAATTTATATATTTATAAATCATATATATATATAAATATTCTTAAAGTAAATTCATTTAATATAAAAATATAATATTTAAAAATACATTTTATATGCATACATGTCTGGTAGCAGGACTTTAGTCATATTTTTGATCACCGACGAGCAAGTGAATTGCTCACGATGCCAGTTCTTTTAAAATATTTCAACATACATACATACATATACATATATATTTATATGCCCAAAGATATATGTGCATATATACCCGTATCTTATCTCTAACTAGTTAATACTTGTTCAACTATGAATTTCGAAAACGCAATTAAATGCCATATATGCTTATCTTGCTACCAATCTTAATATCGCGCTGAGAAATAAGGCCCCAGAAAATAATAGCGCAAATTAGAAAATGCTGCTCTGCCCCAAAGTCAACACAAGAGTCAAAGACACAAATATTTTGGGACGTTTTTTTCAATTTTTTTTTGGGACCTTTCTCATTTTTTAAAATAATTCAAACCGAAAAAATATATTTATGTGGTCAAAGAAAAAAAAAGAAATGAGGAAAAGTCCAACAAATTATTGCTATTTTTACTTTGTGATCTCCTCAAATCATATTCGTTGGAAAATACACCTTTCATTCACAACCCTCTAATGGAACTTCAGAGGCCCATAACTAATATGAGGGTGGCGATGGCACGATGGATGGTAGTCTGCACGTTGACTACGAATCCAAAAACAGACCTGGGTTCAACCCCAGTTTCAGACCAAAAATTTTAAAATAAAAATAAACATCTCGCATTTTTCTGATGTTGCATTAGTGTGTCTTTGTGTGTCAGTTGTTGTCGGAAGGTTTCAGTGGCGAAGGCATAGTCACTGGTCACTGAACAATACCGGCTTCAGCTGATAGCAATCCACAATCACATCAGAGAACGCCCTCCTTCGTCGGTATTGTGTACCACCGGCGAAGTAAAATAATAATAAAAATGGTTACTAAAGAAGCTTCAGCACTGCTACGAGTATAAACAAAGAACGTGCGAAAGCAGAGCTGCAAAAATAATTAATTAAGCTTCACCTCCTGTCGTTTCTCCTACTATCCCTTTCCTATAGTTCCAGCACAATGCTTCGCATGTGTAGGAGTCATCTCCTGAGTGCTGGTCCTAGATAAAAAAAAAAAAAAAAAAACAAAAAACTAACTAAGAGTTTACGCTCATTTTTTATTTTATTTTATTATTTATATATGTTTGTTATATGGTTACTTGGTCTATATGCGACATTTTTTGCTAATACCAAAATCTTGAGCAGACCTTTAACCAAATTCTTGAAAAAAGCTAAGAAATTTCACATGTTTATACAAGAACTCCCAAAAAATATTAGAGAATTACGAAATATACAAACAAATTTATTTTATTCTTTCTTCTTATTTTTTATTCATATTTTTCTAACAGGTGACATATTTTTCTTCTTTTCTGGTATGGTCCCCTAAACTTTATTTAAGCCATTTGGAAGAAACGATTTCTTTTTGGTGTGAAATTGCATTTACCCAATTTTTCATAATATGTGCGCGGTTTGACGCAATTTTTCATGATTCTGAGACGCTGTTTCACAAAAAATATCGAAAAAGGACTCTGCAATTAGAATAATTTCTCATTTCACACTTTGGGGTCTTATTTCGCACCGCCTTTATTTAATATTGCTGCCCGCTGATAACATTTGCAATATCAATATCGAAGATATGCCTGATTCATAATTCAAGTTATAATGCTGATAAAGGTAAACAAAGCATTACGGCCGAGAGCATATAAAAAGTTCAGTTTCGAGAGAGAATCTGAAAAGAGAGTTTCTTTCAGTTTTAAATTAAAGCGCGTTAAAATTTCTTTGTTCGAAAGAAATGAACAGTATAATTTATTTTTGGTTTTCGTTTTTATTGATTTTTCTTGCTTTGCCTATAATATGCTTTTTAGTTCACATAAAAAGCAAAAAATTAGAACTTCTATGTCGATCTTCGCGTTGCCGTTTCAATAACAATTTCAGTGCCATCACAGTCGTGTGTGGATTTTACAATATATGGTACATAGTTTATGTATAATAAAAAATATGTTTAAAAAAGATATATGTATGTAGGCATTTATGTACACACATACATACATACATACATATGTATATATGAATATTTTTTTATCTTGCGGTAATCTAATTTGTGAGCAAATTAAAATAATTTAGAACGGAAATATTTCGAGATACTCATTTTACGAAAAAATTATCGCAGACTACTTGCGTGTACTTTTTTTTAACTACGCAATGGGTTGTTGTACTTTCACGTTTTTAATATTCATTGTTTCCTATTCAAATACATATAGTTTTAAATGAATATTTTCAGAGTACTTGTCAGTTATTCTCAGAGAGAATCATTATTTTCAAATGCAAATCGTTAAAAATGGCGCAATAACTGCCGAAACGCCGTCAGCGCAATGATTATTGCTTTCGCTATTCTCGATCGCTTTTGAACTTATGGGAAACACAATAAACTTTGCAGATTAATTCATATGAACAACTGTACAATTATATTGTATGTATAATTATATTATATTAATTTTTGTACTTTGCGTTGTATTCATGGCCAGCTGTTTTGTGAAATGTGAACTCATGCTCAAACGTAACGAAATCATGGAGCAGTCATGGGTTCTAACCACTCATTTAAATGACGTGATGTTTTGTTAAATGTGAACACGTGCTCGCCAATGACACACCTGTGTTCAGCTAAGTTGAAATAGTTCATTTGCAATAGTACCAACCCATGCATTAACTAATTCCTTTTCATGACTTTATTTGCCTGCTACATATGTATAAATTTAAAGAAAAACCCTTACCTTGCAAAATTTTTTTTGTGTTTAACGGTTATGCCTCGAAAGAATTACAGGGATGTTACTCTATAATTCGAATCGAAAGAAAATGTAAATACCAATCAAATTTTCGGAGCTCACTTCTAAACAATTATATAAATAAAAAAAGTAAAAGAAAAAACGTTTTTTAAACACGAAAATACTTTGGGCAAATGGTCTTATTCGCTCCATGCAAGCGAATTTCGACCGCCACGGCACCGCTAGTGCGAATAAATCTTCTTTCAGCTTTGTATATGCATCTGTGTAATATAAATTACTTTTGTGTGCATTTTAAACATTTATTTTTCACATAACTATATGAGTATTTGCGAGGTAAAGAGAGAACACATTCTGTAATTTTACTTTTAATAAAATAATTTTTAAATTACCTTGGCATTAGCCAATCTTATCAAATACATATGGATGTATGTACATATGCATATGTACATACATATGTAAAGTACACAGTTATCAAGTTTTAAAGATAAATGTTATAATACATTAAATAGAGATAGAACGTAAATATATGTACATACAAATGTACAATATTTCTTTTACGGTGTTGTCGAACTTAGAGGACTTATCACCAAATCGGGAATGTTTTGGGAAACGAGGTAAAAACAATGTAGGTATCGCAAAGAACACTGTAGGAAATGTCAATAATGCAACAGTACTGATTAACTACTGACATTGTCACCAGTACTACTGATTTAATATACCCTTTACAATGTTTCTGTTAGACATTTAAGAAGTTGTGTTACAGATTCACGTCAGCACCTGCCCGAGGGGCCTAATCTGACGGTGGTCTTAACACCGAGTGAATTAGCAACGACTCACCAACGCCCCCAGAGTACGGTAGAGCAAGATTTGCTACGAAAGCCACTTGCCCACTCGAGATGGGTAGCAAATCAGTATAGTTATCCCTGTTCTATAATGCACCTTGTTGAGGTGTTCGAGCGGTCTAAACTCTGTGTCACATCAGAATGTTTTTTCGTCAAGAACTATTTAACAGTAGTACTGTCAGTTCGAGACACATTCCGGCGACTACTGTTGAATGGCAACAGCACCTAGTAATGTAAAAGTCGAATCATTAATATGTGTGCACCTCACATATTCTCGAATAAACCAAAGACTCCACTCCTTGCGTAAGTTTAAGTTTTAACCACAGCCCCTACGAATCCTTTCCCAAACCAGCACACACGTTCCAACTTTTCAGGGTGGACACGAAGTACTAACTAAGAGTACATCAGTCTTTAAACCCTTACTTGGCGCTGGAGGTGTGGGGCTCAGCTGGTCCCGTAGTGCTGGATGCGAATTGAACTGGATTTAATCAGTCCTCATCAATCTCTAGTGAGATTTCGAAGAGTCACCTCTTCTATCATTTTCGATCTCCAGGGAAGACCAAGGTAATGCTACACCTTAAACTAGGTACCGCGGGGTCGTTCAGACACCCGTAGGTTTAGAAACAAGTTCCTAAACCCCCTTGCGGGAACATTTAAGAAGTGTGTGTCATTGAGAATGTTCTGACGTGTCTGTGGATTGGTTACAGCTGAAGCCGTTACTGGTCAGTGGCCAGTGACAATGCCTTCGCCACTGAAATCTTCCGACAACAAATGCTTTGGATCCATTTCTCTATTTGGTTTCCTCCATACCATTCTCCTTCCATCTGAGTCGAAAACATTAAATTGACTTTCATCACTGAAAATAACGCGCTTCCCAAATGTATTTGACCTCAACTGTAAATCATGGAGAAGGAAATTTGATGGTCTAGGGATGTAAGGCTTCTTCTGGTGTGGGTAATCTCGTTTTTATTGAGAGCACGATGGATAAATTTGCGTATTTAAATATACTAAACGAAAACTTAAAGCAAAGTGCAGACAAATTAGGTTTGCGACGTTTGTATTACTTTCAACAAGAGAACAATTCCAAACACAGCTCTGGGCTAGTGAGAGAATGGCTCATCTATAATGCCCCAAAGCAATTAATCACCCAGCACAGTCACCCGATCTCAACCCGATTGAGCATTTATGGGACCACTTGGAACTAAATAAAGATCAACATAAAGCCGTAATTAGAAAAGAAGGGGAAAAAATAAGTACTATGACCAGAACAAAACTTGTGCAATCCATGAAAAGCCTACTTAATGCTGTAATTGCAAATAAAGGAGGACCTAACACATAATAGGTGCAATTTAATTAAATATTAGAAATTTTAAACTAAAAATGCGAAAGTCTATGGAAACTTTTTTGATTTCGTTTTTTATGAAATTGCAGAGTTCGCTTTATGTTTATTTTTTTAATTAAAACTCATACAATTATTTTACGTTATTTTCTAATTTATAAGAGTTATTAATAAATAAAATTAAAAAATTTAACAAATGAACTTTAAAACGATTAGGAATTATTAATGTATAGTATGAGAACATCTGTACGGAGACTTAATTTATGCAGCGTATATATTTTCAATTGCCATCATGATGATCAGTTGCATCTGGATTTTGATATTTTTTCGAATGAACTTAAATTCAGATATAAAAAAACTATGTACTATTTTAGGATGTTTGAGTTGTAGCAACTTCTAAAAAATTCACACACAAGCTCAAGTAATGTCAGTGGGTTGGTGAAAAAATTAAAAAAAAAATCATTTTTATATTTAAAAAGACAAACACGAAGATGAAAACTTTGTCGAGAAAATTCGGAGACGACAATTTCGTTGAGTCTGGTAACTCCACTATTTTATTTAGGCTGATTCATAGAACAGAACACCAAAAACACAGTTAAACAAAATTAAAGAAGAAATATTTCAGACACAATTCGTTTTCTATAATTTTAAAAACAATTAGATACTACTACTACCTGTTTCAAAGCGAATAAGATACACATAGTTACATATGTGAATACGTAAGAAATTGTTTTTTTACTGTAAATAAAAATCGCTTTGTCAATATGAAAGACTTTTTATTGTATATAATATCATTTTTTATGATATTTTTTTCTTGTGCTGTGGTGTGCTTTTGTATGCGACTTTCCTTTTGGATTTACACGGAATATTGGTCACGAGCGCAGCAGAGAAGTTGCGATAACCCCAGAGTTGTCGCAAGACAAATAAGAGGTTAGTATGGGTGTAAAGGAATGGATATTATCAGTCAATTCGAATAGTTCATTCGTATCCGTGGAAATTCATAATTAATCTTTTTCATTAATAATAAATTCGTACAGTCGTTATTACTACCCAGCAAAAAACAATGTGAATGCATTCACTATGACTTCTCAGCACTTCTTTTTCTGAATTAATTTTAATGTTAACGAGATTATCACTTTTAAACTCATGGAAAACGCATGCCAGTCTGCCGATTAATTCATATGAAGAACTACGCAGTTGAAATTTCATTTTTGTACTTTGCGTTGTATTCATGACGAACTGTTTTGTTAAATGCAAAAACGAAACGAAATCATGGAACAGTCAACAGTTAACTATTTCTTTTGGATGACTTTTTTGCTGGGTACATACATTTGTACATACACACATTCATATTTATCTACACAATGTTAAGAGTAAAAATAAATTTGGTTTTATTATGAGCGTCGTAATATAAAGAACACGTTACAACATTACGAAATGTAATGAAAGTGTAGTTCGGTTATAACGAATTTTCGCTTACAACGGACGAATTCTCCGCTCCCAACAGTTTTGCACTAATATTTCATACAAATTAGTACGGTTCTAGCGAACTTTCGTTTATAACCGATTGTTTCTTAAGTCTAATAAACAAAAATTCATGGAAATTTATACGGTTATACCGAGCAAAAAACAAATTTAAGTCTGGCGCATTTTGAACATTCAATTATTTATGAGAATTTGGTAACACTATTAGTTGTTCTTTTAAGCGAATGCTACACGATCAATGTTCAGCTTTAATATTTGTCATTGTGTGCGTTATTTTATAAAAAATATTCACACTTATACGTATAAGCTTTAGTTAAGAAACAATTAATAAATTTAAACTTACAGCAACTAAAAATGTCAAAGACACAACAATATAAAAGAAATTCTCTACATATAAGACCCCATTAGTTTTTCTATATTGTTTTAGAAGTAACTTCCAAGAACTGGTCTCACCAAGTTCGTTATAACCGAACTATACTGTACTATTTAAATTTCTATTATAATTTTTCGTTACTATAGCTTAAAAGTAAAGCTTAAAAAATGCAAAAATAAATTCTACGATATCGTTAAGTATCTTATAAAGCAATTGAATTTCCTTACTACTTGTTTACACATCGTTAGCTTATTGTAGAAAGGAGCAACCTATAGTTTTTATTACATTGCAGAAGAAGGAACAAAGTTCCTCAAAATTACAAATTTTATAGTGGTGATTATTTTCTTCACAAATTTTTTTTTTATTCCATAACAATTTTCAAGTCATAACACAACAAGTCTTTCTATCTACATGTATGTCAGGGGATTATGACATCAAAATGAGTTAGGCCCTTTCTATATTTGGGTAACGATATGTATGTATACAACCCTCCATTATCCGTGTTCCGACTAACCAACAACAGCAGTTATCTGGGATAGAAAAACAATATTTTTTTCGTCGATTTAAATTCTTTGACTCGATTAAGCGTGATTACCTCTATTATTGGGAATTGCAAGCAGAAGTTTTTTTTCGGTTAATTTAATAATGATTTGTAAATAAAACGCAATAGAAACGTTCCTCGTTTGCTTGTGATGAGTCATTTACGCGTATTTTATTTATAAAATTTTAAAAGTGAGGATTTTTAATGTTTAGTTTTGTAATGACTTCCTTATCCTATGTAGTGGTCACTATTTTCGTCATAGATTATTAGTTCTCTCTCATCTATTCGCACAAAAAAGCCTTGTATAACTTTGTTATTATATAGGTATGTATGCAAGCGACTATGTTCATTTATTAATTAATAAAAAAACTAATGAAAGTTGATATTCAATTAACAGGGAAAATGTATTATTCATAATGCTCCTGGTCCCAACTAAGTGAAAATTTATAGTTCTGAATATGTAGTTCTGTAGAACATGTAGACTTATGGAAAGACTAATAAATAATAAAAAAACATTACGAAATTATATGCCTTTTTAAATATATGCAAAAAGAGTTTTTATATATAATTTTGTTTCCGAAAGGGGTAAGAGGTTTTATAGAGACTTAATTTTTTATTAATACACTCTTTCAGAAAACATCTTATACAGATGGAATTAAAAAAAGCCTCAATTACAATTGTATAAATAAATGTGTAATTAATTTAGAATAATAACTGTTATTTACTTCAGTTATTGTTAAATCTATATGACTCAAACCTTAAAAACTTCAATTATATGAAATTAAGTACAAAAATTTTATTCTGCAAATAAATAATTTTTATTCATTGTGCTCGCGATCTATTAGACTAATACGACTCACGTGCACATCTCCATTGAGATGCAGGTTAAGACAGTTGACAAATGTTAAAAAGATTTACTTGTTCTATTTTTACAATCGCGTCCATTGTAAAACAACATTTGTAAAATTAAGAACGAATTTCACACTTCTGCTTCGCAAATTTTATCTTTGAATAAGACACATCATATGATCGAATTGTAGTACACAATTTAATAAATTTATGTCCTGTTTTATTTTATTTATTTGTTTATTTTTGTTTGCATTGTTAAATCAAAAACCGCGCACTTAATGTCTTATTTGCAATTTGCTGTGAGATTTACTTGTGCAATCTTATCGTTTTTTTTGTATAACACAAATATATAAAACAAAAAAAATTTTTGCCTCTGAGTGAAATTTACGTTTTGAAACAATTTAGTAAAATTTAATTGTAAAATAACTTGAAGAAATTGTGACGCTCCTATTCTCGTTTTAAGAGGCAGAAAAAAAACAAACTAAAACAATAATTTTAGTGATTTTAAATTAATATCATGGATTCTTTAGTGTTCTTCATAGTCGGCTATGTGATTTTGATTATAATAATATTTATTTTACTGCAAATTATAACACCATTATTGTGTACGTATGTTATAACTGGTCAAAACAAACAAATAAAATGTAAAAATCAATTTAAAAAAAAGTTTAAAAATAAAAAGTAATAAAATTTCCAGAAAAAGTATAGTCATTGGGTTTGAGTGATGGCCTACATGATTTATTTACGCTACCTTTGCTCTACAATACGAAAATGATAAGATAACACATTTTTAAAATTATTTATTCTAATGGAAACTGTTCGAAAAACTCTTTGTCTATCTCAAAGTTAAAAGTTATTAAAAAAATAGTGAATAATTTAACACAGTGAGAGTTTGTGTCGACTGCACGAAATCTTAATTTTCTGTTATTTTGTCACAGGTGATGCCGAAACTTGATTCTGAAGCTCCAGTTTTGGGGAATTTAAGTCGATTATGAAAAAATATATATAGATCTAGTTACAAAACTCTACATACGATATCGAAATTTCATTTAATCTGATCATTATTTTATACAGTGTGGCCCAAAATGACCGCAGGGGTTTGAGTTCAACGAGCTATTGTGTCCCTCGCAGTGTGCGCTGTGGCTCAAACCTGTTGAAACTATTCTTGCGGATGGTTTCCCACAGGTGACCTTAAAAACGTATCCATTATACGTCGCTCAGTATTAAATTATGAATAAAATCATGATTTTCTTCTGAAATATAGTTCAACGATATTGGCGCGTTTTTCAATAGTGTCCTGTTCCAATTTAAATTCCCCAAGTTTTCATTACAAAATACTGAAAACAAAAAATTATAATAAAAAAGTTATAAGGAATTCAACACCTTCGCTTCTTTTCGGCCACCCTGTATAAAGACTTTTTGCTTGGGTTCTTTTTCTTTCGTTTCGCTGTAATTTTTTTGTTGTCCGCTTTGCTTGGGGAATAAATTTGTCGATGTATGACTGAATAAATGTTCCTTCGTGTTTTTTTTTATCTTGGACCAGCACTCAGAGAATAACCCCTACACATGCAATGCGTTGTGCTGGAACTAGAGCAAAGGGATAGAGAGAGAGAGAGAGAGATTACAGGTGGCGAAGCTTCACTGTCATACAATTGTGTTTTTTCACGTTTTTTGTTTTATAGCAGTGTTGCAGCGATGTGTACTCTTCCATTTTAAATTCCCCAAGTGTTCTTTACAAAATACTGAAAACAAAAAAAAAACAAAAAATTATAATAAAAAAGTTATAAGGAATTCAAACAACTTCGCTTCTTTTGAGCCACCCTGTATATAAAGTACATATTTTTACTTGTAAGTATTTAACAGGGGACATTTATAGAGACTGGGAAATAGTAATGAAAAAAAGGTAAATATTTCCACAGAAATAACAAAAAAATTTGTTTCTTCAATGTTTGACAGGCTTAAAGAAGTTTGCGATGGAAAACGAGACCATACAAACCTTTAAATATTATCTAAATTATCCGGAAGTTTAAACATTCAGTAATATTAATTAATATGAATTCTTATTTTTTTAGTTTCTACAAAGATCGTTGTTCATTGGAAATAATAAACTTAAACATTTTGTAATCCTTATTTTTTAACCTTATTTCTTTTAATAGCAATTTAACATCACCGATGGTTAACGAAATATCGAAATAGAAAACTAAATAATAAAAACAAACCTTTATATAAATTGTTATTTAAAGATTTTGCTGTATTCTTTTTTAAAATTAAAATTTATTGAAGAAATTAAATTGTATATAGGGTATTGTGACTGGGTGTATACCAAGGTTTAGTCACATTGCAAATTCGTCAAGTCGCTTTGCAGCCGAACGTCAAATTTTTTGTATACATGTATTTTGTTAAATATAACAGAACCTAAAAAGAACGCGTTGAATTAGTTTCATATAAGTTAAATTTAAATTAATTATTACAAAAACCAATTTATTTTGCATTCTTCTTATTACAATATTAAATTATTTACAACCACTTTTCTTAACAAAAGTAAATAAACTTTGACGTTCGGCATTAAAATACGTTACAAAGCTTTACAAAAAATGTTTGAGAATACCAAATTTTTAGAAAAATTTAACTGAGTCAGGAGATTGGACTGACAGACTTGCCTCACGCAACTTAATTTAGCTAGTATGACAATTATTACATCTTGGAAACCGTACGTATCTACTGTTTTTTTTTTATCTAGGACCAGCACTCAGGAGATGACTCCTACACATGCGAAGCATTGTGCTGGGAACTATAGGAAAGGGATAGTAGGAGAAACGACAGGAGGTGAAGCTTAATTAATTATTTTGTAGCTCTGCTTTCGCACGTTCTTTAGTTTTTTTATACTCGTAGCAGTGCTGAAGAGCTTCGGTTTAGTAGCCATTTTTATTATTATTTTACTTCGCCGGTGCTACACACGTTCTGATGCGATTGTGAATTGCTATCAGCTGAAGCCGGTATTGTTCAGTGACCAGTGACTATGCCTTCGCCACTGAAACCTTCCGACAACAACTAACACACAAAGACACACTAATGCACATCAGAAAAATGCGAGATTGTTTATTTTTATTTTAAAAATTTTTTTGTCTGAAACTGGGGTTGAAACCCAGGTCTGTTTTTGGTTGTGTAGTCAACGTGCAGACTACCATCCATCGTGCCATCGCCACCCTGTTAATAAAAACGTCATAAAATAACTTTTGAAGGGGCCTTGACTAATTGCCAACTTTGTATATAAGCGCAGTCAGTTTAAGAAATACAGAATAGAGTAGAAGTAAATGAAATTTTCAATACAATATTGCAGTTTAAAGATATGCTGTCGTGCACGCATTCTTAACGCTGCGGATATGTATTGCTTTATATATTAAGTATATAAAACTTAATAAAAATTCTGTTATAATAAATTTATGGCACACCTTAAAAAGGTGTTGTTTAAAACAATCTAATCTGTCAATCAGACAGGGTTAAAATAACTACAAATTGTTGATATTTCAATTAAGAAAGAAAACCTGTAGAGCACACACCACAAACAATGTGGAATTTATTACCGTACATTATGGCAGGAGTAGCTCTACTCGTTGTTTTTTCATGTTTAATATACTTCCTATACCTGAGCATCGGGCTAAAGAAGGATTTGTTAAGAATTAGTACAATATTACATTCATTACGTCTCAACCTTCGTTCAACTACAAGTCAATAATTAATTATTTTCTTTTTACAGACCGCCAGAGCAACACCTGCCCTCAAGGTAGAGGACTGAGCAGAGATGAAAATTTCAATGACATATTTTTCATTGAGCCCAATAGTCAGGAAGCAGCACGCATAAGAGCACAACTGGAAAAGGATGATAAGGATTTGCCTTCATATGATGAAGTTATGCATATAGCTAACTTCTCTACACCGACAGCGGCAAGCAACAATATACCCAGCATACCTAGTGCTCTCGCAATGGGCGCATCTGGTTCAAGTGTTAATACCATAACATCAACGATATATAGAGAAACTGAAGCTAATGTGACATCTTTGACACCACCCCCTTACACACCAGAACCGACAGATTCTTCGCTTGTCTTGCCGGTTACCACTTCCCTATATTCACAACAAAATACACAAAGCAAATGAAGTATAATTCACTTGAAATAAAATCGATGTTTTGTACATAGAAATTCCGAAATGCGAATATAGTGTTGCTTGTATTTTCTGTTTAGCTGATAAATTCAATATGATATTTTTATCTTTATAGCTTTTGATTAAAAATAAAAACGTATTGTTCAAAGTATATTTAATTGTTCCCACATTTTGTTTTCGATAATTTCTATTAACTTCTTTGTGTATTATAATTATAATTAGTAATAACTGTTATATTTAGGAATATATATATATTTCCATATTCACATACATATGGAAATGTTTAAATTTAATAAACTAGAAACTTAAGTTTAAAAAATAATAAATTTTTACGATGTACATACGTATGTACAGAAAATTATTTTGTTCGCATTTTGCAATACATAAATTTAGTGTCGCCGCAAAAATAATCCCCCTTATCGTGTTTGGCGTATTTGTCTCGAAAACGCGGTGTATTAAAAAATTGCACCGTAGTTGGCGAAAACGCTAATATATATAACACATGCGACTACAAAAACGCCAGTCGTCGAAAGACGTCTACGCCAAATACGATAAGGGTGAATAGCATCATTGTCTTACTTTTTGTTTATTATTTATTTTTATCGAGTATAATATTTTCACTCCCGAAAAAAGTCTTATTTATTTCGTGGGACAAATATAATGAAGTCTGGTATCAACGATCAAGTTTTTATTATTTGTTCTATGTAATTACCGAATTTTACTCCACGATCCGACATAATAGTACAATTTTAAATAAACAACTGCACTTTTTTCCTAAATTCACGCATATATGTACTTATAAAATATACCATTGGATAAAATGGTTTCGTAATAATATGGAATTATTATTAAGTAAAAATTTCTAAAAGGAAATTAATAAGTTCTGGTCGTATAAAAGTGAATACATCATTAGCGTGATGTGTATGATAAACATAAATAATAATACATGTTTTTGAAAGGATACATATAGTCATCTAAAATGCAAAACAACCTGTCATCAAAAAATTCAAATTGATTTTTTTTATGTCTTTATTTGATATGTGTTAAAAATTTTTAACTTCTACTATTAAATATCCAAATAACGTGTCATCAAAAATATGCATATAATAATAATATTTCTAGTGCTATAATAAAAAATATTTTTTAAAAATTCATAATAATAATGAAAAGAAAAAACTTTTTTAGAATTACTGATTTTTATTTAAACTGCAATTATTACAAATGAATGAGTGAATAGTTCGTCGTATTTAAGTTCATAGTTAATTTATCACAATAATATGAAAACCTTTTTTGTTTTGTCAATGAAAAAATGCAAACATATTCTATAATTTCAAAAAATTAGCACCCGCATTCCGTACGTGCCGTGAATGTTCCTCAACATTATAGTCATTTAGTTAATAAGGGATAGAATATGTTATTTGTAGTTTTTTGTACATAGATGTAAATTACTTTTAGAGCAGGAACGAAAATTTTTTAAAATTATAAACACACACACACAATTAATAAGTTAATAAGAGAGAAATATTTTCATTTTCAAAAAACTAGAAAGATTATATGGATGTTAGACTTTTGTAATTATTGAATTTTAAAAATAGATTTCACTATGTACCATATTCATAAAAGTATTTTAGTTTTGGTTCAAAAAATACGATATCAAATTTTTAAACCTGTTTCAAATCCTAAGTATATTTTAATGAATTTTTTTTAAATTTATAGAATATGTTTGAATTTTTTCATTGACAAAAAAGTATTTTCTTTTCATTATTATTGGAATGCATAGTTTTCGAGTTATGGACGTCCAAATTTGCATATAGAAATGCTATTTTCCACTATATTCCTGAACATATACGTATGGGCAATATTGGCCTCATTTTGTTTAAAAAGATAATAGATTTTTTCAGAGTATAAACATGTAAAATTTCTTAGAATTTTTCAAGGATTTGGTAAAAGGCCTACTGAAGATTTTGGTATTTGCACCAAATGAAATGTACATATAGACCAGCTAAACCATATAACAAATATAATAATATACATATGTATAAACAATCGTAATTTATAAAAAAAATACTAGGAGTAACTAATTTTAATTTTACTAGAAAATAGTAGTTCATACTTACCTCGACAGCTTATTAACAGTATTCCGATGGTACATTACGAATGGACCTTATGATGGATAAAAATGTTGTTATGCTCTTTTATAAAATCAACAACTCATCAAAAGTAATTCTAAGAGCTTTGTGTAATGTAATGTAAAATTTTACTTTTCCCTGGAAGAATTGATTATTTTTAACAGTTCTAGTCATATATTTGAAGCTCAATTGTAAATTTCAGAATACAGTTGCAATATATTTATTTAAGACAAAGTTATTTATAGATCAATTGCGGATAGCAACCGAACAGTTATTGCGTTCCCAGAATATCACTAAATTAGCACTCCCGGTTATGTGTTCTCTAACAGGATCGGTTGGTTGTCATCCATAATCGAGTCCTATATTTTTGCAAAGTTTCAAAAACCATTCTGATTTACCTTTTTTATAAATTTACTGAAATCAAGTTAAGCATTATCACCTTTTCACTTAGCTAAACCGGATTTTTGCACTCAGAATTAATTTATTTTTTTCGTTTTCTATTCTATTTAACGTCATAGGAAACACTTTATGATAGCAAGCGTTTTTATTTACCCACTAAAAACATTTCATTAATGTGATGTGTTCAGTAATCACAATTCCAAAACAGCTGATCACAAAAACAAAACAAGTTTGTTTTGATGCGATTATTGTCAAGGCTTGCAAATTGCAATTTCATTCTAATCAAAACCATAGGCTAATAGGAATCTGTGATCAAAACAAACTACATACGGGTTTTAGTCAAAATGAGTGAAATAAAAGTATACACTTTTACACATTATTAACTTGGAATGCTTACAAAACTATAAAAAAAAAATTTTTTTTCAGATAGAATTTGCGGTGCAAATGAAAGGAGAACAATGTGCCAGTAAAGTACGTGAAGCTTTAATGGGTTTGGGAGAAGTAGAAATTGATGTCCATTTAGGGCGAGTCGTAATAAATACACAAGAACCTTGGTTTGTTCTTAAGGAAAAAATCGAAGAAACTGGACGTAAAGCAGTACTCAATGGTTTTGGTGGTCAATCAGCTGTATCAATAATAAACACAACAGGAAGTGATGTAGACAAATGTCCTATACAAGGTGTTATAAGATTTACGGCAATAAGAAAAGACCTACCAGGATTGGTCGTTGATGGTGTTATTGATGGTCTCAGCCCAGGCCTACATGGTATACATATACATGAAAGTGGAGATGTATCGAATGGCTGTAATACTGTAGGTAATCATTATAATCCAACAGCTTCACAGCATGGTTCACCAGATGACGACATACACAGTAGACATGCTGGAGATCTTGGTAATATACGAGCTGATAATACAGGACGCGCAACATTTCGATTTTTGGACAACATTTTAGAAGTTTGGGAAGTAATTGGGCGTTCGGTAGTTATAACACAAAATCCAGATGATTTTGGTAGAGGTAAAAATGAGCAAAGTCGGATAGATGGTAATGCTGGGAACAGGTAATTTTTATTTCAACTTTTTTAAACCTGTCATGGATATTTATTTTTCTTTTCAATTTATATATAGAATAGCGTGTGGAATAATAGCGCGTTCAGCAGGAATTTTGGAAAACTTTAAGAAGATTTGCGCATGTGATGGCATAACTATTTGGGATGAACGAAATACACCAGTAGCCGGTGGTAAAAGATCACAGAAATTGTGAAAATTCAAAAATCATACTATGTGGATGGAATGTAATTAAGTAAGCTTTATAAGAAAACTTAATTACTATCGTCTATTACAATACTCTCATTGAGAGGGTCGTCCACTTGAAAATGTCCCTTCTTAATTTGTTGAAGACGTTGTTTGCATTTACTTATATAGTTTTTTACTAAATTACCGCAATGTATGGGTGGTGAAATTACTACGATTGTGTGAATCTGTGAGTTTAAATTCGTATTTATATTCCGTATAAAATAATTCTAAAATTGTAAATACCTCTAAGTAATCGACTTCCATTTCATAATTGATGCACTGATCCAGAATTGATAAAATATTTTGAAACTCATCGCCAGTAAGAAAAAATTTCATTTCACCAATATAACTCTTATACCATTCAGCATAATTGCTTAAATTTTTAGTTATATTCATGGTAGTGGCTGTAGCAGCTCTAGCCGTCAACAGCATATGCATAATGTTACGTTTACAAGGCACTGCAGCAGATTGTTTAAGACGTAATTTAAGATATTCTAAGAGATAAATAAACACAAAAATGTATGCTCATGAAATCAATGTCATTGTTAAACATATTTACTTCGTATATAAGGACCAGCCATTTCATAATTATTTCTGGAAATTGTTTGTAGTATTATTAAATAAAATTTCCATTCTTTAAAGTTATCGCTGATAGAACATTTAAGTAAATAGTTTAGCGATCCTTCGATATGTTCATGTAATATCTATTAATTAAAATAAATAAATTTTATAACAATGAAATTGGAATAACAAACTTGCCTTCTTATAAAAGTCTTGGGGAAATTTTAAATCATCTACGCCCTCATTAATCCACGAGGTGAAATTATAATAAACGTCTTTGACATTTGTTTGGTGTAACGTCAAAATCGAGGATAATAATTTTTGAATAATTTTTAGTTGAATATCAGCTATAAAAATGATACAAAGTTAAAAAATAAACATTGAAAAAAATTACAAACCTGGTACAGATTTCTTAATATAATCAAGAAAACTCAAATCGTTTAAATCCGGCTTTAGTAACAAATCTTTGAAAAGATTTTCAAAACAATCTTCTAACAAAGCATTTAAGCGTAAAGAATTGCAAGAGTCTAAAAAATTTTGTGAAAATAAAGTATAATATTGTAAAAACGTTTTTATAAATTACCTAAAGCTGCATTTATCAAGAGATTTCCGATTAATTCAAATCTTAATTCCAAAAAATCATTTAAAATCAACTGTACTTCTTCATAATTTTCATAACTATTTAGGTGCAATGAAAAATAATACTTATAATAAAATAATACTAATACAAAGATTTCAATAAATTATATTCGTACTTTACCTTAATATATATTCCGTAGCTGTCAGAATTCTAAGCTCTTGAAGAATATTTAAAACTTTTAAGCTACCAATGTTCCACGACATCTTACAAAAATATTTCGCGAGCAAACACTAAAATGAATAATTTTATTATTTCAAATTTTAGAATGTAATAAGTAATTATGTACTCGTTCACTGGCATTTAATGTGTTCAAAATATCATGCATCTCCAGCCTTTTGGGATTTGTTATGTCCGTGCTCTCAACTTCAGACTTCAAAACCTTGAAAGAGTATTACATAAACTATTGGGTTAAAACTTGAAAGATATTTAGAAAATACTTAAGATGCAATTTTTAAATAATTTTTTTTTAACAATTCTGTAAGGAAAGCTTCTGTAAACAGCTTTAAATAATTTTTATCTACAAAGCTCGATTCATTTATTTTAGCAAAGATGAATCGTTTCGACGTCATATTCTTAAGTTTAACAGAGATGAACCGTTTCTGCACAAATTTTTAAACGTAAGAATTTATGTTAACGGTAACGGTAAAATGGAAAACGTATATTACCGGGAAAAATCTCGGCAATCAAATATTTTACAAAATTTTCATTAAAAAATATTTATCATATAACAATTCTTTAAGTTGAAGTTAATAACATACAAATCAAAAAATAGTTACATTGTAAATTAACTTGAAATTTTCACCAACAAGAAAAGCCATTTAAAATGGTAATTTAATAATAATATCACCAAGAACTTGTCGCAAAAAAATCCAAAAGAAAATAAGTTTTTCCGCCAATTATATCTAACAGTGTTGCAAAAATTTAGAAGTTAGTGAATACCGAATACTTAGTTCACAATTAACTGATGAACGAAATAGCTAATGAGTTTACCTGGCAATTTTTTGCTGTACATACGTTTATGCTTCAAACGTCAAAAACACATTTTTTTCCTAATATTTGCATTAGTTGTTTTTACATAACGCTGCCAAAAAACGAGTGTTGGTGGATTGTTGTACAACAACTCCAATCACCACCTAGTTAAAGACGCCTGGTAGAGTATTTGCCTGCTGTTATACTAAATACTTTCCCAGGTTCATTTAATAGTATTGTATACAATCCTATGTCATACTACCACCAGCTTTAATTTTTAGCTTAACTGATAAATTATCGATATTTAATTTTTAATTAAAAATAAAAAATTAATAGGTGTGCTACCATAGTTTTTATGCAAAGTTCCGTAAATTGAGAGAAAAATCCACCTACGCGCCTTTTTTCCAGTTTTTAAAAATATATAGATTCAGAAATATATATACGGCAAAAATAATTAGTATTTTTTATTTGTTGGAGATTTTAATAAAAGAAGAAAAATTCTAATTGACTACAAAATTGTTTATACATTACCACTAAATTTCGAAACAACTTTAAGATAATATTCATATATGTATTTGTCGTATTTTTTTGTAATCAATAAAAATTTATTGAAAGCCGAATTTTTTTAGTAAGCAGTGAAATTTATTGCAAAAGAAATTACTGCAGTAAAATATTCACGAGAACTGCTAAAACATTCACTGCATTAAAGTTTTACAGCAACATTTAAATATTGTAATTATTTTGAATGGAAATAATTTAAAAAATTCAGATATTTATTTTTGTAAAAAACAAAGACATTCTTCTTGTTAAATATCCAATAATTAGTTATTAGTAATACATTCACAGAAAAATAAATAGAGAACTATTTTTTTATCTTATCATTTGGTCATTAATTACTAAATTAAGCCTGCGCTATCGCAAGAAAATTATAATTATCACTTCGAACCGTAGCAAAAACATAAAAAAAATTATGAACTTCCAAATAGACAAATAAAAGTCTTACCTTAAATGCTCTTTGTCTTTTTATCGAAAAAATTGGTAAATAATTACCAAAAGTTCACTATGAAATTTGTTTGGTAATTAGTTGCAATTATAATTTCATAACAAACGAGTGTATTCAAGAAACAAATCGTTTAACAGAGAACATCGAAAGTATCTTACCTAAGATGAACCACACTTTCGCAACTCCGTTAATTAGTGGAGAAACTAGTGTGAATTCAAATACAACTTTGTTGCCACCATTGGCGAACTATACTGCAAATCTACCAGAAACCACCACTTTGCATCCAACTTCCAATACCTCTGCATATTATCATAATTCGAATTTGAATTATACTATACAGAATGCATCAATCCATAACCCCGATGATCCTAATTATATCACCATTGGCACACCATTTATTTCATATTCGTATACTACTTATTCGTATACTTATTACGTTTTTTTGATATTACTTGTAGTAGCGGCTATTATATGCATTAAGGTATACATATATGTATTTATTTCAAATAACAAATAAAAATGCTTATTTAGTATTTATTTCATTTTTAAACATATCTACATTTCTCCAGATCGGTATATTACGTCGTAGAGAACTGGAAAAGCGCGCGGCTGCTGAGCGTCGAAGAGGTAAAGTATAAATTTTTTAACAACAAACAATTAAAAGAAAAATAGTGTAGAAGAACGAATCGAATGATGAAGAGTTATGTATGTACACACGAACGAGTTTTATTTTTTAGACTCGAAAATATCACTTGCAAATAAGAACTAAATTTTTGAAGAGTCGAAAATACAACTCATATCGCGAGTCGAGTTGAAAAAATTTTGCACAAATTTTATTTTTCAAATCTCGTTCTGTGCAACGGTGAAGTGAAAAGATTTTGTAAGTTTTCATAACGCTTTTTGATTCTCCTTCAGTGAAAACATTTAAAATTGTAAGCATTGCTCTGGCAAAACAACTATTAGCCGTAAAATTTATTGTACAACAAAAGAGTGTTAAAAAAAATTAATTAATTAGAAAATACCTTACAATATCGTATCTTATATAAAAATAAATTTTCTATCTAACTACGCAACATAAATAATTATCAAAGAAGTTCTTTAGCTGCTGCTATCAAACCAAAATTTATCAATCCTAAATACAAATAATATATATTTAATTTGAAAATTTCCCACTTTTCTTGTAGGAAAATACCTAAGCGTTGCGATTTCGTAGTGCTTTTAGTTATTTTTTCACTGAACGACGAATGTAGGCAACATTTGGACATGACCCAAAAGGCAGTCATGCGATTTTGTGTGCGTAATGTTGATTCAATGCCACGTATCAGATCGTTGGTTTTCAATATCAATAACATTTGACGATCGACTTGTTCGAGTACATCGGAAATGTGAGGTAGCACTAGAGATGTATTATTTTGAAGTGTGTTTTTCTGAAAATTAAATCACGATTAAGTTCAAATATAAGGCGAGATTTTATTTTATATATTTTTTTAAATAAACTTCTGGAATTTGCATACCTCTTCTTTGGTATATTTAACTTTGTTTACGCCTTTCACAAGGGTCTCCCATGGCCTTCCCGTAACCATGCATGCAAATAGGCCATATAAATCTCCTTTTATGCCTAAATTCTGTGAATATGTTCTCATACCGACACGGTCAATATTTAATATACTTAACCATAATTTGGAATAATCATAACGGAACTTATCGGTTAAATTGGCATATAAACCATGATCAAGGAGCACAATCTCTACAGCGTTATTATGATTTTTTCTAACCAATATATTTCCTGGATGAGGATCACTGTGAACAAAACCAGTATTAAAAATCATTTCAGAATATAATTGACCTATTTTGTTGGATACGGTTAGAGGATCAATATGGTTTTTGTGTATATATTTCAAATCGTTTACTTGGCCACCCTCTAGAAATTCCATGACTAGAACACGTGGTGAACAATAATCCCAGTAGATTTTTGGCACTTTTAGCCAATCATATTTAATAAATTGCTTTTGTACTTTTTCAGCATTTCTTCCCTCATTGAGAAAATCCAATTCTATGGGTAAATTCTTTTTAGATTCTTCTACCAGCCATTGTATTTTAAAATCGGGAAAAATTAAAGCTAAAGCTTTTACAGCCAATTCCATGGTTTTCATATCTACCCTAGAGTTCCCTTTTACATAAGGATGTTGCACTTTAACCGCCACCACTTCTCCCGTTTTCAAAGTGGCTTTATGCACTTGAGCCAAGGAGGCGGTGCCCAAAGGTTCTCGCTCAAAATTATCAAACATATCTTCAGGATTCCGTTTTAAATCTTGTTTTATAACTTTGTACAAATCTTCGATAGGGTTTTGTGGAGCATTCGAATGTAATACCTTCATAGTTTTAACAAATTCCTTAGGTAGTAAATAATCCAAGGCACCAATGTGTTGGCCTACTTTAATATAGACTCCCTTATTTGTGCATATCAATTCTAGAAGTCTTTTAGCAGCAATTTTGTGGACACGGCTTTTTTCCTGCTTATATTCCAGTGAATTTGTGTCCCATTTCTTGTAATACAATTCGCGTTTATACATCAGCGCCACATCTACAACAGCCACAGCAGAACGACTTAAACGCACTATACCTAGTGAATTCAAATCATAGTCATTAGTGTGCAAACTTAAACCTGTTCCAATGGCACTGGCGCCTAAGAGGCTATATGTAACAAAACGTCTGATCATAGTGGCGCTAAGTAATATGGCACGTCCTGAGGAAAACAAGAAATAAAAAGAAAATTATTCTTCTCCTTTACTATACAGCCTAAGTATGTATGTGTGTTGGAAGGGTGATTTTAACCTCTGAACTCTTTCCATTATTAAAATAAATATAGCGAACATATGTATGTAAATACCTAAATCCATTTAATGAGATGTGACACCTTTTGACGTGGGTGTTGCTGCTTCAAGGAGCAAAGTAAACAAAATTAACGATTTCGAACAAAAATAAGAAATTATAATCGCTGTATAAAGTATTGCAGAACATTAAACATTTTTTAACCCACTTTTAAAAGTTTTTTTTCTTATTCTGTGTTACTTGCATAAATACGTATGTATGTACTATATTAAATAGTAATTTAATATTTAAATTTTGTCACATTCTAAATTTATTAGAAATCTTATCTTGATTATTGATTTTTTCGAAATAAAAATCTACTAAGCCTGTTGATTGATGGGCTACATAGTTCGTTTTAAATACTATTTACGCCATGAATGCTGATTCAGATTGTGTTGAAAGTCGGGTCGATTTTTTTTTTAATTTATTGAATTATTGCTGATTTTTTTTTATTATTTCGGTCCCCAGTTACATATATCATATAGAATTCCAAATATTGCAGCCTTTGGGCAAATTTCAGACGAAACAGTCGTAAGCAAATTCAAGGTTAAAAATTTATTAAAACCTGGATATTGAATTTTCAATAAATTTTGAAACTCGAATTTAGTGGGGTTACGTTTATTTCGTCAAATGTTTGCCTGTAGTTTAGATGTTTAGATGTATAAAAATTGTAAACTCGACGATTTAAAAACAAATAAATGTAATGTAAAAAAATTATTTTGCAGAAAGTGTTCAAATTGGCGAAAATTTTGCAGCGCAAGAGTGAAGAAAGACCATTTTTTCAATCCACTGGACTGAGCCGGAACCCATAGTACGTGTACCTCATGCAGAGTAGAATTCTAAATAGAGTTCATAATATACGATACTAGAAAATTATTCGAAATAGAACCTACAACGTAAGAAAAATTACATGCATTTATACTATCACTGTAAATAGCGAGCCTAGATACTCCATCATCAATGGCAATATCAACAGCCCTCTTAATATAAAATGTAGTGTACTCTAAACCACCTGTTACGAATTCGGCTTGATTTCTTACAGGTACAAATTTTTACTTGTAAAATTATTTTGAACAGCCGATTTGTCCTTTTATTTGCAAATTGATTTTTGGAAAATGTTAACAAAAATTTGCTTCAAAAGCGTGCTTCACCTGGTTTCTGTTTTTTAACATTTTTAAAATCTTATATTACTCTCCTGTTTTGACTGCAAAGTAAATGAATCCAACTAATATAAATACAATACGTTGTGTTATAGAAACAGCCCTCACTAACTTTCACTTCAGCAAAATATTGGATTAAAAGTTGCTACACTTTAAGCATATAAATTAATGCAAATATTATGATACTGATGAAATTTTTAATTTGTGACCTACCTCGACTTTTGTATTAAACAATTGTGTATTACATAAACTTTTTCTTTTTTTGATAAAAACTTGGAATATTTTAATTTTTACATCAACACCGCTTTAAATAATTTAAAAACTAATTAACTTCCGAAAATTTTAGTTATTTCTGCATGTTCTTATCTTATCGTATAGGTACATTTAGTTTAAAATGAAAAAAAAAACCAAAATGCATAACTAAACACACAAAGGAGAAACTAAAAATCCGTTTGTTATTGTTCAACTGCTATTAGAGAAAAAAAGAGACTGAAGAAACAAACGTGCGCACTAATTTCGTGTTGCTGTTTATATTTATCAGTGCTGTCAACTTTCTCCATAGTAAAAAAAGAGACTCCAAAAAGCAAAGTGCTTTTTTAAATTAATTTATATACGAACGTTGCTTTCGAATTTCAAATAAATTATTGCATTAGTTAATCTATAATTCATATAACGTGAATGTAGTAAATGTCTCGAAAACTGCAATCAAAAACAAATTAAATTATCAAAGTGATGTAAAGAAAGTTACTGAAATTTGAATCCTAAATTTTTTTTTTATTTGTGTATATACATATTTTTATTGTTAACTTGAATTCTTAAAACCAAAGTTGATATACATTTTTTTATTTGACCAATTTTCAGTTAACTTTGCAATTTTTAAGCTCTTAGTACGAATTTTTATTATTATTAGGTATACAAATTTCGAAAAGTTAATAAAATTTAACCATAAGCTTAACAATGGGAAAATTGAATAACGTCCTTATTATAATTACATATGTATCTAATATACATATATGCTGACTTCTTTCTTTTCAAGCTCTTCAACAAGTAGAAACTGCCTATGTCGTAACGACCGGTGATAACAATAATTGTAACAGTAATAACAGCACAACAACAAATGCAAAAGATTTAGATTTACCACCCACATACGAAGATGTTGTTCAATTCAATATGTTACATAAGCAACAACAGTTATCTACTCAAGGTACACCAGTTGGTAATGAAAATTGCATGACAACTGAGAATTCATCGAATACACTATCAGAAGCTGTTTCAACTGCAACTATAGAAACTGAAATTTCAAATAGTAATAACGCTATTGCCGTTAATATGAACCATCAAACGACTTCCCGTTAATAGTTGAACATTATTGTGTAGCATGTTACTTAACGTTACTGGAAAGTACTTGCGGTTTGTGGACTTTATGTATTGTTATTATTGAGCATGACTTTTTCTTAATTACAAATAAATTGCATATAAGTAAATATTTTTTATTATATAAATTATAACAATAATTTGGCTCTCTTGATAATTACCAATTATGAACATTTGAACAAATCAGGATCGAAATATTTTCATAAATAAAGTTAAAGTGCAATTTTATTCATAATGAATCTTTTATTAAACTGAATTTGTTTTCTTAGTGTAGTTTAGATACCAAATGCTTAAAAAAATATATCAATCGTCGTCGCGACGTATCCGGTGCTATATATTAATCGTTTTTATCATCAAAAATTTCTATAATTTCTATTATGGGTTCAATTATTATACAATCATCTTCGGATCCATCGCCTGGTTGTTCTGATTCCGACTTCATGTTTGTTATTAAATGTTCAGGTACTCTATGATTTTTATCTTCATATTTTATATTTGGCTGATGCAGGTTGAAATTTGGATTTTGTTTCGCTATGGTTTGTATACTTTTTCTGAATTTAGATTTTGGGGTTTGTTCTGATATGGTTTGCAAACTTTTACTTATTTTCTTGAGGCGATCTCTACAGATTTTATAATTTTTATTTTGATGTCGTAAGCCGCGCGGCATTTTAAATATACGTATATATGTGCATATACATATATTTTTCGTGAAAAATAAATTTAAAAATATATTTTAACTAAACTTTTATTAATTTTGACAAAATATATAACAAACTTACTATGTGTATAAAATAATAGAAATGAGCACTGTAATTCATGTGATTGTTTCGATTCTCTTAACAACGTAAATGAAGACTACCCGTTCGTAAGGAAATTTCCTAGTACTACAACATTCACTCCAATCGTGCTTCATGTCTTTAGGCGTGCAAATATTTCAGATCGGTCAGAAAATATTTAGAACTGATTGTAAGTATATCCTATTTGCAGTGTTCTTAAGGGCAGTACTCTTCCTAATATAATATAAACGACATGGGAAAAATAATCACATCACAATAGGGTAAGCTCGCACTACGGTATTTATTTTCATGAAATATTCGATTTTAACATATCTGTCACATGGAGACGAAGCCATGCTGGATTTTGATTAATTTTTTTTCCAAATTCTGCTTCATTTGATAACAACATAATGTAGTTGTAGCGTACTTAAGCTCGCTTGCAGCTCCAGTTACAGGGACTAATTATAAATCAATCCCATTTACGAAATCTTAGAAATTATATTCCATCAAATCGGTCCAATCATGTACAACACATGTACAGAAGAGATACATAAACATTTTATAGAACTGATAACAGATATCTCTGATTTCCAAAGTAGTATGCAAAATAAAACGGCAAATATTTATTATTATTTACTTTTCAAATTAAAAAATTCAGCTGATTTATTTAACATATATTTAAAGATAACTTTTAAGCCATGGCAAAAGAATGTGTTAAACATTTTATAAATTTTTACATTCAGAAGACATTAGTTAATTAATTAATGTAAATATTTACATAAGTAATAAAAAATATACCTAATGCCAATGTCTATAGAGAAAACTTAAATTAGAAACGATTTAGAATTACGTGTAATGTTGGACCCCATCTGCCATAAGGATCTTTGGGCAAAATAAATATATCATTGCACCAAGTGTAGCCGATAACTCGATTTTCAATAATTTTTTTAAATGCTGGATTTTCATGTAATAAATCACGATAATTATCATTCGAAACAATAGCAGCATCCATTTCAAAGGCTAATTGTAAAATAAAGCTGGTAAAGTAAAAAACAAAAATAGTAAAAACAAGAAAAATAGTACAAAAGTATCATAAATCTGTAGAACTAACCGATCATCATAGCTTATACTGGTAAGACCCGGTAGGTTTTTACAAGGTGTTTGCACAATTTTACCCGCTTTATGTAAGCGGTCTAATAATTCGTAATTTGTTGACTTTGCTTTGTTCATACGAAATTGTGGTATTACCGCTTTTACCTCATGACCGATTTTCTCAAAATATTCTATGGCGATTTGTAATCCCTTGACAGAGAATTCTCGATCCAGACCATGTCTAAATGAGGAATTAAAATTATTGATTCATGCATGTAAGTTCGCTCTGTGACTACTAAAATATTAGCAGTAATATATCCTGGGAGCTTTATAAACAAGATCCACTAAAAAGAATTTATATTCTTTGCAACTCATTTTACGGCCACTTTTTAAGACTTATTCTGTTCAATATTTTTGGAGTTACGGACTGGTTTAATAAACAAACTAATAGAAAAATACAACATCGATACACATGACTTGGAACCGTTCAAAATAGAAGGACTGAGCTAAGTTAAAGTTATGAACTAAATCAGAAATATCTTTGGACCTTTAACAAAAGAAATTAAGTGTAGTTAAGAAAATTTTCCAGCCGTTTTATCATTAAAGTAAATCTTATTTTGGCACCTATTTTGGTCTAATCGGTCGGTATGTTTTGACGATATATATAGTTCAAAAATACTATAAATGTATATGACAAATCAAAATAGCTCGCGATGTATATGGCTAGCGTCTGACAAAACAATTTTCGTTAACATTCTATTTTAGTTGACCTTTTTATAATTTATTCTGTTATTTTTATTATTAAGCTCGAGGGCGTTTTTCTTTTAAAAATTATTCCACGTTTATTTATTTTCAATATTTCGTTAACAGTTTGTCAACATTATCCTGACGACGTTAAAATAATATAATTAAAAAAAAAAAACCAAAAATAAACATTAAGATAAAATTTAGTCGTTTATTGAAACACTTACTTGAAGGCAACGTTACTACCGTCAAGAATTACCATGCGTTTGCCGAGTGTTAATTGTTGTGCAGCACTGGGATTGTAGGCATTTTCGTTATATTTATTTAACGTTTTCTTTTCACTTTTTGTGAACAAATTATTGTTGATTAATCTACCGAGGGGAGTTTTAACCGTAGGTTCACTTGTTTTAAAAGCCTATTAACGAAAACCTTTAAACTTTACACGTTTCCACACCAAACACATGAACTTACCGTGTGGGGCAATGTCTTATCATTTTCAATTGGAATAAAGTCTTTTTCGTTTGTCTCACATATAAACACAACAGAATCGTCATTTAAATCAAGAGATTGTGGTTTACGTTGCAACGTTACATCTGTGTTGTCAAGGCTGCTGTCATCTAAACAAATCAGTTCACTTTCCTCAGTAGCAAATCTTGAATTTCTTGTCGATTTTTCCGTTAAGGTACTCAATTTATTATAATCAGAAAAATTATCGACAGAATTAATAGTTTCGATACTACGACCGAGATCGACGAAAAATGGTAAAATTGAACCCTCTTTAGATTTATCAACTTCATTTTTATTTTCATCTTCAATGTTCGGAGGGGTTGCAAAGGAAGCTGCTGGTGATTTCTTCTTCTGACAAGGCGTCGAAGAATCACATTTGTTAAATGAATAAATGAGCGATTGATAATTAGTTGATACATCACTAGTGGAAGGAAAATTATCATCACGATTGTCATCTATTATTATTTCTTCTATTGTGGGTTCTATAAGAATGCAATCATCGTCATCATCTTCAGTATTTGTAATCGTGATAGTTGAAGTGTCAGTGGTCAATTTATCAACGTATGAACGTATTTCTCCTTCTTCCAGTGTACTAGATACACTATGCGAGTTTCTATTTTTTGATTTTTGTAAATTAAATTTTTTCCGATTAATCCAACGTTTGTTCATTTTCTTTGACCGCGTAATTTTCTGTTCAGTCATTTTCTTCAGCATGCTATTGTCTTTCACAAAGTAGACACGGCGTTTAGCTGAACTTGTCTATAAAGATGAGAGTGATATAAATATGTAAATCGTTTTTAATAAATTACAATTACACAAGGAATAGTACTATATACTTACAGACTGGTCTTTACTTAAAGGACTTTTCTTCGGTGATCTTTTCTTACAATGTTGACTAGTTGATGGCTTTATTTATATATTAAACAAAAAAAAATTAATTATTAACTAAAACTATATATATGCAAAAATATACAAAGTATATTATTTCAAAAAATTTAAAACGATTACACATAAAAATTTTAACTGACTTTAGACAAATCGACTAATTATTTGAAACAAAAGGTTGAAAAAAATTGCAAAATTGCAGGTCGGTCGATCTACTGCCATACGCAGAAGATATTGACAAATAAAAAATACCTCGAAGGTTTTCAACTAAATTTATTTCTGGTAGTCCGATTTAATTCCCGTCAAAATATGTCAGATGAACGATATTGCTTTTTGAAAATGATTTCATTCGAGAAAAAAACCTTAAAGCTTAAAAAAAATAGATTGTTCAAATAATAAAAAAGGTTAAAAAAAAGTATTAAGAAAGATTTCATTCACTTCCAGAGATATTTGTTATTATTAATAATATTAATTTAAGTTTGAAATAGTATTGAAAATTTAAGTTCCAATGCAAAATTAATCGATTTGGCAAATAAGTCATTCATATTTTTGTTATTTTTAACTCGAAATTTTAAAGCAGTTTTCAAATTTCCTAAAGAAAAATACTTACCGTTAGAAAACAAATTAAAATTTCATAATTCATTATATTTATCAAATTATTAACAACATTTGAAATTTACTGAAATGAGTGAAAACAAAAAAAAAAAACATCCTAAACAGAACATCTTAAAACAGCAACATCACGTTAAATAATTCGGAAGGTGAAAGCCAGAATTGCCTGTAAAGCACGGAAAAATCGTCGCATATCTTAAAATACACTGCCAATGCTTTCTTTTTAAAAATATAAACTCGCAAGTTTGAGACAATCTTGAAAATGTTCGAGCTTTTCTGATGAAAAAAATTTTATGGTTAACGAATTCTACAATGAAACCTGTCCTCGCCATGACGAATGGTATCCATGGCCATCGGACAGTACGTTCACTGCTAATTTATATTGATCAGGACATAAATTTAAGACAACAAATTCTTTAGTAAAACTATACAAATCATACTGGATTGGATCTACTATAAGAATTTAAATTTCCTCATTTGGTTTTATTTGACTAAGACACAGCTGTTCAATTTAATAATTGAACGAACAGAACACACATATATAGAACGTTTTCAACTGAACTGAAGACACATTCGTTGCTCACTTAAGTGAATTGCAAACGACAGCGGCGACTTCCAAATGCAATACACTTCGTAAAGACTTTTAGATTGTTGAGCTAGAGAAATTCCTTGTGATTTAATTTTATTTTTCGAATTATATCGCAAATTTTTGCTTTACATTTTAACTGTGTAATATAACTATGAAATAAATAACAAAGACTAGTGAAAAAGAATTTCCAAATGAACTCAGTGACCTCATTGCTTTCAAAATATAAAAATTTCGATCAAAACTTAGAGAAGTTTTAATTTGTTTTCTATATGCTTACCTGTTCTCTGAAACGATGAAATCCTCTGTTACTTTTGTTACATTATATTAATGAAATAAAACTAGAAATTTTATATAATAATGATTGTAATATTTTGGAATATATTTCGCAAAGTTTTGACTAGTTGTTACATACATTTTTGATTTTCTTTTGGCATTTACAATTCCACAATTATAAAAAGTATACGTGAATATACATACATACAAGGCAACGAACAAAATGGAACAATGACAATTGTTTTTAAAATCCAAATTGTTAAACAGGAAACACGTTGCTAATGATTATAAAAAGCTTTTAGATTCCCAAGGTTTTTTTATTTTATTACTTTCCTAAACATATCTAAAAATTTTAATAGTTAACTAATGAAAATTAATGCTAGTAGGTAGGCTCACATCCATACATATATACGAGTATAAATATTTTCTACCACAAATATTAACTTATTTCATTTGTAAACGCTTAATGTTAGCGATACGGAGAAACTGCTGTCAACCATTAACATACGTTTTTATTTATAACAAAAAGACTTCGAAAATATTCTATAAAGTTAAATAATTTGTTAAAAAGTTAATATTTTTAATGGCTTTTCGATTCTCAAAAGTGCTTGAGAATATTTTCTAGTTTTCTTTAAAATTATTTTAACAATTTTCCAATTCTTTAAGTTCTTGTTCAATATTTGTTCGAGCAATTTTAGCATATTTATTGCTAAATTCGGGGGTCTGATATATGTCCAAGGCCAACAATGTGCTTAAAGTCTAAAAGTATCGAGAAATAATTAAGCATATGTTATTGATGAAATAGTATATAAGAATTAACCTTGCGCCTTAGCATATCAAAATTAGTTTTACCCGCTGTTGTCCATTCTTGACGTGACAACTTGGCATAGTTCTTATAGACATCTGCAGTTGAGCTAAAAATATTCTAGGTTAAATATAATATGCTAAATTCTAATTATTATTAGTAAATGGAAATGAGGTGGAACTTATTTTCTTTTTTTTTTGTAATTGTGCTTGAATGACAATTTTTGATAGTAGAAAAATTTGCGTAAATATAAAACAACGTATTGAGTAGGATTTTCCATGACAATAGCGGTTGGATTTAATAGTTTTTGCATAAAATGTTGATAATGTTTTTATAAAAATAAAAATAAATGTCTTTCCATGATCTAGAAAGTAAACAATCTTCCGAATTTTCGGTATGCAATAGAACTCGTGCAATAACTATTCCATGCAGTCAATCATCATTTGGCTAATTGTGAAAATATTGTACGGAAATTATAAGTTAAATTTATATGTGAATTTTCGAATTCCTGTTTCTATATTTCGGAATTGGGAAATTTTAGAAGAACTTTTTGAACTTTTTGTAAAATTTGGTTCATTGTTTACTGATGACTTAACAAAAAATTTCTTTAAAAAAAATAATAAGAAAAAGTTAATCGATATTAAAAATATATAATAAAATTATTACTTACGCCAATATTAATAAATCTAAATCCTGTAAAAATGCCATGCCATAGTCGATGTCACCACTCACTGTTCCTGAACAATTTTCACCCAATAAACGACAGACGAATTCAATCATATCTTCCTATTTATAAACAAAAAGTTACATATTTAATTATATTCGTAGGCAAACTAATGGTATACTTACATCTTCAATCATTGCATCTTGACAAAATTCTTTAAATATTTTACAATTATCTTGTACACAACTTCGTTCCAAATCGAATTCATAATATTGGAAAAAAGCAGCCAACACAATATGTGGCTTTGCATTTTCCAATTCCAAGCGTTTGGGTGCCAGCATGCAAGACCAATTATGGTAGACACGTTTAGTGGCATCCTCGTTTAGCTTAATGCGTATACGTTCATACCAGAAACGAATTATGTCTTCCGGAATGTCATAATAATTGCAGGCCTTGGACCAAATATCATATAAATCACAAGTTGCCATAATTCTTTTTTTTATATAATTTTTTTTAAAAACTAGAGGTAGCCGCAATTAGGAATATATGTAGTGGTTGAATACTTTATTTAATATAAAAATATATATGTATGCATTTAAAAAGGTTTTGCTAGGTTTTTAATTTTTGTTTTGTCTGTTTGTTGCTAGCAAGCTGTATGAGTCAAAAAAGTGCTCGTAACAATTAGAGCTTTTGCAAATTTTTGTTTGTTAAAAATGGGTGGTCGTAACAATCTTTCTTATTTATTTGGGGGTTGAAAATTAGCTTAAAAGCTTACAACACCAGTTTTAGCAGGGTTGATATTTGAACAATAACATGTGTGCGTCAACAGTGAGACTGAACTTACATATCGAGCCTTTGGTGCATAATGTCGTAATTCAAAAAAACGTGAACTGAGAAAAATGCATTTGAAGTTTTGAGCCATCTTTTTGATAGTATTTTCGTTTACTAAAGTTATTTTTTTACAAGTTTTTAAATAAAGAGGCATGTTTTGTAATGTTTTCTGTTTGTAAATTTCTTGTCATAAAGGAAATATTTCATTATTGCAAATAAATATTGTTGGAAATAGCTGGAGGCAATAAAGACATTTGTAGCTTTAGAATCTGAACAGTTCGAGATGGAACCATAATCTTTTTTCCTTTAGATATGTATTTCCCCAAAGATATTAAAATTATATAATTATAATATCAATATAATGATGGCACTGACTGCTAAGATCCAAATGTTCTAGATTGCAATATTTAGTTACAAGTAGAAATTATGTTTTATTCTAAAGGGTTTCTGAGCAGGCTTCTACAGATGTACGATAGATAGTTACCAGTATATTCTTTTACTTGTTGACAGGTTGTTAAAATTTGTATGCATGTGTTCCCCTATTATTTGATGCACAAAAGACACAATTTTTGTTTAGTGATGGTATGTTGGTTGGATATATAAGAGGTTTGTAATTTCGATTAATTTGAAAAAATGGGTGTGATGGTATTGTTTAAGCTTACTTATTTTTTTGTATTATTTATACCTTCGTTACGAATTTTTCCAATTTACTCCATACAATATATCGAAATGGTATTATATTCCTCCATACCATACATCCATAATATGTATAATAATAATACTAAATGTTATGTACATAGAGGGGTAGACATAACTTAAAGTGGTGCTAATGGACAAATCTAAGTTTTTTGTTTATAGCAAAGTGCATCGTTATATTAGATTTTAAAGTTCGGAATAAATAGAGTGTGCTAATGATAAAAACAGCTGAAGAGAGCCTGTGGCCAAGTGTCCAAGTCACCACTTGTAGCGACCAGTTTGTTTACATTGTCAACAAATCGTCTATATATATTTTTTTGCCTATGATGGGTACAGACTCTTATCTACGTAAGAAAAGTTAATTGATTTATCCAAGGGGACTTTATTATTATATCCTATTATTATTCCTATAGTCAATTTACCGGGATCTCAAGAACATATTAAATATGTATACCACAGACCATAGCCTGGCCTATAAATTAGTTAGAAGTACTGGTGACAAAGTCAGTAGTGAATCAGTAGTTTTAGTATCGACATTTCTTTCAAGGTATACGTACATGCATATAAATGCTTGCAATATCAAACGAAAAAATATAAATTAGGCTTTAAAAATATAAAGTCCAATGGTGCAATTACGTAGATTTTATGGCACCATTCACATTCAAGCCTTGAAATTTTACTTTAAAATAGTAAGAGCATTGTAAGAAATGCGCTTTAAATACAATTAAATGTTATTGCATTTATAAATTACACTCATTCCGTGGATTTCATACTTCTTTTATTTACCTCAAATTTCTCGTGATCTCCATCGGATACGTCTACCGTATTTTTATTTTTTACCGCGTTTTTTCTCCGTAATTTACGCTTTGCTTTACGTATTTTTATTTTGTCTGTACGGCTTAAATTTTTCCTGGACATTGCCTAAATAAATTCCAAAATATATTTTTGTCAAGCGCACGTTTACATCCAAGGCGTAATAAAATAAACAAAGTAACTTCACAAACCTGTAGTTGCTGTTTGTTTTGGTTTCGTGAACGTCAAAAATTGTTTTTAAGTGGCAAGGCACAATATAATTGCATGATGGTGGCAAGGCGTATAAAAATGGAAGTGTGTTGTTAATTCAATGCTATTGGCATTGCTTTTAGTGGTTTTATATATTTTAAGCGTGTAAAATGTTCGAATCAATAATCGGTTCTTCTTTAATATTTATAGTTATATATATATATTTATAACTTGTGGTGATACCGCCATAATCAAGGCGCAATCATACCTGGTGGCCGCAGTGTCTTAAATTCTCACTAACTAATTTTTGTTCCAACACAAAGCATGTTACTAGGTAATCGTTTTGATGCCTCGAATAAATTTCTACATGGCGAGTTGTATTTGTAAACAAAAAATGCTGTTGCTCTAAGGACGAGATAGGCTGGTATGAATTCGCCTTTGGCTGTTTAATACAAATTAGAAAATCGCTAGAATTTCATTGTTTGTTTTCAACTATAAAAAAACGCTACGGATTCAAACAAACTTCCGCAAAAAAAGGAACACTTGATAAAGAGAACAGCTTGCATTTTACCAAATAACCATTGTCGTGATTTATAAAGAATTATTTTTCAAGGAATATACCTATAATATAATAAATTCGAAAAATTAAAAAGTACCTCTTGTTGCCATAATAAAACTACTGTTTTATGAAATTAAAAGCAAGTGTATAGAAGATAAATTTTGTGAAGATTTGTTTAAACAAATTGTGAAATATATAAAGAGTATGTAATTTGGTTGGTGTAATGTGAAAAGTAGAAAATAATTTTAGTTCAAAATTTGTACAAGTATTTGTAGTGGGTTTTCCAGACGATATTGACGACTTTAACGACACAATGGATCTATGGGGAATTTTCTTATTTTTCTTGTTAGCCTTCATCATTATGAGCTGTTGTGGCTATTGTTGTTCCCGTAAGCAAAGAGGAGCGGTTTTATCCGGTAAGATACTAAATGCATTTAAGGTGGATATTATTACTTTTTTTTAAAGAGAAATTTGTAACACACTATAGCATATCGTTAATATGATCAATATTCAAGTAATTCCACATTTAGGTTCTAGATATAGACTTTATTGCAATATGATTCATATACACACATTCATATGCATACATATCTTCGTATGCAATTACAGGGCCGACAAAAATAATAGCAGCGATAACTATTCTGATATTCTTTTATAATAAAGCGGAGGATGGTGTCATATAAAAAAAAATTTGATACTTTTACTGTTATAACAGTACCTTTTCGAAACAATAAAAAATATACCCTTTTCAAAACGCTGATGTGCCGAAAAGTACCTATTTGGTTTTCTTCTCAAAATTTTTTTAATTTGATACGTATCAAGGCGAATGCATACCAGAAGCTGCATTAGCTACAATTCTCATCAGCTGATTTCTATTCAGTTGTCAAAGTTGTGTTCAACTCAAAGCAAGGTTTATTAATACCAAATCAAATTCATTACCAGGTAACCTCGCAAATTCGCCCGTCAGCTGATACAAGAATTTGTGCCGAACGTCAAAGTTTGTTTACTTTTGTGAGAAATTGTCATTATCATAGATTAAAATGTGGTTCGTTTTCGAACCATGTCTAATCCATCTGAGACCACTGTGAGCGTTAGTCGTCGCATTGTGGAACAAATTAATCGTTGTGTGGAATTAGACAAAAAATTTATCTAAACCGGCTTGCGCTATAACGCCAATTTATTGATATTGAAAATATTTTTCATTATATAATTTTATATTTTAAGTTGTAAATATGCAAAAAAAAATTCCCTGCTTTTTTCTTTGTTGGGATACAATTATTTTGCTGAAGTTCTTAAGAGGCAAACGTACTACAAAAGTTTATAGTAGTACCTAGAGCCCAAATTATGGCATTCGATATCGAACGGAATTCATACAAATTTCAATAAAATGTTGGTTGAAATTTCGATTCGAATCGAATGCCGTAATTTGGCCTCCGAAATGAATGTGATTAACATCCATAAAGTAAAAAATAAAATTTTATTATTGTTTCTTTTTATTAAAAATATTATTTTCGTTATTTCTTTTAATTCTTCAAGCACCCGTGGTGGTAACCACAACTACGCACACAGGGCCAATACCAGCAATCCCTGCTAATACAGCTGCTGCGTATCACACGCAAACGTATTCAACTCCATATCCACGTCAGGCGTAAGTTTAATTTTTAATATAGTAAAATATAATCATTTTATTCCCAAACTATTCAATATTTTTATCTTTAAAGAGTTCCAACACAAATGCCCATGCCAATGCCTTACCCCGCCGCTCAACCTCCGGCTCCAGGGTACGCTATTTATTATCAAATAACAGATTTCTTTTCATTAATAATTTTATATTTTCAGTTTTCATCCTAATGCAGCACCTGCAAGCATGAATCCACCTCCATATGATATAGCGGTAAGTGGTGCTGGTGCAGGACGACCAAATAACAGTAGCTATGAGAAACAATTGCCCTACAATCCAAACTATCAATTGTAAATAATAAGATTGCCTAAAATAATGTTCATACCAACTAAAAATAACCAACGATTTCAAAAGAGGGAACTTTAATCAAAGACTTAAATATTAGAGAAATGGTTAGTAGAGGGTTGCCATAGCGATAAACAAACTATTATAAAATATATTATTATTAAATAAACATACGTATATATGAATAAATATACGTCTGTATTAAGTATGTATAAATGTATTATAATGTATTAGACAATATGTTATAGACTTTTTGTATCTTAAGAGCATTTAAAGTAACATTTTTGGGACAGTGTAAAAAATATCGCACAATGAGATATTTATTGGAAATATTTTAAAAAAATATTATCTAGAGTTTTTTTAAATCCCTAGTACAATTTAGATTAAACTACATGCATCAAGTAGACGTAGGTGAATTTGTATTGCTTGTGAGCCCTATGATAATATTAAAAGAAATTCCGCGTCACAAAACTTTGAAAAGAGCAATTCCGAACTTAAAAAATGTGTTTTTTTTTTAATTTTGTGGTTTTAGTTTAGCCTTGATTGTCATCCCTGAAGGCCTTGACTGACTATCAGATTTAATCGTTAGATTTTAGTCATATGATGGTGTGGATTAAAAATTAATATGCGTGTCGTCAGATTTGTTGGCGAATTGTCCTTTCTGTCGGATTTGCTAATCTTTTGAATATTTTTACAGACATTTCGTTGTGATTTTCTGAATTAGATATTTTATTTTTTTTAATCGAATGATTTTGTACGATAGTCCGTCACGGTCTTAACGGACACATGAAGTTTCCTATTGTTCATAAAAGCGTTACGAAGTATTCCAAAAATAATATATGTAAGTCTTAATATTAATTTTATAAAAAACCAGACTTGTTGACGAATTGTCCTTTCTGTCGGATTTGCTAATCTTTTGAATATTTATACAGACATTTCGTTGCGATTTTCTGAATTAGATTTTTTATTTTTTTTAATCGAATGATTTTGTACGATAGTCCGTCACGGTCTTAACGGACACATGAAGTTTCCCATTGTTCATAAAAGCGTTACGAAGTATTCCAAAAATAATATAAGTCTTAATATTAATTTTATAAAAAACCAGACTTGATGACGAATTGTCCTTTATAAATGGCATAAACTAAAATGATACATATATTACATATATTTTTTATTGAAATATTGATAATTTTTAATGAAAATTAATTTAAAAAAATAAATATAAAACTGTAAAACAGTCTATTTATATATTTGTTGGGTTAATTGTGTTTTCATGATATCTAAGATTTGAACAAAAAATAATAATACGTGACGTGAAGTTCTCTATATTTTCCTAAACTAGAGAACGTTAATGAGACATCTGCATACACCCTCTAACAAAAAAGACAAAGATGGCTTGCTGAAAGTGCTCTTATACGTGAAAAATTTTTAACTTGATTTTTGACCAAGTCTGTCGTTAGCCTAAAAAACACAATTCTCAAATCTAATCACTATGATAATATATTTTGGAATGCAAATAATATTGTCTTTTTAAATATGGAATCACCCTTATTCCAGTTGTCAACGTCGACGTCAACACCAAATCTTAAACCCTGTTACGTCGACATACTGCGGCTTTAATGGCATTAAAAAAAACTCGCAATTTCTAGTAAATGTCAATTAAGCTATTAAAGGTGATTATAACTGGCGAAAATTATCTGATAATGGACGAAAGTTATGTTATGTAAAAGCGTATCAGTTCTCTAGTCTTTACGAAATTTATCCCCCATATTGTAAGATTTGACCCGGATATACTAACGCCTCCGCTAACAAGACAGCTTGTAAAAATTCTGATTCATAATAATATCTATTAAAAAGAAGACCGCCAAAGATCAGTGAAGTTCAGCTTTTATCAAATAAACAGCAGATGAATATGAAAATTTTGTAAGAAGCCTATCACAACTTGCTCTCTATACGCTTAAAAATTCGTAATTATGGTATAAATAATAAATCTGTGTATTATCTCTCTTCTCCCTTAATTTTGATTAGTTTTTATTACTTAAATGCAACAACATTATAACTGTCTATATAAATTAATTTATTTTACTACGTATACGCCGCCTGTATTGTGAGCCAATAAAACATTTTGCCTTGAGGACAGTGTCATTTGATCAGTAAATTACATATACGCTTACCCAATGCGAATTCATACCAGGTACACTTATACTAGGAACACAAATGCGGCGAACAACGAATTATTCGTTGGGAACTTTCGTCATCAGAAATAAAAGACATTTGTGAGTATGAAAATTAACTCATGATTCACACACATCAAGTTTGACTCATCAAGTCTTGAGTATTTGGATGAACGGAGAAGAGAGAATGGAAAGGGGTACAGACTTGACGGTACTCGTCAAGTTTGTTTCTTTTTCTCTTCCTTTTTGTTGCTTTCTCTCTTTTCATAACCGTAGTATTGTAAAACAAGCGAAACTTGACGGCAAAATGTTTACGTGTATGCAGCTTCAAAAGAAAATTTAACAAAAAGTGATCAGGTAAACTTGATGTACGCCACACTGCGATTTTACGCAACGAATTATTTCCGCCGAATTCGTTATGCTAGACGTTGTGCATCGTTCGTCCCAATTGTGTTCCCAGCATTACTAGTACAAAATCCACAAAAATTATTCTACTTTGTCAACAACAATTCATACAATGTTAACATCAAAACATGATAAAAATAGTATTTTGTGATAAAAATGCTCTTTATCTATCGGCAATTGTTGTACTGTTTATATTTTTTAATTTTTGACTTTAGTTATCAGCGTAAAATCGTGATTAATACACTTAATATGTAGTACCTCTTAACAATGAATTATTTCAATTTGTATTAAAAAAATTCCATTTATTAAAAATATTCGGGTACAATGGCTTTGGCTTTAATTGCAATATTAACTTTTGGCATTTTGGTCTTTTTTCTAACATCAATTGCAGTTTTTGTGACAAGAAATCGAAATTATCGAAATGGTAAATTATCGAAATGGAAACAATATAATAAAATAAACAAAAGTTTCTAATAATCCTTATTGAAGTAGTCAGTATGTTCATCATTAATTTTCTTATTTAGTGTAAAAGTATTTCTTAAAAGACAATCATGTATGTGCGTACTCGTAAGTATGTGTGGTGGCAAAATAAGACACTATTCGTTGCAAAATAACCTATGGAATTCTGAAATTAATTTTTCAAATGAAAATAAATTGATCTGTTCACAAAAAACAGTGTTCCTACAAAATGAACGTGTTGTTGTAGATATGCAAGAACATATGCACATTTCTATGTATAATATAATACGGGTATATGCATACTTATGTATTTATACATGTACTATATATATGTATATGCATATGTAGCAGAGCTTCGAACTGGAACCGAACCGAAAACCGGAATTTACAACCAAACCGAAACCAAATATTTTAAATACAAAAGACTGCAACCTTAACCAGAACGAACTTTCATTTCGGTTTTTTTTCGTTCGCAAACAACAAAAACAAGAAAAAAATTAAATAAATTATAATTTTTATATGGTTTAGCTGGTGTGTATGTAAATTTCTTTTGGTGGAAATATTAAAATCGTCAGCAGACCTGGAAAAATATGAAATTCCGTATGACAAATTCCTGAGAACAACGTAATATACAAACAAAATAATTTTTTGGGGGTTTGGGAGTATAAACATTTGGATACTCAGAAAAAACGTTGAACCGAAAAAATCGGTTTCGCACCGAAAAAAATTTAAAACCGAAACTATAAAAGTTGAAGAACGAAACCGAAAACCGGTTCGAAGCTTTGATATGTATATATGCAAAGAATTGCAAGAATAATAACGCTGAAAACGTAATTTTTGAACATGGATGGTAAGGTTCTAAATAATGCGGTTGCCTTCTAGTCAAAAGGTTATGCGATACAAATGACCGCAGCAGTGATTAATATTATGTCTGAATACACATTTCTAAATTTTTCTGTAGAACAAATATTTCATAGTATTTAAATAACTATATGATATACGTACATATGTACATAATTACATACATATATTGTACATAGATATGTGTACACATTATTCCAATCTATTAGGTAGTTATTGTTATCTAATCGATATACATATATGCACATACTTATGCAAGTGCCGAAATTCGATCATGTTAGCACTCATATTTATTTAATGCGTATCAATCAGTTTTAGTTGAGATTTGTGACTTAAAATTGGGGGACTTTAT
Source organism: Dexiosoma caninum (assembly GCA_963924685.1). NCBI lineage: Eukaryota > Metazoa > Arthropoda > Insecta > Diptera > Tachinidae > Dexiosoma > Dexiosoma caninum. Next base: position 4,303,271 of record OZ004728.1, read on the forward strand.
TTAAAAGCAGAATGTTATTACTTTTTATTTGCGTAAGCATTTCCTTCACAATATTTATAGTAATAAGCATAGTAGTTCTCATAAATCGTCGAACTCGTAATAAGCGCTATCCGGGTCAGGTCATTGCACCAGGTATTCAAGCATAGCCAGAATAGAAAATAACGTTTTTTATTCAGGTAAAGAGATTTTTTTGTTTATATTTTTTTAAGCACATGTGGTAGTAACAACAGCAACAAATTTAGCACCTGTTGGTTATGCAGCGACACAAAATCCTGTTGGATCAACAACAATAACATCATATAACACAACATGTAGACAGCAGGGGTAAGTATTTTATTTATGGATGATTAATATTTTTTATTAAAGAATTAATTGAATTAATTTCACATTTCCAAACGCTTATTCGCTTGTTTTCAACACTACTTTTGCTGATGGCGAGTAGTCAGCGTATTGGCTCTGCAAACAGAAAGACCCAGGTTCGATTCCCAGCCAGGTCAAATCAAAAAAATTTTTTCTGAGTTTTGTATGCTACAGCACCCTCCTTCGTCGGTATTTGAACAATAAAACGTCGGCGAATTAAAATAATAAATAAAATGGCTCCACTAGCTTAAAAATAATGCGTCAAAAAACATCAGAGACGCCGCAACTGCAGAGTTGTGCAAGAATTAAATTCTATCTTCCTACCACTTTCACCACCTGTCTATTCTCTACACTATACCTCTCTCTAGATCCAGTGCAATGCATTACATATGTAGGGTATAGAACCTGAGCACTGGTCCAAGATAAAAAAAAAAATTCTTGGTATAGGCAATTATTATACATACATACATACATATATACTATAAACATATAGTTGGTATCATGCAGAAAGTCCCTAACTCGCATTTTTTCGAAGTTGACTTTTTCAGTGATTCCTGTTCATTTCATGCAAACAGACTAAAAATTAACGGGTTTAGAAACTTTGGTCGAGATTGGTTCTAGAAAATGCCGACGTAAACCACGAACCACGAAAATCAAAAATTTTTCAAGAAACTACTTTAAAACAAAAATATTAGGCCACTTCTATATTAATCCAATAATATAGCGATACATATCGTCATATGAAACGTAAAATCATGTAAGTCACAAAAATCTCAAAATCGGGTTTTCTATTGAATATTGTGTACCATGTGAAAATGCACGTGCGTACAAATTTTTTATATTTTACTATAAATTAGTGATGCTGTTAATTTTGTGCAAGTTTTAAAGAAACTTTTTTTCCGGTTGCTTACTTAACTACTTTATTAAGTGTTTCCCCTCCCCAGCAAAATCTAAAAAAATTTAGTTATATGGTTTTACGTTTTAAATGACAATATGTATGCCTATATGTAAATACATAGTATGTATGATTGAGGGAAATATAACGGGCTGACTTACTAATTCCCTGTAAATATTGTTCTACGTGGTCCATTTTAGCTGTAAGGGACTGCTTACAAACATGGTACTACGTAATGCAGCTGTGGACTATGTCATTGAAAACAACACCTTATTGTTAAACGACAAATGTTCATGATTTTCTTTGTATTTACGATAACACTCTAAGGTTCTCATGGAGTAGTTTTTGGGTTAGTCCGATTGGTTATATGGTCCACCCATAGTACATCGTAATGTTCTAGGGACCATGTTTTTTCCATGCATTTGGGTTAGTTTTGGACTAGTCATAGTCCTGTGGACTACACTATACAATCATGTGTGGACTAGTCACATATTTTTCAGGGTTATCACCGAACATGTTATGCCGTATATAACTTCCCCTCTATACCGAATCGGTTGAAATAATTTTCTTTCATCTTTACAGATATTTTACGCACGCAACAGTGCCTATGGCCGTCAGTCAACCTATAACAGTCGGGTGTGTTTTTACTTAAATATTAAGTTAAATATTTACTAATTCTGATTATATTTTGTTAATTTTCAGTGTTCATCCTAACCAAGCTCCTCTTCATGAAGCGGTTGCGGCAAATATGAATCCTCCATCATACAGTGTGGCGGTTGGCAGTGCTCCAAGCAAATCACCTTAAAATATCAACTGCCAAAAGTAAATTATTTCGGTAGAAAATATAAAAAAGCGAATTTTAAATTTATTCAAAAACTTGTTAAGAAAAAAACTATCAGAACTTTCCACAAGCCGAATTGAGAACAAATGAACTTAGGGCAAAAAACAAAAATATGTTTAAATACTTTTTTCATTCAAAAATTTAAGTAAAACTTTTCAGTTCCAAAATCTGTGTAATGATAACAAAATAAAAAACACAATTGTATACGGAAAATGTAAACAACTTTTAACAGTGCGAAGAGAAATAAATTAAATTAAAAAATTATTTATCTATTTTTTGATATATATTTATTAAGCCTGAGGTCTTTTTTTATTTTATTTTGTTTTTTATTATTCGATATTTCGTTAACAGCTTGTTAACATCATCAGGAATAATAGGAAATTATAATTCTTTTTCAGGCTTAATAAATATATATCAAAAAATATAATAAAAAAGGTCAATTAATAATATAATTATTATTTATCTATGTTTGTTATATGGATTAGGTGGTATATATGCAGCATTTCATTTGGTGCTAATATCAAAATTTTCAGTAGACCTTTAACCAAATTCTAGAAAAAAGCTAAGAAATTTCACATGTTTATACAAGAACTCTCAAAAAATATTTGAGAATTACGGTATATACAAACAAAACAAACCAAATACGTTCTTTAAAAATACAACAAAAAGGCCACCTAAACCATATAACAAACATAAATAAATAATCGTAATTAATTTTGACTAACGTTGAATAATTGCAAGAATAAATAAATAAAAATTTTAGGAAACTTAAACTGAAATGTCGAAAATTTAAAAACAGTTGCCTTATTATATTCGCGGTAGTGTAACGAAGCCAAAGTACATATAGTAAAATAGTAAACTTAAAATAAACGACGAACGAATAATTTTCAAAACTAAAACCAGCTTTAATTTTTTGTTTTAAACATTCATTTTTTATTTAATCCATAAAACAGTTGGGTATATAAAAATAGATAAAAACATTGTAAAAAAAACTAAATTAAAAAATTCTTTATACAATAAATTCACATTACTTGTATAACTTATATAAGGACAGAATATCATATAATTTCTTCTAAATGAAATTTTTATATTAATTTTTATACAAAAAAGTAGAGATTAGTTTTATAAAAAGAATTAGTTAGTGTATATCCGTAAACCAGGACACAATTGAAACAATTAGCTTGTGCTCATATATTAATTATTTCACTCTATCCCATATTTTCTTTTATAGGCATCACATTTAAATGTGATTCTGCAATTCCTGATGAGCTTGGCATGCTAAAAATAAAGAATTACAAAAGGTTAATAATTTTAGGAATATTTGTGAGATGAACTTGTAGTATGTATTTTGCATATGTATAAATATATGCCTTGATAAACCCATCCGTTAATATGCTTGAAAGTTTATGCAGTCATTGGAAAATTTAACTATATGTACTTTCCGCATTTTTTTAAATTTTCGCTTCCATAATGCACATGTATGAACTTTATAAAATTTATTTAAAATTTCACAATAGTTTCTTAAAAAAATTTACTTTCAACGAAACATAGAACTTCATGCACCTTAATATTCTACTAAAAAATTTTAAAACTTATAAAAATGTAGAAAATTTACAAAAAAAAAAACACTAAAAAATTTACCAAATTTGATAATATTTACATAAACTTAAAAAACTCTCACACAAATATTTAAATTCACTTATTATTAAAATTTTTAACAACAATTTAACTGAATGATTTCCAAAAGAACTAAGTCTGAAAAATTATTAAGAAGAAATTAAGAATATTCTGTAAAAAGAATACGAATAAATTTTAGGTCTCAAACTAATTAAAAATTTGTTTTGGTGTTCTGTAAACCGAATTCGAATTATGGCTCTTATTATGAGCATCATTCGATGTTCGATATTCGCCGACTATCGAAGAACGAATACCGAAAATTTCGTTCACCATCGAAATTTATATCGAAGAGTATTGCATTCGTGATTGTTTTATTATTTTGTTCATTATAAATAAATGTTTAATATATATTGTTAAAAATATTTATAAAAATTCGCCTCATAATAGCAAATTATTATAAGGACATAAACTATTCATTTTAAAACCAAATTAACGAATAGGGTTCGGCTCTATGTATCTTGTATTAAATAAGTAATATTTTGGAAAATCATTACGTTTGTTAATTTAAAATATCTTTACTTTTTTCCTTTTCAATCAACAGTTAACGTTCGAACTAAACCGAACTTATTTTCGATTTGAAGAATACAAAATATTCATTTATTTTTACATTGCATATTAAATGGACAAAAAGATTGGAAATCAAGTTCAACAAAAACATAAACATCGAAGCAGCTGATTTATCAAAGTGAATAATCTTAGAGCAGGTGTTCATCAATTCTTTTAGTTTTACTTCAACTATTCAAGTCGGTCTTGTGTCAGTCGAGCGCGATGAAATTTAATTTAAAATTACAAATATTTTATGAAATGAAATTTTCATGAGTTTTAATTGCAAGAGTGTGAGTGTGTTGAAAAATAAGCATGTATAAAAAATTCTGTGCAATTTATCTGAACGATTAACTGTGTCAGGGTAAGATTTTTCCTTTTTTATACACACCCATCGTGAATAACATGTCGAATTTTTGTTCACGTGGAGTTTTCATTGCATTTGAGATGAATATTGCTATCACGAATTTTACGCGGAATTTTTTCGCATTATCATTCTCACTTACATTTTGTATGCTATTCCCTAGCAAAAATCAAGTGAGTAAATTAAAGTAAAAAATTAAAAATTTCACCGAAAAAACTTCACTCACGAAAGGGGAAATTTTATTTTGACGTGTAATTATTCACGGTGAATTTTTCCACGATTGCAAATGTAAGGAACAGGGAAATATTTCACGTGAAGAATTATTCATGATAGTTGTGATAGACTGTTTATTAGGCCGTTTAATTTTATTTTCGACAATTTCTCAGAAAGTCCTTAAATTTAGTTAATGGACGCTTCACCAAATAAAAAAAATTTTATAAGATGATAGAAAATTGAGAAATAAGAAGAAAATATTAATTGTAAATAGACCCGGCAACGCAGTTTTCGAATTATTGACCTCCGAAATTTTCATATAGAAATATTATTTTCCACCATATTTCTACATACGTTTAGAAATAAATATGCTCACTATTGGTCTAATTTTTATATGTATATTATTTAAAAAGTGTTAGCCCATTAATGACCTGGCGAGTATTTTTGTAATTTTAAGCTTTTGACGAGAAATGACTTGCGCCCGGCCGAAGGCCAGCTATGCAAAGAAGGTTTTGTTAGCGAAGCCGGAGTTCGTTATACCATAGAGTAGAAAAATTTTTGCGGGCGGAACAAGGCCGGTCATGCGAAGAAACATTTGTTGAAGCCGACATTTGTTATATTACTACACTTTTTGGCAAATAAACATCAGACTTACTTACCTAGCACGCTTTGGTAACATTTTGATGTAAAATTATGTAAAAACTATATTGGCACTTAAACCGTTCACAATTTTTAAATAAATTTTAAGTATTTAGAAAAATATTTTTAAAACATTTTAAATGATGACAATATTGGCCATATGAGTTCAAAAATGTACTGGAGATTAGCATTTCTATATTTTATAAAAATTTCGGAGGTCCATAACTCGAAAACTATGCGTTGCTCAGACTTTTTTCACTTTATATTTTCATCTTATTTTGCAATTTTCTATCGTCCTGTTTAATTTTTTTTATTCATTTGGTGAAGCATCTGTAAACTAGATTTGTTCCATAGGATAAATCAATTACTACAATACAACTTACTTGGGTGGCACAAGATTTGGGTACAATTGTTGCTGGGTGTTGCTTTCATTGCTGCCTTTGGAAGCTTGAGTGACAGGAGCACCAGCATATGACTTTATCATACCTACAATTATAATTTTGATATTTTAATACGTATGCATTTATATACAATTCTCTTTTTTAATTTACATTACCTTGTTCGGTTACGGCCAAATTATTGACAGAGCTTTTTCTTTTACGTCTCTCAAAGATGTAGTAAATAAGCCAAAATACGATAAATATTTTTATGGCCACCAAAACCCACAAAGTAGCATGCATTTCTTTACTATCGTCGACAAATATGCTATACATAAGCAATTTTCAAACTTTTTTTTTCTATATATTTGGTTATTGTTCAATATTTTGATTAAAAAAATTGTATGAAAAACTATGCCGCTGGTTAAAAAAGCGTATAAAAATTTATTTTGACTTATGTTGCATGTGTAGTGGTAAAGATGCTTATGGTGAAATGAAAAAAACACAAATATGCACAATCAAGTGGTGTCAAGATAGCAATTTTTGATTGCACTAAATCATTTTTAACACTTATCAAATTTAAATGTTATTTATAAATATTATTGCAATTTAATAAATTAAGATGAATTTACTTGATATATGTAATATGTATATATGAGCGCAGTTGTTACAATATATTTGATTTGTTTATACAAACGAACAACCAAACAATGTTAATCTGTATGAATTACAACGTAAACGTCGTACATCTCACAATGCAGCTCAGTACCTTTAGAAGAAAATTACAACACCAAAAACACTTGTGCGTCACACAATACCAATTTACAGAGTTTACAAAAAGTGATGCCAATTGTTATTATAAAGCTGAAAAGGCGATGAATGCAAACAATGTAGTTAATTTTAAATAAAATTGAAAAGGAAATATGTATGTACAACAATTTACATTGTGAGGTCATATAAGTATATTAATTTAAATGAAGGCTTTGTTCAAAACAATTCTTTACGAAATTGATTGTAATAGATAAGTCACTCGTAAAGTAGGGGTGATTTTAAGGTGATGCAACTATTATCAGATTGAAATAAATAGGAAAATTAATGTGTAGATACGACTATAGAATGCAGTGTTAAAATGCGCTGAATTTTGAAGATCAGTTAGACATAGTATAGGTTCTGCTGGCGATAAGGCAAAAAAAAATAAATCTGAGACGTTACGAAGGTCATTGAACCCAACATGTTATCAACATGCGTATGAACCAGCTCGATATTCTAAAAACGACGATAATTAACTAATTGCCAAAATATATATGTACGTAATTAAAATACACATTTCAATTAAAAAAATATTGTCATGCTGTTGGTTTAGAGCGTTGACACTGCAACCAGAAGAAGCCCGTCAAACCAAAAATTTTTCTGATGTGTCTGTGCAAACAAACCATCCTTTGTCAGTAGTTGAGCAATAAAACGTCACAGGAGGAAAATAATTAAAAAATTAATGCGTCAATATAACACAAAAGACGAAACAAGTCAGCTTTAAAAATTTTCCAAAACACGCAAATTCTAGTTGTGCTCTACACTACATATCCATTTCCAACTAATATTGCTTACGCAAGGACCATCTCCAAAGCACAGTTCCGAGAAAAAAAAAACAGTAAATAGATTATAACTTTAATACTCGAGAAAAAAATTCAATAGAATGCGAAACTATGAGTGGATATTTCAGAGTTTAATTGCCTGTTCGTAGAAGCCGAGTTGAAAATAATCGGTAGCCATTTATATTGAAAACAAAACAATTTGAGTTTTTTGTTCTTGTTTTCAATATAAATGCCGAACGATTATTTTCATTCAGCTTCTATAAATAGGCCGTAACAGTTACCAAATAAGAAAGCGATGTATCCTTATACTCCTTATAAAAAATTTTAAATAGTCAAATTAATTTTTATGCTTTTTTCAAAAAATTTTTATTTGATATTTTAAATGTATATAAGTTTAGGCTTACTTTCCTTACTTTATTTAAATAATTTTTATATAAAACACACAATATGCTATGTAGTTTAGGTTCAGTTTGATTTTATGTGAAATATAAAAATAAAAAAGTTTACAGAAAGAGAATTAAACTAAAATTAAAATATAAAATCATTAGTCTTTTAAAAAACATTTTGAAACAAGATATTATGAAAGAGGATTATCAATAAGGGTCAATTATTAAAAATGAGAAATTAGCAAATTTAAACAATTTCAAATGAACATATTTGTATAAAACTTTGCTTTTTATACAAAAAGCCAATTAAATAAAGATTTAATTTTATTTATATATATATATTTATATGCATTTTTATATTAGAAAGACTCTTTTTGCACAGAATTTATTTGGTTTTTTTTTTAATATAATCTTTTTTATAATTTAATTGAAATAATTCTGTTGTGCTGTAGTTAGCTCAGAGTGAAATATATTTTTAATATAAATTTCACTTGTAACATTCTTTTTTTATTATGACTTGATAGAATTCAAAGTTTATGTATTTCGTTTATTTTAATTGAATGTTTTTGTTTCTAATTATTAAAAAGTTGAATTTAATTTCAGAAGAATTTATTTTCTTTACTTTATTTTTAGTTAATTCATCCTATAGATGGTGTAAAAAATAAAATCCACGTTTTTCACTATTAGTTTGATGTCGTTTTTAATATATATATATTTTTTTTATTATTTAAAGTTGCATGAAAATCCCTTTAAGTTTTAACAACAACCACTGCTTGCTGACCCAGCTTGATTACCAGAACCACATATTGCGGGAGTGGTGGGCGAATGTTGTTGACCAATTTTAATTCCGTTGGCCTAAAATTTTTAAATATTATAAGATACATACATTGTATATACATATATTTTTAATAATATCTTGGACTCTAGTTATAAAATACAATGATGTGCCAATTTTCTTACTATATAATTTTGTAAAAAAGCTGCCAGAAAAAATTTAATAAACTCTTTTGATTTTTGCGCATAAGGCATTCTGAAAAAATACGTCAATGCAACATAAAATAATTGGGCTGGGACTTTTTTTTTTTTTTTTTTTTTTTTTTATCTTGGACCAGTGCTCAGGAGCTATCCCCTACATATGCAATGCATTGCACTGGAACTAGAGAGAAGGATAGGGAAGAAACAGACAGGTGGTGAAAGTGGTAGAAAGATAGAGCTTAATTCATGCACAACTTTGCAGTTGCGTGTAAATTATAAAGCAAAGTTGCTGCGTCTCTGATGTTTTTTGACGCATTATTTTTAAGCTAATTGAGCCATTTTATTTATTATTTTACTTCGCCGACGTTTTATTGCTCAAATACCAACGAAGGAGAGTGCTGTAGCACAGAAAACTCAGAAAAAACTTTTTTCTGATTTGACCCGGCTGGGATTCCAACCTGGGTCTTTCTGGTTGCAGTGCCAACACGCTGACTACTCGCCATCAGCACCCCCAGCTTTCCAGCAACCTGCCGACCTAACCTAACCTAACAAAATAATTAGGAGTATATATTCAATGCGCATTTGGCCTTATTTTTGGCGGTTATTTTTCCCTAATAAAGGGAAAACAATGAGGAAATGAAGGAAAAAAAATGAGGGTGGCGATGGCACCATGGATGGTAGTCTGCACGTTGACTACTAAACCAAAAACAGACATGGGTTCAACCCCAGTTTCAGACTAAAAATTTTTAAAATAAAAATAAACATCTCGCATTTTTCTGATGTGCATTAGCGTGTCTTTGTGTGCCAGTTGTTGTTGGAAGGTTTCAGTGGCGAAAGCATAGTCACTGGTCACTGGTCACTGAACAATACCGGCTTCAGCTGATAGCAATCCACATTCGCATCAGAACGCCCTCCTTCGTCGGTATTGTGTAGCACCGGCGAAGTAAAACAATAATAAAAATGCCTACTGAACCGAAGCTTCAGCAGTGCTAAAAGAATAAACAATGAACGTGCGAAAGCAGAGCTGTAAAATAATTAATTAAGCTTCACCTCCTGTCGTTTCTCCTACTATCCCTTTCCTATAGTTCCAGCACAATGCTTTTCGCATGTATAGAAGTCATCTCCTGAGTGCTGGTCCCAGATAAAAAAAAAAAAAAAACACAAAACTGTTCTTTGTAAATGGACAAGGAACCAAGTGTTGTTTTTCAACAAACAAGTAATTACATAACTAGTCCTTCGTGTCGAATAATAGTAATAGACTGATTGATTCGAATAATGACATAATTATTATATTGGCAAAATTACGATGTTGGTAAATAAATATTTAAATATTAAAAATTTAATTACCTCATTATTGATATCAAAAACACCTTCTTGAATTTTCTCATAAATTTCTTTGGCTGTATTAATAAAAGCTTCCTCAACATTGGCTGCAGTTCGGGCTGATGTTTCCATAAATACTAAACCATGTTCTCTTGCAAATGCTTCACCCTCCTCCTTTTTGACTTCTCGTCGTGATTCCAAATCACTAATTATTCAATTATAAAATATATCAATTTTTTATTTAATACACATTGTCATATGATTTTACAAAAGATCTAAGGTAAAACAATTTCGGAATGAGCTTTTTAATTGATTATGATGCACAGTAGATATCAAAATAAATGTTCCTGCAAAATTTTACACGCCTACAATTAGAAATAAAATTTTATCTACAAAATTCTAAAAGCGCTAAGTGCAAACATGAAAATTAATATGATAGTGTTTTACATCTCCTGTAAAATTGCTTTAATGTAACTTATGGCTTTAATGAATTCATATGACGATATATAATATAGAAAACTTAAGTTTCAATTATACATTTTGATGTACTAACCTTTTATTTCCTATCAACATTATAACCATATTTGAATTTGAATGTTGTCGAGCATCTTCTAACCATGTTGTCAAATGATTAAATGTTTCACGCCGTGTGATATCGTACACTAACAATGCGCCAGCAGCGCCACGATAATATGATCGTGTTATTGATCTGAATGCCTCTTGACCAGCTGTATCCCATATTTGTAATTTGATTTGTTTACCATCAATCGTTATCATACGTGCACCAAATTCAACGCCAATTGTAAGGTCATGCACAGGCTGGAAGCGTTTATCGGTAAATTGAAGTAAGAGACACGACTTACCGACACCTTTAATGAGTAGAGAAAAATTAAATGATGTAAATCGTATAAAATAAAATAAACAAATATTTGATTATCAAAATGAAATAATACTCGTTTTATAGCAGCGTTAGCTATGAATTCGTTTTCGAATATAATAGTATTTCCAGTACCAAAATCTAAAACTCAAAAAAGTTACACAACAGATCAAATTTATGTATATATAGTCAAACTGTATACACATTACATGTGCAATGCACAATGTAGTCTAAGTGAGTTATCTTTAATATTACAAATAATAATATTTATTTATAGAAAATAGATAGCAAAAGTGGGATGATAAACTTATCAATGAAACAGCTGTTACTTTCCGAACGAAAACTAAAGCACATGCATTAGTGGACAACACCCAGCAATGACAAGTCATTGCAAATAACAATAAATATGTAAAGAAAATGTTGTCCAAAAAAGAAAATAAAGGAAACAACTGCCACTGATATAAAGAATATGTTTTCGCCATTTCTCACAATCTCACACTGCAAAAAATTATTATAGATAATTAGGGGTTGCTAGTTGCTACCAATAAAAGCAATAATCATGTCCTATATGTATTTTTGTTGATCGGTTTTTTCCCAAATTAACAATTTTCTTTTGAAATCATGTATGATATTAAATTTTCTGCAATAAACTGATAATACAAATAAAACGTGTATGGACTTTTGTCTTTCATACCATCTATTTATTTATTGCAAGCTCTGGGCTAAGTGTGGCGTTCTCCTTCGGGGAGGGTTCACCACATTACATAACCATACCTAAGGCTTTTTTGAATTTATATGAAAATATGCTGTTCTACTCGGTTTTGCATAACAATTTACAGCAGTTAGTGACTACTACGCGCTTCTCATCATATACCAATGAAATAATATACATAAATGTATCGCAATACCACACCTTGTACCTATTGGCTGGTTCTCATCAAAAAAGACGGCGAAGATGAATACAAAAATTAAGCAATCTTTTTGGCTATAAGCAGATGAAAATAGTGGACCCCACACTGAACATTGTCTGTATTCGTGGAAATTATTATTCTTATTTATTAATTTAAGAAGGAAATTTAACCTTCATACCTGAATGAAGTAACACCCGAAAATGTTTATTCAGTTAATTACTCTTTGCCAAACTATTTATGTGTAATCAAACCAAATTTTTATAAATAAGACGGTAGCGTGCAGAAATAAAACTACACATCAAAAAAAAATAAGTATAAAACAACAAAGGAAAATCAAAACAAAATAATACACATACAAAGACCTCTAGGTGTATCATTCCAACAACCCTCTGAATAACCTCATCATTGACAGCAATAACAATATCAAAAGCAAATCGTATCTATACAACATATACTACATATATCTACAAAAAACGACCAGCAACAATCGACAACAAACTTTACACTGCCTAGAAAATTATTGATTTTTCAACCATGACAAATCCAACATGAAACTTTCCTATTCATAAAAATTGATTTTGGGTTAAGAATAGAATAAATCTTATTAAATACATAACAAATTTCTTTATAACATGTGATATCGAAAACAATGATGATTTTATAATTATTCCTTGAAACAAATGAAACAAATCAACATGCAATACTTATTACTTAAACTCTATTCTGTTTGGTTTTTTTTATTTCAACATACCTGTGTCACCAATTATAATATATTTGAATAAGTAGGCGTAAGACATCTTTCAAAATTTAATCGGGGTTTAACTTCAAGCTCGTACAAAACTTATTTAATATTTATCACAATTTTTAAATATAATCTATAAATTTGTAAAGATTTCTGCTATAATTTCACTACGCAATTTGTGTAACTTTTTCGAATTGTATTTGTTCTCTTTAGCTGGTCTTCGTCCGAGTTTATATAGGAAGTGTTTTATTTTCCTGAAGAGTTGCCCACGTCCAGAAATATAATGTACTGGGTTGCCATTCCTTTTGGGAAAGTTTAAAATATTACAATTAGTTTTTATTAGAGCTATAAACAAATAATACATATCATCACAGAAAATGCAAAAAGCCTTTACATTTTAAAAATGGTATAAAAAAACTTCTTTAAATAAAAAAATTTCTGAGACGATATATGATACTAGATCCTAAAGTAATCAGCTGTAAAAAATAACTTAAATAGGTATTAATAAAATGCTTTACCAAAAGTTGTCTTGCGTTGTCTTGTTTTTTTTTTTTTTTTTTTTTTTTTTTTATTATTCGATATTTCGTTAACAGCTTTAAACATCATCATATATATATATATATATAAGCTTAATAAATATATATCAAAAAATATAATAAAAAAAGGTCAATTAATAATATAATTAAAATTTACCATATATTGATATATGAGTGGTAATAAAACGGAGAACAGATCGGATTAAAAAATTTAAAGTGCATAATACCACCCATGTACATATGTCACATATATATCAAAAAAAATAAATTATAGAAATACAAGCTCGGGTCACAATCATATTTCTAGAGTTTTTTTACAACTTCTTTACAATACATCTGGCAATTCGAAATGCAAATCCACATAATTGTCAACTTTACATTTGTACGAAAGAAAAGTAAAAAGAGAAAACGAGAGAAACTGGATATAAAAGTTTTTCTTCGTTTTTATAAAATATTTTAAAAATTATCAAACCCAAAGACATTTGTCATATATTTCATTATTTAGTTTTTTCATATCAAATAGTAGAAAGTAGTTTAGTTTAAATTTACTGGGATCAAGAGCAAAGATAAACTTTAAACACTACTCGAATTACTTCTCAGTGGGGCAGAGTAGCAGAAAAGAAGTAGAAAGAAAACATGAAGATGGCTGACGGCACAACCATTGTACGTAGAAATAGACCAGGAACTAAAGCAAAGGTAAAATAAATTTAATTTAATATGCATGCTACTGCTTTTTATAGTTCTTTGGAGAACAAAACAATTAAATTCCATTCGCTCTACAGGACTTTTGTCGTTGGCCCGATGAACCTCTAGAGGAAATGGATAGTACATTGGCTGTACAACAGTATATACAACAGTTAATAAAAAGGGATCCCGCAAATGTGGAGCTAATATTGACTATGCCAGAGGCTCAAGACGAGGGTGTTTGGAAATATGAACATTTAAGGTTGGTATTAAACTACTTCCCTCTCTCATTCTCTATACATCATTTCTTCTCAATCACTTTGTTTTCAAATATACGCTATATTTTTCTATCATTGTTAGACAATTTTGCATGGAGCTAAATGGTCTCGCAGTGCGTTTGCAAAAACATTGTTCTCCCACTACTTGCAACCAAATGACTGCCACCGAACAATGGATATTTTTATGTGCTGCTCATAAAACACCAAAAGAATGTCCTGCCATTGACTACACCCGTCACACATTGGACGGAGCTGCTTGTTTACTAAATAGCAATAAATATTTTCCAAGCCGGTAAGTTTACTTGCTCAAAAATTACGTGCTTTAATATTTAAAAGTTCCATTAGGAATACACTACGAAAATATTACTATCATCAATGCTTTATCGATTTTGTTTAAAATGTTTGTGGATAGCAAAAAAAGTGTTTATGATCGTGGACATTTGGTTTGCTTAAGAACGAAAAAGAAAAATTTGTGATAAATTTTAATACAACTAATAAAATATAAATACCCATTTCACAGCTTTGACTGCAATGACAGTTATTAAATCGATGAATAATTGACTGAGGTACCCAAAAATAAGGGGACATAACATTGCAATATATTTGACAATGCACTTTTTAAATATAACTTTAGTAGTTGTACGTACTTATATAACATGAGACATATATATACATATATAACATTATATGTTAAATATGTGAAGTATGTATGAAATTTAGAGCACTTGACCGATGCCATATCTCGTGCTTGTTTATTCCAAGCAACAAAGAAAATACAAATAGAGGTTATAGTTAGCCGTAACAATAACATTTTGTTGTATTTTTTAATTTCAGAGTTTCAATAAAAGAATCATCTGTAACAAAATTAGGTTCAGTGTGTCGCCGGGTTTATAGAATTTTTTCCCATGCTTATTTTCATCATCGGCGTATATTTGATGAATTCGAAGCTGAGACATATCTCTGTCATCGGTTTACGCACTTCGTAACAAAATATAATCTCATGTCAAAGGAAAATCTAATTGTACCCATCAATGAAGAGGCTGAAAATGCAGCTCCTGGCGAAAGCGAAGCTTAAAATTCGAATATTTAATTATTTAAAAAAATGTACACCTTAAAAATTAAAACAATAAATTAAATTAAACATGTCAATGTTTAAAGCGCTGGAGCGCCATAATAAAGCAGCAAAGAATATATAAAAAATAACAAGAAAAAAATCACTGCAAATTAATTATAGAAAGAAGTATTTATTTCAAATAATGGAAATCACACTAAACAATACACAAATCTACAAAATAAAATCATTGTAAGATTCATACAAAAATAAAACAAGTAAAATATTAAACACCAACAATAATTAAAAACAAAACTCCCCTATAAAAAGTATATATTATAAAGAAAAAAAATATTTAAAAATTTTCAAAAAAGCATAGTCAAATAAAGAAAGAAAAATCATCAAATAGAACGCTAAAAACAACTCAATATGTTAGATTAAACAAAAAGAAATTAACTACTAATAAACCAGTATAAAATTCCTTTATAAAAATTCTAATAATAAAAATAATATCCCATATAAAAATAATTAATTTGTAAGTAAAACTACAAGAAATATTTATTGCAGTTATTTAAATAATCAAATATAAACATTTCCTTCCCCCAAAAAGAAATGTTAATTACATATTTCCATAAATTATACAAAATTCTTTTTATACAATTCTATGCAAATCATTACCTAATTTAAAATATTTCCTCTAAACATTTTTAGTTTACAATTTATATAAAGAGAACAATTCTTTTTTAATGCAATTTAGAATATTTTATTGTTTTATAAGACCATAGTATATATAATTTATATATAAAAATCATATTCCCGACGGCATTCTTATTGTAAAATCTCATTTCTACATCAAATTAAAAGAAAACCATCTTAAAAATTTCAAATAATAAAGATGACAAACATTTAAAAAAAAACTGTACGCTAAAATAAATCAACAAAAAGAAAAACTCATTTATTTAATAGAACCAATATTTGTGAAAAATTTAAAATGAAAAAAAGAACAAAAATTATACATAAAAAATAAAAAGAACAAAATATAAAATTAGTTTTCAAATAAAAGAAAATTTCAAATTTAGTACTTTCAGCTGAAAACGCACTTAATAATTGTTGGTTTCAGGAAACACCTGAGATTTGCAACATGTATTATGTTTTTCTTTAAAATGCAACTATTTTGTTTAAAACTATCCCCTTTTCTGTAAACCGAGTCGATTTAAAAACGAGTGATTTCTCAACACCTAAGTATCCGTATTTCTTATAATTAAAAACCCTCAGTTTCGTATTCTAGATATTTTTTATTTACACCTGTAATACAAAATTTTATTTGAAACGAAATAACATCATAGTCCAAAAATCGCTGAAATACGAGCCACATTGATTTTAAATAATCATCCGCTGATGTCCAATATATAGAGGGTGGCGATGGTAGTCTGCTCGTTGACTACAAAACCAAAAACAGACCTGGGTTCAACACCAGTTTCAGACTAAAAAAAATTATAAAAAAAAACATCTCGCATTTTCTTGATGTGCATTAGTGTGTCTTTGTGTGTGAGTTGTTGTCGGAAGGTTTCAGTGTCGAAGGCATAGTCACTGCTCAATGAACAATACCGGCTTCCAGCTGATAGCAATCCACAATCACATCCTTCGTCGGTATTGTGTAGCACCGGCGAAGTAAAATAATAATAAAAATGACTACTAAAGCGGCAGAGTAGCACGTCAAAAAACTTCTCAAAGCAAATTTGCAGCATTTGACAAGCATTTAAAAATTTTCGACATCAATATCTTTCGAAGAACTTTTGTCGAATTTTGCGGTATCCGAAACATTTTTTTAGAAAATTATTTCGCAAATTTTAGTCAACGATAAGATAAGATAAGATAGATTTAAGTCAAATTGGCAGCAATAGACGCCTTTTCCTAAGGCTAAGAGCCGATTAGATTTCGAACTTGATCGGCTTAGTAGTTAAAAATTTATTACGAAAATGTAATTTTTCGAAAATTTTATGTTCGAAATTTACCGCACCGTATCGGTTCATTATCTCACGACATCTAAGTGAGCTCAATATCGACTGCTGCACAGTTTGTTTCGATCCGTTACCGCGTTATTAAGTTATTAGATGTTTACATACACATAGTCAGAATCGTCTTCAGGACCTCAAATCAGTAACTTCCATAACGGGAGTTAAAAATATTAATTTCCAAGTGTCACACAAATACATCGCGCTGCCTCTGATTTTCGGAGATATGTATATGAAACTAAAAGTCCGCGCTATGTTCCACACGCAGTAAAGCATGTTAACTTATCTATTATAGTATGGGAACTCTTTTCTTGCAATAATATTGGGCCATCCATAACATTTTATGCCAAAAACATGTGTTAACGAAGTGCTGCACAAGGAATACACAAATCAGAGGCACATCAGAGCGCCATCCGTCGTCTGTATTGTGTAGCACTAATGACGTTAGATAATAACTAATAATGGCTACTAAAACAAAACTTGAAAATTGAACATGTCTCCTTTACATCAGAGGCGTTGCAGCACTGCTATAAATAGGAAACGGCGAAAAAGCAGAGTTGTATGATAGTGAAGCTTCATCAGCGCAATACATCGCATGTGTACGGGCCATCTCTTGAGTGCTGGTCCAAAAAAAAAGTTATCATAGAAAAATCATTGTTTTGGAGTCGTCGCCATTATGAAATACAGACCAGTGTTAAAGTAACAACACACAGTTGACAAAACACCAAAAACGCTGAAGATGAAGGTGTAGCAGCCTTCTACAATTTTTGTCTTTGATTTATCACATGTAATTTTGTCTGCATCGATAGTTGGTCTATTTAAAATTTAAAAATTTAAATTAACGATAAAGATAAAGTATTTTACGTAATATAAAGACGTTTCAATAACCCATATTACAGTTGTCAACATCGGCGTGAATAGCAAAACTTAGTCTTTGTTAAACTTTGTAGTGAAAGCTCACACAAAGGAAATGATAAATACGCATGTTATTGCCGCCCAGAAGACCGTGAACAAGTTCCATTCCTAAATTCAGGCAACACTTTTTTCATGAAGATATATGTACATTAGGGTTTGTCATAAAAAAAAACTTTGAATTTTTTTATGGGCCAACCGGAATATATATTAAGCACCGTGAAAAAATCGCGCATGATTTTTTTAAAATTTTTCTATTAAAGTTTAGGGGTCGCTACCGGCCCTCGAACTTTGGCGTTTTTGAAAAAGCTCGCTGCCTTTATATACATATTTTTCCAAGTGGGTTTGTATTAAAAAAATAAAAAAAATATATAAATTTTATTCATAACATTATTGAATGCAGATTTGTAAAGAAATGTGTTAAATTTTTTGTCAGAATCGCTTTTTGAGACAATTTTAACTCTGGTCCGTCCTACGGTTTGGACACGAAAATTAAAGGAAAAATTCAAAACGTTAAATACAAAGATATTTGTGCAGATTCGTCTCTAATCTAAAGGAAATGATAACAAAAGAACCGTGATCGAAAAACCAATCCCCTCCCCAGCCCTCATTTTAATTATTTACTGTGTGTATTTTAATAGTGGTGCTATGATCGCCCGCAAATAAGAGAATTTCGGGCATATTTTTAATATGTTTGAAAAGATTTATTTCAAAATTTATCGGATATAATTCATATTTAAATAAAAATCTTAAAATAGGTTACATGAAACTAAAATATAAAATAATTAAAAAGAAGATTTTAATGTTTTAACGTAAATTAAAAGCAGTCAATTCATGAAATTTTTGCTGATAAACATAAAATATTTTTTTACCTTCAAAGAATTATTAAGTTTTGTATATTTATTTACAAATAATTATTGGAGCAAAGTTGATTTATTTGAATTTGGGTACTTTTGTCTAAATTCTTTTACCAACAACAATAAAAATTGCTTCTGCTCTTCATTGTTGGTATGTAATTTATTATATTCCTCCATGAGTGCTACACCTCGTTCTGCTATATCATTAACAACTCTCATAGAACGAACTATATCTCTGCTATTTACGTAATCCTCATCTTCTTCCCAATGTTCAACACCCTTCTTTAAGAAATTCGATGAAATCCCGGTTATGCTAAAAAATCTAAGTGTTTTTAGAAACGCAATCTTCTAATTGTTTGCTATTTATTAGACTGGCATCTAATGTTATTCATTTTAAAGGGTTTTCCGGCCCTTCAACATCTAAAGCGGCCACCATCTTATTTTTTGTATCAACAGAAACTTGGTCGTCAAATAAGGCGAATGGAATAAGCTCTTCTGATAAGTACCCAAGATGACCAAACATTTTTTAATAGCTGCAGTTGCAATCAACTCATTTACTTCTTCATAATATTTTAAGTCCTTTAAAAGCTGAATCTCATTTCTTGGCGCGCAAACTGCTGAAGGGGCTACAAACCAATACTTTTTGTAAATTCTTACTACAAATATACAAACATCTCGAATTGACGTTGATTCGCTTTCAGTTAGTTTGAATTCATTTCTAAATAAATAATTTTCAAACAATAAATGGCTTTAGCCATCCATCTAGCCCGGTGAAGACCTCCAGGTGCTCTAAAAGACATTCCAGTTTCGGGAATACCTCCTAAGAATATTAAAGATAGCTTCAGTAGCTCTTTGTAGTCATCTCAAGGTTGAAAATATTTTAACTGATTTTGGACGAAACAAATGGTGTCATCAGTAATATATTTAATTTTTTTTAAGACAAAAAGATCAGAAATTCCTGATTTAAAGTTTTTCCGATTAATTTTGCTCCAGCCTAATTTGAATCTTTTAAATATCAATGTTTCAGGCCCAGTTGAAGTACCAAGTGCTTGGCGAAACACAGCTTCAAGCATTATTTCCAAGATATGATGACGACACGCCAGCCAAAGCATATCTTTATCCATCTTTTGTTCTAACAAAATACATGCACCATTTCTTCTTCCAGTATTTGTGGCAGTTGTGTCAAAGCTCATAGTTTTGGCACTGCGAGAAGTTTCTCGACACCCATACCAGACACCAGAATTGGAAGACGTTCTACGATTTCACTTCCGATGATATCTTCTATCATTTTTCCATCCCAGTGAATAGTAAGTGGAACATCAGGATTAAACTTACTTTTTAAAGACTCTGTCATATTTTCTTGAAAGCCAATTCGTTGTCGACGAATAGAAGAAGTGCTTATATTATATTCTGAAGGATCGCCACCAATGTGTTTGACTGTTTCTGTCAAAACAATTGCAGCTTTACGATTACTTAATTTTGCAACGTCAAGACTAACAGCTAAATTTGAATTTAAAATTTTTTTTCTACCTCTATACATCTTTTTCTTTGCCACTGGTTCGGAACCATTGAAAGTAGATAATGGTCATCATCACTTGACGAGACGATAGTAGAATTCGACTCCGCCAAAGTTCGAGGGCCGGTAGCGACCCCTAAACTTTAATAGAAACATTTTTAAAAAATCATACGTGATTTTTTCACTGTGCTTAATATATATTCCGGTTGGCCCATAACAAAATTCAAAGTTTTTTTTTATGAATCAGCCTATGAACCACCCTAATGTACATACATACATATGTACATATGTAGGTGTCATCTGGTATTCCTATTACAAAAAAAGCTTAAAAAGCTTTCAACATACGGTGGTGAAGTTTTCACCTTAATTATTTGAAAAATTAAAAGAAAATGTTATAAAAACGTTATTATATATTAAAAAATTCAACACTTGCATGATAACTAGTTATGATTTAACAGTTGAAGATACAACTTACGGTTCTAATCGCAGCATCTGATGATGATTGTTGTCCGGTCTGACCAATAATTTTTTTTCTTTGACCAGTGCTCAGGGGATGCAATGCATTTCACCGGAACTTGTTGGAAAGAGATTGTGTGGAGAAGAGACAGGTGGTGAGTGGTAGGGAGAATACAGCTGAAATACCGACGAATGAAGACGCTGTCAGCATACATACAACCGAAAAATTTTTACACTAACTAGGAATTGAACCGAGGATTTTCAGGTTAAAGAGAAAATGCGCTAACTACTCAGCTAACAGCCAATTCAATTCTTTATATTAGTAATTTTTATATGTTTGGGTCGTTATTTAGTCTTTCAGGTCAAAATCACCACCTCTAAAAAGTGCGAACGACATGTGCACGTCGAAATTTGCACCACTTTTATTCTTATTAAATAAATGAACTAAATATCCCCACACAATTTACCCTAAACTTTGTCATACAATGGGCGATTCATAATGCCCTAATATTTTATTACACTAGTTAAAAAAATATTGTTGTGCTTCAATCAAAAAATTCATAATGGGCTGTGTTCATTGTTCTATCGTGACTTCTCAGCAGTAACGAAAATGTACTTTACGCACAAACTTTACTTTATTTTTGGAATTTTTCAAAATAAATACGTGTTTATATATTTTTTTAATTGTTTTTTTTTTTTTTTTTTGATCAGCTTTAATTTGAAAGAGCACATCAGTCATACTTATTCATGTTATTATTTTAAAACATATGACCTTATCTCTACATTATGAATCCCCTAAATACTTAAATAATTCCAAGTTGTTATTAACAATAGAAAATGAAGAAGTGTCTTAAAAATTACACCGTATTAAAACTGATTTGCAATATATTTGTTTCTAAAGCTAAAAAAAAAAAATTACAATTGCTCAATTCACAATCTCAGTCGTATGGTTTATCGTGTAAAAAAACACGACATCTCTTTATGTGCTTGTGAACAAAAAAAATTTGTATTATCGTATTTTTATTTATACACGTACTTGCTTGTTTAAAAAATTTTACATTCATTTTATTCCATAAAATAAAACCAAG
The DNA here is from genome assembly GCA_963924685.1 of Dexiosoma caninum. Lineage (NCBI taxonomy): Eukaryota > Metazoa > Arthropoda > Insecta > Diptera > Tachinidae > Dexiosoma > Dexiosoma caninum. The sequence goes on from OZ004728.1 coordinate 4,325,379, forward strand.
CATGGAAATTGACGCGAATTTATTTTAAGTTGGATCATAAAATATCCGTCTACCAAATTTCTTAAAAATCTGTTCAGCGGTTTAGGCGGTATAGTAGAACAAACATCCAAACATCTAAACATACAAACATTCGTATTTATAATATTAATAGGATGAAAAAAATATGCGGAAAATAAAATACGACATTCTTTGTCTAAAGTCTTATTCCTTTTAATTTTTAGTCATACTCGTACATTTCAATTTATAAAATACATGGCAAATGGTGTAAAATAAATTGAGTTATTGTTTGTTAAGTGTAAATTGCTTGATTAAGATGGCGATATGATGATGACATGGTGGTAATTGATGAAAATTCTGCCCAACATTCCCTAAAGAAAGTTATACCCACTCATTTTATATTTAATACTTTTAATTTTCTTTATTAAATGAAAATGAGGGTGGCTGGCTGTGTATCGCAGGCAAATTGATCTATTAAATAATTTAAATGTTGAAATGACTGTGTATTTGTATTCGTATATCCGTTTTTTTAATGGCTTTGACACGTCCTTGTAAATTGATACGTGGTGTGGTGGCTATTGAATGAATGCAAATTTTCAATAAATTCTTTGACTGGGTGTGTAATTGTTGTTGTTGAAGATTTCTTGTATTTCTTCAATAAAACGGATGTTAAATTGTGTTTTTGTTTGAAATGCACAGGAAACTAAAAATAGCAGTAGAATGAAAGATCCAAAACAATTCCATTATGAAGTTCTCTTGATATTTGTAGATTACATGTATATATATGTATATGCATAGAAATTAATGCATCATAAAATGAAAATGCTCCTCACCTGCATTCGAAAAATATTTGACTTTGTGTGTTCCGTTGTAAATTAACGACAGCCATTGTCAGTGAAATATTTCCATCTGGTTGATGTAGCCTTTGTTTGCGGATTATACCGCTGTTGCTGGTAAACGAGACTAGTTAGCTGTTGTCGTAATATTAAGCTCAATGGGTTAATAATCGTATACATATAAGATTTTTTAAATAGAGTTTTTAATATGAAAAAGGGATTCTAATTAAAAAAATTGGAAATTGAATTCAAAATTTCTGAACAAATGAGTCTTTAGCGATGAAAACAAAAAGTTAAAATAACAATTTTTGCCAAAACGTAGTAATTTCGGAAATTCGTCAAAGTTAAGAACTTCAATTCTTTTTACGACGTAATTGATATATGTACATATGTATGTATGTATGCAATTCAAAAGTACGAAAATAAAATGTAATAACTGTTTTTTAAGTATTTTGCCATTAATCTTTTTTTTTAATCGAGATGATGAAACCCTTATTTGATTGTGCGGCTCAAAGGAGCACTTTTAACCAAGTGTTCAATAATGGCGTTGGTAAATTCATTAGCGTTCGATATCGAACGAAATTCCTATACATTTTAATAAAATTTAATTTGAAATTTGGTTTCGAATCGAATGCCGTAATTTGGCCCCAGTTGTTTGAACAGTACTACACATGCATATGCATTACTTTTGTGATTGTAGTCATATTTCAGAATCATATCTGACGTAAATTAAGGGATTACTGAATTGTAGCAATAAATCGTCAAAAAGTTTTTTTGCAAAAACGTAACGAAAAATAAAAAAAAATTAAACGTTACGAACGTGATAAAATTGTGATAACGAACGCAAAGCATGTAGTGCATAACTGAAAGGTTATTCACGTTTCATCTCTACCGTTAATATTAGTCTCCTGCAACGGAATATAAGCACTTCATATTCCTCAAACTACTACTGCTATTTGCCCTCAAAAGATTCAACAAGTGCATTCCATAAAGTTCTTCTGTTTATATTTTATGCTGTACGCAGAATTCTCATGTAGAGCATACAATATTTAATGCAATTTTTTTCAGTTTATTTACTTGCAAGCATTTTTATTTAGTTAAGAATGAAAAAAAACCTGCGAAATAAACAGAACTTAAACTTGCAATTGTGGATGGACTCAATTTAAAGTGATGAAATTCTAAGATGACCTATTTTGGTTATTAAGCCAAAAGGAATTGCAATTACAACGAATGCACAAGAAAACAATTTAATTGAAAATCGAAATGTTGCTTAAGGACTACAGAATAAGGTACACATATACTATATCTAAAAAATTTTAATAATAAATTTTAAACTTCTGTTAACGTCCGCTTGATTACTTTGTCAGTCAAATCAAGTAACTCGCAATGTACGGGGTATTTTAAAGAAATAGACCTGCCTTAACCGTATAAAACATCTATTCGAACCTACCTGCACCGTCAGCATTGTCAGCATTGTTTTCGATTAAATCTGACTTACAACATTGCCATAGGCATATATCGTAATCGTAAACAACCGCCTTAGCTGCTCATATTAGGTTTTTCTTCGTTCTAGTTTGGGCAAGTAAACATGCAATCAGCTATTTCAAAAATAAACAATAACAAAGGAAATTAGAATGAACTCTCGAAAACGTGAACTAATTAAAACCGGCGGTGTTCACGTTTGCGAATTGTTCACTTTTTCGAATACAAAAAAAGGAACAAAATTGTATTTTATTTTTAATAAGAAACCATATTTATGCAATTGGTTTTTATTAAAATATTTATTTTTATGTATTTTAAATCACACAAAATTATATAATAATTACGAATTATTGACATATGTATGTACGTTTGTACGAGTATATGCATATGTTAATATCGTCATATAAAATGTAAGGAGAGGAAAAACCCTTGATAACAGGGTTAAGTAACCTACCTGAAAAAGTTTCTTTAAAATCGCATAAAATTAAAAGCATCACTTATATTTTGATTAAATAGTTTGTTTTACATGGACTTGCATTTTTTACATGGTACACAATATTCAATTGAGAAACCGATTTTTAAAATTTTGTCACTTACATGGTTTTACGTTTTATATGACGATTGTAACTTGACAAAAAATTAGTTACGTATTGAAAAAAAAAACAATCATACTTTTCTGCAGCTCTTTCCTTTGCAAAATTTGTATTAAAATATTAAATGAAATTAATAGTCAGGCAGTTTTATGAAAAAATGTGATTCCCGGAAGTAAGAAAAGCAAAATATTAACATTTTAACTTTCATATCTATGCGCCTTGGTTTTAGTTTCTTTCTAAGTTTTTTCATCTTTTAGAATTGCTAATTTAAAAAATTTAGGTCACATTAAGATGTGTTCACGTTATTCCGTGTACACTGTCTACTACATTGGCATTTCCAATTTGTGGTAAATTTCTTGCTTTCTCTTATCGAGACATTTTAACGAACTTTACCCAAAAAGTAAAGAAACACATCTATTATCTTCTCACTTTTTAAATAATAAATAAACAAAAAACAACACCTGGCAATGGTTATGGTTATGGCAATGTTGTAAGTCAAAATTGTAAAAAACCTAATAGACATACACTGTTTTAAAACTAAACTGCTCTTTTTTATAAATATGTATTTTTAATATAATAATATGTATTTTTAATATAATAATATGCATGAAAATATGAACGAGTATGATTGTCAATATCTCTTAATTTACTAAAACGACGCCGTAACTGCGAAAACGCAACTTTTAAGTTAATAATACGAAATAATTCGACATTCCCCTTTTTGCTTTCACCTTTGTAAAAAGTTCATATAAATAGCTTTTAAGGTCACGTCGTGACGGAAGACCACTTATTTTATTTCTCCATTTTACAGATTTTTGGAGTTATTACGTGGGTTGAGTAAATGACCGATATATTAAAAAATATCACAGGGTTATTAAATTTTACTTTGAACTTTTCTATTTCAGCAATTCAGTCAACGTCCGTCTGCCTTCTACATATTCATATTTACACATTTTCGTACATCATACATACATAAATATGTGTATCGAGAAATACTTCCATTTTTATTTAAGGATGTGTTACGCATATTAATACCGTCCGCAGAAAGTTGATCTCTTAATTGTCATCCCTTTGGATTTAGACTTTTGGCAATTTTCAGTCGTGAGATAAAAATAATGTTAAGAATCAATCAATTTGTAGATATTTTGTGAATGTCAATATCCGTAACATTTAAATCTAATTCCAACGAAGTCGATCGTATAATTAAAATTTAAACAATTATTTTGTTTACTACGAGTATTATGTGCATTAGCAAAGAATAATATTTAGTATACGCACAGGCACATACATACAGTTTGTCAAGTAAATATGTGCAAAATAGCGGAAAGCTGGAATTATAATAAAATTAAGTTATTAATTTCTTTTGTTATACATACAACTCCCAGGTACCTAAAATCACTAGTATTACCAACACATTCGTAACAAAAAATATTTTGCTGCGTGTCGAATAAGTAAAGTGTATGTTTTTCAGGCAATAAACAAATTGACAAAAAAAATAAATAAAATAGAAATAGAAATTAAAATAAAAGTGAAAAGAATTACTGCCTGTTCATAGAATTCGAGTGAAAATAATCGTTGGGCCATTTACATTGAAAACAAAAACAATTAGAGTTTTTTATTGTTGTTTTCAATATAAATGGCCGAACCAGTAGTTGCACTCTTCTTCTATGAACAGGCAGTTAATCTTTAATTTTTTTTCATTTATGATACACTATTGCCCGTACACTTCAAGTCGTGATCAGTAACGGAAAAAAGCACGCCTAAATGTTTGATTTCGAGTCACATTGTTTGTTATCATGAGAAATTCGAACCGAATACATGGTATGGTATTGCCATACATTTATATAATTTCACTTCTATATGATAAGGAGCTCAGTAGTATTTGGGTTTTAAATGGAACGAATCGGTCTCGGGGAAGTAGGGAGGATTGCAGGATATCTAGGGCCTTATGGCTTAAGGTCTGTGGACTTCTATTCTTCTGGAGGCATTGCAACCGTAGTAGTCACTAATTATTTTAAATCACCTAAAACGTTCTAACTCGTTAATGGCTAGAGCGATTTTAATGAGTGTTTTTAAATCATAAAAAATTCCTTTCCTTAAAATCCCGATAATACATCAGTTACTGCGTGTTCATAGAAGCTGTATGAAAATAATCGTCCGGCATTTATATTGAAAAGAACAATAAAAAATCAATATGTTTTTGTTTTCAATAGAAATGGCGAACGATTATTTTAAACTCGGCTTATAAAGTTTATTTTAAAAAAAAAAGTTTTTCTTAAAAACTATATGGTTATGAACTTTGTATGGGCTTTATCTAATCATAAAGAATCAAAATCCTACTTGACAAACTGTACGTATACAGTGTATATATCACTACGTGTTAAAACTATTCAAACACATTTTGAATGTCAAAAACACTTTAAATTGGGACCCAAATTTAACAACATTAATAGAGCAAAAACAAAATTAATAAGAAAAAGGATTTCATTTAAAAGAAATCCTTAAAGAAATGCACACAAAATTAAGACATCTACACAATTTGACACACTCAAAAATTTATGAAATTCATACCAGAATGCTTGGAGCATTCAAAAAAGCATATAAAGTTTTAGATTGTGAATTGAATCGTATTGCGATAAAGTTGGGTTGTAAGTTCCAAGCAAATTGTTGTTAAGTTGTGTTTTCTTCGCCATATTTTCTGCCTCAACATATTTTCACGAATTCCTTAATGGGTGACTAAGATGACGACTATGATACGACTAATAATTCTTTTTTTCTTTTTTGGTCCTTTAAATATTTCATGGCAAACATCTTTTATTCTGGTAACAGGATTAACAAAGCGAAAAAAAGCAGAGAATTTGCCAACATTTGTGTGATGGTGTTTGAATTGTTTTTTAATCATCTTTTTTCCAAGAATTTATGAGGTAGTTTAAGTCGAAATTTGTCTACACTTAATTTGGAATAGATCATTTTAAGGCACTAAGTTGAGGAACAAAATTATATGAAAATTAAAATTTTTGAAAGGAGAGAAAAGTTGGCAGCATGCATTGCGGAAAGTCAGGGTGCCACAAGTTTACTTAACACGCGATGGCCTTTAAATTCGAAAATGGGTGCAGATGGCGAGTAGTCAGTGTGTTGGCTCTGCAACCAGAAGGACGCCGGTTCGATTCCCACCCCGGTCAAACCAGAAAAATTTTTTTCTGCGTTTCCTGTGCTACAGCATCTTCCTTCGGCGAAGTAAAATAATAGATAAAATGACGCTTAAAAATAATGCGTCAAAAATAACATCAGAGGCGCCGCAACTTCACTGTATAATTAAAATACGCAACTGCAGAGTTGTGAATGAAACTCTATCTTCCTACCACTTTCGCCTTCTGGCTATTCTATACACTATCTCTTCCTATATCTAGTTCCGGTGCAATGCAATGCATATGCAGGGGATATTCCTGAGCACTGGCCCAAGATAAAAAGGCAGGTACATGTTGTCAGGTCTTATCTTATAAATCGCATTAACAACAAATATTTATAATATAAAACTGCATTTCTAAGAAGTGTATACAATCTCGTGTTCTCAACAGCATCAACAAACACACGATACCTACTGGCAAAATGTACGACGAACGATATGAAAAATAAATGCTTGAACTTTTCCAGCTTTCAAGTTGGCTTAACTGTGGTTGAATCAATGACGAAACGAATGAATGAAAAAATGAATGGTTAGTAAAGAATGGGCCGAGAAGGATAAAAAAGGATAGAACGAGTCTTAGAGAAGGAATAAGAAGCATAAAAAGTAAATTGGTACTCGTATTTAATAGAAGTGGAGCACCACAAATATTTCAATTATTTACTGCTTCTGTTGTTGGTGTCATATTTTCTGTTGTCTTTATTGTTTTATTTATTCTCCTGTAAATAATTGTCGTGTTTTTTGTTGCTGCTGCCGCTGCTGCTGCTATGCTAAATATAACGTTAGATGACTTCCTTCATGTGAACATCTCGCCTACATGCCACAGGACGTTTTGAACGGATACCGAGGTTATATTATCACATATTTTCCTGCTACTGATCAGTTCATTATTGGCAGCAGCTTTAAACGGTAAACGGAATTAAAAACGGATGCGCAAATCGTCAAAAAATATAGAAAAATATAAAAATTTTCTAATACATAAATAAGTGTAAGTCACCAATAGAAAAAAAGAATATTCTAAAAACTAATTAAAATTTAATAGAAAATTGTTGTAAATTTAAAAACATATATGAAAAATTAAATCACTTCATTCAGCATTAAATTACAATTAAATAATTTCTTCGCCAAAATACTGAGATAAAAAATTTTTTATAAAAAAAAATTTAATTAAAAAATATTTTTAGGTAGTGTATTGTAATAAAAATATATGTATGTACATATGTACGAGTACATATAAATAAAAAAGTTGCCCAATTCAAAAGTGAAAATAATCACCTTAATCTATCGTGGATAACTAACTCGAGCTGAATTTTTATTTATTAAAAAAGAAGGTTATTTTATTGGGATTTTAATTTTAAAAAATTTCGTTTCCATTTTGCGCACTTGATATCGAATGAGGTTTCAGTAGGTTTAGGTAAAATTTTATTTTTAATTTCGATTCGAATCGAATGCCGTAATGCATCTGTGTTCAATATTTTATTTAAATTTTAATACATATTTTCACTTGAAATGCAAAAGGGCCAAAAAAACCAAAAAACTCAAAATTGAGTGTTTAACCTTCCAAAACCCAACCCACCCCGGTGGCACTTTCGATTTTCAATCAGTGGTAACTTTTGCAATTTTAATTTAAACTGAAAATGAAAATTTCGACTCAGTGACTAATTTTCTTAGGTTTAACAGAAAATGCTAAAACATTGAACATGAAATGTTGGTGTAAATGCAAAATTTTTGTGCTAAATATGTGCAATATCCCACCAGAGTGGGTTTCGGGTCAAGACGTACATAAAGAACTTTGGTAGTACGAAGGTTAATTGGTGGTATTAGTACAGGGCATCAAAGGAACACGTCTTCACAACATTTTAGCTTTACATTTTAAAAAATAACGAATTTATTAAAGAAATTCTAAAGGCAGTTGTTACTAAGCATTCCTTGCTGCTGAGAAATAATGAAACAATGGAAAAATGTTACCAGCTTACCGTTTTTGAGACATAATATTTAACGCTTTAAATAAACGCATCATTTTATTTGGATGATATTGCGAAAAAATCATATTTTTAACTACAACACGATTCATTTTATTAAGTTTTTTGTATCTCCTGACAAATTTGTAAATGTGAAGATAGGCCCTTTTACATTTTAACTGACGATATCTATGTATGTATATAAAAAAAATCTTTTATAAAAAAATTTTTAAATGGCGAAACTCAAGCAAGATAGTAAGCAGGCTTCATACTTTGCTTTCTGGCATAATAAGCATTTTTAAGGTTTTCTTTTATATATATTTTTTTAACCGCAATATTCAACTATTTTAAAACATTAACTTGCGGTTTTAGTTTAATGTTCGTTCTTTAGCATAACGCGGTAAAATTTTTCAACCTGCATTTGTTTGTATCTCTATATGGCTATCAAATGAAAACGCTTTACGTACTCGTATTCTTTTCAGGGAAACCTTTAATTTGATACACATATCATGGGAGTACGTAAAGGTAATTGGTCCAGCATTGCGAAGTAATTTTATTTTTCGTATTTTATTCTTCGCAGCAAAGCCTTTCATTTGATATCCATATCATGTATAGTTGGTCCGTCATATCGAGCCATCCGCCATCTTGAAAATCAATTCATTTTTCGCATTTTTTTTATTAATGAGCAAAATTTTCGCTCATACGTTTGTAAAAGGTGATTTTTTAAGAGCTTTCGGATTTGATTTACAAAAAACCACATAAAATTTAAAGAAATGTTTGAAATCTTTATTTGAGTCGATGCAAAGATCTAAATCATTCAATCTTTAAAGATGATTTCATGTAAATGTTGACCACGGCTGCGCCTCAAATGCTTCATACGCTGGGTACAATTTTCGCATACTCTCTTCAACATATCGGCCGGTATCCCACGAATAAATTTTTCAATATTGGCTTCCACTGCGTCAATCGTTGTTGGCTTGTTCCTATAAACATGAGCGTTAACATAACACCACAAAAAATAGTCTAAAGGTGTTAAATCGCACGATATTGGTGGCCAATTGACCGACCTCAAACGCGAAATAAACTGTTCACCGAACTCGCCTCTCAATTGGGCCATTGTTTCGCGTGCTGTGTGGCATATGGCACCGTCTTGCTGAAACCACATGGCATTTAAGTGCAGCTCTTCCATTTTGGGCAAATAAAATTTGTAATCACGGTATCGCACGGTAGCGCTACGAACGGCGCCAAATCGATAATTCACGGCCATCAACAACACTGGCGGATACAGCTGTGATAATTTCCTCTGCCCACACTCTACGTATGCCTGTGGGTTGTTTAATGTTCTATAATGTAAATTTGGTGCGAAATTTAGTCACAAGATTCCGAATAGGCGCCTCAGAAGGTCGCCCAAACTGACCATAAAATAGAAGAAGTGCACGTGCACTTTCTTAACCGAGCATGAATTTTGATAATAAAATTTAATAATCTGCAAGCGTTGTTCGTTTCTAAGTCGATTCAAGTTTGAATTATAGACCAAACTGAACATATTTAACAGTAACATGTTACACGAAAACAGCTGAGCCGCCAGAAACAGCGTTGCCAAAAAGAAAGTTGCTAAAAAATCACCCTTTAGTTAACTAGTTCAAAATGCAGTTGCGAGATTTGACTTTAACATAAACGGACGAACTAAGTAAGTGAGTGAAATAAAAGCGTATAAAGCAGCTAAAATTAAATCAAATCTGTAAATCGACACAGCCGTTAGTAAAGGGTGTCTGGTAGCAGATTTATATTTTCAAACTTAAATAAAAAACGTAATAATTGACACAAAGTTTTATTAAGAGCATTGAACAATAGAATGGAAATGTGGATTTTATTTTTTAAGGAGTATGTCATCCAGATCCTTCAGATCCTTTTTTAAAATTTCTTCGAAGTCCCAGGAGGCTGATCTTTTCTGTATTGAAAGTTGCGGATTTTCACGTAAACTTTCATCCAGTTCAATATTTTCGGGTGTCCTTGAAGATGGACTGGGCCCTGGCCGTGGGTCATTCATAGCCGAAGCAGTTGCGTGGAATCTCTGCACCCACGAACGAATTCAATTTACACTCGGTCCATCACTTATTCGCCGAATACCGAACTTTGAACAAAATTGTCGACGAGCAATTACGTAAGAATCTTTACTCTTAAAAAAGGTTTCCACAGGGAACGCGCGATGCTCACTCGACCACTGCGACATCGTAACTGACAAATCCGCACAATCGATAATTCCAACGGCGCCACCCTCCCTCCGCACCGTTTATTACTTTTTGAAATTATCGTATTTAAAAATATAAATTTGCCAACACACAACCTGTACAATAATGCTCGCTACAACACAGTGTTCTAATAACACGTTTCATATTACGCCATTTCATGTTCTCCCCCATATAAGACGGGGATTGTTCGACGCGGTACTAATCTAACTATTACTGTATTATATCTCAATAAATATTTTTCATTTCCAAGCCTTAATAGAACTTATCACAATGGATAGTAAAGAGTTTCGTAAACGTGGCACTGAAATGGTGGAGTACATCTGCCAATATTTGGAGACATTAAATGAAAGACGTGTAACACCAAGTGTAGAGCCGGGATATTTGAGACATTTGTTGCCACGTAAGTTATTTTTGTGAATAATGAATGTTGAAGTTTTATTTTAAACAAATAAAAAAGCGGAAGCACCTCAAAACCCCGAAGATTGGGATCGAATCATGATGGACGTTGAAGAAAAAATAATGCCTGGTGTAACTCATTGGCAACATCCAAGATTTCACGCCTACTTTCCAGCTGGTAATTCTTTCCCCTCTATACTTGGTGACATGTTGGGTGATGGCATTGGTTGTATAGGCTTTTCGTGGGCTGCTAGTCCCGCTCTTACCGAATTAGAAACTATTGTATTAGATTGGTTGGGTAAAGCCATTGGTTTGCCAGATCATTTTTTGGCTCTAAGGAAGGGCAGCACTGGTGGAGGCGTTATACAGGTGGGTGCAATGGAAAAGAGTTCCTTTCTGAGACAAAAAATAAAAACATAATTTTTAGACATCTGCCTCGGAATGTGTACTGGTAACAATGTTGGCTGCCCGTGCTCAAGCCGTGAAACGTTTAAAGTCACAACATCCTTTTGTTGAGGAGTGTCAACTGCTATCAAAACTAATGGCCTATTGCTCCAAAGAAGCCCACAGTTGTGTAGAAAAAGCAGCTATGATATCATTTGTAAAGTTGAGAATCTTAGAACCCGACGAGAATGCCAGTTTAAGGGGGCAAACTATAGCTGAGGCAAGTCGAAAACAACTTTATTTAAACAAAATTGAATTTTTTTCTTCCTATTTATTTTGAGTATATAAAGCTTTTCAGTTTTTTTTTTCAAGATGATCTTATATAAGTATATGAGCCCAAAAATGTGTCAGACAGATATTTATTTTTATTTACCACATTTTTTTTTCAATGAAAATAATTAAAGTGGATTGCTAGAATTATTCGTTGATGTTCCGTTTAGGCTATGGAAGAAGATGAATTGCAAGGTTTTGTACCCTTTTTCGTATCCACTACATTGGGCACCACCGGTTCATGTGCGTTTGACAACTTAAGCGAAATTGGCCAAGAACTGCTGAAATTTCCCGGAGTTTGGCTGCATGTTGATGCAGCCTATGCTGGAAATTCATTTATATGCCCCGAGTTAAAGCCATTGCTAAGGGTAAGTTGGCGAATACTTTTCATAGATTGAAATGTTAAGATTTAACGGAAAAATATATCATGACTTGAAAACTTGTTACCTAAACTCCTGCACGTCTGAAAAGGGTATTGAATATGCTGATTCATTTAATACGAATCCTAACAAATGGCTATTGACCAACTTTGATTGCTCTACATTGTGGGTACGTGATCGAATACGTTTGACATCAGCTCTGGTCGTGGATCCATTGTATTTAAAACATGGTTACTCTGATGCTGCCATCGATTATCGTCATTGGGGTGTTCCACTGAGTCGACGCTTTCGATCATTAAAGTTGTGGTGAGTATTATTGCATTATTTCCATTCATTCCACAAATTTTTGTCTTTTTAAATTTCCTTCACACATTGTTATTTATTTGATCAGGTAAACAATTATCTAATGCAAAATCGAAAAGTATTTGATAAGTATGTATTTATGTATGTTTTGTGTCTATTTCTTCAAACAATTAAAGGTTTGTGTTACGTTCATATGGAATTTCCGGACTACAAAAGTACATAAGACATCATATAGAGTTGGCCAAACGTTTCGAGCAACATGTACTCAAAGACAAACGCTTTGAAATATGTAATCAAGTAAAGGTAGGTTTTTTTGCTTTCATTGATTTATTGCCAAAATGTGCGATATTTCGTAGAATTTGAACTCGTAATTATGAGAAGAAATTTTTAAAAGATGATGTTGATGAAAACAACACTTTGATTTTTTTATAATAATTCAATGAATAATTTCAGTCGTATCAGCTTTTAAATTGGGAATTTCGGGAGAATATTACATTAATATTAATGTGATCATTTTAAAGAATGTAGCGAAAGTTAAGTTGGAAATCCTACAAAAATTAGTATTTTTTACATTGAACAGATTTACTTGCAAGCAATCGAAGAAAAGAGAATACGAGAGTATTTGTTCCCTTTTGGTGGTTCACATATTTTTCCAAGAACCCTATAGAAAAGTTAATTTTATCAAAATTGCTCCATATTATGTATATATAAGATACAGTGGTTTCTGGATTTAACAAATAGTCATCTTAACGAAATTCGCATTTATTTATTTTTACTTAATTAATTAATTAATTATTACTATACACATTCGCACGTATAGAATTATTTGCAAATAAGAACGTAAAATATTGTCATACATATTTTTTTTATTGCGACTTATTAACTCAAGAAAAGAAGTCGTGAATACCGCCACTGTTTGCAAATAAATTGTGAAACGTTACCACTTGTTTGAAAACCTTCAGTTTTTTTTGCATCTGGTAGTTTACCAAAATTTTTGCTAATAAACACATAAGGAAGCTTGTTTTTGCCATACAATTGTTATTTGCCACCTGACTACAAATTTGTTGCTTTGTAGCAGTGATGTTAACTTTTTTATTTGGATTTCGGCCCTTAAAAAATTACCCTTTTACGCAAAGTCCGCAAAAAAAAAATAATATTTCTTTATGGAAACATGTTTATCTATATATTTCTCTTTTTTAATCTTGGACCAGCGCTTAGGGGAAATCCCCTACATATGCATTGGATTGCACTGGAACTAGATAGAGAGGGATAGTGTAGAGAATAGACAGATGGTGAAGGTGATGGTAAAATGTAGCTTAATTCTTGGAGAACTCCGCATAGTTGCGGCGTCTAGGATGTTAATTCGGACACATTATTTTTAAGCTAAAAAGAAGCCATTTTATTTAGTATTTTATTTCGCCGACGTTTTATTGCTTAAATGCCGACGAAGGAGGGTGCTGTAGAACAGAAAACTCAGAAAAAAAACTTGTTTTTGACTTGACCGGGCCGGGAACCGAACTTGGCTTCTTCTGGTTGCAGAGCGAATACGGTATTTACTCGGCCATCAGCAGGCCCAACTTATTATAGTCATTTAAAAACAACAAAATCGCTAAGAAACAACAAGATATAGAATTTCGCTTCAATTGACGCTCTTGCTTATACTTTTATGATTTTTTTATGAGAATATATGTACTATCTAGATTTCGTATAGACATATTATGAAAAAACTTTCATAAATTACTGTACAAATACAGAAGTTACCTGCGTACCGTTCTAGGGTCTACATTACCGTATAAAACGGTAATTACCGTACGCCTAACATCACTGCTGTGTAGTATCGCCGTATAAACAGTGTGTCAGTGTTTGCAAATATTGTTACTAGAAACTCGGATAGGCGAACATTTGGAACAAAATCATCAGGAATTCTTTTTTTGTTTTTCATTCGCGTTCACACAGCCAAAAATATTTCCGGCGACATTCCATTATTATTGTTCTATTGTTATTGTTATTTTTGTAAGCAAAGAAATTGTGAACAAAGCGTACTGCCTATTGGCTCTTCCCCACTCGTAATATGCTCCCAAACTAAATGTCTCCTTGTCAAATGCTCGCCGGTCTTAACTCAGACTTATTGGCAAATAACTCGTACTGTAAACGTAGTATGTGTAACTAAAGTTTAATGAAAATTTCAAATACTATTACATACATACATACATACATATATAAATTCTTTTCTTTATAACTTTTTTTTAAAAATAATATTCAAAACTTTACTTATCCACTTACTATAAAAATTACGTAACAGATTCTGTATTAGCCAATATTAAAATGATTGTAATAAAATCATGTTAACGTGTTTTTCCAATTGGGCCTGTAATAATAATTAGATGATAAAATATGACTGTGAAAGCAACAAGTGCTTGATTTCAGCGTGATTTCGGCATGATTAAAGCGTATTTTGATTGATTGAGATTCATTTTAGTACAATAAATGTATAATGTATGTAGATGTGTATATTGATATGTACATACAAACAAACATATTTGTGTGCAAGTGACAAATCCAGGAAAGAGTTGTATAAATTTTTCTAAATTTCAATTAGAAGCAATTATGGCAAAGCAAAATATTAGAGAAAACAAATTAGATTTTTTGTGGTATTTCTTTGTTCACATTTTGTTTTCTTCTTCTTTTATTTATTTATATATGTATGTATGTATGTATGTATGGGTGTGTATATTCCTTTTGTAATGTTTTCATTACAATCTGTTGTCATATACTATTTGGTGTTAATGACATTTCGTTTTATGCGAAACAAGTTGTGAATTTATGTAAATTATGTATTCTAGGAAAAATATAATGCTGTATTTAAAATCATAAATGAAATTTCACAATATATTTGAAAGATTGTGTAGCACCGGCGAAGTAAAATAATAATAAAAATGGCTACTAAACCGAAGCTTCAGCACTGCTATAAACAAAGAAACTGCAAAATCAGAGCTGTAAAATAATTAATTAAGCTTTACCTCCTGTCGTTTCTCTAACTACCCCTTTCCTATAGTTCCAGCCCAATGCATCGCATGTGTAGGGGTCATCTCCTGAGTGCTGGTCCCAGATAAAAAAAAAAAAACTAAATTATTCACTTAAGTACCAGAAATATGTTTTAGAAATGTTGTTATTTAGGAAATAAAAACAGGGAAGGCGAGTGGTTTAAAAATTTAACATTCAGTATCTATTTCAACGGCAAACTTTATTAAATTAATTTTACAAATACTGTATTTACATTGAATAGCACGCTAAATTTTAAAAATAGTAAAAATCATTTATTTTAGCAAGCAAGTACGAATCTAAATCGAAAAAAATTTCATCTTACATATTTATTACTTTATATTCCTGAACTTACTAATTAAAAAAAATTAAGAACGACAGGTTTTAGTTTCAAATTCGGAAAGAAAAATTTTTAAAACGACAAAAATTAAATTATATACGCCAGCGTAACGTTGCTTTGGAAAAGTTTTCCTAAATTGCTCCAAACCTACTGGTCCTGTGCCTTGTAGAAAATGGAGTAACAGAAAAATATGCAACTAAAACCGATGCAACTATACCGAGTTGTGACTGTAGAGCCAATTGATTGCCTTCAACAACAAAGTGTCACATACTCTTAATATTAAGTCTTAAGGCGAGCAGAGAACTTTTTTACTTTAGTTAGTTGGGTAACACATTACGGGGTGTGCGAAGTCTCAATTAACTGCATGCATTACTTCGTAACACTTAGGAACCATTAACGTGACTCGTTCTGTATAAGTTATTTCTCTGTCCTGTGTAAGGATTTCTCCCACCATGATTTATATGTAATTAAGAAAAATTTATAATCATACACTATTAAAAAAATGTTTCACATTAACTGAGAGATTATTTAAGAATTCGGGGAAAGTTAAAAATAATTTTATTTGACTCTTGTCGAATAAATAAAAAAATGAGTTAACTTGTTAGTTAAAATTGTAAAATAATACGAAAAAGCAAGCTCCTTTCTTCTATAAACTTTTCATTTCAGCTTGGCCTTGTCTGTTTCCGTTTGCAAGGCACCGACAAACTCAACGAGAAATTGTTAAGTGCCATTAACGAATCGGGTAAATTACACATGGTGCCAGCCTGTGTCAATGAGCGCTACATTATACGTTTCTGTGCTGTAGCACAAAACGCTACTGAAGAGGACATTGATTATGCTTGGGAAACTATTGTCGATTTTGCCAATGAATTGCTAGAAAAGGAACAACACGACGAACTTTCCGAGATCATCAATAAAAAGAAGGAAGATACTTTGGCTAAAAAACGTTCATTTTTCGTGCGAATGGTCAGTGATCCAAAAATCTACAATCCAGCTATTAATAAAGCAGGAACACCTAAAATATCTTTGGATGTTTCATCACCGGTAATTAATCAAAGGACAACAAATCCCGTTATACGTACACAAAGCTCTATCGATCACAACTCTTGGATATCATGGCCATTGGCTTTTCTATTCAATAGCAATAACGAAGAGAGTGGCCAGAAGTCTAATGTTTCATTAAGGTAATTTAGATGTGAAGAAAATTGGACGAAAACCAGTCAAATATTTAAAATATATTCTCCTTTTAGATTCCGTCATTTGGATACTAATGTTAGACCTTCGTCCTCTAGACGTAATTCGGGTGCTTGCTCTTCACCATCACCTGATAATGATTTGGGTGTTATAAATGTTCTAAAGTCTCCCAAAAAGTCACCAAATATGCCACGTAAAGGCAGTTATTCCAATAATACTAGCAACAATCATAACTAAACAGTAACATAAAATTCGATTTGTTTCCCCTGATTAGCAAAATTAGTCACAAAAATAATTTTTAATTTCCTCTTTGGTCTTCTAACATAATTTTAAATCTAACAATTTGCTTGAAATAATAAAAATATAAAAAATACAAATAAATCAAATTCAAACCAATTAAATTTTAATAGGAAAGTGGATGTGGTGGTGAAATGCAACCCTGCCAATGGCGTAGTTATTAACGTGTCTGAAAGAGTTGCAAGTCAAACGACCTTTTCTCGTGACCCGATTGTAACATTTATGTTCAATGAATCACTCACATTCGGCCTCAGCGCCGCGATCATAGTCGATGTCGGCCTACGACTAAATGAATATGACTGATAAGAGACATGAGAGACGGTCATTAAGAAAGATAAGAAATAGGGTAGGAGCACGAATGGCGCCTTGTACAAACAATTATAAGAGGGAATTCATTCACGATTTTGCGTATACAGTAAATCTTGTCATCGAAGAATGGCTAAAAGCATGCCTATTTTAAATTTAGAATATGTACACATACATCTTTTTAAACAACATAAAACTTTTAATTATTCTCCAATATTTACTAAATTGATCTGGTATGTGTGGGAGCAACTGGCGTAACCAGAAAAATAAAGCAAGAAGAACTTAACAACGTCAAAAGGTAAATAATGGGAAACAAATGTTTATAAAACATGCATACATCACGAGGAATTTAGCATCAACAAATACCTATTCAATTTAAAATTAAATTTTTTATAAATATTTGTTCATTTTATATACTTAAAACAAAAACTGCAAGGAGGAACAAAACATATTAACATGGCGGAAATTTTAAATACCTAAAAATAGATATTTTTATTCAGAAACTGAATCACAACAGAAATTTTTTTTTCAATAAATTTCCAGGGAATTTTGTTGTGGAAGCACTTTTTGAATTAATATTTTTGTCTAAAGATTTTGTATTTTGCTAATGAGCTTAGAAAGAGTTTTTGTTTCATCTCATTTATAGGTATACGATATTTCGCCATTTTGTTGGTAATATTGAAGCGGCATGGACCAAGCCGCATTAATAAAGTGCCTTCAAAGCGAATTTATGACACTAATACAACTTTTTTTGGTCTCTTCATGCAGAAATATTACAAATTTGTTTGTGTTTTTACATGACGAAATACGCAAACAAATTTACGACTGGCTGTGTTCAGACAATGCAAGTATTAATGTTAATATTGCTAATTTATAAGCAGAGCGAAACAAAGGTAAAAGAAATGAGTCAATAAGACTCAAGTGTTGTCTAAACACAACAAAAAACAGTTACAAAATGCACACACACATTCATAAAATAATAAATGCTCTTAAAGTGTGGGCGGTTCCACACAAATAAAAATAATTATTAGTACAACTCTTGACATACAATTAAAAGTCATTGGTAAATTATTAAATTTCTCTTTACAAATATGACATTATTTAAATATATATGTACGATATGTATGTATGTCTGTATATATATGTATATATTTAATTAAAAAGTTCACAAAAACTATTTCTACTTGTTTAGTTATTTAAATACACACTCATCAGCTAATTAATAACAAAAACTTATTAAAATGTTTAATAAAAAAAGAAAATACATATTGCATCTATATGAACATTTATATACACATACATACTTGAGGGGTCATAACCTGCAAATGATATTGAACTCTGTGGCCCATTTTAACTGAAATGGATTGTTTACAAACATGGTCCATGTAATGCAGCCGTGGACCATGTCATTGAAAACAACAGCTTTTTGTTGTACGACAGGTGTTGGTGCTTTTCTTCGTATTTCCGATTACTCTGTCGCATTAAAATTACTCTCTGAGTTGCTCCATGGAGTGATTACATGCGGTAGTTTTTGGGTTAGTCCGATGGGTTATATGGTGCATCCCTAGGACATCGTAATGTTAGATATACCATGTTTTCTCTATACATTTGGGTTACTTTTGGACTAGTCCTATTCTTGTGTGGACTACACTATACATGCATGTGTGGACTAGTCACAGCATTTGCAGGGTATAGCTTGGAAAGAAATTTTCTTTCGCACTGCTTAAGTCTAAATATTCTTCTTGCAGAAGCTACCGTAGTTCATAATTATTTACGTTTTTCTGCGGACAATGCAAGGGTGGCGATGGCTGAAGTAGTTAACACGTTGACTACAAAGGAGAATAGTCTCCTACTTACGCACAAAAAAAGACTTTGCATTTTTTCTGATGTTCATTAGTGTAGAATCATCGGCGATAAAATTATTAATAAAAATGGCTACTAAAAAAAGCTTCAAAAATTTAATGCGTCTGCTTGACCCCAGAGCCACTGAAGCAGTGCTATCAAAACAACAAAACGTGTTAAAAAGCAGAGTTGTAAAAATAATGAATCTATCCCCTCATCACCTGACATTATCTCTGTCACTATCCCTTTCCTATATAAGACAACACCAGTAGTAGGCAATCATTGCCTGAGTGTTACTTCTCTTTGTTAAAAAGAAAATTGCCTGCTTTATAACACCGCATAGATTTTCTATGGGGTTTAATTATTACGTTTTCCTTGAACCAAGATTTTACCACTCGGTATATATGTTTGTGGTGGGCATACTAGGGCCGTAAATGATTGTAAGGTATTTTGGCAGCCATTTGGCCATACATTTTTATAATGAGATCACACATGCCGCCGCGTTATACAGTCTCTTTAGTAACTACATACTAGTTCCATATTTTTTAACTCTTGACGTAGTGCAAAAGGACCGTGTTATCATTTTAAAATACGTGCGAATTTCTTTCACATTTATAAATACAAAATTATGTGTTTCTAAACTTTCTTTAGAGAAATATTTAAATATCGCAACAACTATTTTTAAAATGATGAGCGACTATGGATTATAAAAATGCAGAATAAAAAAGAAATCTTCACACAACATTGAAAAATCTGTGTTGCGAAGACAAACAAGAAACTCTTGTTAATAAGTACTCTCTATGCATAGATATTATTATTAATATGTTTTATTAAATGTTTAATAATCATGTGAAAGAAATCAAAGCAATCGGTTCACCTTTTGATAATTTAAATACAAACAGATTTCGTTGTCAAGTGTTAGAAAAATAATAAATTATACGAAACACACAAACACACGCACACACGTACGAAACGATTAGCAGTTCCCAGAAATTAAAAAGTCCAATAAATAAATTAAATTGTTATATTTTATTACTATTTAAACATACAGTATGCAAACTACGTTTTCATACACCCTTCTAAAACACACATATTTTCAAAACATACTGAAAATAAATTAAAACAGATTCTTCTGTAATGAATCAAATACAGTGTAACCTCGTTTAACGAAACCAATAGAAATTTTCAGCTGTTTCGAAAACCGAGTAAAAAATTTCTATGCCTGTTTTTCGATTAAAAACTTTTTTTTAAACTAAAAAAAAGATTTATTAAAGAAACAAAGGTTAACTTTTAAAACAAATGCATTTATTTAATTAAAATAAAAACAAAAATATATTTAGAATAAATAAAAAAATACTCATTCTATGTAAATTTGTTATAAAGTTGAAGATTCATGTTTTTAATGGAAAAAAGAGCGCAATTTTTGACAGTGTTTTTTTAGATGACACATTTTTTTATTTACAAAAACCTAAATTTAAAAAAAAAAATAAACTTTGTTTGCAAAATAACGTTAATAATTATATTTTCGACATTTAATAAAAGCTAGTGCCTTCATTGTATATTTTTAATGTTATAAACGCAAGTGGGACGAAGTACGAATATTTCGTAAAGAATATTCGTTAAAGGAAATAAAACTCATTTGTTTGTATGAAAATGCACACAATCATAACGTATGATGAAATTCGGTGTGCATAACGATATTTGCGATTAGTTTTTTTCTAAGCTCTACGTCGACGTACGATGAAAAATTGGTATAGAAGTGATTGGGTTTTTCTTTTAGTTCTATATTTTTTTAGTAAGCAAAGTTATTTTTTATTTTGCGAATTGTTTTCCTTTTTAATTTACAGCATATAAATTTAATAATGACTTCGCTCACTTACTCAAATAACGTTATAACTAAAAAAATAAAATTTTTGAGTTAATAATGTAGAATAATTTTTCATATCGGCTTTTATCTTGTGTAAAAAACACACAGCTGCAAAAAAAGACGTTTTGTGGTATAATTCGCTGGTCATCTCTTTTCTGTTTCTGCTTTTTTTTGATTTACTGTTTTGACATTTGGCTAGCCATTGTATGGCATTTTTTCTTTTCACTGAATAGACGTCCCAATAAAAGTACTTTTGAGAAGGATTGCATTTCAAGTTTTACTTTTATTGCGCAATAACTTAATTTAGATTTTGTATGGAATATGTAGTTCAATAATGGAACTTATTGCAATATGTATTTTTTTATGTACATACATATCTATGCTTGTGTGTATATAATTTTCAAATAATTTCTTATAAAATGGGCACACGTAATTATAGTACTAATTTTGTCTTATGCGACGAATTTACGCAACGAATTCTTGTCGACAAGTTCGTAGTGCCGTGCAAAATACGTCGTTCGTTAGTCTTCGAATTTATTTGTAAGATTAAATAAATAATAAAAATAAATTAATAATAATAAGATTTATTGAAAAATCTTTGCTGTACGAATAAAGGATTTGCATACTGTATCTATTTTATTTCTGCCGTGCCAGTTTTAAAATATTCAGTTGGGATCGAATAAAAATTATGTGTGAATTTAATTGGACAAAAATGTTTACAAGAGAAAACAAGTGTTTTTCTACACTCTACACCATTTTAAAAGGAATATAGAGTGCATAATAGGCTAATGATTCTTAATATCTTAATATCCTTCCCTTTTTTTATCGCACATCGTCCTAATATTATGAAAGCTTGTAGTTCTAGATGGTTGGTTGTTTGTTCGGCCATCACATGAAAACCGCTTAATGGATTTTGATAAAATTTGGTGGACTGATATCCAACCGATTTTGATGAAATTTAAAACATGAACAGATGGAGTACAGAAAAACTCTATAAATATAAAAAAATTAAAACATATTTATATAGATATACAGTATACAAGAAAATATAGAGTTAATATAAGTTTTTTTTAATAAAAAAACGGAGGAAGGCCGATTTGGATGAAGTTTAAAAATAATCTGAGAATAGAACTATTTACTTAAAAAAAACTGGGGGCGAAGGAACGGAGCAGTTTATGCCTCCTTCATTGAATATTGCTTTGAATTTTACGTGAACGAAGTCTCGGGTAAAAGCTGGTTACATCATAAATGTATTCACTATTCTCTCAGAATAAATTATTGGGTCTTTCATGCTTTAGACGGTTTTAACACGAAATAATTATAATAATCATAATTTTTTTTATTTTTTTAGAGTGTTGAGAAGATTTTAATACCACGAGCGTTTCTGAATCACTCATACTGACATGTAATACGATATAAACGAATTACACATGTATTTGTGCTCACTTTTTTTTTATTATTCAGAAGTTTATATATGTATACATACATACATATATTTGTAAGTATGTGTGTACATACTCTCTAGGAATCCTGGGACCAATAGTCTCCAAGTCAACACTTTTATCGATTGGTTTTAGTGACTTATTGATGGCATTGTCAACTAATCGTCTACACTTTTTATTTTGTCTTTGATGACAAGAGCAGAGAACGTCCTTATTGTCTCATATTATTGTGGTGACAATAGTTGCGGTTGCTCTCAGTTTCCCAAAAGAATTACCTACTACTCTATTGACTACATAGAACTAATGTCAGTAGTAGATTTTTAGTGACATGCACATGACATGTAAAATGCAAATCAATACCGTTTTAAAATTCTCATTTCCTCCAGGGTATGTATTATTTATACACCTGCCGTTGCCCTTACGTAGCTTATAGTTTATAAGTGTGGGTCTAGGTTAATTTTTATTATTTTTTTATTTATTTATTTTTATTTAAAAAAAAAATTATAAATTTTTATGAAATACTCTTTTTCGCCCATTTCTTAATTTATTTTTAGATTAACGACGTCATTTGCAAAGACATATCGTTTTTATATGTATGTAAATACATTCTTTCATAAATATTTCGATTATAATTTGTGGGTTAGCATGTCGAGAAAAAATTATTTCGCACAAACAGGTGGACATGTAAAATAAATGTACAATGGAGATTGTGATTGGAGATGAACATCATTTC
The DNA here is from genome assembly GCA_963924685.1 of Dexiosoma caninum. Taxonomy (NCBI): domain Eukaryota; kingdom Metazoa; phylum Arthropoda; class Insecta; order Diptera; family Tachinidae; genus Dexiosoma; species Dexiosoma caninum. The sequence goes on from OZ004728.1 coordinate 4,348,540, forward strand.
ATTGATTGTTTGATCGTGAATCGAATAATTTGCAAATATTTTTGGTAATTATGTGATTTTAAATCTCACGATTTATAGAAACAAATAATCGTAGTTGTGAATTACTCTTGAAGTCGTTCGTTAAATCGTTTTGAAAAGAAAATCAATAATTTTATTTAAATTTAACTTTTTAAAATTTAAAATGTAGTGTTTTTGTTAAAATTGCGTACTTCCAACGAAACTTCAGACCATAATGTAAATAAACCAGGTGCCATCGCTACGTCAGGTGAGTATTTTTTTCTCTGCTTGAGTTTGCGACATAAAATGTCAAAATTCTATTCAAATACATTTGTTTAACAGTTTTTTTTTATTAACAAAAAGTGATAAGCAATTTAATTTGCGTAATTTTATTGCAATCCGTATTTTGTTTAAAAAAGTACATACGAGTATTATTTGTGATTAATTTTATTTATTTAATTGTGTACCTATTATATTATATGACTATAGTTCTTTACTATTGTACAAAGCTTTAATAACAACTGATTACCATAATCTTGGAAGTTCGTTTTTCCCACACCCAATAAATATCGTATGCCTTTTCGTGAATGAATTTTAAGCACTGTTGCTGCTTGTGCTCCACTGAAATTTGAATAAAAATTTGCAATGTCATTGTGAACATAAGCATGCATGTGTGTGTAGGTATTTTTAGTGTTATTAAACATGTCAAAACTCAAGACAAGTGCCGAACAACATTGACCACGGCCACGACCAACACAACAATAACAATAACAAACGGTTTAAATGACTCATTTTCAAAACATACAATTCACTGGTAGCCACCACCATCACTAACAGGCAATAATAAAAATTTAAATCTGTTTGAGAATTTTTTATTCCAAACCACCAACTATTTATAAAATTTGTTCTGCAGATGGAATAGAGAAATAGCACAAACCTAAAGAAATATGTGTTATCTATATTTAGTGGAATTTGTGAGAAATAAGTAAATGTTGCTTAGAACTCACATTATACAGGGTGTCTGGTAGCAGATTTATATTTTTAAAGTTAAAAAAAAAACCTAATAATTGACACAAAGTTTTGTTAAGAGCATTGAACGATAGAATAGAAATGCGGATTTTATTTTTTAAAGAGTATGTCATGCAGATCCTTTTTAAAATTTCATGAATAATCGCTCTTGGAAATCCCAGTGAGGCTGCTCTTTGCCGTATTGAAAGTCGCAGATTTTCACGAAAACTGCTTTCAACCAGTTCAATGTTTTCGGATCGACGGGGCCCCAGCCGTGGGGCATTCATAGCCGAAGCAGTTGTGCGCAATCTCTGCACCCACGAACGAATTAAATTTACACTCGGTCCATCACTTATTCGCCGAATACCGAACTTTGAACAAAATTGTCGACGAGCAATTACGTAAGAATCATTACTCTTAAAAAATGTCTCCACAGCGAACGCGCGATGCTCACTCGACCACTGCGACATCGTGACTGACAAATCCGCACAATCGATAATTCCAACGGCTCCACCTTTCCTCCGTACCGTTTATTACTTTTTGAAATAATGTATTTAAAAATACAAATTTGCCACCAGACACCCTGTGTATATGTATGTACATACTTGTCACAAGGAATGTCATTGTTTTATATCCAAACGGTTTTGTGTGTACGTTAAAAAAAGGTTTATACGTTTTATGTTCACACGTTGGTATATTACGCACATGTGACATAACCTATAGTAGTTCACAACCATATCCTGATGGCAAATTATATACTGATTTATATTTCCAATCTCTTTTAATTATATTTAATTTAATTAAAAATTTTTTTTCTAAAAGTAGATGCATAAATAAATAGATTTTAATATATGTATGTATGTATGTATGTATGTATGTATGTATGTATATATGCCGAACCGCAAATGCAATTCACTTGCAAAACAGCTGATGTGAGATCCTTTGTCTTTTGAAAATAGAGCATGCTCTAAATGAAACGTGTCGTTTGTACTGCACATAGAGAAATAACACATGCTATTGGTTAAAGGTGTGCAGACTGCATGTATAAATTTAACATGTTAAAAAGTGACATTCCACAGGGTGTCTCAAAGGGAGCGAAGGTGTTTGAATTCCTTTTAACTTTTTTATTAAATTTTTTTTTTTGTTTTCAGTATTTTGTAAAGAAGACTTGGGGAATTTCAAAATGGAACAGGACAAAATTGAACAACGTGCCAAAATTCGTTGAACTTTAGTTCAGAAGAAAATCATGATTTTATTCATAATTTAATTATGAGCCACGAAGCCCATTTGCAATTGCATGGGTTCGGTAATAGACAAAAAGGGGTACCGAAAATCCAAGAGTAGTTCAACAGCGAGAATTACACCCACTTAAGTATACCGTTTGGTGCGGTGTTTCGTCGGAAAGGATAATTGGCCCATATTTTTGTTTTTGAAAATAAACACGATGTCGCCCTTTCCATCACTGGTGTTAGATTTCGATCAATGTTGGAAAATTTTTGAAGGCCAACGCATGGAAAACAATCGGCAAGTATGGTTCGAACAGGATAGAGCCACAGCGCCACTGCGAGGGACACAATTGCTTTATGAACTCAAACCCCTTAGGTCATTTTGGGCCACCCTGTATATGAGATTTTATATTTATGGTCGATTTAGTAGCGAATCGCACGAACCTGCTACTTTTGACATAGGAAAATTTAAATGAAATGTCCTTAAACAATACTCCTCCATCTATCCTCTCTCTTATTTCCTAGTTTCGTCACAATGTACCGAATGTGTAGGGGTCATCCCCTGGGTGCCGATCCAAGAAAAAGAAAATATATATGTATACTCGTAATGTGCATACAGCTTACTGTCATAACTCCAAATATTACCATAGAAATATAGAAAACCATAACAGTGTCGAATTTCCAAGCACACAAAGTTGTTACTTTATTCAGATAATAAAGTCTATACCAGGAAGTGTCTCTTAAACATGGTACTTAAAGCAAGCAGAAACTCCAGCACAACTAAATACTGGCATTAAATAAATTTACAATAATTAGTAATTCTCTAGAATTTTTTTTGTTCAAAATGTTAATATCCTATTTCGTGATAGCAGATTTTTTTGTTAATCTAACCAGACGTTTTTTCCATAAAGCTGACAATATTTCAAATAGTTCTATCTCATTTGAGTTACTGCTCTAGACAAAGTAGCGGCTTTGTGGTACGTCTGAATCATAACAAAAATATTTGCCATGGGTTATTTCTTGTATAACTAAATAATCCACTGTGACGTCACACACAAATGAAAGTAATTATTTAATAATAAATTGCTGGGTCATAGCGTGTGCCATTGCTAAACTCTTACGACTAGATAATCTAAAAACTTATAACCGATAGAATTTTATTTGTTAAGTTAAAAAAAAATATGTGTATTGTGGGAGCAAAAAGGAATAAAAAGAACCGTAAAATTTTGTAGCATCATGAAAGATAATGTAAATAATTATTTTTAATGATCGCATTTGCGTTGTAATTATTTATGTGCTCGTATCAATTGAATTAAGAAAATAAAAACTTTCTGGTTAAATTGCGAGTAGATGAATAAGCACCACAATTAAAAATAAGATAAAAGGGAATTGTAAATACCCTTCAATAGGAATTATAAAATTACATTTGAAGTACCTCTCTATGCTCGACAAAAACTTTCTGTTAAAAGAAAAACACAATTAAAATTATTATAAATTTTTTTCACATGAAAATAATTATATACAATATTTATGCACGTGATAAGCGATTTATGTCTTAATTTAGGTACCAGTAAGATACAATCTTCAATAAGCTTGCATATTACTTCACCGAAACCAGACAAAATCTTAGAAATTAGATTGGTATTTCAAAATGTATGCGCCAAAAAAAAATTTATATTATTCGCTTATTGAGAAGTGATTGCAAGCATTACTGCATATCTACTATTTCTAAATATTTGTTATAATACGAATATAATTATGTACTCTCAGACCAGTTGTGACTTATGCATATGAAATTGCACAAGTCATTTTTTTTATTCACGGGAATCAGTAAATACCCGCAAAAATAGCAAACAATACAACAATGAATAGCGAAAGATTGTTTAAACAAACAAAACAAATATACACGGTAATGGACATATATATATTAAGAGAGGTAATGGCAATGATGGCCTATTACTGGTGTTAAATACTATAGGAAAGGGATAGTGATAGAGGTGATGAAGGCATAGATAGCGGAAAGCTTCACTATTTTTACAAATCTGCTTATTAACAGGTTTTTTTTCTTTTGATAGCACTGTCGCAGCGTCTTTGGTGTTAAGGAGACAAAGAGACCCATTCACTTTGAAGCTGTGTTTGGTAGCCATTTCATTAATTAGTTTACTTCGCCGATATTGCTACACAATACCGACGAAGGAGAACACTCTGATCTTACTTGTGGATTAGTATCAGCTGAATGAAGCCAATAATGTTCAGTGATATAGATGACTGAAACATTCCGACAACAACTGACACAAAGGCACATCAGAAAAAACCTAGACGTTTTGTTTTATAGTCAACGTGCTAACTAACTCAGTCCTACGCCCTGAATAAATTTTCTTTTAAATTTTTTTTGCAAATAATAATATTTTTAGTAACGTGTAACAGAACTGGGTTAAAAATATTATACATGCTCGTGTATTAAATAGAAGCTGCTCCCTAACAACTTCGAGCCGCTTCTTTCGTACACCCTCATGTACAACAAACACGTTTTACAATCTTGCAATGCTGTTTTTCAATTTCTCACACTTCAATATAAATAATAATAAATTAACTTTCGTCTGGCCGTATAACATTGTTTCAACAAATCATTAGCGGTATTCACTGTTCGACGTAAAATATCGTTGTAACTTTGTTGGGCTTGTAAATACTGCACACTTGTACATACATATATCAGACACATCAATAAAATGTAAATGCGAAGTAAAATAATAATAAAAAATGTCTACTAAACCGAACCTTCAACACTGCTATAAACAAAGAACGTGCAAAAGCTGAAGCTGTAAAATAATTAATTAAGCTTCACCTCCTGTCGTTTCTCTAACTGTCCCTTTCCTATAGTTCCAGCACAATGCATCGCATGTATAGGGCTCATCTCCTCAGTGCTGGTTCCAGATAAAAAAAAAATATATATAAACACATCCATACATATGTATGTATGTACATGCGTACATTTTTATTGAGTGAAACGATGATTTTCACAAAATATTATCTGTAAGGTGTTAATAAAAACTAATACAAGACAAAAAAAAATTCCACAATTTCTTAAAATAACTGAATCATTATGGGAAAAATTTTGCAATTGGAAATGTCGCACATGACTACGCCAATCCGTAACCTGGTAAAAACAGTAACTACCTATACTGGGAAGTGAATAAATAATAATGTATCGATTACCGATCACATTCTTATAAAAACAAGATTTTAAAATGGATAGTTGTTTTTGTTTTATTCCAAGTGTACGCTTTAAGAACATCTTCAAAAAAGAGAGCGAGTTAACAGTTGGTTTTTGCAGTGTAAAAAGTGGAAAATTGAACGGAACTTTAAATTAATTAAAACAAAAGAAAACCATTCATGTTGAAAGAAATCAAAAGGAATCAGTACTCCTTATATTAGAAGTTATTAAATAAATTTTAAAAGAATTAGAATGAGTTTAGCTTGTTGTACATTTGTTAAAAATTATTTTGTTTCCAGTGACCTTGTTAATGTCCGTTCGCTCATATATTTAAATTTCAATGAAAGCTCCAATGGGACTTTAATTGGTTTATTAGTTAATATTCCAAGATGCAAAAATTGGTAATATCAGCTGCACATTTTTCCCCACCTTTGCTTTATCTCCCACAGACCAAAGCTGCCGATTTTGTCATTTAAAAAAGCATTCCTCAAGTTTTAAACTTGTAAAAATATAAAAATTTTTTATGTCTCCAATAAAAAAAAAACAGAATTAAAAAAATGTTGCGTATTTATTTCTTATAGCAGTTTAAAAATTGCTAATACTAAGGTTGATTTTTAGTAACAAGCCCTCTTAATTTTTTTTAAATTTTTTATTACTTATTATTTCATATTTAATTAATCAATATATTAATCTTGTAAAAAAGTAGTTAACATATGAATTAAAAGAACAAGTTTCGTACATTTTTTCTCAAGTTTTTGTTAACGTGGGCAGAATGAGGGTGGTAGGGTACGGCGGTGAGCGGTATGAGTCACCAACCACTCCCATTTTACCATTAAATCGTTCTAACATACTTATAAAGCCGTGAGCGATGTTTCACGATGATACGTATACTGGAAGTTTTATTGGCCGCCGACTCCATACAGCTCCGACTACTGTGCGATGGTTTAATTGTATGTTCACTGCTGCAAATTTCCTAACATACTGTAAAATAATTAACACAAAGCACAGCAACGTTCCAAATCTGTTCCAACAAAATTGTGCATTAAACGCACTACTCAAATAGTATTAACTTGCTTGTCAGCAACTAAGAATCACATTGCAGGTCACATATTTACACACGAGCAATAATTTACTGGCTTCAAAAACAAGGAGGTTCTCAATTGCATTGCATGTATATTTCGGCAGTAAGTGCGTGATAAAGGAGTTACATTGTTACTGAATAACTTGCATATGAAAAGTATGTTGTTTAGGATTTTCTAACCGCCCTAATAGAACAGATTTTATCAGTAGTTTAAAATATTATTTATTTCTCTTTGTATACTTTTGTTTTTATAGAAATTTAAAAAAGAAAGCGCAAAAAACTGCAAAAATTAAATATTTTTTTTTTTATTTATTTAATTAGGTACTGACGATCACAAGTAACGTGTGAAATCCAATACAGCAAAGCATACAAATTAAATACAGCAACAGTGTTGGTCAAAATATTGCGAAAGAAAGTTATTACGCCATTGTTATAGGCATACAAAACGATTGCAAATATTACTTTAGAAGTATTGGAAAGGAAATATGTATATGGCATGACAGGGTCATATATAATGCTAAGGGGATTAATTTCTACTCGATTAACGAATCGATTAATTCTAAATTTAACATTTTGTATTAACAATTAAGGTGTAGTTTCTACAATGCAAGTAGTATTTGTCTAACAATATGTTTGTCTTTTTACTCTAAATTGTAAACATGCAAGATCGCTATCTTACCAGAAATTGTTTTCTTCCACAAAAATTTAGTAAATGAGAGATGTTTCGAGAGAGTAATGTTCTTGTTTTTCTTGCACGAAACAGCCCGAACTTTTTCTGCTTTGTTTTGAACAAGAAGAACAAGCAATCAGCTGTTTCATAAGTAAACAATGATGAAGTAAAAATAAACGTTTCCCAACAGTGAACAATTTTGGAAATTTTGAGAAGATATAAAAACTGGTCATGAACAAATATAGTTAATTTTATTTCATGATTTAGCTACAAATTATTTGGGGTATTATGTTTTTATCTAAGAGCCTATTTCACCAATTCTATTTAAATATCAATTCATATTTAAATGTCGATTTTCATTTTCATCTAGAATATTTAAATACTGTTTAAGTAGCCAGCCCTCTGCATTTAAATATAGATTTTGCAACAGCATGAAAGAGCTTTAAAACAGCTTTTAAAAAGCTGTAAGTTGACGCTATCATATTAAATATCAGAGCGTTACCATACTTTCTTGTGTTTCATTATTTCAGTTGGTGAAAATGAAATTTCACATACAAACATACTTTAAATAAAGATCATTAATTAAATTAAATTGTGTTAAAATATGTTTGCTGAAAGAGGCCCTAAGTGTGTAGATTTGTATATGTACATGCATGCGTGCAGTTATGTATTGTACATACATGGTTGTTATATCATTGGCGTTTCCATTTTGTGGTAAATTTTATGGCTTTTTTTGCGTTTTCGTACTTTTGTACATTTTTGTCTCTTATTGAGATAAATTATATTTTACTGTCACTTTACCGAACTTTACCAGAAAAATAAAAAACACACATAATGTTTGTATGGATATCGCTCAAAATTTTGAGATAATGTGTGCCAAAAATCGATTGCCGGATTAAATGTTATTTTTCTGGTTAAAGAGATGAAAATGAATGTAAGTGCGAACGCCGCTATTATTTTTACCACCGCTGTATTAAATTCGGTAGTTCATTTATGTAGTTTTTTTTTGTTCTTTACAATAAAACAATTTAACAACTTTTTTTTAGAAATATTAGAAACAAACGTCAATAGAGAACAAAGTTAAAAACAATAATTATTATGAATACAAAATGTTAATTATGCACGTGAATATGCTGGTCGTGCCCATACTTCTATTCGCATTCGTATTTATATGAAAATAATAAAATGACGAATTAAATAAGAACGAAAAAATATTGCAATCACATGCATGTTGGTAGTCGTACATTCATATGTATTTAAAATTAAGATTTTTCTATAAAAATCATACTGATAAATAGTTTCAGTTCCATAATACATTGTAATGATGCGATTCAATTACTATATACATACATGCATTTTCAATTATTATATATTTATATATAAACGAAATGGTCCATACATATGTAAACGCATCACTCTTAGAACGCCTGGATCGATTTGCCTGAAATTTTTTTTGGTCGATTTGAAATTTTCAGGAGACGGTTTTTGTATGAGACAAAAATTAGAAAATTTCCGGGAAAAGTTGAAAAATTACTAAAACGGTAAAAATTTACTAAAACAAAAAAAAAATTATGGTATCCTGAACAAGTTGAAATTTTCTTCAAAATATTGATATTTTTGGGAACGACGAGATCTTAATTCACTGATCACCAAAAAATGTAACATACATGAATTTTTCTTTATAGAGTGAGACAAAACTGGATATTAATTATATCAGTTTTTAAACTAATTTAATGAACTAAATAAGAAATGCTAAAAGTGCTACATAATTACAAAAAAAAATGTTCAACTAGCTTTCAGCACTTCTTTGGAAATTGTTAATGGTAAATCAGAGAAAAAGTGTTAAATCTAGCACAAAAAATGCTGCAGAGACTACATATACATATAAAGAAAATAGCAAGTCCAAATTCACAACATATGTTGGTGAAAGCAAACCGGTAATTTTAGCAGTAATCACGATGGTGGTTGTGCACATTTGCATTTAGCAAATTTGCCGTGCATATTGGGGTAGTTGAACGTCAACGTACCTTTTACAATACATTGCATTTCTGTGAAAAAGAGTACTTTTCAAAAACAAAATATGGCAACTCAATAAAAACTATGGCAGCGCTATAAATATTTAATTTATTATCAATTTAATTTATATACGTATTTTATTAATTATTTTTATCATTTTCTGCTATACAATTTTACAATTTCACAAATAAAAATATGGCAGTGATGTGTCAATGTTTGTTATTGACATTTATTCGGGGTAAAATGAAGCATTTTTGCACACATTTGCACTCTTTGCACAGTTTGCGATGCTCATCGTGAAAACCTCTATTGTTAAATTTTTTTTAGTAAGGTAATGTAGTAATTATAATAATTATTTTAAAAAAGGCAGAGGTATCAGTAAATTATAATTTTCAATTCAAAATAAAGTCATAAGGATTTTGTTTAATATTTTAAAGATTTCCAAATAGAATCACAATAATTAATCAATTTAATATCACACAGCCAGGTAACTTCATAAATTTTCTCTCAGCCATAACTTTTCCATTTCTACAGAAAATTACAACGGTTAATTAAAAAAAAATTATCAACATACCTTTACTAACGTTATTCAATTATTTTCCTTGGAACAAAAGTATTAAGCGACTAATTTAAATTAATAGAGTAATTATTTCTAAGCTCGAACTATTTGTAATCTTGAACGTGAACACAGTTTGCAATAAAAATATAGCAGCAACTTATAAATGGCAGTCCGCCAGTAAAAAAATTTCATGATTTTCAAATACTACGCCAACGGTGCGCTAACAGAAGGTACAGAATTCGTACGTACAAATATACATGTGAATTTTTATACAGGGTGTCTGGTAGCAGATTTATGTTTTCAAACTTAAATAAAAACCATAATAATTGACACAAAGTTTTATTAAGAGCATTGAACGATAGAATGGAAATGAGGATTTTATTTTTTAAAGAGTATGTCATCCAGATCCCTCAGATTCTTTTTTAAAATGTCATGAATAATCCCTCTTGAAAGTCCCAATGAGGCTACTCTTTTTCGTATTAAAAGTCGAGGATTTGCACGTAAACTGCTTTCAACCAGTTTAATGTTTATGAGAGTACTTGAAGATCGACAGGGCCCTGGCGTGGGGCATTCATAGCCGAAGCAGTTGAGCGGAATCGCCGCACCCACGAACGAATTAAATATACATTCGGTCCATCACTTATTCGCCGAATACCGAACTTTGAACAAAATTGTCGACGAGCAATTACGTAAGAATTATTACTCCTAAAAAATGTCTCCACAGCGAAGGATAGTGACTGCGATATAGTGACTGACATATCCCCACAATCGATAATTCCAACGGCGCCACCATCCTTCCGCACCGTTTATTACTTTTTCAAATAATCGTATTTAAAAATATAAATTTGACACCAGACACCCTGTATTTCATTAGAAAACCTTTCAGTTCACACAATTTCAAAATCTAGTTTAACATCTCTGATACGAACATTATTAGTGAGAGTGAGCAAATTAACATTAAATAGAGAGTAAAATAAATAAAAATTACTTCGCTTTTCGAACGAAAATTGTCTGCAGCCTTTGTTTAATAAAAAGCTCAACATTTCCTAAAAATGATCATTCAGTTAAGAAACATCGAATGTGGTAAAAGAATAAAATAAGAACAAACAAAACAAAAACAAAATATATTAACTCTAAAATAAAATCCACTTTTAAACTGACGTAAAAAAAAAATTATATGCAACAAATTAAGTCAATTGAAGAAGAATAAATTACAAGAAAAAGTGTGTTTAAATTAATGAAAATAAATAAAAAAAACAAGTTTGATAGTTGAATTTAAATAAATAAATTGAAAAAAAAACAAGTTTTTAAAACATTTTAAAAAGTTACTTTGCAAATAAAAATTTTAATTTTATTAATAAATTCTACCTAAAAATAAATAACGGCAAAAGTAAAAAATGAATGTGGAAGAATTTAGAAAATATGGCAAGGATGTGATCGATTACATTTGCAATTACTCTCTAAATATCGATCAACGTGATGTAGCACCAACTTTAGATCCTGGATATTTAAAACCGTTAATACCCAGTAAGTTTCAATACCAGAAGCATGCATGCAAACTCGTACGTACATACATACGTTTACATATGTAGATATGTATGTTAGCATAAAACACGTAATGTGAATCAACTGAATAAAACTAATATGACGGTGATAGATATTTTATTCAAATTGATTGATTCATTGTGAACTGAGCACGTGCTTTTTCAATTGCATTTATTATTTATATGAATTTTACTGTTTTTGAAAGTGTATAAAAAGAACAATAAAATCATTTTATTTTTAATATGTATGCACTACAAATTTCTTAACACACACTTGTTAATTCTATTTTTTTTATTTTTTATTTTTAATGCATATTTATTAGATGTACGTATTTGAGTATTGACTTACAACGCGTATTCATAAATCAATTTATTGACATTTTAAATAGTTTCGTTAATTTATTGTGCAAATAATAAAATAAACAGCAGTAGTGAAAATTAACATTTGCAAACATGCAAAATTAGTGTCAACAACAATTGTTTAAGAATAAATGAATTAAGAATTATGTATATTTAAATGATTCTTTGAACGTTTCTTTTTTTAGTCGCGCTAAGATGATGTTTACAATGCAAATTATTTAAATAAAGTTGTTAATTGATTTTAAAAAAGTTTTGCGAATTTGCAGAAATATTTTTCCCCATAGATGCAACAACCCCTGCTAAGAGGAGTTTTATGAATTGTATTGAAATGTATTTAATAATTAAGATAACCATTATTTACTATCGTTGCCAAAATTAGAGATGTGCGCTGGTCATTTAGAGTTTGATTTGAAGACCGTGAACGGTGCGTGAGTTAAATTCTTGCAAAATTTTTGTATGATTTACAACTTGATAAATCTCATGAAAAAATTATTTTGACTAATTTCAGTGACTTTGAGATATATGTACATATTTGCCATGTTCAACACTGAGTGAGCGATTGTGGTCGTGAGTACAAATTACAAACCACTCCATCAACAGTTGAATATAATTTTGCTTGTGTGAAACAGTAGAGAAATACTATAGTAAAAAAAAAATGTTATGTTTCAGCTGTGTGACAGTATACATATCTGACAATTGTGGAAAATATACATATCGTCACTTAAAAGGCAAAAAAACGTATCATCAAAAAATTCGAAATTGAGTTTTTTTTAGCGATTACGACTCACTACATGATATTACATACATATACATATATGTGTACAAATTGTTGAGTTTCCACTGTAAAAAGTAACCAATTTATAGCAATAATTCAAAATAACGTATCATCATGTGCATGACTTTCTTAAACAGAATAACGAATCATCCATCACATATTCTCAAAAAAAAAAAACAAACACAAATTATTTTTTTTTGTTTATTCTTTATTTACGTATGTATTTTTAAAAATAACGACTTTATTAAAGAAATTCAAGACGTCGTCACCACAAATGATTGTTTTTTGCAATTTAAAAATGTGCCAAAAATTATAAAAAATGTTAGGTCTGCAGTACTTTTCTAAAATATTTCCCTTATTTTTTGTGTAGAAAAGTAAACTCATCATTTTATTTGGATGATATTGAGGAAAAATTATATTTGTAACCACAACACTTTTCACTTTATTCAGTTTTTCGTCTCTCCTGTAAAATTTTTAGGGTTAAGGATGGCCCGTTTGCGTTTTATTTTTCCATCTATTACAAAATTAATATTAAGGACTATTATCAGACTATTGTGGCAGAAACAAAGTAGTGATAGAAATTTTAAAATTCGGTAAAATTCCTACAGACTGCCATTACTTTTCTGATAATACATCAATTACTAAATTTTTTTCTATCTCATTTTTGGCAGCATCCTTATATGGAGTTACTGATTGTACACTAATTTTCGAAAATGATGAGAACTCTCATTATATTTCAACGTTTTGAGTTCATAGGAGTATATTCTCGCTATTTTTATTTAAGTTTTAATTTTTTATGCGCATTTACATTGATGATACGTTATTTTATTTTAGAAAACATCAATTCAATTCAATTCAAGACACAGCACAAATTTTACTTTAGATATCAGATTTTGTTTTATCTAAAATAGACTTCTTGTTTGATTTTAATCCAGATTTGAAAGTTTTGTTTCAATATTGCAAGCACTTTTCTTTTTATAAATGCTTTTTTCTTATCCTGTAAACATATGAAAAAAGTGATGTAATGTTGTTTTGTAATTTAGGTGACGATATGTATGTATGTATTAAGAACTACTTCTAAATACAATTTTATTTAAATACAAAAGTTCACAATTTAAAAAAAAACCATGGATTTTGTACAAAATTCGTCTGGCAGTGCTGCTATATTTTCTTGGCTTAAATTAGAGATGGTCAGCTGATTAATTAATTAATATCGTCCATTTGAAATGAACACTTACTCACGATCCCATCCCTGGTGTAAATTCAGAATACCTTCAATATTAAAAGTGTTAATTAGTTGTTGTTCTGTCTTTTCTTTCATTTCGAATGGCGAAACAATCAACTGTTGTTGTGCATTAAGGAAAATTTTCCAAATAATTATTTTTAATGGGTGTATGTGTGATTTTATATTCATTATAATTATTTTTCATAGAAATTTCCCATAAAAATCTTAATAAACGAAAAGCCCAACCAACAACCTACGTCTAACACTAATTTGTTTATTAAAATTGGTGAATTTTATTTATTGTTTAATTTTTTGTGTACATAATTAATTCTAATGAAATTGTACGAGTGGACGATGTACATATATTGTCGGATGATTCCATGGTATAAGGAAATTCCAGTGAAGAAAACACCTACACAATGTTATAATAGATGCAAAATGCCACGTATAAATATGTCGACCCATAAGCGCCAAACAGCCATAACCATAATGGTTATCAATTTTCATGTTTCTAGATCTCCAAAAATATAAATAGCTGTGAAATGTGCTGAAATGTGTATGTACAGATGTAAAAAATTTTTGGCGCTGACGTGTTTTTGGCGGTTATGGCTCGATGTGTTAAGGGAACTGATAAAAGAATTGAAACTCAAAATATTGTTCGTATAACATTGACGAACCTAGTGTGTGCTGTAGAATATCTACAAGAGTATAAAATTAGCCCGGTTCCCGGCAACATTCCCTATCGAATGAAATTCTTATACATTTTCTCAGTAGCTATTCCGCCCGATTCAACGGTTTTTAACGTATTTTTAGGACCAAGGTCAAAGTTTTTTTTACTTTTCTGAAAAAGTTAAGAAAAGTGTTTGTGAATAATTTAATAAATATAATAATTTAATATTATAATAAAAAAAATGCAAAAAAAGTTGATTTCTGCAATAATTAACTTAAGTTCAACTTATATTACACTAATTTAACACATTCGTTTTAGGTTATGTTATATTTAACAAAACACGTGTTTAAAACTTGCAGTTTAATAAAACTTTGTTTGAAACTTCGTTTCGAATCGTCAATGCATAAACATTGCATGTAGGGGCCATCCCTGAGCACTGGTCCATGTAATAAAAAAATTAAAATTGTTGAATTGTTGTATTAAATGAAGGGAAAAATTTTTTTCAAAAAAAATGTTAAAAACATAAAAAATTTAAAAATAAAATGGTAAAAACATGAAATTTTTTTTTTAAAAAAATGTTAAAAACATAATTTCAACAAACGGGAGAAAAAATGCATGACAACGATACTGTAAGTTTTCTGTAGATATACGTTATATGCCATATTTTAATTTACTAAATGTTTTAAATAAATAGATTTTCACCCCTTGATAAAGTCAACAAATATTGACGAAACGTCGGGAAAAGAATGAAATAAAACATTGTTTTATTTGCATTCAAATATAAGGCCTTATTAGCTCATTTTCACCACATAAAAAATTGTTCGCTTTAATATTTACCGCCAGCAGTCGTATGTTAAAGGAACAACAGAAAAATGAAAAAAATGTTTTATTTCATTAAAAGGCATAGCAACCTATTAAAACTATGACCTATGAACTACGTAGGATATTTTTTGTATTATACTGACTTCTTCTTCTGGAACAAACGCTCAGGGCATGTCCTCTACGTATTACTTGCATTTTGCCGGAACAGCTGTGATAAGAAAGATAGAGAGCAGAGTTGAGGAACTTTTTTTCTGGGGCCACCTATGCAAAGCATACACCGGAACTTAAGAAAGGTATAGTGATAGAGATGAAAGGTTCATTATTTTGACAACTCTGCTTCATGCGCGTTTTTTTGTTTTCTTTTTTATAACAGTGTTACAGCGACTCTGAGGGCAAAGAGGGGCATTCATAGTTTGAAGTTGTGTTTGGTAGCCATTTTATTAAGTCTGAGTTCACACGATTCATGTTTTAATGACATGATTCTTACTTTTTCTGTTTGAAATCTATTTGGTGTTCACACAATTCATGCCATGTTGGCGACATGTACATATAGTTTGTGTATATTCAAATTAAGAATTAGAAAGCAAAACGTACTGACAGTACATGCACATGAGTACTCGTTACCCTTTCCCACGTTACTTTCGCCTATAAAGTACCAATCATGTCAGTAAAACATGAATCGTATGAACACAGTTTAATTATGCTACTTCCCCGATGATGTTACACAATACCGACGAAGGAGGGCGCTCTGTTGTTACTTGTGATATAGTATCATCTGAATCCGGTACTGTTCAGTGACCATTGACTATGCCTTCGCCACTGAAAACTTCCGACAACTACTGACACAAAGGCACAATAATGCACATCAGAATAAAACGAAAATTTATTTATGACAGTCGGATAATGGGCTCGAACCCAGGATTTTCATTTTTAATTTAATTATTTTACTCCGGCGACGTTTTATGCTGTTAGCATAGGCACAATGAAAACATTTTTTCTCTGACAGCGTATTGAACCGAGAATCTCAGTCAACAGCACCCCCGTTTGCGAAACTTCCATGAAAATCGAGCATCCCGTGATCCACATTTTTAAATTGAACCATAGCCAAGTCATTTTATTATTAATATAATCAAATTAACAAGGTTGTTCAAATATTTATAAACAATTGTCTTCGAGCTGACTAAATAATTTCAATTTCTCTCAATTAAAACGAAAAGTATTTGTTTTGTTTGAACTGAGAAATAAACTAAAAATTCGTTGTACATATATCTACGGTACATACTTATGAATAAACAATTCGATTTAAAATATTTATACAGTTAAATTGAAGAAAAGAAAAAAAAGAAAATCTCAATAACACCTGTAGTCGTACATGTCATTAAATTTAAACAAACGATTCATCGACAATGGCCTGCCAAAAGTAATTAAAAAATAAATTAAGTATTAAACTGATAACTAATGGGCGGCCACCACGCAATATTCTATTTTCCTTATCCAAAAATACATTTAAAATTCAATTCAAGAATAGAAGTTCACGAACTTGATAGCGAAACTGATGATCACAAGAAATTGATGAAAGTGTTAATTGATTAATGTTCACGTTAGTGATTAAACAAATTGTTGTATGTTATCAAGTATGAGGAATATATTTAAATAAAACATTTCATTCTCACTAAGCAGCTAATTATAAATATATGTATGCCTATGTAGTCATTAATATGTTTTTAAACAACTTTAATATATTTTATTATTGAATATTAATTTTAAAATCATGTTTCCTTTTATTTGACATAATTTTTCAGGCGAGGCCCCTGTGAAGCCTGAAAAGTTCGATGATGTTCTGGAAGATTTTGAAAAGAAAGTAATGCCGGGTGTGGTGCATTGGAATCATCCGAAGTTTTTTGCCTATTTTCCTGCCGGTAATTCATTTCCATCTATATTGGGCGATATGCTAAGCAGCGCAATTGGTTCAATTGGATTTTCTTGGGTAAATTTTTTCAAAAATATCTCACTAATGCCCTGTACACACTTGGCACTTCGTTTGTTGTCATTTTGTGGCGCCATTTTTGAAATGTGCGCAATGCAATACCTATCGGAAATGACCAACGTTTTCACTAGTGCACAATATAATGTTTGCTTGTTTATTTGTTTCTTCGTTCAGGCCTCTTGCCCAGCATTTACGGAATTAGAGACCATAGTATTAGATTGGTATGCCAAAGCCTTGGGTCTACCAAAAGCATTTATTAGTGATGGACATGGCAGTAGGGGTGGCGGTGCTTTACAAGGTTCTGCTTCTGAATGTACTTTAGTTTGTATGATTACAGCTCGTTCGAGAGCTATACAGAAGCTGAAGGGCATGTCTTCCGAAATACATGAAAGCGTATTTTTGCCACATCTTATAGCATATGCCAGCAAGGAGGCGCATTCATCTGTGGAAAAGGCTGCTAAAATGGCTTTAGTCAAATTACGCATAATTGATGCAGATGAAAAAGGGCGCATGCGTGTTGATCTCTTGCGTCAAGCCATACACAACGATGCGAATGCTGGTCTAACTCCATTCTTTGTAGTCGCCACTGTGGGCACCACAGGCGCATGTGCATTTGATAATCTTGTTGAAATTGGCAAAATTTGTAAAGAAGTTCCTAGTATATGGTTCCATGTGGACGGCGCTTATGCTGGCAATTCTTTTATTTTGCCAGAAATGAGACCATTTTCAGACGGTTTAGAATACGCTGATTCCTTTAATACGAATCCGAATAAATTACTTTTGACTAACTTTGATGCTTCGGCCATGTGGGTGAGGGATGTTATGAGTCTAAAGACTGCCCTCAATGTAAATCCTTTGTATCTACAACATGAACATGAGATGGCCATCGACTATCGACACTATGGCATACCGCTGAGTCGACGTTTTAGAGCTTTAAAATTATGGTTTGTGTTCCGTTCGTATGGAATTAATGGACTACAAACATATATACGAAACCATATGGCTTTGGCTAAGAAATTTGAAATGCTGGTGCGCAAGGATGAACGTTTTGAGGTTAGAAATGATGTCTACTTGGGCTTGGTGTGCTTCCGAATGAGGTGAGAATGCAAAGAATTTCATGAGTTCATATTGCCTTTCGGATTCTAAAAAACTCTTATATTTTTCTTCCAGAGCTGCTGATACGTTTAACCAGGAACTATTGGCTCAAATCAATCATTCGGGCAGTATGCATATGATTCCATCAATGGTTAATGGCAAATATGTTATTAGATTTTGTGTAACGTACGAGCATGCCACAGAGAAACATATTGGTAAGTTGTCATGCCATTGTTCTACGAGTAATTTGTCAATAAGAACAATATGCACAAAAATTCGATATTGGGAACGCTTAAGTAATGGCACAATTAATCCTTCCAATATATGTATGAACGTGCAATTCGTGCGTGATTAGAAAATCAATATTTGAGAGCGATAGTACGATAGATAAATGAAGCGAATAACAAGTCCATACTTTATAATTCGCTAAATTATAAATTAACAAACATTTTCTAAATTATACATGACAACCTTTGCTGGCTTTTGTATCGCTTCATCAGTTGGAACTTAGTCAAGTACATATAATTAGGTCTATTTAAGTTGTGGGTTCTAAGGGCAGCACCGCAATATCACTTGTATGCGTCATATAGGTTCCTTTGTGACAACCTGCGAACGGCGTAGAACAGATCAGAAGCATCTCACAGGCTCCGCTGCCTCACGAAACCACCCAGATTTCTGCGGAAATTCGAACAGCCGATGACAGTTCTTCCAAAATATTTAAAGTACAGGAGCCGAAGTTCATCCTGAGAGCATCAGACAATGTAGGACATTGACAAAGGAGGTGAAGCACAGTAAAGTAATAATCATTTAAAACTCAGACTTATCGTCGAAACCTGAGTGCCGTTAGCACCGCCACCATTAATCGATTGGTTCCTTACTGTAAGACAAGTTGCCTCCCCAAGGGGGTGCTGTTAATGCATTCCCTCTAGAAACCTCGGTGTCCTTCTTCAACGGTATTTGAACAATAAAACGTCGTCGAAGTAAAATAATAAATAAAAATAGTAATAAAAAACGTGCAACTGCAGAGTTGTGTAAGACTTAAGTAATCACTTTAATCACTTCATCACTTGTACCTTCTATACACTATGCCTTTCCAACTAGGTCCACTGCATGCATTGCGTACGGCCGAGCACTTGTCAAGAAAAAGAAGTCGCCTCGTTTTTCCTCTCTTTCCCCCCCTTATAAATGTAAATGACTAAATAAATGGCACGCTTTACTAACTCTCACGCTATTAGTGAAATTACTAATTTTTCTTATTTCCTTTATCTTAGTCGATGCTTGGAATGATATTAAAACAATAGCTGAAGATATACTACGCGATGCCATAATGGACACATCCTCATTACCGCCCACACCAGAAAAAGAGAAAATTCCCTCAGAAACGCTGCCCATTATTGGAAAACCGCCAATCAAAAAGAAGCTTACTCGCACAAAATCATTACGTTTCTCCTTCACACGCAGCATATCTCGTGAAATATATGAATCTCAAAGTGAACACCTTAAAGATGGTTGTACGCCCATTTTGGTGGTAGATTCAAATGTAGTTCTACAAAGTTTCCTAAAGGCAACCACCGACAATCAACAAAATAAACTGAAAGGCATACAAGATGTTGATACCGATGAGGCAAGCAATTAAAATGTGTATTTTATTGATTGTATAGTTGTTCCATTAAAATAGTATTATTTTCTCGTATGATATTCCTACATACTTATGTACGTATTTACATAATTACATATTGTTAATGTACTTAAGAGATTTTATTTGTTTATTAGTTTATTTAATAAGTTATTTATATGCATTTCGCCCCTATGTGTACTATATTCCCTCCATCATTTTATTTATTTATTGAATCATTTTGTTTATTTTTATGAATTTTTTGCATTTAAAAAATTAACAAAGATAATATGAGTTTTTTCTTATTTTATTACAAATGTCGAGTGAATTTCTTATTGTTGCTAATGTATTGTATGTACATGTGACAAATATTATACTAGAATGTAATTTTAAATAAATTAGATACATACATATGTATACGATCGTGTTAGAAATTTTCAAACATGTTCCTACAAAAATGATCCTGTTTTGCTCAGTTGTTTAATGTTTTCATAATAATGTAATTTTTTTTAATTATACATACACACACATACAAACGTTCATATATGCTTATGCATGTGTGTACTATGTACATATCTCTCATTTACTCAAACAACGTCATAACTCAAAAAAATCGTTTTGTAAAAAACGTACTTAAAATTTCAATTTGCATATATTTTAATGGCAAAATGAAAAATTATTATTCTGGCGCGAGCTCAGTTTTGAAGCTATTTGCATGAATTTTTTATAGAAGATAAAAGCCGATATGAAAAATTATTCTTCTTTATCAAATCAAAAATTGTATTTTTTGAGTTATAACGTTGTTTGAGTAAATGAGCGATATGTGCCTATGTATACTACCTACCATATAATACAAATGTTAATTGATATAATTTTTACAAAACATTTTTGTAATAAACGCAAATCGCATTAGTTTTTAACTTAGAATTTGTTTAATTCGATCTGTACAATTCCTCACAAAGATTCTCATATTTTACTGCGCTGCTGCGACAAAAAAGGTTTAAACTGGAAAATTGAAAGCAAAAAGTATTAACTTTATTCGCACTATGCTACTTAATTCTGCTGCCGGTGATAACTTGTTCACCCCTATCACGAATAAAAGTGAAATTTTTATTCACGTAAAATTTTCATTCCCCTCGAGGTGAAAATTGGTATCATGAAATTCAGGTGGAATTTTTTCCACGTTCTCATTCTCTGTGAATGCAGAAAAGTGAAGAAGATTTCAAAAACATACAAATTATTAAAAAAGACAACCAATTTAAATTTAATGCGGAAATAAAAATTCGTGCGTCTAAGTCTTAAGTTGTGTTTTTAAGTTAAATAGTCACCCTCATTATTGGTATTGCATTTGAACAATAAAAGTAACTGAATTCAAGAATTAAACAAAAGCGTGAAAATTATGGAGTTAAAAATAAAATAAATACAAATAGCGTACTCCAACAAATTAAATAAAATGTTTAGGCTTGGAACTATGATGCAGTTTACGTTAATCCGTAAATGAACTCCAAAATTGGAACGCAATATCTTTGTATACTCTTAACAAAACACACTCAATTGGTCTGTTGGTTTGCATTTTATTTGTTTTCTTATGTATGTTTCTACTATAATAGCTGACATTGATATAAAAAAAAAATATTTATCAAAATATAAAAATTAAAGAAGAATTTACTTACATTTTGCATATAATTCCCCAGCAAAAATCAAGTGAATAAATTAAAGTGAAAAGTAAAAAAACTCGCGTGAGAAAAATCGTTCACGATAGGGGGAAATTGATTGATGATTGCAAATACGTGAAAAGGGAAATAATTACGAGGGAAATATTATTCATGATAAGGGTGGTTCTATTTTATCTGCAAACTCACAAAAATCTGCATACCATTGCAGTACATTCTCATTCAATAGATATAATTACTACTATTAATTGAGATATTATTTAATCGGTTAATCGTTACTTCAATAACAAATTAAATTTAAATTAATCGGTTTAACCAATTTTAAAAAGGTTAACAAAAGTTTTTTCATCGAGGAATACCATGGACGTCCAGAACAATCTAGCTTGGAGTATTTTTTAACACTGCCATGTCATAATGTCATAATTTTGGGGTAGCGGTGACTGAAGTATTTAGCACGTTGACTACTAAACCAAAAGTCCTGTATTCGATCCCAGTCATAAAAACACTTCACATTTTTTTATGTTCATTAGGGCGAATATTGTGTCAATTGTTGTCGGAAAGTTACAGCGGCGAAGGCATAGGCACTGGTCATTGAATAACGTATGTATGTATTGGGAAACTTAGGTGAGGCACTGCAAACTGTTACATGAATTATTTTATGTTTCTCTGAAAATTTCGGGGGCACGTTCTAATAATGACGGTATTTTTTAACATTTTTTTTTTTCGATGACTAAAAGAAAAGCATTTTCAACGTTTATTGATCAATACCAATAAATATTCGTTACATATTGTTTTTTTTTGTTTTGCCCTTTTTCCTTCCCGCCCGCCTTCTGCAAGTCTTTCGTCATAAGAGATCTACATACTTTGGACATAATTTCCATAGTGAACCGAATACATGGTATGGTATAGCGATGCATTTATATTATTTGATTTGTATTTGATTGGAAGCACGTAGTCGTCTCTAATTATTTTATAGCTGCATTTGCACTGTACGTTTACATACACTGTTTTTAGAATTTGTTAAAATTGAAGCTTTGTAGTAATTGGGTTTTAGATGGAACGAATCTTGCTGGGAGAGGTAGGGAGGATAGAAGGGTTTCTAGGTTCTGCGCAGACATATCGTACATTGAAACCGACTTCCTCATTCACGATTTTCGTTTGACCTGTTAGATTCGGCATCATTCTTCCTGTCATGACTTCGAAAGGCTAAACAAACTTCTAGCCTCCGTACAAAGCCTTCGACGATGACCATAGTTCGTGAATACACCACTACCATCATTTTAAAGTTGAAGTTGATGCGTTATTGCTGTTCATTAAAACTTTTTCTTTTCTATATGATGAGAAGCTCGTAGTAGTGACTAATTATTTTGAAGCACCCCAAACGCTCTAAAACTGAGTTTAGAAGGGAAAACATTTGGATGAAAAAGATCTGGAATTCTCTTTTATTTTTCATTGGCGTTCACACAGCAATAATGTACCGGCGACATTCCAATATTATTGTTCCATTGTTGTTGTTATTTTTGAAAGCAATGAAAATGTGAAAAAAGCGTATCGCCGAATACCGCACACAAAAAAGCTATTGAAATAATTATTCCACTCTTGTATATATTGTAAAGTTGGATACACAGGGACCACATAGGTGCAATTGGGACAACGATATCATTTATTAATTGTTGAAACGAAACGGTTGCAGACAAAAAAAGAAAAATTTCCTGAAGATGTTAACCGATGTTGTAAAATAGCTCCTGTTAATAGATTTCAATCAACCTTAGTAGTCGATAAATTTTTTAGCACTGGAAGGCCCATAACTCGCAAAATATGGGTTGCCGAAATATTTTTTTTTTTTAATATTTTTTAATTTTGCATCACATATGTAGGCTATTCCTTGTTTGGCTTAAATCTACTTTACGGTGAAGCGTACACCAGAAGAAAAAAAATAGATAGATATTTCATATCTTATATTTCAATTTTCTATCAGCCTATCTAATTCTTTTCCACTTGGTGAAGCGTCCGTTAACTAGATTTGTTCCTCTTATTGTTTTTTTTTAGCTGCTTCTATAAACTGCGCTTAAGACTTCTGCTTTAAAAAGCAATTTGCAATTGCGATATTATAAATATCAACAATATTACTTGGTTCAGAAATGAATTACATTTATTTCTCCTTTCATATGGTATTTGCATTAAGTTTAATGGACTTACCCAACTGTGTTCATATCATAAGTTAAAAAAACAACATGTAACAACCAACAACCGCTTACTTTTTCACATATGTATATTAAATTTTCTTTACACATATCACACTTTTCTTATCCTTTTCAGATTTCTTTACATTTTTTTTAATAAAAAATTATTTCATTTACATTTATTTCTTTAATTTAAATAATATTTACAGCTCACAAAATCACATATCTCTCCAATTTTTAAACTAAATGAATTATATTACAAGGTGGTAGTAAGGCAACAATTCTCAATTCGCCTCTAAAACCCACAACATAAAATGAGTATAACAGAGATGGCATCAAAAATTTCAGTTGGTTGGTTTTTAATTTTAAATGGTTTAAAATTTATTTGAATTAAAATATTGACGCAAATATGAACTCAGTTATTAAAACTTCGAATTATTCGGTAGTTGTGATTTTGTTAATTATTTCAATGATCTGTTCGGAGCATATTTTTCTGCAAAGGGAAAATGTCAACATTTTTTTCTCTCAATGTGAAAGCAAAGTATAAGAATACATAATAACAGTAATTAATATCTTGAGGAATACAAAACTAAAATCGTTACTTTAATTTTTTAATCAACTTTATTTGAATTATCATCTATTCTATGTGGATTTTTGGAAACACGACCATTATCTGGTCTCTTTCGTTTTTTATTGTTATTATTTCGCTGTTGATTGCCAGATAAAGTACTACTGGGACCATCTGAAAGATCTACAGTATTTGTTGGATTTTGTTGATAATTTCCGTTCTCATTGTGTTTATGCCTTCTCTGTCCCTGATTTCTGCCTTTCTGATTATTAGAAGTGTTACTATTGCTATTGTTTGATGAAGAGGGCGCGCCGCTCGACATATTATCATCTACCCAAAAATCTGTTTTAGTATTTGGTTTTTGTAGTCTAAAATATAATTTGAATGCTCATAAATTTTTTAATATCTCTTCTTGTTGTTTTTACATACCCATTTACATTATCATTTATGGGTTCTAAGCTCATAAATATGTGTAAGGAAGGTATTTGCCTCTTAACCACTATTTCCTCCAAACCTTCCATTTGTGGTACCCAATGTTCTTCAACACTGCAATTAAAGTAAGGGTATAATTTTTCAACAACTGTACTATACATTCAATTTGTGCAATAATATAAGGCCAATAGATATTTTTAGTTTAAATCATAGATTTTAGATAAACGTAGGCATTTAATAAATTTTTCAAACTCATTTTTTCTTGATGGTTTTTAAAATTAATTTTTGATTTATCCTGAAGTGATGATGAATTTTTTTAATTGAGGTTCTCTGATTTCTTTCTATAATTTTCTTAATAAAAAAAATATTTAATAGCTAAAACTTTTCTGTGTTATTGCACAAATCGAATGCGCAGAGTTTAGTCAATATTACGTTATGTAACACATTCTGGTGACTTGATATAATGGATATGATCGTTTTAGTATTTCAGCACAGGATATTGTTTTCACCACACCACCACCTTTACCACTCCAAACAATATTCTTATATTTTTCATTGTCCAAAGCCTTTTTTGCATAAGTAATAACGTTGTTAACTTTTGTGCCTCCATTCACCTAGAAAATTTCATATTTTTTAACAATTCTAACACCTTTATCTGTTTACTTACATGCATCCATAAAAAGTCGGTGTCTTTGGGTAAAAAGTCTTGAAATGGCAATTCTTCTTTAGTCAACTGCTTTTCAACATTTTCACCTTTACGATAGTGCATCATTTTTCCTGCAATTTAGTAGATTTTTAAAATCAGAATTGCATTACAAATACAATTGTATATTTATTTAATAATAGATGTAGTATATTAAAAAGATAGAGTCACGTATTAGATGATTGGACATAGCAACAATCAATTGATAACTTCATGAGACAGTTGCCTTTGTGATTTTAAACACAAAAAACAATCATTGCATAAGTAATCATTTCAGCTGTCGATATATCATTCCCCGTGACAAGTAATTATGTATCTCTTTTGTTTCTATATTTCTGTGTATTTCCGTTATTTTGGAGAACAGAATAATTTTAATGGTTGTTCAGTGTTATATTATATATAGAACTTTTAATATGAATCTGTATACTTTGTTTCAGGAATCCTTACTTTCTCGAAAAGAAAATAAAATAATCTCCAATATTCCAAAGGGACGTATTAAGATATCAACAATTTGCAGCATACAGTAAAAATACCAAAATACTTACAGAAAAACTAATGGAAACAGCCACAGAACAGTATTTATTAATAAAAACATAAATATTTTATAAAATTATAAACAAAACTCGTGTTATGCTTCACACACGTGCTAAAGAATATCAGCAGCTGTTTGGATTTTTCTATAACAGACATGTCATTCAACTGAAAGCAGCCGCTGTTATTTAAATCAAAAGAAGAAGAACCCGCAAACTTGTATAGAAAACGTTTAGAAAAGGAATTAGTAAAATAAGAAAACCGGGGATATAATAAAGTTGTTAAAATAAAGAAATTTGTTACATTTAAATTGTAAGGTAATTGCTGACAAAAAATGCCTACTTGGAATCAAATACAGTCCCAACTACGAAATGCCAATAATCCAGTTGTATTTTTTGACGTGTCTGTGGGGACGACAGTAAGCATGTTTTTTTCCTTCATATTTGCTTTACCCAGCTAACATTTTTGTTCGACTTTTTCTGATAGGAAATTGGACGCATGATTTTTGAGTTATTTGCCGATACTGTGCCTAAGACTGCTGAAAATTTTCGTCAATTCTGTACAGGCGAATATCAACCAGATGGTGTACCCTTAGGTTATAAGGGAGCCAGTTTTCATCGTGTTATAAAAGATTTTATGATACAGGGTGGCGATTTTGTGCATGTAAGTTAGTATTATTTTTAAAATTGATTTTTTTCTTACGTTAAAATTTGCTTATAGGGTGATGGCACTGGTGTTATGAGTATCTACGGCAATACTTTTTCCGACGAAAATTTTACACTGAAACATGATTCACCAGGACTTTTATCAATGGCAAATAGTGGCAAGGATACTAATGGTTGTCAGTTTTTTATAACTTGCGCGAAATGTAATTTCTTGGATGGTAAACATGTTGTATTTGGTAGAGTTCTTGATGGCCTTTTGATTATGCGCAAAATTGAAAATGTACCAACGGGTCCCAATAATAAGCCAAAGTTACCTGTTTTGATATCCCAATGCGGACAAATGTGAAATTTTATATAAATAAACGTTCTAATATGGTAAAAGCAAATATTTAATATTTATACATAGTAGACTTATTTCCATATCTTAAAATAAAAAAAGATTGCTCAACTAGAGACACATAAGGTACAACACAAAGCATATACTTTCTATATTTTGCAATTTAATAACAAGAAAGTATTTCAAAACAAAATTAGCTTATATTATTTAAAAACAACATTAAAGTCACTAAAAACATAACTGCATGCATAAATTTAGGCGAAAAATGATAACGCGACAGAATTCGTTACATAAAATATATTTCAATAAATAATTAATAAAAATTGTAGACATAGTTGTACAATAATTGAAAAGTAATAACACTAATTATTTTAAGCATAAGGTCTTTTTATATATTTTATATTTATTTTAATATTTCGCTACTCCTTTGTGTAGCTTCTTCAGGAAAATTGGTTTGTTTTTTTTTTTTTTTTTTTTTTTTGAAAATTTTGATAGCTGGTCGTAGAAATGAATTCCTATTTAAATTTCTTTATTAAATGCTCCTAATTCATAATATTTCTCCTTTCGCAACATTTGGCAGTCATCGATGGCAAAACTATATAATAAAGACGTAATAAAAGCTGTAGCCAAATGCCATAAAGCATGTGCATCTAGAACCCACATAATTGGTGGAAAATCTAGAAGTTCTAAACTCATGCTGAAGCCGAGCAACAAATAAAAACTTAAAATCTTGCGATAATAAGGTCGCTGCTTACGTACTTTAAAAGACCATAGAAACCAACCCAGGGCACTAAGAACGCCTATATAAAATAAGAATTAAAATATTACTTAACATGCATATTCGTCGATAAATTTTTAATATTATAAATAATTTCTTTTTATTGTCTCTACAATAAATTATTTACCCGTTACTATATTTGTTGTCATATTTAACGAATAACTGAATTGTCCAACAGTTATATACGCGAAATAGTTTATGTAATATGCTATAAATATCAGCGATATTAAGGCTCTTAAAACCCAGGAATATTGATGTAACATCCTGCAATATAGTACGAGATTATTATTAAGATTAATTAAACCCTAAGTTTGCTTATATGATGTCTTACCGCATTCCCATACAATATAGCGTAGTTAGGACCATTGAATAGGCAAAAACATAATCTAACAATTCAGTCAAAGGAAAATCACGAGCATGGAACACAATCGACCATATCCAAGCATTCAGAGACACCTAAAAATAAAAAATACAAGTTTCTAAACTAACTACCGCATTCACAAAAAAAATGTATTTATAAAAGTTTTATTAGACAAATTTCCATAAAAAATTCAATCAATATACCTGCTATAAACCCAAAAAACTTTTATGAATACGGCAGTAAAACTATAGTCTAACAAATAGTATAAAAATTTCATACGTAAGGGGATCATACTTCTAGTTATGCTAACGATCTTTAACATGTTTGCATAAATAAATTTATAAACTTACCGACGTAAAGATATGCCACAACATATAACACGGACTGTCTGAGCGAACTTCTTTGCGAAATTTTTGTAAATTGCGTAAATGAGCAATAATGTTAAGAATCGAAAATATTACGGACGCCGGTTCTTGAAAACCAATAAAACGAACAAATGGCCACTGTAATTTTAATTAAATGGTAAATGTATATAATAGTTGAAATAAATTTTAATATAAATTTACTAATAAGCATTACTTTGCCATAAAACTGTGGTATTGCCCAACCTCTATCTTTGAAAGCTTCAACTGTACGCCACATACATCCATATTGGCATTCATCAGCACAAGACCATTGCAATAATTTATCAAATACTGTTTGTTGATAATATTTTATAGCCTGTTCTTGAATTTCTATCCCATCTAAAATATTGATTTGAGTTGATCACTTTTCAAAACAAACAAGTTTTTTTTATTAAAACCTTCTACCTGCTGAACAGTTTTGTCTTTCACAATTTTGTCGACAATGATTAAAGAAATTTGTACGATCACCATTTGAAGCTAATGTGTATGTAATAAGAAAACATGATATAATGCTAATAAATAAATATTTGCTTATATTAAACATTTTTATATTCTTAAATTAACTACTAATATATATTTTACTAGAGAACAGCTACATTATTGATTTTTAGTTTCCAAACAGTGGCTGATTTGAAAATCATAACAATACAGCGGTTGCTTATTCAATAATATTTAGAAAAGAAATCTAAAGCAGACCAATAAGAAAAGAAGCTGCCAGCTAAAATTCTTCAAAAATCGTCATAATCTATATTAAATTTAAAGAAAATCGTCATTTCACTTCTGAGGTCTTCAAAAAATCGGTACACCGGGAATAAATTTTGAAAGTGATTTTTCTTAACATTTTTCAAGATAAATATATATATGTATACAAAATTTTTTTTAGTTGAAGCCTCATATTAACAATACGAGTATTACTCTAAATCGACAAGTTTTTTTGATGTGTAAACATCTATACGCTAGGGGGTAAAAATCTTTTTCACAATACAATCACAAATTTTGAGTAAGATTGTAATAACGCGGTGAGAGCTGTGTATGAGGGGACAGTGTAATCATACGGACAACAAGAAATACAGAGAAACTTAACACCTGCATAGAAATATACTAGCAGCATCTAGTGCGCAATAGTAGTACTTGAAGCTACTAATTTTCACTAATGTTGTACATTATGTTATCGTAGGCAAATAAAAACAAATAAATAAAATGAATACAAAAACATTTAATTTTAATAACTTTTAAAAAGATTTCATTACTAGATGTTTACACATCTCCCCTGTGATCGGACTCACGTTTTTTTTTTTAATTTTACATAGAATGTTATAAAAGGAAAACAAAAGGAATAATAAATTACCTACACTGAGTTTAACCAAGTCGTACAGACTTGTAAAACTAAAAAAAGGATTTTTATTTTTTTCGGAACAAAAATCGTCCGTTCTGGCAGCTGTGTATATAAACATAAAAAGAACGTCAGAATCATATGGAATTTTCACTAGAAGAAAAAACTAAATATTTATGGCCAACAAGAAAAATGGTGAAATTTAAGTGAAATGTTAAATAAAAATTTAATTATTTACAGTATTGACAAGAAAAAAACATTTTATTTATACTATTAATTTATTACAAGTTTTTAAAGTATTCCACAAGTCAATTACTTAAAATTTATTATGCATAAATGTGTCACTAGTTTATAAAATTATGTATAATAAAAAACAAGAACAACAACATAGAATTAGTTAATTGTGCGTGGGGTATTGCCCCATTAAATCAACATATTGTTAGCAATTCCAAAATAATTCATTGGAATTCTGCTTAAGCAACATTGCCACGAATGTCGCAAAGTAATTTTTTGCTTGGTAGTACAGCACAATATGTTAGCAAAGATCAAACCTCACTGGTAGCTGCATTTATGAGTACTCTTACCAATAATAATAATAGATCAAATACTGCTAGCTGTAGTGCGAGAACGAAAACGCATTCCACTATAAATAACCAGAAGAACAACAACAGTAACATCATATACGAGACATATACGAAGAGCCTAATTAAACGCGGTCTAATTAATCGTAAGCAGTATTTAAAGGTGAGCTCAATTCTATGGAATTGGTAATTTTTTAATTCACATATTTGTTTTTTTTTTCTCTTAAATATCCTTTTATGAAGGGAGTAGGTACTTGTAAATCTGAGATGGATTACAAATTTGTATTTCTATTTTTGTTTTTTTCTTGATGCATTAAATCTAATTTTTTCCATTTGGTGATGCGTCCGTAAACTAGATTTGTTGTGATAAATATTCAAAATGACCAATTTATTATCAATGAAATTTCGGAATAAATATAATTTGTTCGGAGTACTATAACGCGAGAACTATGCGTTACCGAAACTATTTCATTTTATATTTTCTACTTAAATTTAAATTTTATAGGTATCACTAATTATATTTATTTTTGAGCGATGGTCTTTTTTATGAAAAGTTTTTTTCAATTATTTATTTTCAATATTTCGCTACCAAATAGGAAATAATGGAAAAAAAGGAAAGAAAATTAAAAAAAAAATATTTGGTAGCGAAATATTGAACATCAATAATTGAAAAAAAACTTTTCATAAAAAAGACCATCGTTCAAAAATAAATACAATTGAAAAATTTAATAAAGGTCAAAATAAAAATAGATGTAAAACTAAGGTATCACTAATATTAATTTGTTTTCTTTATTTGAAGAAGCGTCACTAAATTAGATTTAAGACGGAAATTCTGACGAAATTAATTTTTATACGAATGTAAAATATATTTAAAATCGGTAACAATGCTTTAAGCATAAGCAATCTAATATTTTTGTATAAAAAAGAAAATCTTACCTTGCTACAGACAGTACTACGAATTGTAGTTGATACGCATTTCCAGCGCAAATATTTAGTTTGATATGAAGATTTGTCTGCAAATTTTTAGAAGCTATTGCAATTTGTTAAAATTTAAAACACAAATCTATGAATGTAATTAACCAAATGTAGATTTACATATAATAGTTCTGGAAGCTGCTCTATAATTCGAAACGAAAAGAAAGCGGTTCGAATTTATGTTGTTAAGATTATTGTAGAAACATTGTTTTTTTTCAATATAAATTTCACTAACGCATAGAATCCGCGTGGTGTTGCAGTTTGGTCCATTGTATACTATCGGGTCTGTTCTGTAAACCGAATCTGCAAACATTTTTCGTTTTTACACATACATACACATGCTTAGGTATTGAGAAATCACTCGTTTTTAAATAGACTCGGTTTACAGAAGAGTATATTTTTATAGAATTTAATTAATTAGTGTCTTTTCTATTTTTATTTTGACTTTAGTAAAATTTTTTAATTATATTTATTTTTGAGCGATGGTCTTTTTTATGAAAAAATTATTAATTTATTTTTTATTATCAAATTATTATTTCCTGACGATGCTACCTATTTGGTAGCGAAATATTGAAAAATAAATAATTGTTAAAAACACACATAAAAAAAGACCATCGCTCAAAAATAAATATAATTAAAAAAAAAAAGAATTTAATTAATTTTTAACTTTTTTTTTATTATGTTGCTTTCGTATTACACAGTATTATAATATGATTAACTGAAATGCAGAGTATTTAACTGATAATAAATGCAATAACCAAATCTTTTCAATAATTATTGCTAATTTTGTGAAGGTCAATACATTTTTTTTGCAATACAGCGAATGAAAACAAAATAGATGAATGAACCATAAAATAAACAAAATAAAAATAAATAATTTTTTAAAAATTATTAAAATGTATAAAAATATACCATTTTTTGTGCTTAAATTGGCATTTGGTGTCTCAATTATTTTTTTGCAAAGCTAATTTTTTTTATTCTATCTGTATTTGCAATTTATACAGTTTTTTCACTTTTAAATAGATTGGTTCTTCCTGATGAACCACAGTGTATGTATATAAAGATATGTATGTATATACTTAGAAATTTGTAGGTACTCAGCATTTTTTAACTCTGAGAAACTAAAATAAAAATAGTTACAAACTGTTTTCTTTTTGTCTCACCTAACGATATTCTTTCTTTTATTATTTTTCTGAAAATATAATGGCCCTTTTTTCACTATTTGTGTGATTGGTTTTGCTACCTGTAAAAAACTCGTATCTGTTTTCAAACATCCTGAACACACACAACACCACTACCACAAAAACGGATAGATTAGATTGAAATGAAAATAAGTAGAATAGATTGTGAGCTTTGAAAAACATAATAACCTACAACTACTAATGTATTTGAATAACGTGACCACAAACCGTTTTATATAAATCCGTTAGTGTCTCATTAAGAGCATTTTTCATTTTCATGTTTAAAAGATCCCTTAATACAAGTGTCGAAAATATCAAAAAACTTGTTTCGAACTGAAAGTAAAGCAGGTTTATTATTACGAGCATTTAAATAATTATAATACTTGCAACAATTAACAAAGTATGCAATACCAACACCTTCGTTACCGTCAACAAAATTGTTTTCTATCCATAAAGAGCTGATAATGATAATATTTGAAAAATATAAAGAATATAAAAAAAGCAAAAAACAAGAAAATTAAAAGTGTAGAAAAAGCGATTGAGTTTATAATTACAATTGAACCAGATTATTGATTTTAATCCGTATTTATTTGTTTGTCTCTGGACTTGCAGCGTGAGCCGATTTTCTTCTTCATCATGCGCTTAAACCTAAAAGCCATTCTCTTGCTTCTTACCGTTGCTGTTGTTGTTATAACATGTGTATATATGCGTTGTACAGAATTTAAATTTCCTCATGATTTGGTGAAGAAATGGGATCGCAAGTTGTATGCAGTTGGCAGCAATGCTGACTTACTAAATAACAATCTAGTTGATGGTGGATTGGAGGACGGAGATGTAAATAATTTAACGCCCCTAAACGATATAGAGTGCCTAATTAATCAAGAATACACAATACGCTGTAAACACGACGTAGAAGATCATGAAATTTATATACCATTTTCATTCATACGCAGCTATTTTGATATTTCTGGATCGATGAGTAATCCAGCCATTGAGGGAATTAATGAGCTCCAACTGCCTGCAGCTAAATTTATGTGGATGCATAGTACAGCGAAAATCAATTTTCCTAAAGGCAAATATGATCCCCGTGGGTTGTTCATGTATTTTGAAAACTACAATGTTGAGGTATGCTTAATTAAAAATATCTTAGAATTAGTAACAAGTTTAAATAAAGTAACAAAGCGGATAAGAAAATAGTGAAATGAACATTACACTTGCAAATTGTTCTTTCTTATGATTTTTGTGTGACATGGAATCGCAACATACGGAGTTTAAAAAAATAAATATAATTATCTCGAATCCAAATGCGTTTTTTAAAATTATTTTTATTATTTGCTTAGTGTATGCATAACTTTATATAAAAAACGTACTCTTTGAAAGGTTCGTGATCGCGTGAAATGCATAAGTGCCGCAGATGGAGTGCCCATCAGTACGCAATGGGAGAAGCGCGGCTACTTTTATCCCACGCAAATTGCTCAGTTTGCTTTATCGCACTACAGCAAAAACCTTACAGAACCAGAGCCTAGAATTAGGGTGAGTATTTTGTATATAATAAAAGAAATCTTATAAAAAATACTCTGTGCACTTCAAGGTACTTGAAAATGCAGACAATGTACAAAGTTCTTGGTCCATACGGAAAAGTAGTAATCTAACACGTAAATGGCATCCAAAATTTAATTCATCTGTAGTGCAATATGAAACTGCCATAGATTTTGAAAGTGCTATCACACTTGGCAATATTAATCAAACTTTGGATTTAGTATTAGATATTGATTTGTTACTTATAACAAATAGCAGTAGTCTTATGGTGACTGTGGAAAACCATGAAACAAAGCGAACTTATCGAATACACTATATACCAGCCGATTTGCTGTTGAGCGTACAAGATTTAAATATTTACTATGGTCTCAGTATTCAGGCACTAAATAAATGGCGACATTTGACGCGCGATTTACATATAGATGTCCAAAAAGGTTTGGCAATGGAGAGCCCTAAAAAGAAGGCCGTTAAAATTAAGCGTTCCGAATTGCGTATTGTTTCCATATCATTCATGGGTATTGGTTTCTTTGACAATATAACTTTGTCAACTTACAATCATTTGGCTCATTTTTATGATGCTTCCGAGTGGTTTGTTAATAACCAAGATCTGCGTACTGGTGGATGGCCCAATCCAGTGCGACGTAGTTTAAACGGATTTGTTGAATTGAAATCTGGTTGGCTCTCTGCTATGGGTCAAGGTCATGCAATATCGGTACTATCAAGAGCCTATTGGCATTCAGGTGGTGATAAAAGATACTTAAAAGCGGCGTCGTTAGGTTTGAAACCATACCGAGTGTTGTCAAAAGATGGTGGTGTACTAGCTCAATTTATGGATAAATACTCTTGGTAAGTATAAAATTATTTATTTATTATTATTTTATTATTTAATTATTCCATTCATAATACATATAGCCTTAGGCCATTTTAATTCGTATTACATGTTATTATATTATGTACATATGAGTATTTAACAATTACAACAATACACCATCAGACATCCTAGCGACTCCTACATCACCAATTAAAAAAATAATATAATATAAATAAGAAATACAATATGAACCCAGTATGTTAGAATTTACATGGTATCCATGTTAAAAAAAACCTACAATCCTCCTCTTAAATCCGAGATTGAAAACGAGAAGACGCGTAACTCTCTAGGCAAAACATTCCATGATCTGGCAGTACTAACTATCAAGCATCGTTCATACATGGAATTATTTGTTTTATTTATTTATTCAACGTATTATAATTATTTTACCTTTTTTATGTGTCTTTTTAATTAATTAATTTATTTTTTTTTTTAACAAAAAATCTATATATTCTATTACAGGTATGAAGAATATCCCACAACTCCAGCATCTTTTGTTTTGAATGGTTTCATTTATTCTCTACTGGGACTCTACGACCTCAATTCAACGGCCCCCCACAATATTGCCAGTGAAGCGGGTAAACTTTTTAATCAAGGTATGATATCTCTGAAACAAATGTTACTTTTATATGATACTGGATCAGGTACCAGCTATGATCTGCGCCATTTAAGTTTAGGCGTAGCGCCGAATTTAGCTCGTTGGGACTACCATGCCACACATGTTAACCAATTATTGCTATTGGCAACTATCGATTCGGATCCAATTATTACACAGACGGCCGAGCGTTGGAAGGGATATATGTTTGGCAAAAGAGCTAAACATAATTGAGGATGTCAGAGACCAGGGAGCAATACAGTACGCCGTTGCCATAAATATAAGCGCACAAGAGAAACTCGCCTGGTGGCACGATAATGATTTTGATATCTTAAACGATTAACTGTTTCACTTGAGCTATTGATAGTTCTCCCTGTTTTCCTCTCTCACTCCCTCTGACTCTTCCTTAGAAATAACCAGACAAATTTGAAATGATAGGAAAATAAGTGATATTTGCACATTTAAACTTAAGTATTGTTATTTATTTTTGTACTTGACAACAAACCGTAACAAAAAAAAAAAAAAAAAAAAAAAAAAAACGAAACGAAACGACTTTCCTAGAGTTATTTTTTAGTTTTTAAGTTTTACAGAATTTATGATGAAATCTATGTTCTTGTCCATTTACATACATGTATAAAATCGAAAAAACTGTTACAAACAGTATTTCAAAAATCTTACTAGTATTAACATTTTATGTTTTTTGTGTTTGTCTTATTTTAATTATATTTTTTTTACACATTTTTAATTATTTACACATACATATGTATGTATGTATGTACGTCTAGTTTGTATGATTTTTAATTTATTTTACTTATGTATTATATTTGGTGCTGTTTTTAGTTTAATGTTTCTTTTACTCTCAGCTTAAATGTACCTTTTTACAATCTTAAATATATAATATACATATGTATGTGTTAGAAATAAGGTTTAATTTTGTTTTTGTATTATTTTATCATAGACATATGTATGCATTTATAACATGAAACTTTAAACGTAAAACTAACGGCCTGTTGCACTAAATGCGCACGAAAACTTCTATTCTTTTTAGTGGAATTGGCCGTTAACTTTTCACTGATTAAGCTTTAATTGTAATGAACAAGTCTAACTGCTGCTTTATAGGTATGTACAATAGCACATCTAAAATAAATTTCTTTCAAAAATGTATGTATATTTCAAACAATGATTAAAGAGAAAAATTTTGTTTTTGTTTCCAGTATACATTTTTTGTGTTCTGCGAATAAGCGGTAAATTACGAAAAAAATAAGTTGTTTTTTTATAAAAATGTATATCTACATATTCATACATACATATATAGGTTTTTAAAAAACCTACAAAATAATTATTAATACGTACATATATATGTATATATCGTCACAGATAATGTGTAGTTAGGTTAGGCGGCTCGAAGGAGAACGCCCCACTTAGGCCAGAGCTTAGCTCCATTGTGATACCACAAGTAAAAATACGCGGGGTCTAGGAGCGAATCAAATACGCACCTCCAGATTGATTAGACTAATGCTCATGCACTAGGCTAGGGAGGCACCCTATCTAATAGTGTTTTCTTTTCTTAATTAATATGGGTGTTATGCATGTAGCATTTTGTTTTCCTTTTTAAGGGGACCACCATGAGCA
The DNA here is from genome assembly GCA_963924685.1 of Dexiosoma caninum. Taxonomy (NCBI): domain Eukaryota; kingdom Metazoa; phylum Arthropoda; class Insecta; order Diptera; family Tachinidae; genus Dexiosoma; species Dexiosoma caninum. The sequence goes on from OZ004728.1 coordinate 4,385,746, forward strand.
AAGAACGTGTTACACTTTCTAAGTAACACATATTTTTCAGAAAAGAACATAAAAAATATAAAATGCACAATATTATTACTCAGAAAAGAAAACACCATAACATTTAAAAAATTCAACTTTGGCTTATTAGTTTTGGTATGTTAAGTCCAAAATTTGATCTTTTTTCACTTACTGTATTGCAAAATTTTGTGGTAATTGCCAATATTTTTTTATTAAAACAATTTTTTTTTTGCTTCTCCAGTGAAATTTTTAAAATGTTACTACGGGCTTCTTGCATTCGCTGTGACGATATGTAAATAAAATTAAACTGTATTTTCACAGTGAGAATTATAAGAAAATAAAATATACTTAATGACATTAAAAAAATTATTAAAAATTTCTTAAACTATTTTTTTGCTTTTTATCCATCCATAGTTTCTTACGTCATCAGTTTTTATTGTAAAAATTTGCTAAATTTTTTGTAAGAAAATATGCGAAATTTATGTAGTGCATTACGAATAATTTCTCGTTAGCACTACAGATACCGCAATACAGATACGGGACGTTTTCTTTTCTCCTCAAATTGCATCGCAACCTTTTGTTTCAATATTTTTATAAGGGATACGAAATCATTTGTATGCTTTTAGATAATTAAAACTCTAAAAATATTTTTGCGTCACTAAACAGAGGGTACGAGTACATATTTTCATACAAATAAATAATAAAAAAAAAAAAAAAACGAGGACACTCACAAATCATAAGCAAAAGGAAAGAAAAATTCCTTATATTATTATTTGTTTAAAAAAAAGAAAGGTTCGCAAAAAAAGAAATACTGGAAAGTTTTGAAATTCCAAAATGGCTGCTTAGGCCCACAGTATGTAGTTTTCTTAGGTGGTCATAAAATGTTTTGTTTTGCAAACGGATACTATTCCCTAAAATGTTCTAACCTCTAGAATAAATTGTGTAAACAGTTTTGTTGATTAGTTGATATAAGTGGTATAGTTTTTATTTTTAATTTATTTATTGCTCTACAACGGATGAACCTAAGTGGTTAGTTTCTGAAAATGTCATTACGCATGCCTACTCTCAACTGAAAGTTATTAATTTTAATTGACCATCCAACTGAAGTTTAGTCGCTTGCTATAAGCAAACTATTATTTTATGTTTTTCTACTACGTTTTGCATCCAAATCTTTGCTTTAACTTCCTTATTTTTAATTGTAAACAAATTTTTAGTAAATTTAATTTCATTAAAGCACATTTACTGCAAAAAGAACAGAAACATAAATTAATTGTTAAATGCTGTGTAGTTTTTATTGTAGTTATATAATGAAACGTTTCCCAATAGTTAACGTTAAAAATATAAATATATTCTAAGTTATACTAAATATATATCTTCTTTATAATAATTATGAAAAAATTAAGAAATTTTAGAACAATAAAACAAATTTTATAGATTAAAAACAATGAAAAATAAATAAATAAAAAAAATACATAATAAATTTTCTAAAACTCTACGTATCGTTTTTCATATTAGAAAGTGAATTGAGGTAAGGGCATTTGATTGGCAAATAAAATCGCAGTAGGATGGATATTAGTTACAAAAAGTTGAGCATAGACCCGGGGAAGATATCCCACAGAAATGATATCTACTTGCAACTCGATGCCTCGACTTTGTTAAAAATAGCAGATTTGCTGCAAAGTTCTTATATACCACCTAAATTTTAAAGTTTCTCCATTAGCCTTGTGGATAATTAAAAAGAAATGTGACGTGACTAGTCACTGCTAATTTGCTTTTTGTTATGAAAATTATATTAATTGATAATTGTAGGTTTTTTGCTCATCACACACAAGATTTGTATTACATAATATCTGTATTTACATAAATATTCATTGAATTCTTTGATACTTAACTAGCAACAGAACACGGTTTCCTTTATGGTCAAGAACGCCTCGATGTTAAAATATGAGATTTTATAGAAGCATCTCCAAAACGTTTTTTAGCCTCCGTTATAAAAGCTTTCTCCATTTGATCGCATATCAAATCGAAAAACAAATTGGCAATATTACTGTGAAGTAATGATTTAAATTCAAACGATACTTTAAAGTCCAAAACACAAGATTGTGGTATATCTTTAAGACCGGCATTAAAATGCCATTCATTAAGCAGATGATTAAAGAGTCTACCATCTTTACATTCAGACGTCACTAAATTAGGACATTTTAATTTTACATTTGATGTATAGATTTCATTAACTGGAGGAAAGCCTATAATTAAATCAGCTTTAAAGCCATTCGAATGCTCGCTGTGCACATGCGATTTCTTAACGTAGGGAACAAACTTATAATAATTTTTAACATCAGAGACTACAGAGTACATTTCGTCCATGGAATATCTGAAAGAAGTAAAATCATATTAAGTAATTAAAAAAAAAAGATTTCCAAAAATTGTGTTAGGAAAAAATGGAGCATTTAACGAAATTTCCAATCCTTATACTGTTATAGTTAATTAATTGTATGAATTCAGAAGAAACTATATGTGTTGGGCAAAGCGTAAGCAACAATTACGTAACTTGGTTACAGCGATCTTAAATGAAGTATCAAGGCAGTTTCAACCCTAGCAGATCGAAAGCCACCTTCAGAACTATTCCACCAAGTGAGAGTAATACAGACTGAAACATCAATATGTATTACACAAATATAGCACTAATCCATATGTATGTACAAATATAATTACATCATTTTTTTGGAACAATGTTGACTGAATTACTGTTCAAAAAATCGAAAGATTTAATTGTAAAGGAGAAAATATCAGTACACTTTGATTTTAGAAATGATTTGGACCGCCATATGAATTATATATCTTTTTGCTTCACATTTAGAGGACTAAGGAGTAAATATTTCAAATATATCGGTAATATAAGTATTTATATACATTACATCTATATCGTTCGCTATAATGCCAAACCACGTAACTAACATTTTTACTTTTTTACAGGACGAAGAAAAAAACCTTTTTAGTATAATACACATACAGTCCAGAAAATCAAAGAAAAACTTAAAATAATTGAAATTTCAAATTAAGAAAAGTTTAATTAAAAGCAAGCCCATGTTAAAAGCATTACGATACTAAAGCATTTTTCTGATATGCATCTTAATCAATCAAAAATCAATTTCGAAATTTTCGTTATTTATTGCCCAGCAATATAAAAATTAATGCCTTCATATGAATTGGTATTTTAATGATTTCTTATACACTTCTTTATGTGAATGCATTTTTAATGGCACCATAAATGGTAACCAGATTATCACTTTTGATCTCATTGAAAACGCATTCAACTCTGCCGATTAGTGCATATGAACAACTGCGAATTTGTAATTACAATTTTAATAAATTTTTAAATGAGTTTCGGGAAATCCTTAATAATACGTTCAAAACAATGTTCCAAACAGTTGGGGGTTCTAGGTTCATATATCAGCAGATACTCTGGGGTGTATTACTGAAAGCTTTTTCAGAACAGGTATCACAATGGGACCATAATCATTTGGCCTTAAGGGGCGTGGGATCTTTCTTTACCTTTACATCCAGCAACCTGCCGACTTAACCTACCCTAATTACGCATTGAAATGAGGACCTGTTTTGCAGGGTAGTTATGAAGTTCAACTAACGATATGTACGTAAGATCGGCCAATGTAATAGACTTTCGAATTTATATATGCACATTTCCTTACTTTCAAGAGTAATAAAATAGTAGTAACATGGATACTTATCGTTTCACTAGCAACTCACCCAATTAGTTCTTTCTTGTAGTATACGCGATTTTTGTTCGTTATATTGCCCAATGAAAAGAGACTGTGCCTTCTTAAGTGATAGTCTCGTGAAATGCTGAAACAAAAATGCTCAGATCTTGAAATATAATTCCCATTAGCCTTGGCCATGGCCCATGGTCCACAGCATTTTAAGATTATGTAATGTAAATATTTACATTCGTACTTACTTTCTTCTGCATGATTTACGTAAAATATATTGGTTTATTTGCAAAAAACTAGATGGTTTTAACATTTTTAAGGTTGTTGAATAGGTATTTTATAACAATTACAAAAATCAATATTATTTAAACTAGCACTAATTCAAAAATAAATTAATTATGATTTGTATAAAATCATTATTATTTAAAATTTCTTTTATAAACATATATTTTTTCTATACGCTCTTGCATATCAATAACAAAAACAAACACCACTCGGCAGAACTACAGAGTGTTGAATACCGAGAACTAAATAAAACTACTAATCTGTAAATTCTGGCAGCGCTCTGAGTCAGCTGAATTTTACAAGGCAAATTAATTACCAGGTAAACTCCCTAACAAAGTTTATTAATACAAAGTTGTCGCAAGGCGAATTCATCAATTCGCTTTTTGTCCAAACGTCAAATTTTTTATATACATGTGTTTTGTTAAATATTACAGAACCTAAAAAGAACGTGTTAAATTAGTCTAATAAAAGTTCAAATTAAATTAATTATTACAAAAAGTAATATATTTTGCATTCTCATTATTATAGTATTATATTATTATAATTATTAAATTATTTACAACCAGTTTTCTTAACTTTCTCACAAAAGTAAACAAACTTTGACGTTCGGTTCAAAAAATACGTTACAAATTCTTGTATCAGCTGACGAGCGAATTCGCCAATGAGTTTACGTGGTAATGAATTGCCTTGGTTTTGCTTATAAACAGTGTTTAGGAACGGCGCTGCGCAACTCATGCAGAAAGCAACTCTGTGCCCCAATTACGTGAGTCGAATACCGTAATTTAGCACCTGGTCACCATTAATGATGGTCACTCTTTTTCATTACATTAGTTGTATCACAAATAAATAAAAAATTACTTATTCCGCCATTATAACGGTAACTGTTTCCTTACGAAATAAAGTTGATGCCAGATTGTTACCATAAGACAATGCCATAAATACTTTGTGTGCGTTTAGAAAATCGACCAAACATTTGCAATAAAACAGTAACAAGTTATAAACCCTTTGTCAGTTGCATTACTTCTTTAATCGTTCTTACGCTAGGTCGATTAATTATCGAGCCGCCCTCGTTATTTTATTAATTTTAAATATTGAAAAAAAATTTTTTTTTACCATATTATAAAGACAATAAAAATCACACCTTTTATTAATTGCAAATTGAAAAAGTAAACATCATTGTACAATAAAGCGTAAAATACGTTTTAAATGTTTTATTAAGTTTTTTTTAATAAAAAAAAAGAAGTTTAAAATATAATAGAAATATTAAAATTATTAGAACAAATGTTAACAGTAGTTGTAAAAAATTATTGAAAATTTAGCCTATGATTTGAACAATGCAGAAAAAATGTAGGGTCATGAAGCTTAAGCTTCTTTAATTTGGTACATTTTGTGGGGTAAAAGTTGTGCAACGCTGATTTTGTGTAATAATATTTTCTGGCAGCGCAGTGAGACAGCTGAATTTTAGAAGGAGAATTTGGAGTAAAAATGTTTTATTTACCTTTTGATTGTAGTTTTGTACATATATACTATGTGTTTGAAATTAAAGATTATTATCCCTTAAGTGCTATAGATAAAACTACAAAAAAAAACCTATCGTTAGCGCGTAATAATTGTACTTAAGGTTAATTTCAATCCTTCACTTAAGTAATTATAAATATATATATATATACAAGAATATCTAAAATAAGAATATAATCGTAATAAAATTTTTTATATACTCAATGACATAAATGTGATGAGTGTTTTTGTTCCGGTATTAATAGATAATAAAAAATTAATTTTAAATCAAATGTGTTCTACAGCCGCAGAATTATAAAAGTGTAAAACCTAAAAATTCTTAAAAAATTTTCCACTAAGATATCGGGAAGTAAAGCAGGTGAATAAATAGAAACTTAATGATACAAATTTATTTTATTAAATATATAAGTACATATGTATGGATGTATGTATAATTAAATCAGAAGTTATTTCTGATTCAAATGTAACTTAACCTGGACTGCGCCTAGTATATATAATATAAATAATGAAATTCAAATTGTCCTTGCCTTCCATTGATCTCTTCATTGCAATTAAAATACATGGCTTCTTGTCAACTTGCTACCTTTTTGATGACGTGTGTTACAAACTGAGGAACAGGTGCAGTTTACGGACGCTTCACCAAATGGGAAAAAATTAAATAGGGCGATAGAAAATTTAAAAATAAGAAGACAATATAAAATGAATAAAGTCTCGGCGACGCATAGTTTTCAGGTTGTGGACCGCTGAAATTTCCACATAAAAATGCGATTTTCACTACATTTCTGAACGTATTTACCATTATTGGTATCATTGAAAATATCCGATTGTCGCAAAATTTCCTACCGCTGTCCATTTATGAAAGCTAACAACACACCTTGATGACGGTCAGAAGAATGTGTAACATATTAAGCAACATGTACTATAGATTTATGGACTGTTCTTCTAATCTTTTTTAAATTTAAGCTTGTATTACTTTTATTAAATATACACAATACGTATACAATATCCAATTTATACAATGCTATCCACATATATTCTCACGCCTCAAAACACAAGAACTCCGTATCAATTAAAGTTGTTGATAAACTAAACTGCTTTTGTCCACTTTCTTTAATGCATTCAATAACAAAGATAATATTATGGCTGCCGAAGGAATTCGTCAATGTCTTTTGCTTTGGAGTATTGACTATTGGAACTTGGAAGGTAAAATAGAAAGAACTATATATCGCATGCTAACGCACTCTTGGATTATTTGTTTTATGCAATACAATATTTTTATGTTTGTTATTATGTATTTGCTACCATATTTTTACTTTATGTTTATTAAAAACAAATTTCCTATAACAAATATTTGTAATTTCATCAATGCTTTATACAAATTGATACCAAGTACACCCCCCAGTAATGGAAGATCAGTTCTACAATCATTTGACATCATTGTGTGGCGTTACAGTTAACCTGTGAGAATAAAAAAAAATTAAATTGAAATAATCAGTATTAATGTACGTCGTCTTAGGAAAAATTTTTTTCTCCGATTTCTACCCTTAAAGCTTTAAGTGGAAATCTTTGAATAGACACGTTGGGATCTCTTGAAGCTTTTAAAAACAACGCATATGACACTATCGCTTATTTTAGAGTGTACATTAGCTGCAGGTTGACCATTCTCGGATTTTAAAAGAAAGTGCTGCACCTGCGGAAATCTAGCCCAAAATTTCGTTGTATCTTATTCTTTGGCTCTGTGCATGTTAAACAACATAAAGCTTCTACCACAAAATTTACACGTACACATTTTCACTATTATTTAATTAGTATTTTTAAACATTTTTTTCACAATTTCTTTGTTGTTTTTGCTTGAAAATATTTTCAATACTTTCTTTTTGAAAACGAAAACAAAAGTCACGAAAAAAGATTTAACATCAAAACATATGTACGAACATGTATGTATGTACAGGGTGTCTGGTGGGAAATTTATATTTTTAAATACGATTATTTCAAAAAGTAATAAACGGTGCGGAGGGAGGGTGGCGCCGATGGAATTATCGATTGTGCGGATTTGTCAGTCGCGATGCCGCAGTGGTTGAGTGAGCAATATAATAATTGTAATTTTAATTGGTTCATGGGTGCAGAGATTCGGCTATGAATGCCCCACGGCAAGGACATTCGAAAACATTGAACTGGTTGAAAGCAGTTTACGTGAAAATCTGCGACTTTCAATACGGAAAAGAGCAGCCTCACTGGTACTTCCAAGAGCGACTATTCTTGAAATTTTAAAAAAGGATCTGGATGCCATACTCTTAAAATAATAAAATCCGCATTTCCATTCTATCGTTCAATGCTCTTAATAAAACTTTGTGTCAATTATTAGGTTTTTTATTTAAGTTTGAAAATATAAACCTGCTACCAGACACCCTTTATATATGTATGTATTTGTAAAGAATATCGATTTTTTTAAATCAATTAATCCATTTTCTTTCCAATTTAGTCATGGGTGATGGAGTTTTCAAATCAAGGGATATTGGCTTAAGAGCTCAAAAAAAGATTCTCTCCCGCATGGCAACGAAAAATATAGCAAAGACGTTTATTGATGGTACAACGGCATCGCTATTGGACAATTTGTACCGTTTGTGCAAACTTCATGTAAGTATTTTCGTTAAAACTTAAATTATAGAGACGTTAGCTATTTACATATATTGCAATAGAAAAAATTCTTTAAGAATTAATTTACACAAACCGTTTCAAACAGTTAAATTTCCCAAGAGTACCTTTTACGAAAAGGTAGAATCGGAAATGTAAATTTTTTTTTGTATTTAAAATGTTGGAATAAGTAGTTAGGTTGTGTTTTGCTTAATTTTAGTTTTCTTTTTAACTACTTTTTAATTAATATTAATTTTTCTTTTTAATACTTCAATTTAAGAGGCCCTGCAAAACTGCTATCATAACAAAAAAGCATCTAAAACTTTTCTCTGTCTATCGTTTCCAAAATATGAAAACAATTTTCTTTTATTTTTCTTTATGTTCTAAATAAAAGCTTGTTTAATTTTCAGTGCGGCAACAAGGTTAAAGCAGAGAAAATAATTAAGAATATCATTAAAATTGTTATAAAAATTGGAGTTTTACACCGAAACAATCAATTTAACACAGAAGAAGAGACTCAAGCAGAAACATTTAAACGGAAATTTCAGGTACTATTACATTTTATTAATGCTTTATCTTTCAAAATTCAATAGCTGAAATATATGTACATAAATAAATTCCAATCTTTCTTATGGAAAATTAAATATTTGAACGTTTTTGTGTTTTTTCAGAATACTCAGTTGTCAGTTATCTCATTTTATGAAGTTGATTACAGTTTTGACCTGCCATATTTACAGAAATCAATAGCTGAATCACAAGCATCTTTAAAATCAATTGTTCAGAGACATTTAACAGAAAAGTCATTAAATCGCATCGATGAAGTTTTTGAATTTTTCGGCGATGCAATTCTTTTAGAAACGGCATTCAAACCAAATTCACCATATCACGAGGTGATGGGTAAGATTGTTGCTGATATTAATACTGCCATGGATACAGGAGATATATGAAATATAACAAAACAAAGACCAAAGAACATAAATCATATTAATATAAAAATTTACTCCACACAAATACCATAATAATGAAACATATCAAAGAACCTGCTGTTCGGAATGAAGGTTCGAATTAACATGGCAATACCAAAAATTACTAAAGAATATTATCTACGGTACATTCTATTTTTTATTATTTACAAATATTAAATATAATAATTTTTATTCTGCGTACATATATAAGTATATATGTATGTATATAGATACAGATAAAATTGTTTCTTACACAAACATTATGCCTTCAAAGGAATTAGTAAATTGATATTATTTGAAATTTGTACAACTTGATCTAAGCAACACATTTGCATTCCTGCAGTATTTCAAAACTTCTATTATGTAAACCTAAAGTATTTTCTAATAAAATCCATACACATATTTTTTTATGAAAAATACAATTTTAATAATAACATATGGTAAATAATTTTTTACAAGATGACTCATCATTATGTCACGGATCTAAATGTATGCATGTGCTTATAAAAAAATGTCACCTTTGTTCCCCAATCCCTTATTTATGAGATATTTTGTATTTTTTTGCGAAGTAATTACGCTTGAACATTCTTTTAACTATGTATTTTATACGCGGAAGCCTTTTAAAGTACCCCCATTGTATTGCGTAAAAGTATGTTTTCAGTTTATCCAAAATTTATACGCAAAAGCATTTACACAGAACAAAATAAATTTAAACTTTGAATCATAAAAGTGTAAATTCAATATCTTTTAAAACAAAATTGTATGTGTGATTTTTAGAATTAATTTTATTTTAAGTCTGAGAATAAATTTACTTAAGAGAAAAGTTCTCAAAATGTAATTTTTTATAAAATTATATATAAAATATGTTGTGTGCTGCTTTTATTCAATTCTTTGTGATATTAATTTTAAAAAATTTCAGTGTCAGTGTATGACTTTCACCAGCAATATGAGTGGTAGGATATGGAAGTTTTAAAAAGTAAACAACAACAAAAATTACAAGTTAATAAAGTTTATTCAGCCCTGTTAGAATTTAATGTTGTATCATCAGATTTTCCATCTGCTAGTTTTTGCTTTTGAAATAACTCAATTAATTTATCTGTTGCTGAAGGTTCCAAGTCAAAGGGTTGTAAAAATTCAGAGCTCGGATAATTTTGTAAATTCTGTTCAGGTAGGCGTAACATAAATGGTGTCCAAGGGCCTTGTATGGATGGTACATCAGTGTGCCACATTTTACGTAACCGCATCGAACTTGAGGGACCATTTTGTGTCCTTAGCAGTTGAAACCATTTGGTTATGTCGTCCTTACTATTGTTTCGACAGTTTAACCACTCACGCCCTCCATTAACTACAAAACGAAAAATAGCACTCAATACAAGAGAAACAAAAAAAATCAATAGTACTTATATATAATGTAAAACCGGTGTGAAGACCAAGGGCTGAAAACCATTGTAAGGGGCATGGTGACAGTACCGTCATAAGTATAATAATGAATATATTTTAATTTTTTTTTTGCATTAATCATGGACAGCCACAATTATATGACCACAAAGTGTAAATAGAGTTGGAATGGTAATTCAGCATTAATTGTAATTTTCTAGGTTTGTAGATGATTGGTCACTATGATGTCTACACTTTATTGCATTTACATTTACTTAGACGTTAACTTACGATATTCTCCTACCAATACGGGAGTGCGGTGTCGCCTGGGTTTAACGTATACTACAATACCGGGATTTTCTTTAGCAAAATCAATCAAATTGGTTTCGATGAACTCTCTGAAAAATATATTTATTTACACACATGTGTTATACAATAATCTGTGGCTGCTCTAATTACCGCATTCCTCTGCTAGATCCATTATTTTTACAAAACTTTAAGGTAACTCTCTGAAGTTGACATACATAACGACCCATTCCATTCTGCAAAGGAGCACGTGGAAATCCAGATTTCATAAATAAATGACTATTGCTCATTTTAAATTAGTTCAGTTCCAATTATACACGAAAGAAATATGTATATCCCCACATGAACTAACCTACAAGATAACAAAATTTCCAAAAAACACTTGATATCTTGTGCTGCCAGATAAAAACAAATGTTTAAATCTGACTAGTTATGCCAAATGAAAGATGAAACACAAGATGTCTATTTAGTGATTTTTAAAAATATTAGATTGCGGCGCGACATGAAACTTTTGTAAAATTAATAATAATTATTGTTAAATTTAAAAAAGTATATTTGGAGAAATATCTATGAATGGCCAATACTGTGGGCTTATCAGATGTCTGTTTTCGCGAGAGTGCGTAACCGCAATATATTGCCTCGGCGCTGTCTATAACTGAACATACTCGTCGGCGGCTGAAAATCGTCCGACACCAATTAAAAAACGGGAACGGGCGTTAAGCAAAATGTGTCGGCTAGCAATTTATAATAGCCGTGAATAAATCACACCGGAAATAAAAAACCTTAGCAAACCGGATGTTTTGGTTTGTTGCTTAGCACATGGAAATTGTAAACAAAGAGTGAAAAAAAATTATTGATATTCGATCATTGATTTCTCAGGCATTAGTACATCAATTTAAAAATAAAAAACGAATATATGTAGGAATAAGGCCCTAGAATCAAATTTTATAATGTTCATAAATTATATTGCTGATATATGCCAATTATTCAATGACCTGTTCAACGCCTTTATGTGTAGTTATCCGCTTATAATTTGAAAACCGTTCTTCGTGCACATACCGCGTTCGAAAGCTATTACAAATACGCGTCGATTGGTATGCATATCATTCTTGAGGAGACTGTACAAGAAGAGCTATAGCCCGCCAAACTTTTGGAAAATAAAACGTAACTGTACATTTTCAGTATATCACTTATTGCACCCAAACGATTCTTCGTGCACACATAGCGCTACCTGCCATCGATAGCTATTAAAAATACGCGTCGATTGGTATGGGCGTCATTTTTGGGGAGACTGTACGAGAAGAGCTATAGCCCAACAAACTTTTTAGAAATGATAAAGTGTACATTTTAGTATTTCACTTATTCCGCCCAAAGGATTCTTCGTGCACACATCGCGCTACCTACCATCGATAGCTATTAAATATACGCGTCGATTGATATATGCACTGTTTTTGGGGAGACTGTACGAGAAGAGCTATAGCCCAACAAACTTTTTATAAAAGCTAGAGTGTACTTTTTTAGTATTTCACTTATTGCGCCCAAACGATTCTTCGTGCACACATCGCGCTACCTACCATCGATAGCTATTAAAAATACACGTCGATTGGTATGTGCGTCATTTTTGGGAAGACTGTATGAGATGACCTATAGGCCAACAAACTTTTAAAAATTATGAAAACGATGATTATTTATTTAGTACAATTTTTGGTACAAAAATTATTAAATTGTAAAAACGCTAATAATTAGTGTTTCATTCCATTTGTTCCCAATTAGAAGTATGTGTGCACGAAGAATCGTTTGTAGCGTTTTTCGCCATTAGTGCGGACACTATGGAATTAAAAAGTAGAATTTTTAAAAATTGCAGCAACATAAATTGAACGACTATACAAAGACTTAGCTGGCGCCCAGTTAGGCAGTGACGGCTATTAGCCGGCCGTGAAGAAATCGGCTTCACTCTCTGATGCCGGCTGCACTTTCAAATAAACATAAGTTAATGCTGTCTGTTGAAATCACAAACAATAGTTAAAATAAATTTCAGCACTTTAGCACAAACATAATAATCTGTGACTTTAGTTCACAATAATAGTTAATTTAAATTGGCATCGTAGTATTTCAAGATCACTTTTCGTATTGTCTTGCCATTTAATACTATAAGTATATTTTCTATAAATGTGATGTTGAAGAAGCAAAATGAAAAACTTAAAAACGAGAAAAAACTGCAGTAATTCTAGGGGTGATGCATACATGAACAATAACTGTGATTTAAATGATATTGAAAACTGTAATCAAAGACGGGAAACCAATCAGAGGCGATTAACGCCGAAATCGGTTAATGAATATTTAACAAAAAATTGCGATGGGAAATATATAACAGATGATGGCACTGAAGATGCTGACGATATTAATAATGATAGTGACACTAGTTCATCATTTAGTTTGCAAGAGTGCATGAATGAATTTCGCGAACGAAGAATTCGGCGTACATCTTTAACCCAACATCGTCAAGAAGCAGATAAAAGAACTGCTGACGGCAATAATATTCAGGGAACAACAGAACAAGAGCTGATAAATCAAAATCTGTGCAATAAAGAGCAAGAGCGCAAATGTAAACCGTGTAAAAATGGATTCTGCTACTGCTTTACAAGTGATAGTGGTGACGGCGGCGGCAAAATGGAAGGTTGTCATATAATGGGAAACTTGCAGAATAGAAATTCTAGGCGAAGTAAACGTTTAGAAACATGCAAAGAGGTATAATATTTTTCATGCATTTTTGACATTACGTATTGAACACCTAAGTATTTCTAGATTTCAAATTCTGACAAAAAAACTTCGAATAGTTTGCGTTCTAAAGAAGAAAGTAAAAACCCACCCTCACAAGTAGAGAAACCTGCTTTGTCTAAAACAAATTATTTAAAAAGTACAAGCAAAACAACGAACGGGCTAAAAGCAATAAGTAGTCTTGAAACAACTACAAAAGATAGTCCTCTTATACACATTATACAAGAACTTCGGGATAATTGTGTAATATCTAAAGTGAAAGTAAATAGGGATAAAATGAAGTTATATGCAGATAATTTGACGCAAAATAAGACTACGTCACATAAAGTAAATTATGCAGCTGATGCAAGAAATGAACATGGAATATACTCTCCAACGGCACCAATGATGGAAGAATTTAGAGATGTTGAAAGCAATGTTTCAAAAACAATAAAAGGAGAACAAAAGAATGCCGGTCGCGGTGAACGACGTCATAATGCAGGAGGTCTATTACTAAAGAAACGATTATCCATGTCTCAGTTAAGCTATAAGCCGAGAGATATCAGCAAGCCTCCACCAAAACCTCCAAGAATTTCATTTTGTTATGGAGATAAATATGGTGTATCTTCTGCATCATCTTCTTCATCAGTACGAGAAGCAGAAATAGTAGTAGATAATTTTTTAGCAAAGAGAGGTTTTAATGTAAATGTTGAAAAGAATAAAGAGGGATTATTAAGAGACTGCGGGGGAAAAAATTCAACTAAGTTTGAATCCCCTAAAATAAATGCACAAAGACAGAGTAAGTTCCGGTTATCGCAAGATTTGTAGCTATTTTATGAATATACAACTTTATTTTATCATTAAAAGTTTTCCAGAGTAATTAATTTATTTGCTTATGCATTTTATAAATGACGTAGATAATTAAAATTAAAAAAAAAATACGTTTTCTTGAAATTTGGGTAATCTTTTTTCTTTTTTAGTTCCTAATGGCACAAAGGAACGACAAGGTAATATTTCTGCAAAATATCCATCTCTTAGCGACATGGAGAGAATTGCAGAAACCAAAAAGCAACCATTTTATGATAAAAATATAACCAATGTAGACAATGTGACGAAAGCAATGAGTGTTGGTTGGAATGAAGCAAAAATTAAGGATATGCTAAATTACGACATTAATGCGAAACAGGGAGAATTTAGTTCAATGTCTATTCACGCTCAACCTCAACAAAATCCTAGTTCTGATATAGTAGGAAATGAGAATTCCATCGGATGGCAAATACCTCAGAAAATCAATCTCGACACAGTTGATGGTATTGTGCATCATAATTTAGCATCAAATTTCGTAGACAAAAATACGCCAGTGAAAGAAAAAATTATATCCCCAATGCAAAAGTCAAACGAGCGATCAAGAGAGCCAAAATTTGTCTGGTCAGAACATTTAAAACATTTATCACCTTGGTCAAATAAACTGAATGTAAAATATAACAATAACAGTAAACGTAAATTGCGATCCAGTCCAAAAGCTTTTATAATTTCATCAAAGAAAAAATTTTTGCGGTTCGTGTCACCAAAAAAAGGCAATGGCGTTCAATCATATAAACCTCCTTATCGCAATGTTGGGGTTCAAACCTTACCTAACGATATCGCACATGACCAAACTATTTTTCATAATCAATATCAACGTACTTCTAGTCCACAATCACCTCCTGGAAGCTATCACTCACCTATGTCATCGTCACATACTCAATGTCCATCTTTAATGCAGTCTCAAGATACTACTACAAACGAGACTGAAGCTGCTTTATTTGATTTTGCTCGAACGATACATTCCCCTCAGCGCTCTAGTAATCGAAAATTAAATTTTCCTCTTAACTATACATTTTCTTCTAATGAAGGAACTTCACCAAATGCTGAGTTTTGTGCTTCATTACACGGCTCTAATCATAAGAAAACATATCGTTCTTTTAATTCAGAACTGGATCAGGATGTATCTATATCGAAATTAAGTTATATTCTCAGTAATATTCGAACAAAACTAGAGGCAAATGATCAAGAAGCTGTTCGTACATTTGTGGTAAGTACATAACAAATAAATAAATAATAACACATTCCTCCCTGCAAATGCGGAAAATCTAAAATTTACTCTCGAGTGTGATCGCGAAGATTAAAAATTTCTCTAAGGTGTACATAATTCCATTTCAGTTACCACTGGTATAACTATTTCTCTCAAAACAGTGTAAACTCCACCGCTTTATAAAAACTGACACAATCTTAATTTGTGCGAACATTGGCGTTACCTAATTCAAAAAAATTTCGAAGTTACTTAAAATGACATTGAAATTCAACTTCTTGTTTTTTTTTAACAACACAAACTCTACGAAGCTCTTATACCTTGTCTGTAGAAACGCCCAGGGTCTAGGCGGGAATCAAACCCGCACCTCCATAGACTACGGAGGCACTACAGTTGGGCAATTTTGAGGTTTTGAAGTAAATTGGCTGTCAAATGATGAAATGTTAAGGAGTGAGCCGTCATCCTTTGACATTTATTTAGTAAAAAGTTGGGAAATTTTAACCATGGAACGCTAAATTTGAGCAGCTTTTCCTCATAATCAGGATCCTTCTCAGACTGCTGTGCGTAATTTAATCGCTAAATTCGAGCCTCACGGTACTGTGGTTCACAATAGACAAAAGAGATAAGCGAAGCTTTTGCAAAATGTTCTCAATTTTGTGAAAAGAGCGAACGTCCGCCGACGTGCTAGAGGTGGACATTTGCCCGACATCATATTCCATTATTTATTCCCATATTTATACTTTACATTGGTATCAATAAAACTGAATTTGTCAAAAAGTGCTTTTAAGCCAATGTACTTCCTAAGCTCAAATTTGCCCAACCTTTACTTGTCGATTAAACAGATTACTAGTGTGGTTACTTTAGAGCCAAAGAGAAGTATGTATTACATAGTTTTTGTACTACCTCCAAATTAAAACAAAGTTAAAGCGCGTCGGTGGTTTATAAAATGTATTTAATAAGGCAGTGAAATTATTCACACATATTGTTTTAATTTTAATTCTCTAAATTATCTTAAAATTAATTGCAAGTGAAAAGTGATCTGAACCCAGAAACTTATTTGGAATTTTGCCATTTCGGCAACATTCGCTTACAGAAGGTAATTGGTAGATGCTGTTGATTTGAACCCCTTTGCCGTTTTCAGATCGCGATTTTAGTATATAATCTACTGTTATCCATTGGTCCTGATATGTAGATGCGCCGCTCATATTTCCAAAATCAATTGCTTCGAAAACCAAAGAATCCTTATAATTTTGAGCATTTTGGCTTCCTTCTGAACACATTTTACGCTGATGTGCGGCAGTTAATATTTCGAATGCGCGAGAATTCGGAGTGAAATTGAAATCTCCTGTTAATATAACTGGTACACGATTATTGCCCTGACCTGCAAAGGCAAAAATAGCTTGGACTAGTTTATATACTTGAGATATACGAACATCTTCACGCTTGGGATTGTAAAGCAAATGTGTTGTAGAAACTATAAATATTGAATCACTTTTGTCTGTTGGTTGAAATTTTGCCATTAAGGCAATATTTTCACGATTTAGTATTGGTACACCAACAGTGTAGTATTCCACGTTCTGTTCTTCAATTAATTTAAATTTATTTCTATCATAAACAATAACACAACCATCACTTCGTGTCCCAGTTTTTTTCTTAAAAACATATTCTAATTTCCTGTTTTGTTTGGAAGTATTAAATGCTTTAACGAGTTCTTTCAAATGGTCATACTGCACCTCTTGCAAGCACAATATGTCTGGATCAATGGTGGAAACTTCCTCTTTAATTTTATTAAGACGACTTTCCCAACGAAGCAGTTCATTGTTAATACCGCAGTAAAGATGTATATGTTCGACTAACAAATCTTGCGAAAGAATGTTATAGGACAACAACTTATAATTTCCCAGTGTACTATTAGATTTAATATTCTTTAATTTTAATACATTTTGTATCCACTGGCGATGCATTATGAATAAATTTTTACTTCCAAGTTTCCGCACGTCGGCGAAGAAATTATATAACGACTTTCTACTTTGTATTGTTTTAAATAATGAACTTTTATATGCAATTCGTAGACTTTTTGCATTGCAAATACAATGAAGAATTTCCATTAAATAATTAGTTTTCGAAATATTTTTGTATAAAGACTGTGCTAAAGCGCAGACCTCTTAGCCGTTTCATAACCGCCGTTGTGGTATGCCGTCGTCTGCATATTTTTATTTTGTCAGCAGCGTTGCCACTTCAGCATGTTTTTATGGAAAAGAACCAACTTGAAGATTACTCAATGCAGTTTCATTTCCTTTTTCCTTTTTTTTTTCCTATATTTACACATTTAGCGCATGCTACACGATCAATGTTCAGCTTCAATATTTGTTATTGTGTGGTATATTTTACAAAAAGTACTCACACATATACGTATAAGTGTGACAAATATTGAAGCTGAACATTGATCGTGTAGCATGCGCTTTATGTCCCAAGGTACATACACCATTGTGGTATGGCTCAATACGTGATCAATATAATTCACAATTTAAAATAAATGCGCAACTTTCTTATCAAGTAAAACGCGAACCGAACACATGGCATGGTATTGGGATACATTTCACTAAAGGGTGCTTTAGACGATAAGATTTGTCGTACGTAAAATGAGAGAGAAAATAAAATGAAATTCCACCCGTATTTAAAAAAAAGAGAGTAAAAATCGAATGGTTCTTTTCTGGCTTTTACACCTTTGGTATGGATAAAATCAAGTAAGGTGAAAACATTCTCATTTAATTTAACTACAGCTGCTTGCTTGTTTTTGCCAGGGATGGAGTTCTTGTGCGATTGAATTTTTTTTAATAACCTTGAAAAATATTTTTATAACTTTCGAATATGTTATTTTCGTGGTCAAAATTTTTAGTGTACTTTTAGAAAATATACGTATATTTTTATAAAGTTGTGCTGTCGTGGTCTAAAATGTACATTTTGATTTTATAATTGGTATAAATTTATGAAACCAGTTTTCCCTCCCTGGCTTTCTCACATTTGTTTACATAAAAATGCATCCCTGATCTAATGGTGTGTGTTGGTTTTTGAAAAATTTTAAAAAATCAAGAGACCCATACGACTGTCAAATTTTTATCCGTATTTTCTCTCAAAATCTTATAGTTTCATTACATATTACGTTTAGACGATCCGACTTGTGCTCTTCTACACAAAAAGTTGGCATGTCGTACGACTTGTGGGACAATGTAAAGCACAATTAGAAAAAACAAAAAAAAATTTTCTCTATTGAAGCACTATCGCCCCA
This sequence comes from Dexiosoma caninum, assembly GCA_963924685.1. Lineage (NCBI taxonomy): Eukaryota > Metazoa > Arthropoda > Insecta > Diptera > Tachinidae > Dexiosoma > Dexiosoma caninum. Next base: position 4,404,676 of record OZ004728.1, read on the forward strand.
AGTTGCTTGCACGTACCAAAAAGATGCGATACGTGATTACTGAACCACTACAATATAAAAAAGCACGACCACATGCTTCACTTCGAACATGGCATTGCATAATATTTATACTATTTTCCTTTGTATATAATGAGAAGTGCATAGTAGTCACTACTAATTTTAAAGCTACTAAAACGTTCTAATTCCTTAACGGCTAAAACGATTTTAATTATGGTTTCAGCATTGGATATATTTGGAAACTGGCTATACTTCACTTATTTACCCCCTTGCTGCAATTGGGTCAACCATATTATTTACCAAGTCTTTAGACAGAACGATTGCAGATATAAAATAAATTATAAACTTATATTGAAAGTAGTACGGGTAAAGCGTGGCTATCTTGTTCCCGATTTCCGAATCAATCCAATCACAAAAAAACTGTCATACTATCGGTGCTAAGAGCAGCGTTGCTATTTGCCAGTTTTCCCTTTTTTGCAATTTATCTATGGATCAACGTAGGTTTTTTTTTTTTATTTTTGGAAAATAATCATTGCCACGCCCTTAACACGTTGGCTGCCACGTCGCACGTTTTCATGCGACACCCAAATGTTACCCTGGGGCCACGTCGCACATTTTCGTGCGACACCTAAATGTTACCCTGAGGCCTCGTCGCACATTTTCGTGCGACACCTAAATGTTACCTTGAGGCCACGTCGCACATTTTCGTACATTTTAATATGGAATTTGGATTCTCTGGCCTGTGGTGAACATTTTTGTGTATTTCCCATGGCCGCTGTGTATTTTTAATGGAATTTTTTTGGGTAATAAAAAAGTTGGAAATTTAAATTTGTCATTCTTTTAAAAATCAATTCATATATGAACAAAAAAAAATATAAAAATATATATGTATGTATGTAAATTCAAATGGAGATCAGTAGAAAAACAATAAACTTAAAATTAAAAATTCATTTTGTTAATGGAGATCAGTGCAAAAATAATGCAGCTAAAATCTAAATTTATTAAAATTAATTCTTCTGGTGGGAATATTTAGGAAAACATTCTACACATAGTTGCGGTTTATTGGGGCATATTGGGCAGTAGGTGGTGGTCCTTTTTAAGCTCTTTCTGGCTGTTACCCTATCAGCAAAAACTACAAAAACTACGACTTTATTATCCCAGGCCATGTGCGATACAAAAAAAACCGTTATAACTGCAAAATTAGGGACCAAAATAAAGTCGCGAGTAGTCAAAACTTATTTTTGGGCACTAAGAAACAAAATAGAACAAAAATAAGTTGTTGGCCTCAGGTGACCAAAATTGTTAAATGACATTGCTACTGAACGATCAAAATTCTAAAAAGGCTTTGGCAGCCAACGTGTTAAAAGTGAAATATTCCAATATTGGCTTTCTTGACTTCGAATTTGGTAGTCTCGATAAAAAGCGAGAACGGCTGGAACAATTTGAGTAATTTTGGACCTGAAATATTCGTGGAAGTCCAGGGAAAGTTTATGTCGCCATGTCATAACCGTGCGGAGTTGAGATGTGTAGATAGCCCGCAAGACCCTCAAAGGGAAGTTGGCAATGGCTGAAGTAGTCTGCACGTTGACTACAGAACGAAAAATTTCCTGGGTTTGACCCCAGTTTCAGTCTAAATCATAAAAACATCTCGAATTTTTTCTGATGTGCATTAGTGTGTCTTTGTGTCAGTTGTCGGAAGGTGTCAGTTGTCGGAAGGTTTCACTGGCGAAGGCATAGTCACTGGTCACTGAACAAAACCGACTTCAGCTGATACCAATCCACATTCACATCAGAGCGTACTTTTTCGTCGGTATTGTCTAGCACATTACTAGAAATGGCTACTAAAACGAAGCTTAAAAATTTAACACGTTTCTTTGACATCAGAGGCGCTTTAAAACTGCTATAAAACAAATAAGCGAACGCAGAGTTGTAAGATAGTGAAGCTTGACCTCCTGTCATTTCTCTAACTATCCCTTTCATCTAGTTCCAGGCATCGCCTGAAAAAAATGTTCCGTGCTGTCCCACTCTCTACCTCCGAAATACCCTCCAATTTCGTATGACATTAAATCAATCTAATATAAAAATTCTCGTGTCGCGGTGTTTGTAGTTAAACTCCTCCGAAACGGCTTGACCGATTCTCATGAAATTTTGTGTGTATATTGGATAGGTCTGAGAATCGGACAACATCTATTTTTCATCCCCCTAAAATTAATCACGCCCACTTTACTCCCACTTTTTTTAAATCTACTTTTTAATGCTTATTTACAATTTGGGTATTAAATGAAAGGATATGATAAGGAGATTTTAAAAAGTTTATCATCAACCTAAGTCAAATATGGCGACTGACCCTAAAGGGATGACAACGAAGCCGGTCTCCTGTCTTACTCACTAACAGTTTTCTGCCATTTTCTTTTGGTTTTATTTCTGTATAGATCGTAGCAGTGACTGCTATACGTATTATTTTAATTTTTCTGAGCAACTCTCATGTTAATTTTACTCTCGTCGTAAAATTATTATTAATTTCCAGTGCAATAATTATTTATTCACAATTTATTAATAACTGATAAAGACAGTTTTAACTATTAGTTAATTAAGTGATCTGATGTAAATAAACACGTGTTGCGAGCTCCCGCCAACAACGGCCATTACCGTACCTGTATATATTGTACTTAACGTTTTTTGGAAATAGTTTTAAATCAAAACGAAAACGTGTACATGTTTAATAAATATACCTGTTTCATTATTGTGAAAAGTAAGTCAAATAATAAGCAAACGCATACAATTATAAGTCACTGTTTTTTACCAATACACTGATAAAAGGATTTATTAACTATTAATAATTTAATTTATTTGAAGACAATTTTAATAAATATTTTTTTACATTCAATAAATATTTATTTGGGAATAAAGTACATTTATTAATAGTTAATGTAACATTAAATACAACGTATTCAATAAATAATTTATTAACTATTATTAAATATTTATTAGATCCTATGATGTTGAAAAATCATTTATTGACAGTTAATAAAGCTTATTAAATATAAACAAATCTTTCTATCAGTGTAAGTATTTTCACTTCATTTATTTATATGTACTACAAGGCCATACATTGTCTGTATGGGGCTTAGATTTGGAAACAACATGCTTTTCCCACGGAAAACTATATGTCGAATGTTCTCGCGTGGGAAAACCATCCAGTTTGTTTTTGTTGGCTAAAGACGGACTAACCAAGAATATTGTACACCCTATTGCGCTGAGAGATTAATCTTTATTTTTTTCAACTGCCATAATTGATAGTAAAAATATTAATAATTATTTTTAATGTTTAGAAAGCTATCGAAAATTGTTATTTAAGATATATTTGTTACTTTGATAAAGATTAATTTATTAACCTAAATATAGCATATTTTCATTGTCTACAACGCTTTCGATTATAAGTAAATCGCCCCCGGCCAAATAATAGTAGATAGTTATTTTTATTGAACTAAAAAAATGTTTCCTAGAAATAATATACATGGCAAAACACCGTTTGCCGGGTCAGCTAAAAACAGTAAAACTTATTTTTTTTCTCATTAGTAAACAGATTCCGTGCGAAGCCGGGACGGTCATCTAGTTTTTCTAAAATTTTTACAATATATTTACGTTCAATATGCACATATGTATAAATAACTATGTATGAATATATTAATCAAACTTCTCATGCAAATTGTTTTTTAGGAAACAGGTTTTGATTGTCCAGATAGCCTTCAGGAGAGAACTGTACGTGAACGTGTGGAATTACATAAACACTCTCATGCAGCCGAAACAAAACATAACGATTTCAACGATCCCATATATTCGGAAATAGAAGATAATGGTGTGTTTCTATCAGAGAGTCCTGAATTAGAAAATCACTCTGCTGTACAACACTATGTTTCACCGAAAAATCCTGATGTTTTTTATGCAAAAGTCAATAAAAACAACAAACTACACAGTGATACGTTACAAATTAAGGAGCAGAGATCTCAACTGCCTTTAGCCAAAATCATGAAAGATTCACTGAAAAGTAAAAAAGTTATAACTAATTTTATTCCATTACCAACACTTCCAGAGCCATCTGGCAGTGAAGGCACTTGTTATTCTTTGCCCTTATCAGCAAATTTACCCTTGTCACACTATCATTCCTTAAATAATGTTCGGGTGATGGAACACAATTCGCCACCTAAAAACCTGCCATATCACAGTAAATCAGATTTATCGCTGCATCGCAGCCAAATATTTTTAGAAAATTTGTACAAAAGCGAATTGATGATAGATGCACCTTACCAGCAAAAAAACTTTGAAAAAGTGGACAACGTATGTATTATATTTTTTACACATTTATACAATATATTAAAAGTTTTATTCTTTTAGGGTAACAGAACCATTTCAAATGTTGAGTACTCAATGAGTGTGCCATCGCCTAATGATGTTTCATGCATGTCAAATGACAGCGACCAATACATTGCACATAATGATTCGGTGTCTTATGTATTGCCAAATGACGAAGTTGATGCAGAAAACTATACAATTGCTGGGAGTAATGTGGCTTTAAATGCAATTGCTCCACCATCATCCAATAACCAAAGTACACCTAAGAAGCAATCGTTTGTGACTAAGGTAGAATTTTTCATTGATTCCTATTAATGTCGATAAACGTAAACTATAAGATTTCACTACTTCCACCATCATCAATAAAAGCCAAATACTCCTATATAAATATTTAATGTGCAAACTGTTCTATAAGAATCTTTGTGGGAAGCCTTTAATATATAATATGAATTCTAATATACATATGTATATAAAACTTTGTTTTACTAACTCTATCACCTTTAACATTCTTTGGGTTTACCTACTACATACATACATATATATATATATATGGGTTATATGCATCAACATGTGAAAGTAAAGTTGATTAAATTAAAACATTTCCTCTTTTCATTGGTACATTTCTCCAGAACTTGGTTCCATCACTCACTATGATTTCTATAAATCGTTATTATTTTCATTAATGTAGGATAATACAATTACGAAGGCGTTGAATATTGATGCAGATGTGAAAGAAACCAATTATCACTTATACAACAGTTGTCCAACTACACCCAGCAAACAAGGCGCTCAATACAACCCCTCTCGTTCTCTAAGTATGAATGAGGTAACTGAGTATGAGTCCACGAACAAATTAAATACAAAGCCTCTGCATGCATTGGAAAAATGCAATAGCTTTAAAAGTGTTTTGCAAAATTCTTTTCGCAAAAGTAAAAGTTTCCTAAAACGAAATGGAAAACGTTTGTCTACACCATTGAATTTTTCGATGAACAACAGAACTGCAAGCCCTGACAAACAGTTGTGTACAGATTGTGATCTTAATCTAGAGGAGCTGTTGTCCCTCAATGAATCTGCCACGGTTGATGAGCAAATAGCACAAACTGTAAGCGTTTGCCGTAAATTGCCCGATTTAGAAATTTCGACGGAAATGGTTGAGGCTGAAAGACTGTTATTATATTCAACACTTCTTCGGGAAAATCAACTGGTCCTATCCTATCCAGTTGCAAGGAGTCACAAGCCACATATGCGTTTCTTTATTGATGATATATTTTTGCCTGTTATACCTGATGTGAATGGCGATATATTTTTTAATTACTTTTATATCATTACTTTCGAATGTGGTGGTGCCATTAAGTCCACACAATCGTCAGAGTGTGTTGATGGAACGGCGGTATTTCGCGATAACGGTATGGAGTTCATATATTCTACGGACTTGGAAATAGACGCTCTGGAAGGAAACAATCCGAACGCTATTAAGTGCAATATTTTTATGCTTCGATTACGTAAAATATCTACCGCTACAATTGAACGAAAGAAAAGAGTAAGTTTCAGTTAAGAATAAAACTGTTCTTTGTAATGAACGTACATATTTTTCTACGGTTTTTTTTTAGACAATAAATGAGACTCCTTCAGCTACACTGAAGTCGACTACATCATCAGCAACATCGTCGTCTTCTCTCAACGATGTCGTATCCAGATTTCGTTTGCAAGCGTCCTTTAGTTTAGATGCCAAGGATTTTGTTCCTTTCGAATATGTGCATAAAGAATCAATCAATTCTGATCGGATTTGTATACGCTCGTCTAGCTTTTGTACTCGATCCTTAGCAGCTAAAACCAAGTCAACAAATTTATTAGGACAAGTACGATTAAAAGGCAGAACAGAAGTGCGTCTGCCCAAACATACGTTCGAGGGCTTTCTAAATGTTGAAGATCCTCACCAACAGCATAATTGGAATAGACGTTGGTGCACGTTAGACGGCATTTTCTTAAATGTGTGGCAAGATAAAAGCAGCTTGAATACATCGCCGCTTCTAGCTATTGATTTGCGAGATACCAATTCCCCATTGACCTGTTCCCCTAGAGAATTATGTGCCCGACCACGATCATTTTCTTTACACTATATTACCGATAAACCATGCAAAAGTACTTCATCTTCATCTTCAGTTTTTGTATTTTTTTCAGCTGATACGCAGCAAACTTTAGATGATTGGCTGAAGCACTTAAATATTGTCTTCGATTTTATTACAACATGGCTAAAATAAAATGTAATTCGGTCATTGCTATTGTAATATGTATTATCAGGGGTTCTTAATCTTTGTGGTAAAATAATATTGTAAAATTATAATTTATTCAAGGGTTCTTAAAGAACTATTTACAAGTCCAAAATAGCGCATCCATTTGATCGCACTGCTTTTTTTTATTAGTTAATTGTTATGCCCGTGTTTTTTAATGTGTGAGAAATTTAAAGAGTTTGTGAAAACAATTTCATTTTATTTAATTTCTTTTTGCAATACGAAAAATATTTTTCGCAAAATACGATATAGGGGAATATAAAAATATATAAAAAAGAAAATCTTACTGCCGTATTCAGAAAAATTTTTTCAATTTATAGAAGGTATATTGATTGAATTTTGTATAGAAATTTGTCTAATAAACCTTTTATAAATAAAAAAATAAATATTTTGAATACGGCAATTATTAAGCTTCACATAAAATCAAGAAAAATATTTGTTATAAAAATAAGGTTAAAAAATAAAGGTTCACTGCCGGTCCCACCATATCGATACAATTTTTTAATTCGCGCAACTACATTTAAAGCAATATTTCAGAATTTGTTTTCATTTTCAATGTATTCGTACGAATGATAAAATTCTTTCGGCATCGTGGGCCACGCAGTTAGAAAATATGTAAGTATATACTTATGTATATGTTTTCAAATATTGATATATGTAATTACCATTATTTATCTATGTTTGTTATATAGTCTAGCTGGTCTATATGTATATTTAATTTGCTGCTAATACCAAAATCGTCAGTAGACCTTTAACCAAATTTTTGAAAAAAGATTTTAAATTTCATATGTTTATGCAAGAACTTCCAAAAAATGTTTAAAAATTACGCATTATACAAACAAAATAAGTATAAAGAAAATTTTTGAAGACCTTATTCAATTTATTTTATTTGTGTATTTCGTAATTCTCAAAGATTTTTTGGGACTTCTGGTATAAACATATGGAATTTCAAAGCTTTTCAAGAGTTTTGTTAAAGGTCTACTGGCGATTTAGGTGTATTAGCACCAAATGAAATGCTGCATATAGACCAGCTAAATCATATAACAAACATGGCTAAATAATCGAAATTGATTTTCACTCACATTAAATAAATGAAAAAATTGTTAAATAATTGATATACATATGTACATATATAAAAACCATTTTTACGCCGCATAGAATATTTGAAACTTCTTTCGTTATTGCAGAAATTTTTACTGCAACCATGTTTATTAAAATTTAGTAATTTTTTTAAATACCTTCTTTTTATAGTAAATAATTCTTGATTGTTTTGCAAAGCTTACAGGTTTTTTTTTTATAGTTTTTCTATTATTTATATTTATAACCGATGGTTAGGTTAACATATTCCGGAGAGTTTTACAATATTTTTTCTTTTTAGTTTTTAAATTAAATTAAATTAAATTTTTCTTTGTAATCTTTTATTTTTTAAAGCTTAAAACTTCGTTGCTATAGCAGCTATATGTATCATCTAAGGCGGTGAGAAATAAGACCCCAGGAAATAAGTCCCCAAGGAAGAAATGAAGTAAAGCCCCAAACAAGGGACCATTTTTCATTATGACAAAATACCCCAATATCTTTTATGAAATAATGAAATATTGCCCCAAAAACTTAAATGAAATAAGACCCCAAAGTTGGGCACATCGGAAGCCATCCATGCAAAGAAGCTTTATTTAGCGAAGTCGGTCGGTTATACCATAGAGAAAATCCTTGCGGCCGGCCGAAGGCCGGTTATTCCAATAATTTCTTTAAGTTTCTAAAAATGCTACAAAATGAAGAGTTTAGCAAAGGACGACGATTGGAGCTTGTGATCAATAGCGAGGGAACATATGGAAAAAGTGAAACGAATATAATATATTCGTATATATTATATATGTACATATAATATAAAATACTTTTCTTTGGGCATTCTTTAAGTTTTTTTTTTGCCTTTTATTTCATTTCTGTTCAGCGGAATGTTTTTGGTAGTTCTATCATTTATTTGAATTTTAGTACTATTTTCATAGTTGTGTAATGAGAAAAAGCCAAAAAAAGTAATACTTATATTTTGTGGGGCCTTCTTTCATTTCTTTATTTTGGGGCTAAATTTTACAAATGATTTTGGGGCTTTATTTCATTTCGTACTTTGGGGCCTTATTTCGCAACGTCTTATATAAAGCTTTAACTGCCGTATTCATAAAATTATTTTGGATTTATAGAAGTGTACATATATTGATTGAATTTTATATGAAAATTTGTCTATTAAAACTTTTATAAATAAAAAAAATTTTCTTATGAGGATGGCAGTAAATAAATAAATAATAAATAATTTTTAAATTTAGTTTAAAAATAAAAATAATTTAAAATTAAAAATTTCCTGAAGATGGTTACCGATCGTTAACGATATATCGAAATAATAGAAGAAAATTAAAAAAAAAAACTAAGCTTCACAAAAAATCAAGAAAGATTTTTAATTTAGGAAATTATAGTTATTTGCTATTGAACAATGGATTCAAATTACGGCAGTCGAGAGCAATCGCAGTTCCTATATATTTTAATAGAATTTTGTTTAAAATTTCGTTTCGAATTCAATGTCGTAATTTAACCACAGCTATATTTATGAGTATGATGTCTATCCGATATAAAATCTAGTTTGCTAGAATGCGTGAAACCCGCTACTTTTATTAAAAAAGAATAGTACATACTCCAACATGCTCAAAAGAAAAAAAAAATTAATTAATTAATTTTGAATAGCAATAGCATTGTAGAATAAAAACATAAAATAATTAACAACAGAACATATCGAGGCATAATCAGCAAAAATACGTGAGCGACATAATTACCGATTTTTTTGTTGGCAAAAATCAACAGTTACCGATCATCAAATATCATGATACTGAAATACCATGTAACAGCGATAACAATTTAGACATATGTATGTACATATTTTGTATCGCCGTAAAATTTGTTTTTTGCGGATTACGTTATTTTAGTGGTTATGACTCCATATGATTGACAATTCGATTATGGAAGGCACCTGAACTGCAGTTGCGTTGCCAGAAAATCATTTGAATTTCACCAGTCCCAGTTGTCATCCGCAATCGAGCCATAAATGTGAAGAAACTCTGTGTTTAAGTAGAGTGTATCAGACTTGATTTAAAATATGTTTGTGTATATGTATGTGCATGTAGTTCATGTTAATAAAGTTAAATTTAGACTGTAATAGAATCAAAATAAAATAGCTAATGCAATAAATTTTAAATAATTCAAATCTTTTTATTTTCGGACAAGTTAATGCACACAAAGAACTTGTATTACTCTCTTTTGGAAAGTGGAACGAAAAAAAGAAACCGCATATGCGCGAAAGGTGTCTTCACTAAAAATCATTCGTTGTGATCATCGCTGTCTCGTCTATTTGTGGATATTCTCAGCTGTTTTCGGAAAACGAAGCCCTCGACTACTTGTTTTATTGTAAGCGACAGGTTTGTTTGTTATACCCATTAATTAAGTGACATACGAGTACATGACGTAGAGAAATGTGAACGAAGTTTGTAACGATTTTAATTTCAGAGTATATGTATGCAGCCTTGGTCTAGGTCCGTTATAATAAATATGAACACAAATGTTTTTCTCTTTAGTATAATAAGAATTTTATTAAATTTTGGTTTTTCTCTCTGAAATTTACAATCCACCATGTTTTGTTAACTGTATTGCTTTTGGCGAATATGTGCGCGTTCTTCGTCTACAGTCTGTTGTAGGGGTTGTAGGGTGTAGGTCCTCCTCTCCGGCCCTGGTCTGGGTACTTCGCTCCACATTTGTTCTTGCTGATCTCAGTTGTTGATAAATTAACCCTTTAGATCGCTTATTTCATTACAATTGGAAATTGGTCAAGTAAGCAATAAACATCTACCTTATAACCGATGTCGGATTGATCGCTGCGAATTGTTATAAAACAAATAGAACAAGTCACATTCACTCTTATCGTATTTGGCGTAGACGTATTTCTACTACTATGTATTCGCATGTGTTGTATATATTAGCGTTATCGCCAACTACAACGCACTTTTTTAAATACGCCGCGGTTTCGAGACGAATACACCAAACACGATAAGGGGAATTATTTTTCTTTCACCTACTGGCAGTATAAATTGTCGAGTCGATTCAATATTACAATCGTAAATAGGTGCAATAAATCTTGACGTAGTTATGTATCGGTTCATTACGTCATTCCTTTTTTACACGCTTGAACTTTATAAGAAGAAAAAGTATTAGGACAGGTGTGTTATTTAGCAATATATATTTTTATTTGTACGTACAATATCGTTCAATTCCTTAACCAACGTCATAACTCAAAATACATGCATATCCTAGCAAAAAAAGACATGCAGTAGAAATAGTTAATGCATGGGCTCTATTGCAAGTGAACTTGTTCCGCTTAGCTCAAAAACGCATGATTTTAACACAGGGGTGTCATTGGCGGGCACGTGTTCACATTTAAAAAAACAGCTCGTCATTTAAACGTGTGTTTAGAGAGAGAATAAATAAATCATTAAGGTTAATAATTTCAAGAATATATTCACCCTGTATTTCGATTCGAATAGAAATTTTCTCCGTTTGCCAACTTTGCTATTCTGCGTTCCGTTTCTTTTCGATTGTATGTATTGTGCATTGCGATCGTAACTACGTTTTAGTAATTTGTAATTTTACTAACGGAAAGTTTTTTGATTTTTGTTTGTGTTCAAAAATGTAAATATGAAATGCAGTAAATATAAGTTTTTCTTTTTCTTTCGATTAAGTTTTTTTTTACGGAATACCTTTTTTCGATCCGTGCGTAACTGAATGCGGAACGTAATCGAAACACAGAATAACGGTGATTATTTTTTTTATTATTTTATGTTTTATGTTTTTAGTTTTCTCGAAAACTACCTCCTTTGAGTTATGGCGTTGTTACAACGATTAGTAGCATATATGAATGTTTTAATTGGTAATTTAATAATTAAATAAATATTATATACATAAATTTGTGTGGAATTGTGCTATTTCAATAAAACAGAGACGTCTTTGGAAAATGTTATTTCATAACCATTATATGCAACGATAAGCATGCGAAATATTTTAAGTACTTATGTAGAGATATAACAGTATAGTATGTATATGTATATGTGTATCTACGCATATACATACATATGTATGTATGTATATAAAAATAGTTTCATCATTTTTAAACTAGAACATATTTCCAAATACGGTTAGTTTCATAGTTTGTGCCGATTTCACTAACATATAATGCGGAACCATTAATGCAAACAGCGACTGAATGAGGATTCTTAAATTCACCCCAGTGACCAATAATGGTTTCTGAACGGGGGTCTATGGTAAATCCACGCACAGGTAGCATAGATGTTGGACCGTTTACAGCATAAACTATATCACCATAAGCTGCCACACCAAATACCCGCCCTAAATCTGGTTCTTGAATTGTTGCAGCTGGTTGTCCTTCTCCTTGAGATGTTTTTAAACCGGCTCTTAAAAGGCAAGGAAATATTTAATAATACTTATATAAACTTTTTAAAAATATTCATACTTGGGACACACAACTCGCATGTTCTCACGATCGGCGATACAGAGAACGTCTAAATGTTCCAGTAATGCAATTGCATGCGGTACTTGCAATGAAAGAAATTCTAAAAAAGAATGTGAGAATCAATTAAGAATAGAAGGTATTTAATCTACTTACCAGGTGGTTGAGGGATAACACGTAAAAGTCGACCTGCAGCATTAAATTTCAAGATTCTTTGATTGCAGTATCCATCGGCTATAAAGAACTGTAAAAAAAATTTTTTGATTTAAATTTTCAATTACTTACATAGAAAAACGTTTAATATAAATTAAATAATTACAATACTTTCATTATACGATTATTTGAAAAACCAATCTTAAGGTCAATTTGTATTTTGCGATTGGCTACCCTCAAAAATTCTTTAATAAAAATTATTTTAGTTTCATTATGCACTCCCGCATAAATATTAGTATAGTGCGTTATTATATTATATTTAATAACATTTTCTACAGTTTGCCCACACCTTTAAAAAGTGATACATTTTTTACTGCCACAATGGTACAAAATATTTGAGATTTAATATTAATGAATTCTTAGCGTTTCAGTGTTTCTACGGTTTTTAGCACCATTTTATCAATAAAAATCGTCAGCAACATTGTTTTCTAATCATCTGCTATTACCTAGAACAAACTGCAAAAACTTTAAACCAAAAATTTATCAAAAAAGTTTACATTGAAATCAATAATACATTAAACAGAATCTTCTTCCAACAAAAGTCTGACGGACTCTAGTCAAAGTGAAGAGTATATTGATTTTCATAATTCTTATTTGTATAAAAAAGTACTACACAAAGATGTAAAAAAGGTTAGTATATCACCCCGACTTGAGAGTAGAGGGTCAAATATGTTGCATATTTTGCCAGTTATTTGTGCAACATATTTAGAAAGGAACGAAATAGCTTTTTTTAATGTTACATATTTTTTAGAATGGAACAGAAACTGTAACGAAATGTAGCATATATGTAACATTTTTGTCAGAAAAGAAAACGCCATAAGTGTGTACTTTGTTTTTGTTTCTACAAAAAGACGTACACGTAAAACATAGGCATATTTGCTTTGTCATTCCGTGTGAAATTTCTTTAATATTTATTTCCGAAAAAAAATATATGTATATATTTTCAGAAATGTGATGAATAGCCATGTCCGCCTGCCCGTCTGTCTGTGTGTCCGGTGAAATCAACTTTCCCGCCAAACTAAACATCACACAGCATTCGTTTTGGTAACAATCGGTAAGCAGTAGACCTGAAGCGATTGCTATTTAAATTTAGTCTAATTAGTTGAATAGTTTCCGAGCTACAGCCCAAGAAACACGACCACCTCGTTTTTTTACTTGAAATTTTAGTACAAAAACTTCCATAACTTCAAAATGTTGGTTAGACTGCTTACTCTAAATACCAATTTGATCCGCTAGGTTGCGCTTCGGTAATTTTATAAGCTAAATATATTATTTTTAAAAGGGTTTAACCGATTTCAATAAAATTTACTACGTTTGTTCAATTAAGCATATACATACATACACATATATACATTTCAGACTGTAAAATTTGGCCTGTAGAACTGGTTCCGAAAAATAAATGTTGAACTGATTCGCTGAAATTTGGTGAAAATATTCAGACATACATTTATCAAAAAACGTGGGGAAAATTACGATTCGATTCGAAATGACAAACGAAATTCCATTAAAATGCATAGGAATATCGTCCGATATCGAATGCTGTAATTAGGGGTCTGAATTGTCGACAGGTATTTCAACTTGAAGTGTTACCAAATTTACACTTTTATAGCAATTGGTCAATAACATGTCTAGTTTATTCCGTTAAGTGTCAGTGTGAAGGACGCAGAACTTCAATAGCGTTATTTATTTTTGTGAGGCTACGAAATCGTATGCATTCATTGTTGAAGAATGTGAATGATATTTACTCTGACTAAAAAACATATCCATAGGATGAAAAATGTCAGACATGGATCATGTTGAATTTTCATATAATGTTTCCTGTTACTTACTTCTCCAGTTGTAGCCACGGCAATTGATGTTGGTTTACACAAATGTTTAACAGACGATCCTGGTCGAAAACGCTTGCCAATTGTTAGTAACGGCTGAGATTCAAGCGGTTTGAACTGTAAAGAGAAATCAAAATTAGAAGTGATTTTTGATGTTAAAAGAGTTAACGACTATACTATACTATACTATACCATGCTATACTGTACTATACTATACAATACAATACAATACTATACTATACTATACTATAATATACTATACTATACTATACTATACTTTACTATACTATACTATACTCTACTCTACTATAATATACGAAAACTGGTCTTTTTTCAGAAACCAGACGTTTGCACTCGTCTCCATGGAGACTGCAATTGTAATGTACACTGAACATTGAAAATTTACTGGGTTAATTTGGGTGCCATATTATTGCAATATTGGTGGCAATAACCCTGACAACGCACTTTTCGCAATGTGAATAATGTCCAAAAATTGTTTTTCAAGTCAAGTAATTATGCGGCTTATGAAGATAAATATTTGTCAGCGTCTTAATTACGAGTTTTTTTGATAAGACCCAAAAACAAGATTCTGTCAATGATGACAACAGCTACAGCTCCTAGGAAGTTATTTGAAAAATCTTGAAAACCATACAAATCGCTGGGATCGTAGCATCCGTGCCATCAATTCATAGAAACACATGAACACGAAAAATAGTTGTAATTTCGATTCTCAAAAACTGCATTGCACATTTCATTTTATTTAATAAAAATATTTGCATTTTCTCTCTTTTAAAGTGCTGTTAAAGCTGTACAATAAAGTGGAAATGTTTTAAATGCATTAGTGCAAAATTGGTTAAAAAAGCAATGCAATGAAATTAAATATTATTTGTTTTTCGATTCTTCATACGAACACGAAGAACGCCGAAGATGAAGGTTTAGCTACCTTCGAAAACAGCATGTTGATCCGTTCTTCTAGTGTTTGTCAGTGTAATTTAGAATTTCGGCTTTTATTTAGTTTGTTTCTTAGTAACTATCACATGTAATTTGGACTGCCTCTATGCCATCAAACACTCGCCTACTTAAAATTGGAAAATTTTAACTAATTTATTAATTATTAATTACTAATGCAATAAATAAATTTCAAAAATGTTTTATATACAAAAAGATTGTCGATTCCGAATGTTATTTATATCTGTTGTACTACAATTTTAATAAACAAATCCTATTTCCAATTACATGAACTTTGAGAAATATTTATTTACTTATTTTTTATATATATATATTTCTGTATATACAACTGACAACTTCGTTTTCGACAGTTGGTCATTTTCTATTTTGATTTTGCCAAAATTTTTAATTGCCTTGTTACCGTTTTTATAAAAATATTTTTAATTTTACATTTACGAGCGCATACGAATAAATTTATTTATTAAAAATTTTGTAAAGTAAAAACTTTGATTAACTCAGCGTTTAGATAAAAACTAAAAGGTTTATGCATCAAATTATACACATACACAATTTAATTTATAAGCCTTTTATAAACCAACAACAATTTTATGCTAATATCGGCAATTTATCTATTTATTAATACAATTGGTTCCTCAATTGCTTGGCACTGGGTATTGATTATTTTATCTCATATTTAAGTACCTTAAAGGCCTGATGCATTGCCACATCTGTTATCCAATAATTTCCATGAACATCAATTGTCATACCGTGGGGCATATAAAACAAATCCTTACCCCAGCCAAACTTTATGGAACCGGTTATTGGATCTAGTGTACATATGGTATTTTCCTTGATAGGCCCATCTCCAATCATGTGATAAACGTTAGTGCCATTAAATGAACTTTAAAGCACAAAATAGAAATAGAAATTATTACAATTACAATTTTGTGTAGAAATTTGTTTTATAAATTAAAATGTGTATTTGAAAGCCCTATAATTCAAGATTTTCGAAATTAACAAATGTTGTCAGAAAAAATCTTAAAAATGTAAGTTTTGTAGTGGCGATTATTTTTGGCTCATCTTTTTATTTAAATTCTGTAATCAATGGTCAGCCGGACCATAGCAATTTTGAGTTAAAACCTATCACAGCATTATATGCCGAAATAAATAAAATACTCGTTTTAATGGAATATATAACTTAGGCCCTTTGTATATTAAGGTAACCATATGTAGGTATGGATGCATCATCATGCATACACATCTAATTTTAAAACCTTTTATGGAATTTTACAAATAACTAGATTTGTTTGTGTTATTCATAAAAGATTTTTGATTTGGATTTAATAAAGATTTTATAAATTGAAAATATTTTTTATGAATAAAGCCATAGAATTTTTTATCTTTAACTTATTATAGTCGAAAAAGGAGTCGATTAGGGGGTGGTCTGATTCGTTCCCCCCACTCTTCAATAATTACCTTATTATAGAAAGGCCCTGAGTCATATTTTCTGTAAATCGAACTTTTTTTTGGCATATGTCGACATACTCGACTAAATCTGTAATTAAAAAATTATCGCGACTACAATACTTAAATTTTTGAAGAGTTTTTTTCCTTCTCCTGTATAGTAAGAGCAACATTAGTTAGGGCCTTTATATATTAAGGTAAAGATATGTATGTATATGTATGTGCATAAACATATGGATGCTGAAAATTTCAAAACATACTTAGCGGTCCAGTATCTATCAGCTCTATGAAATATAACTGGATTCCCTTCAGGATCTATAGATACTGCTGTTATCTGGCCAAAACGGTGACTAATTGCTGGCCAATTCTCAACCAAAACTGGTGTCGGTATATAAGAAACAGTTTTGGGAATTGTATCAAATGGTGAAGCTAAAGAAATTTCTTTATTTAACTCATGCCTTTCACTGTTCAACTCCTTTATCTGAAAAAGATTGCAATGTTAAATTTTTTGCATTAAAAAAATGTTGGTTTAGAATAAAATTACAGCTGCATTGTCTTTCAGGCGTCTTTTTATAAGGGCTCTGACATCATTAAAGAATCCGTCATTAAGCGTTAATGTCTCATCTGGGAAGTGAAGCAAGTGATGTGTTGGCAAATGGTTGGCTTTTATTTCGTCAATTATAAGTGCCACAATTCCTAGGCCAATTAAAACATTTAACAACCTCCTCGCATGTGACACTTGCCTTTAACAAGAAAATAAGAAACGTTTTACTTCACCAAAATAAAATTTTAAATGGTTTTCTCACATTGTCCTTAATATTTTTATTTTGATTTCTTCTTGTACAATATTTATAGTATGGTAATATTTACACTATTTATCTGTACAATATTTTCTGTATTATGTTGTTGCAAGTTTTATATAGTACATATGTCTATTACTTATTGGATACTTATTATTTTGTCTTATCAAAGATTTGATAAAAATTTAAATATTGCAATTTAGAGCATGCGCAGTAAATGCCAATCAATAAATACGCGTACTCGTACTGTGGTTTATTCCAAGTCAATATACATACTGCTACTGTTGGTGTATTTTTAATTTGTATAAATTACAATTTCTTTTCAGAAATGTTAGTGAAATTAAACTAACTGTCCCACTAAATGGGAACGCAAATTTCATTGTAGTCAACAAGTGTCTACTAATATGTGATGTGCAAATATGATCATTCAGATTTCTAAAAAGCCATTGTAAACCATACATCAAAAAGAAGGCAAAATAGAATAAGTGGGCATGGTGTCTCCATACAAAATAAATTAAGATTTTTGTATATCTTGAAAACGGTTAAATCTAAAATATCTACATTTTGTCTGAATGGATAGTCAATAGAAATCATCGATCAAAATATAAGCGGAATCGGATAATCAATTTTAATGAAGGACACAAGGCATATACATATATATTTTTTAAATAAAACTATTATAACAGATACTGCAACGGCGGGTTAGTTAAATCCCTAAGTATAATGCAATTACTAAGGTGACAGCATTAAAGCTTTTACAGGCGTTCGTGTGTTCGTGCTTTGCGACCTAACATGTCAGAAAAAATTTTCTTTTGCAATATTTAAGCACAAATAATATATTATTTTAAATAAAATATCGATTGCAATAAAATTACGCAAATTAAATAGTTTCTCACGTTTTGTTAATAATAACAACTGTTAAATAAATGTGTTGGTATAGCATTTTGATATTTTATGTCGCTGACTTAAGCAGAGAAAAAAAACAATCACCTGACGTAATCTTGCCTCCTGGTTTAATTACATTAGGCCCATTTGTTTACTTTCCCAGTGAAATCCAGTAGTTGAGTAAATTTTAAACAAATTACTCTCTAACACAAAAAAGTAAACGAGTGGGAAAATTTGCCAAAATTTGCAGATTATTCAAAACACCTGATGACTAAAAATCATGAATTGTGTTGACTACTCAGTATATACAAGTTTTTGGTATTTGATACAATCCGTTTTTGTAATCATAAATTTGCAAAGAAATGTATTTAAATAGAAGTACTGCAGAAGGTTTTCAACTTTTTAATTTGCTATATGATTTTTTTAATTTGTTTCTGTTTAAATGTCATGCGAAAATATATCAATACTAAATTTTTGGTATTCGGTGCCCTAAATAATAAGCTGTAATAGGTACTCAAATATATACTAGATTTATGTTACAAAGAAATTAATGTAAATAAATAATTATAAGAAGTTTAGCTATTGATGATAAAAAAAGGAAACTGGATATTTTATGGTCATCTTTAATTTGTTTCACGTTGAAAACTATTATTTTTTGGTTTTGTGACAGTTTTAATTCAGCTTTTCTTTTTGTTTGCTTAATTTTGCTTGTTTATTTTTTAACCATATGTTTTTCTTTTCCAGTGGATTCTACTGGCAAAAATTCCTTTAGTAAAAATTTGCAGACTCTTAGAAAAGAACTGTCATTTTACTTTCTCAAATGGTGTTCGTATTTACAAATTTTTGTGTAAACGAATAGTTTTCAGTAGAAATTTGTAAAGTTCATAATATGTATATTTTTTTATATATTATATTTCCATATGTTGACATATTGTCATGTGAAATATAATTTATTAATCATTAAAAAGTTCGATTTGAATTACTCTCTTAATTTCTTTTTTCTTAAACACTTAATTAAGCTACTTTCAGACTTGACAAATATTTGAAAAAAAAAAAAAACATAACCACTGTTTTCGGCAAATAATTAGTTAATATTTCATGGGATATGAAAGTTAAAGTGGAGTGAAGTAGTAATTTATTGAAAACCTATTGTCTTTTATTTAAGAAAAATACCTGTTTCAAATCAAAAGTATTTTAAAATAATAAACAAAAGTGGGTAAGGTTTTCTGGTCAAATATTTGACAAGTCTGAACGTAGCTTTACAGATATCGATTTTTCTTAACTTTTCTGACGTCGAATAAAGAAATGGATACACAAAATAAAATATTAAGCTCGTATGGCACTACATTTATTTTTCATTAATTAATATAAAATTGATAGAAAGGAACATATACAATAAAAGATTTACTTTTTTAAGTGTTGCTCTTTATTTTCATTTTTTAAAAAAAGCCAAGGAAAAATATATGGTCAAAAGCTAAGCTCAAAATAGCAGACATTGTGCATAAATCTCTAAGTTGTCGACATATAAAAGATTTTAAGTTCGAAACGTCAAATTTAAGTTGAAACTTTTTACATTGTTTTTCACAGTTACTCATTTTATATCGATAACACTAGTGGACGATTTGACGTTTTTGCATTTATCTAAATATGGTTGTACTTTTTGCACCTGATTAATTCTCCCATTACAATATATTTTCCCTCTTCTCTAAAATTTGAACAATTTGAAAATGTAAAATGCTAATGGCTGTAACAACTTTGCATGCAAATTAAATATAACTACATATACATATGTGTCTGTGAGATATATATATGACTCATTTCATAATTCCCAGAAAAAATTATCCAAAGTTATCCAAACTTGTCTTAATACACTGTCCTGCAAAAACCATTCCATGTGGAATATAGGGAATTTCATGCGCTAAATTGACAGATTTTCATTAATGGCGTGGTAGTTTTGACCTATGAACAAGGCGGCCACCTCTGGTTAGGTTAGGTAGTAGGTTTGTCAGATGGCCTGGATTATCCAGTTTTTTATGTCTGGTCCAGTTTTTTCATATTTTATATTCTTTTATAATGAAATTAATATTTTGTACAGAAAAATTGCATTCTAAACACAATAAAACTACAACTATATTTGCAAATGTTTAGATTATATCTTTTCCTAACTCCAATTAGTACCATTTTTTGTACATAACTGACAATTTATGAAGTATTATCACTGTCATTTTTTGCTAATTGTATATTAAAGTCAAACACTAAATAGTAATTTTAAGTGCATTTTAAAAATGGTCCAGTTTTTTTTTAAAATCCAGGCGAAAATTTTACGTTTTCCAGTTTTTAGGCTTTTGGGATCTGGCGAGTCTATTAGGTAGTCTGGTCGCTGGTGAAAATAAAGAGTAGGCGGTTACCTTAATAACATTTTATTTGTTAGATTTTTATTTAATAATTTTAATTGAAAAATGTTAAAAAAATGCCAAAATTTAAAGCGGAAATTTCTGGCTAAATTAAAATAAGAAACGCTAAATTTAGGTTCAAAAATGCTAAAATGGACACGTTGATATCACGAAATCCATGTAACAACGCACTGTCACTGCTTGCGAAAAATTATAACACATTTTGTTGAAGAAATATTTTTTCTTAAAACAGATTTGCACTTTTTCTTTAATAACTTTATACTCTTTTCAAAATGTATAAACGTTTTATTAATCGGTTTTTTTTAATTTCGGCGCTATAAACCAAAATACATTGCACGTACGAACGAATATTCATATTTTTTGCAGCTATTAGAAGTTTTCGTAAATATACATATCTGTATATAAAATATATGTTTAACTTTTAACATTGTCATGCACATGTTACACTTGTCACGCACAATTACACCATTACAGCATGAGCTGCATCGTTATTATGGCGAATATACCAATATGAAACGAATTGCTATGATTAAATAATCACAATATTATCTCAGTGCAAAATAAAAATTATTATTTAATAAAAAATTTACGTGAATAACATTTGTAGTATAAACAAAATAAAAATTATCATGGTTATAAAATAATTAACAAATAATTATAAGCAGGTATAAAAGCAGTCTGTTTGTCTATTATAAAGGCCTTCTTGATTTTAGGCTGTGGTTGTTTCAACCTTTTTCTCTTTATCTTCCTTGGAAGATGGACCAGTTTTAGATATATGAATCACACGTTCAGAGTTTGCTGGAGGTGGTTTTTTCATTGGAGCAGTGACTGTTAATAGTCCATCGGATGACAGTGATGAGGTAACAGTGTCTGGGTTGATGTCGCCTAAAAATGGATATGAAAATATTATAAAAAAAATATAAAAAAAATATTATATAAAAAAATTTACTTTGGGAATATCTTTATATGTGTCTTCTTTTAAATTGAGCTTTTTCCCGAAAAAAAAAACAATTGAAATGTATTTTGAGCTATCATGATGTATTTTTTTTATTTTTTTTTTTCGCGAAAAAGCACAATTTTAAAAGAAGAATTAAATATTTATTACTCGTAGAATTTAAACTATTAAAACGATTTATAGAAGGCAAAGTTTTATAACGAATGTTGGCGACTTACTTGGTAAAAGATAGCGTCTGGTAAATTGTCTGGCGACATAGCCATGCTCGTCTTGCTTTTCTTCATGTTTAGCCTCTACAACAACATATCTATCACTGACTTTTACACTGATCTCGTTGGGCGTAAACTGTTGAACGTCTAATATGACTTCGAATTTTTCTTCGTTGATATTGAGGGTAGAGCCAGAGTCCTGTTTTTGCAGGCCAGTGGTACGTTGCCAGGGACGCATATAACCAGAACGCAACATTGTCGGCCGAGAATTCCAAACGGAGGACAACAAATCGTCACGCCTAATGAAAAGTCCATTAATTAATTACCAATAAAACAAACAGCAAACAATTGTTTGAGAAACCCACCTCAATCCCGTACCAAAATGTTGATCCAAGAGGCGCGTTGTGCGCGTTGGAAAATCAAGTTCATCCCACCAGTCACGGAACATTAAGGGCACTACTGACATCTACAGACCAGAAGCAAAAAAGAAACAAAATGTATAAACACTGATATGATAATTAATTAATTAATAAATATTGTTCTATACGAAAAAGAAACAAATGAATATTATCAATATTAGAAGCACAAAAAAAAGAATTGATAATTGCAAATTTTATAAATGTCTCGTTTTGTATGTATGCATTTGCCGAAGTTATTTTTATATTCATTAGCCTCTTTTTATATTGGAGCAAAATATAAATTTTAATCCCAAACAAAACTTTTGCATATTTGACGGAGAAAGTTAAAAGGGACCTATGGGTCGAAAAATCGATTTTTATTTTTTGCTGATTCTTATAGTAGACAAAGCGCTCTTTCTAATTCATTAAACCGCAGCTTTCTAGCTGCATTAGTTTTTTCAGAAATTAGCCTCAAAATACACTTTTTAAAAACCAATCGGATGTGATAAGCTTTTCAGAAATTGATCTAATTTGATCGTAAAAAAGAATATGTAAGAAGCCGAATTAGTTTTAGTTAAGTTTTTATGTAAATGCCAATTTAAATTTCAAATTACAGCCGCAACATATTGCCGTAACAGGCAATACCTTTTGGTGTCGACGTCGACGTCGACGTTGGCCACCACAATAAGGCCGATTGGGTTTTTTTGTTTTTTAAAATAAATAGTTAAGTTATAAATCTGATGTTCGTTTCATTGATAACATCTATTATAATCAACCATTTTAAAATTTCAAAATCTATACCGATAAATTTTTAAAAAACTAGCTCGCCAAATTGGATCCGCCTTTTTGCATTTTAAAAATCGGACTTTAAATTCATAATTAGCGACCGCAAAAACATTTGAGTAAATCTGATCAATTAAAGAAAAAAACTCATTCGCCATATTGGATCCGCCATTTTGTATTTGTAAAATCGGCGACCCCGAAAATCCCCGTGTAACGAGTATATACTCATAAAAGCGTTCAGCCGCATCAAACTCAACTTGTTAACTTTAAATTCGTTTTTAACTAAAACTTATTTTCTGAGCACAGGTCGCTTTTAACTTTCCGTGTTACATATTTTTTTTTTGTTAAAATCAATTTCACTTTTATATATGTATGTATGATAAATTGCACACCTTTGATTTTTCTAAATTTTTTTATAAATTTTCACCCGTGATGTTTTCACCACCAATATTCTTCAGTTTTTAATGCGAATGTTTTATTTTCCAACAGTTTTTATATTGGAAATTTTCGGCCCGCTCGTTATTTCATCACGGAACTTATAATCATCAATTTATAAACAATCTTAACGATGCATACATACAGACAGACATATGGTCGAAAATATTTTTATATGTATGTACAAACAAATTAAGAGAAAAATATACATAAATAAATTAAAATATTTTCTGTTTATTAGGGTGGTTCAAGGTCTTGGAATAATATTTGAAAGTGCCAGAATAGTTCTGTGAGTACTTTACTAATCTATTAGTGTGCGCGTGTTCCTGGCAGAGGAGGCTCTGATCTGTTTTAATGCGGGATATTGATTGCAAGATCTTATGCAGGCTACAGACGATGCTAGAAGTTTATGCAACACGTTTACAATTCATGCTGCATATTTTGACACAAACACTGCCAACAAACTACCACGGTTGAAAATATAAAACTTTATAGCTTACTTATTTCCACTGAAATGAATCAGTAAAAACACGAAACAACGATTCACAACGATGCACCCAACATCAATGCAACCTGAAAATATTAAAATATTTTGATGTTTTTGAAACTTCGAATGCAACACGAATAGTAGCTATAAACATGACTACAGAGACTATGCAACCAACAACAAAATTTGCCTGGTTACATGAACATGTTGCATCGTCTGTAGCCAGCATTATTTACTTTGCCCGGTTAATTTGTTTGTCAGTATGATTGGGTCAAATTACGGCACTCGATTTTAATCGCGATTTCAAAAAAAATTTATTAACATGCATAAGAATTTCCTTCGATATTGAATGCCGTAGCGGGAAGTTAAAAAGTAATATTTTCTAACAAATAATATTTCTTGTTACTCTGATTTAAATGTAATTGATAATATATATATTATAAATATATTGAGTTTCTTTAATACGTTAAAATTTTTATTATTTAAATCGTATATTTAATCGTGTCTATTGACCAGGTGTATTTTAAGAAATAACAAATTTGGAACAAAAAAAAATTTTAATAATCCCAAACGCTAATTAATAAATCATATACAGTCTACATAAAAAATTAAATTTTGTCTACCCTATTAAGGCGAAAAGCCATATTTTTTCGTTTATGAAACGAAAATATTTGATTCAGATATAAAAAAAATATACAAAATATTTGTCGTAAGTTTGTATGAATGCGTCCAAGTTCTCATGCTTCACAGTTTATTTTTAGTCTAACGTCATATTATTGTGTATAAAGTATATTTTTGTAATCTGTGAAAGATTTTCTTTTCAAAGAGTGTGGCATATTATTTTTATTTATTTTCTTAGATTTTCTTTTTCAAATTAATTACTGAATCATATGTACCTCAATTTAGAACGCACACTGGACTAAATTTTGAGAAGGCGGTCAAAAATCAAAATTTTCTGTGGTTACAGATTTTAAAGTTAAGTCACTCATTTGAAAGTAAATACCATTAGAACCCTATTTAGTCTATATCACAGCGAACGGGGTGATCTAAATTGGACTTTCTCCTTATTTTTGTAAAATTAAAAATTTCTTCGAAATATAAATATAAATTTTTTCTTTTAAGAGATTTTAAAGCAAAATAAATTTTGTATAAGTTTGTTCTTCATAGTTCTAGATTAAGGTTTTATGTCTATTATGGTAGATAGACAGGTCGGCCAGCCCACTTGGGTTCAATTCGAATGATTCCGTTGTGATACCTGTGTAAGCAGAAGAGAAGGGGGATAGAATATAAAAGAGTAGAATAGTATAGGATAGCTAGGGAAGAGATGCACCATTGGATGGAGATGAGACAGATTTGGAAGAGTCCAATAGAAACCGAAGAAGCCGATGTATGACGAATGCGGCGGGGTCAACGCGACAATGAGCTACTGCTCCCAATAAACAAGCTCAGATTCCTGAGCCCCATCTCCGACAGCTGCGAGAGTCTGCCGAACGATTCAGCCCCCAGCAAACGGAGGTGCAGGCCCCCGATTATATTTTAAAATCTGTAACCACGAAAAATTAGATTTTTGACCGCACATATGATTCAGTAATTAATTTGACAAAGAAAATATATACAAATAATATGCCACACTCTTTGAAAAGAAAATCTTTCGCAGATTACAAAAATATACTTCATACACAATAATATGACGTGAGTCTAAAGTTTACGAGGGGAAAAATTTGGCATTTTTTTGACAAGATTTAAGTTAAAAAATTGTTAATAGATATTACCTGTGAAAATAACTGAAGAAATAATACACTCTACAAAAAAAACATTTTTTAACTTGTTTTAATAATTCGCTTTTATACTAAAATTCAACTAAAAACGAAAATGTATTTTAAACACTCGATAACTTTTTTCTATTTTTACGTTTCATAGCAAAAATTAAAGGCTAAATCCCACCTACAAAACCAAGAAAAAACCGCGTGTCAAAATTCCAAGTCAATCAAAAGTTATGGATTTTCTAGAGAATTGGTTCAATGTGCAACGCACATAGGAGTATTTGAGGTTAAAACCCTGAAAAATTTTAAATAAAAAAAGTTAATCTCATTGTCAATCTGTGATAGTTAGTTTATTTATTCTTTATTTCCAACTGTTGTGATCACTCTTGGAAGTCCTTTTTTGAGACTTGTTTTTTTTCTGAACTTTTAGATATATCGAGCCTTTGGTGCAATACCGTAGTAAATCAAAATTTTAATTTTTTGAGCTGGGTATACAGAAATGATCTTTGGGGAAATATATATCTAAAGGAAAAAAGATTATGGTTCTATCTATAACTGTTCAGATTCTACAGCTACAAATGTCTTTATTGCCTACAGCTATTTCCAACAATATTTATTTGCAATAATGAAATATTTCCTTAATGACAAGAAATTTACAAACAGAAAACAAACAAAACATGCCTCTTTATTTAAAAACTTGTAAAAAAATAACTTTAGTAAACGAAAATACTATCAAAAAGATGGCTCAAAACTTCAAATGCATTTTTCTCAGTTCACAATTTTTTGAATTACTACGGTATTGCACCAAAGGCCCGATATTTGTTTATGTGTTGCTTTTTGTCCCCTTAAATTTTTAATGTGAAAATTTACAGTCTTAGACCCCGTGCACACGTGCAATTTATAAAAATTTTGCTTTGAAATTGCATTAGGGTCCTACGACACCAATACACCTGCAAAAACAAATGAGAATTGCAGAACACATAAAACCGTGTATCTTCTTCTAAATCTCTTCACCTCCATCGCCAACAAAATCAAGAATTGCTGCAACACTTGCAAGTATAAACCGAAAAAGAAACTACCTTCAACGTACCCCGCAATGTTTTATTGTACTTCAAAGTTAACGTTACATTTCGTATACCCTAATCCAATATTTATATCCAAAAGCAATATATGCATAAGTCACATCAGAAGAAATACTTCCCATCGTACAGTTATTGGAGGAGGACGCTAAAATTCAGAACAAACATTTTCAAAAAAATTTCGTGAAAATGACGATTCCAAATGACTTTATAGTTGCCTGATGAAAACTATCGTTACAGTTTCTATGTTTGAAACGTAGACGTTTAATTTTTTTACTATTTTCTCTTTAAATTTTAACCTTATTTTAATTAAATTTAGTGCTTTATTTAAAAAAAAAAAATAAAAAAACCAATACATTAAATAATTTTTCCAAAATTTTACCTCAGATACTCCCATGTACACCATCCAAAAATTAATTTACTTTTACAGGTATATGACATTTCAATTGTATTGAAGACTAGAGCATCATAATCCCACCTACTTAAACTATATTGGTAATTCTAGTTCAAAATGTTGGCAGTCAGATGGTATCAGAGTTTTTTTTTAAAAATTCTCTAATATTTTGCGATCTTCCAAATCAAGTGTCACTCTGCAACAACAATTAGTCACTTTCAGTCTACATTGCCACAGGCAATACTTATTAATCTATACATATACATATGTACATATATAAAAGCTAAAGCCAGAGCGTTGAAATTCGGTATGTAGACTCCTCTTTCGATGTTTAGATCCACTAAATGTAATGCCAAGGACTATTGCAAGTTAGAGGTGGTAAATTTAGAGATTCATTAAAAAAGAAAAAAATAACGGGGAATCCTTTATGGTATACTATTTATAGAAAAATAATAAATATTAATAATTTACATCTACTGATAACCACACGGTGGACAAAACACGAAGAATGCTGATAATGAAAGTGTAGCAGCTTTCAAAAACAGCATGTTGTTCCCTTCCGCTAGTGTTTGTTAGTGTAATTTACAATTTTGTCTTTGATTTAGTTGGTTTCTTAGTAACTATATCACATGTAATTCCGACTGCCTGTATGTTATCGATCACTAGCCTATTTAAAATTGAAAAAATTGCTACCAACGCATAATTAGTAAGTTTTACCAGTTTAATTGGAAAAAAAGATATAGAGGAAAATATTACCTAAAAAAGGTAAAAATTGTATGGGCGACAGCGTGATTAGGAAAATGAGCAGATTTTATTTCAGCCCACGCCATTGTTTACATCAATTAAAAAATTATTAATTTTAAATTTAAATACGGTCATCAGTGATTCAACAATGACAACCAAATTCTATTTAAGTTTTTATTTAATAAACCACATTAAAAAGATTCTCTTGTTTTTATTTTATTTTTACTATAATAGTTTACAATTTTTTTTTGTCAGCATTAATTAATGTTATTTTGGCATAAAAAACATTTTTTTAGGGTTCAGTTATGAATTCTTCATAAATACTAAATGAAAATACATAAACTAAAAATTTGGACTATCTTTCTCACATTTTTGTTAAAAATTGTTTGGTTGTGGCAACGGTGAAAACAAATTAAGAATGGTTGGTATAACCAGCGTAATTCATCTGAACGAATTTGTCATTTCGATCTGAATTGCATGCATGCGCAAGTAATATTATTCCCTTACAATTAATATAAATAAGTATGTAAGTATGTACGTATTATAAAATAGTTATGTATGTGTGCATATGAAATGCACAAACATATTTCACGACTTTGACTTTAATTACAAACATTGATGATATTGTTAATAAAAGTTGTGAAGTTGTAAAGTTGAGACCAGCCCAAGAGAGAAATATAATTATTAACATTTTTCATGCACATACAGACATTAAAATTTACATTTTCTTTCCTTTTTCTTATAAGTATGTATGTATGTATACATATATGTATGTATGTACTATACTAATAAGATTTAATTATGTTTTCATTTGTTTACAAACTGATTGATTGTTGTTTTTCACTTTAAAAAAATTATTTATTAGTTGTGATATTTTTGAATACTTTCAGATGATATGTGTCGGAGCATTGACGTACATAAATATACATATGTATGTACATACATATATATTTATGTATGTACAGGATGGCCCACAATGAGCGAAGGTGTTTGAATTCTTTATAACTTTTTAAAAAAAAATTTTTTTTTTTTTTCACTATTTTGTAAAGAAGAGTTGGGGAAGTTAAAGTGGAACAGTATACAATCGTAGAAATTTATTTCTCAAATAAACGACCCCTTGTTTTGACTCAGCGTGCATATCGTCGTTATTTTAATGTGCGGATTGAACCCTCAGAGTCAACAATAAACCGTCTGGTAGCAAATTTTCGACAACAAATGGGCAGTAGTGAACCTTCCTGGTGGTGGGAGACGACGAACGGTGCACACGGACGACAATATTGAACGGGTACAGGAGAGTATTCGGGAAGATGGAGAAACATCAACCAGGAGACGTTCGACACAACTTGGCCTCTCACAAGGGTCGCTGCAGAGAATTATACATACAATAACAATGTTGCCATAAAAAATACAGCTAGTCCTAGAATTGAAACCGACCGATTAACACCAACGACTTGGTTAAGAAATTATATTTTTCTTAATTGGCCTCTACGTTCACCGAATTTAACCGCTCCAGACTGTTTCCTTTAGGGTTATTTGAAAGGACAAGTTTATATTAAAAAGAATAGAATCGCACAGCAATTAAAATATAATATAAGCGACGAAGTCAATAACATAACACCTGAAGTTTTGCGGAAGGTTATAGAAAATGAATATGCGAAGCAGAAAATGGCCACCACTTGCGACATATACATAAATTTTCATAATTAAATTAAAAACATTCTCCATTAATATACGGTATTTAAAATAAAAAAAAAATAATAATAATGTCTTAAATAAAAAGTTATAATGAATTCAAAACCCATCGATCATTTTGGGCCACCTTGTGTATATATGAATATAGAATGCCTTTTGCACACAGCAAACTTTAATTTGACAAATATTGAGTGCTTTTGTTCTTGGGTCATTGTGCAGTTTCGTACACCTATTAAAGATTTTTTTAAAATATATTTCTGTGGACTTTTGACAAAAAATACTACTCTATTTCAGTACATGTTTTTGACATAGAGAATAAACTTACACAAACAAAAATGCGTGTGTATGTTGTATTGTAGTACAATAACACCAAGCGCTACTACCTAGTTGAATTTGTCTTGCTGTGTACAGTCAGAATTAGAGACAGAGAGAGAGAGAGAGAGTTAGGATGAGAGTAAGATTGAGACAGGAGAGTGTGATAATAAATCCCATTGGACGGTGGCATGAAATGTAAGGAAATGATAAAATACAATGAAATGATATTACAGAGGACGAAGAGAATAAAATATTTTCTCTAAATGATTTCACAAATATTTAATAAAATAATATAGCACTTTGCTTTAAACTTATTTCTAAGATTGTTTTGTGTGGGTGGGCAGGTACTTGTTGTACTTGCTCATAGTTGACATTGCGACAGTTTTTGAGTCCGTAACTGAATATGGATATGTAATACAGTGGTTACACATCTTCTCACTTGGCCGGTACATATGATTGAGACCAACTTCGCTGGTGATGTAGCCATTTATTTGTGAACATAGTCTTCTAATTCATGTTCGCCAATCGAAAGGGAACATTTTAATAGCAGCGGTTGGGGTTTTAGCAGCCCGGAGAACATTCTTTTAAAAGCCATGTGTTATTTGAGTCCACTTTTCTTGTTCGTAATGGACACTTGCTTCGCCTTAACTTCAGCGAGAGTGTGAATTCCCTGCTCTTCGAATTTCTTCCATTGCGAATAGTTTATCTGCATATATGTTACCAATTCGGGCATATCGATAAAACCTAAAAACAAAAAAAATGTATGAAACACGTGTGTGCATATAATATATGTACGAGTACATGCTTTATGATATACTTACTGTCCCAAGCATGCATCATATCCTGGATGATGTATTCTATGAAACCGATTTGACTTTTTGGTATACTACAGGTGGCACGATCAAACATTGGCATAACGATGGGCAAATCTTTTGCCTTCTCTTCGTCAGTTTGTGTGAAATACTCCTCGGCTATTCGGCGTGCCCATTCGATACAACAAATCATTGGTCTAGCTGGATTGCTGACATCAGCCACCTTGATTAGCATACGACGCATTAATATAGAGCTCTCTTCTTCCGTTTGAACGATCTGGAAATAAAGCCAATACGGTATTAACAAATGGTTTGATGGTCGACGATGTCTCATGAGGGCTTTTAATTCTGTTTGCCATAATGGCCTTATATTACAAAAAAAAATAATCCAGTGATCGATAGATTTTTAAAAGTCCGCTTACACTAAACTCGCCCTAAACACTAATGTCCTTGTAATGCTGGGGCATTTATATTGTAAAATTACATATTTTGAATGAATGGAATTTATAAAAAAATCAGGTTGTTCATTTTTTTTTCTAATCAGGGGATGACTCTTACCAAAAATGAGTGAAAATTTGTTTTGGATTGGAGAGTTAAATGGACAGAAGTGAACAAAACTAATCACGTGTTCGTGAATGGAAGGACGGAAACGAAGGATAAAACTTTCCTAACAACTAATTTTAATTAACTAACAATATCACGAGAACGTTTACTTACATCTCGTGGTTCGACTTCCGTGCCAAAGACACTAACAAATTTGGCTAAATGTTCAAAATGTCGTGTCATTTCAGTGGCCAAGATCATGTCGATAATAGTACTCCGTGCCAATTTATAAGTATCTTTATCTAAATTCTTAAAAATATTTACGTTGTCATCAGCTAAGAACAAGAAATTGAGAATAATTAGAGTTTTGAAATAATTGAATTTTTTTCATTCGATCCTCACCTAACGCTAATCTAAAGGTAGTTGACGCATGGTGTGATTCGAGTACGGTTAAATCGTTATACATTATGGCCAGTGGACTATTAGAGTTGCAAAGAAAAGCTGATGACCGTCCAGGATGATCAACATCATGGGCGACGGCAGCTATTAATGCAGAAGCCTCATCTAAGTGATCCATAACTAGATCTTTGGCAGCCAGTTGTGATATGAAAACACCAGTTGCCTGTAATTGGGGAAAATCATATTTAAAAAAAAAGTAATAGAAGTAACAAAATTGTATTACCTGCATAACATCCGCTGCATGCGTGCTATTGTGATATGAATTATCGGCGTGATAATGACTTTCCATTAAGGCCAGCCAATTTTTGCATACAGCTTCATCCACTCCTAGGGTATTGAAAACATCGAAACGCCTAAATATCTCCATACCTAAATATAACAGTGGATGCTTTTCAGTGACTTCTTCCAGTTTAAAAATATTAAATTCCCAATTTAGAGATTCTTCCAGTATTTCCATTATAAGAGGAGTTGCCTATATATATTTTATTACGCATGAAGAATGAAATAATTTTCTTAGTTCGTATCATGGAATCGTTTTTCGCATTTACCTTCATTTTGGGTGGCATAATGCCAGGAGTGTTTGTACTATTACACTGACGACCAGACTTAACAATAGAATCATTTGAACTGCGACGAGATGAATAAACATTCGGTCCCTAGACAGAATTCCAAACTAAAATTAGGTATTCCGAAAGAATTTAAAATTGCATATAATTACCGTTAGGAGAGCACCTATTAAATCTGTTGCAATCGGATCGTCGGGTCGAATTTCTTTCATTTGTGGACTATATAATCCTTCCCGTTTCAAAAATTCCAATACCTTATCAATCAGTCGTGCTTCATCCGCTGAGCAATTCTCCTGTACTTGCGAGAGTAAATTTATTATCTTCATGGCAGATCATATTCGCAATTAATTTGTTGCATTTGTGGTTGCCAATTGCATTTTGTTGTTTCGTTTCGTCAAAAAAGAAACGCAATTAGCGAATGGTATTTCGATTTTATAACAAACGGATTATGTAACAACATAAACGCATAGAACAAATATCAGTAGGATGCAATACGGTTAAATAAATAAAATGATAAGAAAAATTAGCGAAACCAAATATAATTGAAATAAAAAATTAATAAAAAAAATAGTATATATAGAAAAATAAAGAGAAAAACGAAACAAAAATTAGGATTCATTCATTTCGTGAGATTAAAAATAAATTCTGTACCGTTTCAAAAATATTTCAATTTAAAAAAAAATTTTTTTTTTTCGTTTAATTATTTATGAATATTTTTGAAACAGCATACAGTACTGCAGTATTTATTTAATTAATCTTACTTTTGTTATAGGTGCCTCTAAAGGTAAAGCTGTCAGCTTTGCTAGACTGGTGCGCCTGAGTCCATCAGATGCGATTGAGCGAACATCGAAACTTCCGCGGCGTATAGAGTGGAGAGAGCCTCGAGGGGCTTCTTTGGGTTGTGGCAGAGTTGCAATGAAGTCCGTCTGTCCACCAGGTACATCGAAATTAAATACAAAGTGCGTTGGGGTTCTGAAAAAATGATATTGCAATATTATTTTTGTCAATATAATTTATATTAAAATTTAAATTCAAAATGGCAGATGAAGAGCATCAATTGAAAGTCACAATATGAAAAGCAATCACGAAAATTTTTTAAAGTTCGAAAATTCTGATTCCGGTCCCCACATTAATTATATTGAATCAGTTCAAAAACAATTTTTAATCTTCTGTCTCCGTAGTAGAATGGAACTCCTATATTTTACTGCCGTATCATAGTAGGCTAGCTTTAATTAACCTGCCCATTATAAAAACTCGACTATCAATGCTTGGTGTTTTAGGTGTTCTAGGCCTAATACGTGGTAATGTTGGTTCTAAGTACCTGCTAAGTTCCTGCGAGACCGACCCGAAATTTTCAACTGTTAGAATTGAAATACTACCAATCTGTTTATGCTAATAATGATTCTTTTTGTCGCGCATGTGATATCTTCAATAAATGCTATCATACCATTCCTTGTCCGAGAACAATCAGGAGGAATTTAACTTTATATTTAAATAAGTGAATTACTTGTATTGTAAATAATACTCTGTTTTTGTAGTAATCATTTAGTCAGGAAGGATATAAAAATCTATTGATTTTTATTGTTAAATAAATAAATAAAATAAATAAGCACTGGTCCAAGACAAAAAAAAAGAACGAAAGCCCAATTATATGTAATAATTCCTAAAGAAAAAATAAAATAAAAGAAAGTTCTAAATTACACTGGCAAACACTAGCAATTACATATTTCAATGCAAATAGAATACGAGAATTACTTGTAATTTGGCTTCTTAGAAGCATCGAAAGTTAAGATGATTTTAAGAAAATTGGATCTTTTAATGACCCTGATCGCAGCATAACATAGTTGAACAAAATTATTTATGAAAAAAAAATTATTTTTTATAAATTATTTCTATTAAAAATGTTCGGTGGCCAGAAAAGTTATTGGCGAAAAATCCTCTATAGTATTTTATTGACTATTATAATTGGCAATAGTAAATTTTCAAAACATACCTGCCAATACATGCAACTGGTATCACTCGGACATGCATTGGAATGCCCTCCTGATTTTTTCTTTTCACAGTCAATATCCCATCAAACTCTCGCATGCCTTTATTGTGATTTATTGACGAAACATCCGAAACAAAAACTTCAGCCAGTGGTTTATTTATAATTTCGTCCTGTTTAAATTAAAGAATAAAATATATAAAAACTTAGAGAAATCCAAAATATACTATATATATACACTAAGGGTTCTAGTTTCAGCTTTTCGGTTTACATCGCTATTTGAAATTTTGTTCGATTTGTGTCGTAGTGATTGTCGATTGACGTCATGCCAACTAGCATCGCAACGTTCAACATGAAATATGATATTTTCCATTTAAAATCTGCAAAGTATTCGTAAATACATATGTGTTGCATGTACATAAAATATTATTCTTTGATTTGCAACTATCAGATTTCAAATATAAATTTTTAATATTTTTAAATCGCTATTTATTTTATATACACAATTTAAAAAATAATTAATTTATCTTATCTTTTTGTATAAAACTTTTTCAATTTATTCCGTCTATTTATATGTATACAGCGGAAGCTCGAAAAACTGAAGAAGTTTGTTTTGGGTGCTTAACTTTTTCGAATTCTTAACTTTACCGTGATATGGAAAATGCCTGTTTATTTACACATTGTATATGTTTGTATGTGTATTTACCCAGCTAGCATTTACAACTATAGAAGACTATTCCGCGATCGTAGCAAGCTATTAAATTAATCGTCTGCGATGTCGTACTCCGATCGCGCAACTATATCTGAGGCTACTCTCCTATATGAATCGTTTACTATGCCCCTAAAGAATAAGTGCTGAGTTTAAAGAAGCAAAAATAATTTGTTATTTGATACTATGGGGACGCATCAATATGTTTTTATCTTGGACCAGCACTCAGGAGATTACTCCTACACATGCGATGCATTGTGCTGGAACTAGAGGAAATGGATAGTGAGAGTAACTTTTTTTTATTAATTATTTTGCTTCACTGGTACTGCACAATGCAAACGAAGGAGGACACTCTGATGTGCCTGTGGGTTGGTATCAGCTGAAGCCGGTACGGTTCAATGACCAGTTGACTATGCATTCGCCACTCAAACCGTCCGACAACAACTGACACAAAGCCATAATAATGCACAACAGATGTTTTAAGTATAGATACTTCAGAAAACATTTTTGGAGTATTGAAACGCCGATGTTCTGGTTGCAGAGCTAAAACGCTAACTATTTAGCCAACAGCAGTTTACTATTTGGCACAGCACTAACACTCGCAAATCCATACCACCAGTCGATGAAGACACGCAAAAGCATCATTCATCAGACACTCAATCATTCTGCAGACAAACTTTTCAGCTTTGAGTAGGTTATTATAAAGAAATGGCATTCAACAGAATATAAATGAAAATAAACGAACGAAAAAAAAGTAAAATACGATTGTGGCGAAATAACCAAATTTCAAAGGTAAATTTCAGAGTAATTAAACAACGATTGTGGTGTCAAATAAATAACAAAAAAAAACATGAAAATGACTCGCAGAAACATCATTTGGAAGGGTCGAATACGATAGTTGATTACTAACAATCTTCCAATACTCGCCAAAGTGCATACACGACGATACACTTGTCCAACAGTCGTCTGGAGGTTTAACAAAAGTCGTCTGGAGGATTAACAAAAGAGTATTAACATGATCACGCTCGTCAAACAATTTTCCAAATGCCAACAGGGAACTGACATATAAGAAATCAAAACGGTGTTAGAAATGGATACATAAAATAAAAACAAAATTGCTCCTGACTGACGTTTCAGTATTTTTATCTTTCTTACGTCTCAACTTTTTCGAGCTTCTACTGTATACTCATAATTATCAAGAAGATTTTATGTAGAAAATATTGTGATCAAATATTGTAACTCTAAAGCCAAATAACTGAAAATCAGTGCAGTGTACATGAGAAAAGTGTCTCACTCTCATTAACATCTCACATCGGGGCCTTAGTGTAGTCGTATACATGTGTAGCGCTTTTCTTACCAATCGCATATTGAGCAACCTTTCTGCAGATCTATTGGCGTACTGAATTCTTAGGAGATCATCGCTAATAATAAGAACTTCTTTCAGTCTATGCAGTGCCGTGTAAAGTGCCTGAAGTAAGAAAAAAAAATAAATAAATAAACGTCAAAATTTCAATTATGTTTAAACAAAACTTTCAAAATATGACACCAATGCCGGATTAATTTTTTAAAGAAATAATTTTTAATTATAAATATCTATGTATTTCGTTTTATAGTCTGCATATATAAATATAAATATATAATTATACCTGTTGTGTTGATATGACGTTATGTGGTCGTACTATAGAGTGAAGAGTCTGTTTTAGCTCCATTGTGCACATTGACAAATTTGAACTTTCGGCCATGCACTGCAATGAGGTAACAAATTATTAATTTTTATAACATAAATATTTTACTTTCACAAATGCAGTACATTTGCGCATCACTGCGGTGTTTTGTTGCCGCAGACGCATTGTAAAATAAATAAAGTCTGTAATCTGTTCTTTAGAAATCTGTAAGTAAATAATACGAATGTCGGATAACACAAGAGCATTTTCCACGAATTTTCATCAGATTTCTATCAGAAATGTTGGCAAAAGAACTTAGAATTTCCCTCGACAAGTCTGTCAGAATTCGTGTCAGTCACTTCATAGATTTTTAAAATTACCGTTCAAAATTACCTCCTAAATTATCCTAGAATACGGTAATTACCGTACGGTTAATATCACTGCATGGATATATTAAATTAGATTTGGATTATCTATTTTAATTTTAATTCTACATATGTACATGCGATATTAAATCATAAAAAAATAATCACAAAGTGTTTAGCAACTATTCGAGCTATAATAAACTTAATAACGAAATAGTATAAACCCAGTTTGCAATAGAAAAATACACAAAATTAATTTAATATACTTTGTTTATTCAAAGACGAATATTAAATTTCCCAGCCCTGAGTTATCACGCACAACACAAATACATACAATGCCAATGCTGTGATTAGTTTACTCACGCCAAATCAGCGTTGGCAATGTGTTAAAATTTCTCTTCCATTATCAAATAAAATAATATAAATTTTAAGATTCGCCAGATCCTCAGAATTACACAAACTGTGGTACGTTTTCGCACAGCAACCGTCACTTGCTTTCTGCGTACTGTTCGCCGCTTTACGCTTTACGTTGTGCGTATCAAATGAAAACAGTTGCTCACAGCTAATAATGAAAACAAAATTCAAGCAATGCCAAGGACAATTGCAAGTTATAGATGGTAAATTTATATCCTCAATAGAAGTGGAAAAAAGAACGGAGAATAATTTCTCGTATTCTATTTATAGACAACAATAAATATATAAGGCTAGTAATTTACATCTATTGATAACCACACACGGTGAACAAAACACGAAGAACGCTGAAGATGAAGGCGTAGCAGCTTTCGAAAAGAGCATGTTGTTCCGTTCTGCTAGTGCTTGTCTATTTAAAATTGAAAAATTTTAACTAATTGCATAAACCGAGTTTCGAAAGAAGACACTGCATACATATGTATGTATGTATTTAGCAATTGAAAATCTCAAATTGTTCCGAAGATTTTAATATCTATAAAATTTGTAAGACTCTTATTATTTGGTCTTTTATAACGTTATGCTTGGATCTTGTTGCAGTGATGAGTAGGTTTTGCATTTACGAAAATTGTTTTTGTTTTACTATACCATACTTACTCTATTAATACCAGCATCTAATAGTGCATTCAGAACATCATCTCTTTCTGAAATACTATAAAAAAGCAAAATTAAACAAATAAGTAAATGTATAAATTTACAATAAGAAAGCGTAACAGCAGAGTTGTGAAAGAGTTAATTAATTTATTTACTCCTCCTTCCTATCATTTAGCCATCTGTTTCTTCTCTACACTATTTCCTTCCAACTACTTCCGCTGCAATGCATTGCATATGTAGGGGGCATCCTCTGGGCACAGCTTCAAGAAAAAAAACTAAAGTTTATAGTATTTTGGGCATTAAATTTCCATTCTCGAAGTGGCACATATCGTTATGTAGTAAAATGTATTCCTTAAGGCAATAACAAAATTTCATGTGGGTAAAAACTACAAACTACAAAATATATATTTTTTTTCGAAATTAATAACACTGTGCAATATAATGTAATTAACCCTAGATCGCATTTTATGTTTTTGCTTATTACTGGTGTTAAAGTTGAATTTTGTACTTAAGTGGAGAGTTGTAGTAGAATTTTATGACAAACATTTCGTGGAATATTTCAACTAATAACATTTATAAGTGGGGAACAGCTACTCTAATCCTTCACCCGAGAGATATTTATTCTTAAAACAGCTTTTAAAGCAAAAATATGGCATAACATTTATTTGCTGTGACATGTTATGATGAATAGGTAAGATTAGGTTAGGTGGCGGAACCTCCCCACTTAGGCCAGGGTCTAGGCAACCACACTTATGATGAATAAAAATATTTTAATATAATTATTTTACGCAATACTTTTCCCAAAATATTTAACTTATTCAGAAAAAGTAAACAAAGTAAGAAAAATGAGAAAACAGGTTGATTATGGAGTTCTTGTTTCAGCCCTAATATTGCTTAAACTTCTAAATTATTTAAATGAAGGTTTCATGTAATATCTCTAGTTGTTCTAAGAAAAGTTTGGGTAAAAGTTCCCAGGAGATCTGCATTAGCAACAGTGAAGTGCGCATAGGAATAGCTAACACCTTCCTAAATCAATTTCAACGTATTATCTTTTAACAAAAATATTTTTCTGAATAAGTTAAATATTTTGGGAAAACTAGTGCGTAGTAAAATTCCCAAAAAAATACTAAAGGAAACTGTTTCAATTTAAAAATTTCTGCTATTTATTTGGTATGGTATGTCAAGTAATTTTTAAATAAACATTCTCAAACTATGGTAGAGTAAGTTTATAATTTCAAGTTGTTTTCCAGTTCGGTTACAGAGGTTAGAAAATACCATGTACGATTTAATACTTAAAACTCTTCAATATCTTACCGTACCTCTTTTTCACCACAGCAATTATTGTCGTAAAATGATGTCCACTCATGTGACGAATAGATCTAAAAATAAAACCAATTGACAAGCATAAGAAATACAACGATATAAATAAATGATTTAAATAAAAAAAAAAAACGAGAAGAAATCAAAATTAAAAACATTCGTAATCCATAAACTGTGAATAATCAGTGATTTCAACTCATATCCTTACCTGGCAAGATGCTCAGCATCTAAATGTTTTGTAGAACGTGCATCTACTATGATGATGTGAAAACAATCTGTGGCACTGCAGAGAATATCCATGGCATTTTCCTTAGAATTCACTATCGTGACTTCCATATGTTGACGGTTGCATGCTTGCTGCATCACTTCACAAATGTTGTCGACCTTGTGGAAGATCAGAAGAGCCTACAAAGCATAAATCATGTGTGAATAACTAATAGATCAATGCATTAGTATGCAATTCTAATGAAATCAGAACTTACCTTGAGATTAGGATTTGGTGGTAACACAGACGGGTATTTGATCTCAAAAATATTTCGCTGCAAATAGAAGCGAATAAAATCTTGTACATAATTAAATAATTGCAGTAGATTTACTTAAAAGCAATAATAATACGAAAGTTTTAACAATTAAAATTTTGGAATTTTATTAATTTTAAATTTCAAGCAGAATACTTCTACGTTTCACCTCGTAATAATTTTTTCTTAATAAATACGTTGAGAGCAAGAAATTCCTAAGTATATTCTAGTCAATCAATAAGCAAACGGCTAACTAAAATTATTTTTTCACGTGAAATAGGAATTGCTCTCAATAGTCTCGAGTTTAGACGGGCGAATATTTAGAAAGGAAACATTTAGTTTGTAGACATATTACGGGTGGGGACGATAGCATCGTTTTTGTGTTTGGTACTCGCCGATACGCTTTGTTCACATTTTCTTTGCTTACAAGAATAATAATAGCAAAGGAACAATATTAACAATAATAATGGCATATCGCCGGCAACATTTTCGTCTGTGTGAACGCGAATAAAAAAACAAAAGAGAATGCCAGATGTTTTTCTTCCAAATGTTTCCCTGTATAAACTCGGACATAAATGTTAATATTAAATATTTTCTAAAGCTTAACAAAGGAGAACAGTGCTTTCCATCAAACTTCATTAGTCCGACTGTTCGTGTGTTCCCCTTTCAACGTTCCTAATCTCGGAATTATGGCCACTTCACTTGTGGTATTTTCTTTTCTAAAAAGAGTGTATCATACGTATTACATGTGATTTGCCAATATTTTTAAATTTTCGCTTGATTTTTAAGAAGTTTTGCATATTTTGCGTTCAAAACAAAGCACACATTTCGGCAAAAGAATAAAATGCAACTAATCCATAGTAACAAATAAAAAATTCAAAAACTATTTAATTATCATACGAGATGAACTAAAAAATAATTTATTTTTACACAAACAATGACAAACCAGCTGTTAATATAATGCTGCCCCTTTGCCTCTCACGACCCTTTAATTAAAATGAGTATTGAAGTTGAAGTTTCTTTTCTTCTTTTTAAGGGGAACATCATGAGAAAAGAATGCGTCACACTTTTAAAATAAAACGTATTTTTCAGAAAAGAACATAAAGAAATCTAAAAGGCAGAATAAATGCAGAAAAGAAAAAACTTTTAGTTTTGCTATTTTACACAGAAAATCGTTCCATTTGCTACCCATTACTCCGCCTTCTTAAAGGTTTCGCAATTTTGAGTTTAGAGATGAAGACGCTAAATTGACCTGAAAGTACCTTAACAAAATAATTTGGCGTATAAGTGAAAGTTGCTGGTTAACAAAACGAGAACAAACAAATCAAAAACTTATTCCAAAAATGGATTATTGGAATGGAATGGAATAATAAAAACAAGTTTTCAAAATATTGCTTATATTAACAATACCACTACTAAAACTGTAGAGTGTTTAAATAACTGCATAAATGTACATACTTTCCTACAGGGAAATGTTTGCACGAACACTTATAAACACGGACATGTACATATGGATGCGTACATATGTACATATACATATGTACATATTTGACAAGTGACAAAATAAAGTTCATAATAATTGCGAAGTTACGGATTAGAGATAAATTATGCAAATGATAAAGAGACATTTAAGGAAAATTTTTTGTGGTAACATATACATTTTTGGCATTATTAAACGAATTGGGTTATGAAGCGGAAGTTAATTTATTTACAGTCACTTCGCGAAAACGTGAACTGAAACTGAATTCCACCAACTGCTGTTCATGTTTTAACATTTTTTCATAGTACAAATGTTATTTACAATAATTATTTTTTTAATTTTGGAAACATCAGTGAGTCCTTTGGGATTTTCGTTGAGTTTTCAGTCAATTTATTTGGCTCGGTCTTTAAGGATTTATCCAGTTACTTTTACATCTCGATCCTATTGTTATAGAATTATTAATAAAAGGCTTGCCTTTATTCAGAAAAGCTGAGATGAGTGTAATATTTATTACCTTTACCAAAAAATGGTTTTTCCCCTAAAACTTTTTGTAAAATTCTAAACTATTATTTTTTTCCAGACCGTTACAATTAACCACTTACAGATATACATATGTAGATATATGTATGTATGTATCGTCGTTGCTCTCACAAAGACGGCTATGTGTTTTTTTAAACAATGCTGTCATGGCTCTCCAGTGTCCAATTATTCAACTTTTCCTTTTGCGAAATATTTATAACCTTGTCAATAAAGCGATTGGCTTTAAAAAAGAGGGGGAAGTTAAAACGGTTTTTGCAAAACTACTAAAAAACACATAGTTGGTTTTTTCGGAGCAACGACGGTATGTACATACATATGTACATATGTTATATTGGACGAATGAGAGCAGTCCAAATTTGACATTCTTAAATTAATAAGTATACAAAAAGTAAATTAAGTTAAACTGACATTCTAGAGCTTCAGTCAGCTTTTAGTGAAGTTTCACGTTTTCGAGAGTTCACTGCATTTAATTTTGTTCGTAGTAGTAACGGAAGTTCATTAACTGTAGGATGTTTTTTTTTTTGGCAAAAAATATGTCACACTGTTAACGTGTTTCGCAGCGTCATTGGAAAAAATTTCATGGATATTCTTTTAAACACAATTAAATTGAAATTCTTCGTTTCGTATATCATTTTCTGCGAAAAAATATGTGACAGTTAGATTCAACCTGTTCACTTCGGTACCGCCAACAAATATTTATTCAATCTCGCCCACAGATATTGCGTATTGGCAGCCATTTGCAGCAAATATCGATATTTTTGCTGTTATTATTTTTCAGATATAAATCAAATATCGCCTTGTATGGAACCATTGTGTTTCAGTACCATAGGTACGTGAATATTCCCCTTAAATGCCTTTTCAAGTTCATGCTTTAAATTACACTCCATTAGTTAAAAATTATGCGACTTACGCCCAAATTCACAGTCATTAGTTAGCTAATAGCAATAGTTTAACCAATAATATTTGATTCACAGCTTTTTGTTTACTATTAGTTAAATAATAAAACTGGATAATTTTATAAAAATTGGCCCAATAGTTTCAAAGGAAATGCATTTTCCCGCATTTAATCTTTTTTTTTAATCTTTTGAAGTAACAAAAACTTTTCCAAAATCATTTTCTATCGAGTGGTACCTTTCTACTATAAAAAAGATATACTTGTAAAATATCAATGTGTATAAAAAATGTTTATATAGCAAGATACCATAACCGGTGAAAATATCAAAAAAGTATCAGACACCTGTCCGCTTATTTTTTGTGCGTATTAAAATACATATGAAATTTTAGCGCTATCTATAAAAATTTTCAGAAAATCCCTTCTTAGAAGATCCTTATAAATGGAGGGGAGTCTCAAGCCTTAAACGATCCTTTATCTATATCTATAAAGCTGAATGTGTGTTTCTTTGTTTGTTTGTACCTTATAGGAGCCCAAAGCGCTGAGCCGATCTTTCTGAAATGTTCACATCATATAATTGGGACTCTTTTTTTAATGAATTATAGGCTACTTTTTTTTAATCACGCCATTTGTGGACCAATCGCAATGAAATTTGGTGCACTTAGTCTGTGGAACTCGGGGAAGGTTATAGGATATTACTTTTTTTAAACGAGTCCAGGAGGGCGAAATTTCTGCAACTCCGAAACGTTCAAACCGATTTTAATGAAATTTATAACATGGATGGATCTGCATCTAAAAATGGTCATAGGTAATGAGGGTGGCGATGGCACGATGGATGGTAGTCTACACGTTGACTACGAATCCAAAAACAGACCTGGGTTCAACCCCAGTTTCAGACTAAAATTTTAAAATCTAAATAAAAATCTCGCAGTTTTCTGATGTGCATTAGTGTGTCTTTGTGTGTCAGTTGTTGTCGGAAGGTTTCAGTGGCGAAGGCATAGTCACTGGTCACTGAACAATACCGGCTTCAGCTGATAGCAATCCACAATCGCATCAGAACGCCCTCCTTCTTCGGTATTGTGTAGCACCGGCGAAGTAAAACAATAATAAAAATGGCTACTGAACCGAAGCTTCAGCACTGCTACGAGTAGAAACAAAGAACGTGCGAAAGCAGAGCTGCAAAAATAATTAATTAAGCTTTACCTCCTGTCGTTTCTCCTACTATCCCTTTCCTATAGTTCCAGCACAATGCTTCGCATGTGTAGGAGTTATCTCCTGAGTGCTGGTCCCAGATAAAAAAAAAAAAAAAAATTTACATTTCAAAACTTGGACCAGCAGAGCTATAGGGGGAAAATTTCGGCCTATCCAAAACTACAAAGCCGATTTTGAAGAACTTTAAAACTTGGATGTATTTGAGTGTAAAGAACACATTGGCAATTGTGCAACTCCGGGAAGGTTATAGGGTATTACTTTTTTTAAAACTAGGACCACGAGGGAAGGTAGGAGCAATTTTCACGGCAGCGAGACCATCTAGCCGATTGTAATGAAATTTAAAT
This sequence comes from Dexiosoma caninum, assembly GCA_963924685.1. Lineage (NCBI taxonomy): Eukaryota > Metazoa > Arthropoda > Insecta > Diptera > Tachinidae > Dexiosoma > Dexiosoma caninum. The sequence goes on from OZ004728.1 coordinate 4,449,151, forward strand.
GTATTTATGTTTTTGTATCTAGAAGGACACCTATGCTACATATATATTTTTTAAATCGAACCAGGAGGCGACGTAGGGGTAACATATGCCTTTCCGAAACTGTACAACCGATGGAGATAATAACGAGAACGAAGCCGCGGGTAAAAGCTAGGAGACTAGGAACATGCATTTTTAGGAATAAATCATAAATATAAAATTATTATTGTACTTATAACTTGTATTAAATTGTTGGAATTCTTTTGCCACATATCACAGACGGGTAATCAAGTCATACCTTAATTTCGTAATCAGTCTTCTTTAAAAATATTGTTGAAGTTGTTTCACTGTTGGCGAGTGATTTTTTGCTTTCCAGAGATAATTTAAGTTTAGGAGTTCTTGGCAGGCGTCGCTCATATAAACTGTATTTAGAGGGTTCGGCTGCCAGCGAAGTTTGATATTTACGTCGCAGCTCAACATCAGCGATATCTGAGTCTGATGAACCATCCTCAATTTTTTGACTATTTCTTTCTATTGGCAACAAAAGAACTTTACTATTTTCCATACCGTGACCTTGATTTTGATGTTTTTCTTCAAAGTGACGTAACAGGTTGAATTTATCATCAAGTGCCTGATTATTGATGCGCAATGTATTGGCATCTAAATTGTTTATTAATTCCGCTATTTCAGATTGCATATTTGTTGGCAATGGTGTCATTACATCGCCATGTTCAGCAGCCACTTTGGCATCGTATTCTATTTCTTCTGGAGTTTTGCTTTCAACATCTTGGCAATCTAGCAAAATTGATAAATTCGTTGTGGTTTGGCCCGGTGATGCAGACGGTGGTAACACTGTAGGCAATTTCAGTAAGTCTGTTTCCAGTGAGTGTGGAATGTTATTGCGTATTGCCAATGTGGTGTGGCGTTTAAGTATCTGTTCGCTGGCGAACAACTCATTGTTCTGAGACAGAGACAGAGGCAATGGACTGTTGATTATACTCCTTCTACTGTCTTCGACAAAGGATTTGTATTCTTCTATGTAAATCCGTTTGTTACTTTTGTGTACTGAATTCTGTTCATTTTCCACAGTTAAAAAGCTAATTTGTGTTTTTGTTTCCTCCTGTTTTTGATTTTCTCTCAACTTTTTTTGCGTAGAATTTTCCTGTAAAAGTCTGTCGTTGTCGCCATCAATGCCTGTAATTGTGATCAGTTGCCCTAAAGAAGTAAAATAAGTTTCTTCTCCTTTTGCTTCTGTTTTACAGCTAAAACTTATTTCGCTTTGATTATTATTATCATATACAGTGTCAACAATGGGATCTAGACTTGACGTCGTTTTAGAGACCTTCTGTTTATCTGCCTCAATATCGCTTATCTTGTATTTTTCAATTGCGTTTTTACGTTTGCTGCTGCCGCAATTATCATTGCAAGCATAATCATGGTAGTTACGAGTATTATTGTTGCTTTTATTGCCCAATTGCTTATCAGAATTGCTTGAGGCGAAATATTCGTTTAAAATAACAGATGTTATTATTGTTGTTGTTGTTGTTGATGTGGTTTTGCATTCGTCATTATCACCTTCAGAAAGTCGTCGGACGGCGGACACACATTCGTCTTCATTTAAATGTCTCTGTTCTGTCTGATTTTGCTGTATTGACTTTTTACGAAATACGTTTGAGATTTTTGTAAAATAATTGCGCATCGTTGTAACACTCTCCGAAAGAAAATTTTTAGATTTAACATTGAAACACATGAACAAATTAACATACATATGTTACACACATATGCATACATACATACATACATACATATTCAAATACACTCAATACTTTTTATACACGTTATATTCTTCATTATGGGAAAGAATAATGGTTAATAATTTCTCCTATTCTATTAATAAAAAATAATAAATATATAAAGCAAAAAAAAAAACAAAACAAAACATGTGTACACAGTACACAAACTGAAATCAAGTAATGCCAAGGACTATTGTAAGTTAGAAACAGTAAATTTAGTCCTTAATTTAGAAGAGAAAAAAATAACGAGAAATTATTTCTTCTATTCTAATAATAAAAAATAAGAAATATGTGTGTCTATAAAGTTGATAATTTACATCTACTGATAACCACACGCAGTGAACAAAACACGAAGAACACTGAAGATGAAGCTTTAGCAGCCTCCGAAAACACTATGTTGTTCTGTTCTGCTAGTGTTTGTCAGTTTCATTTACAATTTTTGTGTTTGACTTAATTTGTTTCTAAGCAATTATCACATGTAACTTTGACTGCCTGTATATTTTCAATCATTAGCCCATTGTAATTAATTATATATGTAAAAATTACGTTCGAGTTTAGGCACTATTTAAAAATATATAACTTTGGTGTTTTTTCAGTGAAAACACTGCTGAAGAAATGTGTAAAAACAGGTGTAGGTGTGATTGAATTGATTGAGAGACTGGTACAGTCGACTCTTGATAATTTGGAACTTGTTAATTTTAATCTCGCGTTGATTTGAATTGTGTCCCATGTCCCTTAACAACATGCAAGAAATTTAAAAAAAGCCATGTAATTTTGTTCCCTCGCTAATTTGAAATTATTTGAATGGCTTCTTGCCGACGTTCGCTAATTTGAAGTGCGGCTTTTCTACACTCTGTAATTGCAACTCGCAATGTGCATGTGTTTGTGTTTTTGAAACAAACAAAAAATGAACACGTCTGCTTTACACTAAAGACACGCGTTAAAATTTTTTACACATACAGCTTCTCAAAATTCATGTGTATTGATAGCTCTGATGTAGGCTGCACGGAAGTTTTGAGCAATTTACAAGCAAATTCATTTATTAAAATTGCTTCGCTGTTCATAAGATTAAGTACCAGCTGTTTTCTTGCCCTTAATTTGAAACAAAACTGGTCTACAGTATTTAAAAGCCAATTCTTATCAAATTTTAAAAGTATGAGTGCATTAGTAAAAAAGTAAGACAATTTTAAAATTTGAAAGGCTAAATTAGAACGTGTAACCTCCATGTTAGTATCGCAATGCTTTTTCCATGCGCTTTGCTTTTAATTAAACCCTTGGTAATTTGAAATCTCGATTATCTGAACTTTTTCTTTGGTCCCTTGATATTCAAATTATCGAGAGTCGACTGTATTTTTATTTGTTACTTTCTACGTAAATAAAATTTTTAATATATTTTTTTCCTCTCCCGCTTACTCTCGGAAAATATTAACTTTGTTATTATTATTTATATTTATTTTTGGACTTCCACTATTTTAACACTTTTTCAGCAAAAGTTTTATTGTTCATATCACGATGGGTTTGATAAGATAACAATTATTTATTTATTCTACCAAGACATGTTTTTTGAAGACTCTTCTTCCATTATTCTGTAATACACTTTAACAAATGCTCGTTTTCAAGAATAACTTGCTTATGTATTTATGAACTTAGTAGTCCGACAATTTCATTTTGAAATTGGGAAGGGACAAGAGTACTTTTATCAAAAAGAGTTGCTTTGAGTTGAGTTGAGACGAATTTCTTCAGCAAATTTATACCTATGGTCCGATGGCTCTGTGTGCAGTGCATATGATATTTTTGATTTTCAAGTGACAACTCATCTGATATCAGCTGTTTTTGCATAAAGCAAGTGCCTGTGGTGGCAAAAATAACAACAAAATGGATTATGGGAAATGTACGAAACATACCAACATGTGAAGACAAAGATTATAAACCTTATGCAATACACAGATTTTTGATATCCATATGAAACGAAAGGCCGGGCCCAATGATTTTCTCCTCTATGGTATAACGAACACCGGCTTCGCTAAATAAAGCTTTTTTGCATGCCCGGCGGAAATATATTGGAATAATTTTTCATAATGAAAAATGGTCCCATGATTATGCCATTATTTCATTTCACACTTTGGGGTCTTATTTCCTGGGGCCTTGTTTCGCAGCGCCCATTTAAATGTCATGACAAACATTAAAGAAATATAAAATAATGCTTGAAATAAGCGTTTTATGTTTTTGAATAAACTGCAGTTTTGAAACAAAATAAATAATAATTTAAGAAATCGTTATATGATTTCAAAAAAGCCCTAAATTACAAAAAATTCAAAATGGCCTTTTTAATTGATTATTATGCACAGTATCAAAATACATGTTCCTACAAAATTTTACACATTTTATTAGAAATAACATTCTTATCAACAAAATTCTAAAAGGCCGAAGTGCAAGCGTAAAATATGGATTGAAAGTGTTTTGCGTCAACTGTAAATTTTTTTCAATGTAACTTATTGCTTTTATGAATTCATATGGCGATATGCTCGTAGTCAGTAGTTTAAATTTGAGACCACTTCTTATTTATATCATAGAAATAGAAACTTTAAAATTCTAATCTACTTCGGCATTCGCGTACAAGCGAGTAGAATTTATAAACTCCTCTCCTTACACAGAAAAAATAATAGTTCAACTTTTCCGAATTAAGTATTTGTTAAGCAATATTTTTTTTTAAATTAATAATTTAATTGAATCCACGTTTATTTTTAATTGATTTTGATGTTGTTGCAAAAATGGTCTAATGGAAAAAAATCGGGAAATTTGTTCAATTAAAATTTTTAATTGATGCTACGATTTCGTGATACATTGAAATCTAATTATTGAATCTTCGTTTATTTTTTTGATAGAATCTTTATTTTACTCTTTTCTGTATAGCGGGCCATTATGTTCACCTTATTTTGTAACATTTCGTGTAATTTGCTTTTAACTCACTACGTTAAGCACTTTTCCGAATCTATAGAGTGCCGATTTATGCAGCCATTTTGTGGTGAGTCATGGCTAAGAATCATTCAAATTTATCTGAAATTTTTGTTACGTTAATACGTATGTATGTATGTATGTATGTATGTATGTATATATGCACATACATATGTATTTGTATGTGCTTGGAAATCTATAGTTGCATGAATTTATAATGTTTTATAACAATGATTTTTTTATTGTAAATAATATTTTATTCATACTGCGAATTAAATATTTGTATGTACGCATGAATATTTATAAATTGTTATTAATTTTTGGAGATATTGACGTCCAATTCAGCAGGGGAACACCCAGTTTGAAAGTTTTTTTCTTTTCCTTTTTGTTTATAAGGTTATTCTTTTCTGATTTAATTATTATTGTTTATTTATATTAAAACTATTTTCTTTTAATTTTTATAGTGACTGTTAGGTTTCCTTATAAGTCACATTCCTTGACACATTTGAAAGAGTTGCACAAAAACCCAATGGTTACTTATTTTTTCAAGTTTATTAATTTTTGTTTAAAGGAGCTTTTAAATGGCGCTTTTATTTTTATTGAATTAAAAAAGAAAATATTTTAAAACTTTTTTTTAATTTTTGATAAGACGCTCGGTAAATTTTTTGTACGACGATTTCTTCATTCACTCGACTACTAAACGGTTCAGCTATAGAATTCAACAAATAATATTCTTGAGAAGCAAAACAAAAGCACAACAAATAAATAATAAAATAATGGGTTCTTGAAAATACCGAAGTGTAATTTCCGTGGGTTCTCAATTAAAAATATTTAATTGTACTCGTATTGCCAATTATTTGTTAAATGGTGCCTGTTGACAATTGTTTAAGTAAAAAAAAACACTGTTCACATAAAATTTGGACTTGACTGAGGAGAAAGAAAAAGTTTCTAAATTCGCTATCATACTCTTGAAGTATATGGAAGTGTTTGTATAAACTCGCTTTAATGTATGAAAATCGTAATAAGTACCAGGGTATGGATTTGCCAGTGAGTGGGCAGAACATGACTGTGCCAATCCGTACTCAATTGGTACTTATTAAGTTCCAAAACGAATTCTACAGGTAATGTTGATGGCACGGTTGTGCTAGTTTTTTTTACATCGGCTAATTAGAGGCCGTTATGTCAAAATTTGTATATGTTTACGTAGAAGATAAAAAATCAGTTATTTTTGGGCGGCGTGCAATAACTCCCAGGTGAAATAAGTCCCAAGGAAAAAATTAAGTAAGTCCCAAAAAATGTTCTTACAGATGTGGTAGTTATTTCGTTATTATTATTTCATTGGGATTTACTTGATTTTTTTGGAAACTATTTAA